>CM040750.1:11647193-12247193 GCA_022829145.1 Albula goreensis
AATCTGAAAAAATCGTAAGGTCCGCGGTTGAAAAAAATGGCAAAAATCTCAACTCGCAAAACTGTTGATTTTTCTGCTTAGAATGACTGGGAATAACCTAAATTAAGTGAATATGACAAAAGAAATAACCAGAAATGACTTAAAGGGCAGAAAATGCGTTGGGCCTGTTCAGCCCCAAATCTGAAAAAATCGCAAGGTCCGCGGTTGAAAAAAATGGCAAAAATCTCAACTCGCAAAACTGTTAATTTTTCTGCTTAGAATGACTGGGAATAACCTAAATTAAGTGAATATGACAAAAGAAATCACCAGAAATGACTTAAAGGGCAGAAAATGCGTTGGGCCTGTTCAGCCCCAAATCTGAAAAAATCGCAAGGTCCGCGGTTGAAAAAAATGGCAAAAATCTACACTCGCAAAACTGTTGATTTTTCTGCTTAGAATGACTGGGAATAACCTAAATTAAGTGAATATGACAAAAGAAATCACCAGAAATGACTTAAAGGGCAGAAAATGCGTTGGGCCTGTTCAACCCCAAATCTGAAAAAATCGTAAGGTCCGCGGTTGAAAAATGGCAAAAATCTCAACTCGTAAAACTGTTGATTTTTCTGCTCAAAATGACTGGGAATAACCTAAATTGAGGGAATATGACAAAAGAAATCACCAGAAATTGCTTAGAGGGCAGAAAATGCATTGGGCTTGTTCAATCCCAAATCTGAAAAAATCGTAAGGTCCGCGGTTGAAAAAAAATGGCAAAAATCTCAACTCGCAAAACTGTTGATTTTTCTGCTTAGAATGACTGGGAATAACCTAAATTAAGTGAATATGACAAAAAAATCACCAGAAATGACTTAAAGGGCAGAAAATGCATTGGGCCTGTTCAGCCCCAAATCTGAAAAAATCGCAAGGTCCGCGGTTGAAAAAAATGGCAAAAATCTCAACTCGCAAAACTGTTTATTTTTCTGCTTAGAATGACTGGGAATAACCTAAATTAAGTGAATATGACAAAAGAAATCACCAGAAATGACTTAAAGGGCAGAAAATGCGTTGGGCCTGTTCAACCCCAAATCTGAAAAAATCGTAAGGTCCGCGGTTGAAAAAAATGGCAAAAATCTCAACTCGTAAAACTGTTGATTTTTCTGCTCAGAATGACTCGGAATAACCTAAATTAAGTGAATATGACAAAAGAAATCACCAGAAATGACGTAAAGGGCAGAAAATGCGTTGGGCCTGTTCAACCCCAAATCTGAAAAACCGTAAGGTCCGCGGTTGAACAAAATGGCAAAAATCTCAACTCGCAAAACTGTTGATTTTTCTGCTTAGAATGACTGGAAATAACCTAAATTAAGTGAATATGACAAGAGAATTCACCAGAAATGACTTAAACGGCAGAAAATGCGTTGGGCCTTTTTATCCCCAAATCTAAAAAAAAAAGTAAGGTCCACGTTTGAAAAAAATGGCAAAAATCTCAACTCGCAAAACTGTTCATTTTTCTGCTTAGAATGACTGGGAATAACCTAAATTAAGTGAATATGACAAAAGAAATCACCAGAAATGACTTAAAGAGCAGAAAATGCATTGGGCTTGTTCAACCCCAAATCTCAAAAAATCGTAAGGTCTGCGGTTGAAAAAAATGCCAAGAATCTCAACTCGCAAAACTGTTAATTTTTCTGCCTATAATGGCTGGGAATAATCTAAATTAAGTGAATATGACAAAAGGAATCACCAGAAATGACTTAAAGAGCAGAAAATGCGTTGGGACTGTTCAACCCCAAATCTCAAAAAACGTAAGGTCCGCAGTTGAAAAAAATGGCACAAATCTCAACTCGCAAAACTGTTGATTTTTCTCCTTAGAATGACTGGGAATAATCTAAATTAAGTGAATATGACAAAAGAAATCACAAGAAATGACTTAAAGGGCAGAAAATGCGTTGGGACTGTTCAACCCCAAATCTCAAAAAAACGTAAGGTCCGCGGTTGAAAAAATGGCACAAATCTCAACTCGCAAAACTGTTGATTTTTCTCCTTAGAATGACTGGGAATAATCTAAATTAAGTGAATATGACAAAAGAAATCTCCAGAAATAACTTAAAGGGCTGAAAATGCATTGGGCCTGTTTTACCCCAAATCTGACAAAAGTTCAACTGGTCCCCTGCATTTTCTGGTCTGTAAGTCATTTCTGATCACCGTCTTTAAGTCTGTTATAGATGGGCTTTGACAGTCCCTGTCAGTTAAGTGTTCCAGGTTTCTTGCAGAGGGGATGGAGGCTAAGAGCCAGTCTAGGGCTCATTGTAGATTTCAGTTCTGATCATCGGTCCACTGGGCCCTGGTTGTGGCAGGGAGGATGATGATTTGTTGAGGGGGGGCTAAAGGAGAGGAATTTTTAGAAAGATAACAAAAAGGTACTTTATACAATCTGTGATAAATTGCTGTATTGATAACAGATGGTGTCCTGGGTCACAAGGTGGAAGGCTCATCTGGCTGTAGAAATGGAGTGGCGGCCATCATGGAAGCTGCTCTACAAAAACCCACTTCCAAAGCAGGTTGGAGACTTGCAGTGGAGGATCCTCCACTGCATTGTTCTTTGTTTACTTTGTTAAAAAGTAAAAAAAAAAAGTCTTCCCCCAACCCCCTCCCACCCTCTGCCTCTGTCCTGAGTTTTGGAAATGGCCTTCAATCCAGGCCACTCAAGGCCCTTTCCTGGAAGGGGGCCCCCTGGGGTGATCTGTTTCCGGGAAGCGCCAAAAAAGCTGCTGTATCAGTGGTGTGTTTAGGTGACGGCTTCTCTCAGTTCTCTGCCTGATTGAAAGTGGGCTGAAAGTTTCGCCATTGCAGGTGGTCTGAGTCCTGCATTGAGGACTTTGTACAGGCTTCCACTGCAAAATAGGTCAGGAGAACTGCAATGGCGAGTGCTTCACAGGACAGTTTCCACAGGACGATTTCTGCACCGGGTTGATCCTGATATCAGCCAAGATTGTGCTTTCTGTGGTCAAGACTGACAAGAATTACTGGGGGTTGCATATGAAGATTGTTTGTTCATGTTTATAGAATAAGATACTCACAAGCTTTGAGGTGTAAAGTGCAGCTGGTTAATTTTGTGCTGGGCCAAGCTAAGGTGGCTATATGGGTGACCGGGAAACACCAGCTGAAGCGAACAGGCCAAACAGATATGGTCATGTGGCTGAAGTTTTTTTGGTCCGGGCAAGGAAAAAGCTGGAATTTGAGTACTATTTGCTGATTAATGATTTTCCTTTTTTTTGAAGGTATGTGATGTATCCAGCGGACTCTTTGTGCAGTAGTGGGGAATAATGTAGAATTAAAGTTTTATTTATGTGACATGGAGATTTTTTGTTCTGATGTTTTCTTTCTTTTTTTGTGTTTCGTTTGTGTATAGTTGAGATTGGTTTTTTCTGTTGTGGAGTTTGTGTTTGGGTTACTGCAGATATGATTAGGACTGTGTAGTCAATAAAAACAGGGTTTGAAAAGTCAAAAAGTCTCTCTCTCTCACTCCCTCCTCCTCTCCCTCAAGCTCCTGCTGCATGAGGGTGCAAAAAAGTGGGGGGGGGGTCACCCAGAGTGGGGAGGAAGTAAAAGGTGGGGGTGGGAAGGTTATCGGGGGATTGTGCCATTCTTGCGTGAGCTGTTTGTGTATTTTAAAATTGATTCAAGTTCTACTTACCATGGTTGTCCATAGTGGGTGGATCCTTGGATCCTGTATTGGGGCAGCAGGGGTCTTACTAAGAAAAGTGCAGGGCACAGCTCAAGTTAACAAGGACAAAAAAAGAGCGTCGTCTCTCTCCCCCTCTTCCCCCAAAACATGTGTGTGTGTGTGTGTGTGTGTGTGTGTGTGTGGCTGTGTCTAACCAGTGTTGATTGGCTGGGAAAGGACAGGAAGACCACCCATATGTATAGCAGTGGGTCAGCTCTGATTTTACGCTAAGCAGTTTGCGGGAAGGGGAGCTCCTCTCTCCTCCCTTCTGGCTCTTTGGGGAGGGGTGTCTTATACCACATTCCTTGACTTAAATCTGAAAACTGAGGGTGGGGGTTAAACATAGAAGAGGGGGAAAGAGAATTTCACAATCTGTTCAACATAATTCAACACTAAATGCAATTAATTATTTCTGATATGGGGGTGTGGTCACACGTCCCCATTATCTATGCACCAGTAAAATTACTTAAGTACTGCATGAAAGCTAAAGGGTGTTTTAATGTTTGTCCAGTTAGCATTTTAAAAACAATCCATGTGTAATGGGAAAGAGAAGAAAAAATATTTCTAGACATAACAGTGTACAGCAACAGTTCTGTGCTCATGACCAATAGCTAGATTTTCTGGTGTACTTTGTGTTGAACTTCAGACACATGGCTAAATGTTAAAGCCAAGAACAACCAGAACACAAACATGCTGGCAGTTCTGGAATTTCCTGAGGATATATCTCAAAGACTTTTGCAACTGCAAATTAGTGCTTGGGCATCATGAACCACATGGCAAATCTTAACTTTCCACATGTGTTGTGACTGGGTTTTGCTATTTATGTTCTTGCAAATGTGTCCTGTCAGCAGAGATGACTTGGAACTGTTTACACTCTGATTGAAAGTTGTGGTTTGGCTAGTAAAAAAGAGGAAGCATTACAGAACTAGTGTTGTGACTTATTCCAGCCTTGCAGAGTTTCTGTACAATGTTGCAATAACACAGTGCGTTGGGTGTGAGATAACTGGAATGTCCCGAATGTTGCAATCCAATAATATTTGATGAGTACAAATTTAGAAATATCTAGTTTATGTCTAGAACAGTGTGGCAAAAATTAGACAATCATAAGCCTTCTTCACATATCTTTGCAAACCAAAGACTTACTGCATTAATTAATAAGTGCAAATTTGTTATTATCAGCACTGACTGCTACGGGTGATCCTGAAACTTTAATCTCTTAACCACAATACCACAGAACTACCCATTTTTCATGAATGAGATCCTACTAGGGTTTTCACTACAGGTTAGAGACTATTCAGTCAAATCACAATGGGCTGTGACCTTTTCATCTGAGGAAACATAAATGGTGCCAGATTTTTTCAATCACAAAGATATTTACAGTCTCAGTTTCATTAGAATTAAAATATTAAACACAAAATGAAAACATAAACAGGTAATTTTCTGAAAATTCCCACTCAACTTCAGTTGAATTGTCACATTAGTTCTAATGACTTACGTGTAATACTAACATATTTGTTTTACCAAGAGCCTCCATTACGTTGTAATGTACTGCATAATACATTGCATGAACATGCATGTCACGTCTCGGGCAAATTGATATTTCTGCAAACCAAATATGATGGGTATGCATACCGCTTAAATATAATGTGGATTGCCTCATAAGAACCTCCACCCCCAGCACCAAGTTCCACCCTTGTCTCAAAACACCTTTACATCACAATCCAGAGAAAAACTCTCTGAACTTTTGTTTACAATTACACCATACCTAACTGCAGTTTGCTGGATCCTTATCTTTTGATTAGTGTAACATAAATGTATACATAAATACTGTTATATGAATTGATATCAACATTGTGGCACGGCTTGTTGAAATACTTGGCAGAGGAAATAAGGAAGTGATGTCATTCTACTTCCATTCTTTGGTTTCATCAGTGGCTACGGCAAAACGGACAAGTAAAGAAGAAGGAATTCGATATTTGTAAGCTGCAGCCAGATGGCCAAACTTCACTTTTTTACATTAAAGTCAGTCAGGTATGTTTTTCACGTGAAACAGGTACTTTGCCTGAGGTGGGGTGGTGAGTAGGGTAGCCGTTGTAATAGACTGCCTTTGCAAAACTTTGCTGTTTCAGACCAACAGACCCTTAACACACATATTGGAAATCTTTTTCAGTGTTTACTCTCTGAATACACATTTATCTCTTATGGATATAGATAATTGATGCATTCTTTTCAATTTTTTAAACTGGGAAAGATGTTCAGAGGCTAAATCAATCTTCTTGAAGAAAGAAAATGGTGGCTATTAAGGAGAGCAGTTGTGCTTCACAAGCAAAATGAAGTCTAACTAATTATAGTGTTTCACGCAAAAAGCAACCAGACTCATAAGTAGTATTTTAACAACTTAATGTTTGCGGTCCATTGATAATTACAGGATACTTGGCTTTGTTTGAGTCTGGAGCATGGTGGCTGGTAAATCCTAATGAAGTCATGAGGTTAAGTCTATGCCTCTAATCCCTGGCAAAGTGACACACTGTCTTAGCTCAGTGTCTACGCATTACTGAAGTCTGATACATATATATACAATCGAGTGCAGACTTACTGGCATCACTGAAGGCTGCAGACAAAAAACATCACAGATCATTGGGTATATTTTGTGCAGAAACATGTAAGAAACTGCATTCTTTTCCTCTAATACAATTGTCCTCTTTTTTTAAGACTTTATATTTTTTGTGCTCAATAGCCCATTATCTCTGGTGTTTAAAAAATCAGAGTATTTTTAACTGCCTTTTTTTTGGCAAGGTGCCAATAGTTCAATAGTTAAATCAGTCGTAATTTTGTTGCACAATACATATGCAGTGTGGTTTACAAAAATGTGCCCCTTGACACCAAAGGAAAAGAGTTGGCAAGTAATAACACAGAAGCAGTTAGCTGATGCATCACCAACATTGATATAATCATTCTGCTGCCTTTATGTAATGCTTATGTAGTCTACAGTGTGTGTATAGAGGACCCCAGCCTTCACATCACAAAAACAAGCTCATGTACACAACATTATATTGATGTTTAAATACCATCCTATAGTACAGCTGTGATATTGTAACACTTACATGGAGGACAAATCTCTTGAAATTATGAGAACCTATCCACAATGCTCACAAGTGCTGTGACATTGAGGCACGGGGTCAAATTCCACAGCATTCTCTGTTTTCTGAAGCATGGAAACAAAATAAATAAATCATTATAAAAGTTGGCAGGTCACGAAGCGGCAGAATCCCCAGTCCTGCGCAATTAGTTGTCTTCCAGAAAGTTGCAAGTTGCTTCCCGGATATAAGTTGCCAAAAAGCTGTGAAAGGTGGTGAAAGAGCATGTTTTTGCATTTTCCCGGTTTATCCCCACCCCCGACTCCCTCCCCCTCCCACAAAGGAATTTCCCAGCTTCCAATGACAGGCTGGCTGAAGGGGCAGGCACATCTGTGGTCCAGTAAAAATCAACAGGCAGAGTCAGTCTCGGTCAGTCACTTTAAGGACACCATATGAATCTACCACAGAGTTAAAACGTGAAGGCTGGAGGTGAGAGGAGTTTGTGAATATCCAACATATTTTCTCTTGGGCTCACAATTTAGCAAGTACTTGCTAGTATGTGCTGTTTATTAGCTTGAACTGAAAAAAATATTTAGTAGTGACTTGTAAAATATTGTTTATCTTATTCTTCCTCTGTGAATGTAACAGAATTAAATCAACATTTTCTAATCCCAGAGAGTAAACATTTTAAATAAATCAAAAGTTAAAAATAAAAATTATTTGATATCTTATTTGCAATTACAGTTTTGTGTTTGGCCTTTGTATTTTTACAGATATGACAAATAACTCTTTTGCCATGACCCTGAGTGAACCAAGTGTCCAGCGCAAGCTTGGGACCATTTGCATTTTTGGGACAGGAGACTTTGGTCGGTCCCTGGGTCTTCGGCTTCTGCAAGCCGGGTACAGGGTGGTTTTTGGTAGCCGGAACCCAAGGAACTCCAGCCTCCTGCCCAAGGGAGCAGAGGTGCTAAGCCATAAGGAGGCGGCGCAGGCAGCCCAGGTCATCTTTGTCGCTGTGCACCGGGAGAACTATGACTTTCTCTGCCACATTGGGGGAGAGGCTCTAGCGGGGAAGGTCTTGGTGGATGTGAGCAATAACCTGAAGAGGAGCCAGTACCCCGAGTCCAACGCAGAGCACCTCAGCAAGCTGGTTCCAGCAGCGCATGTGGTCAAAGCATTTAATACCGTCTCGGCATGGGCACTGCAATCTGGTGGACTTGACGCAAACCGGCAGGTAAAAAATATTTCATTCCTCTCTTGGATTAGTGCAAATATTAAAACGATTCAGAAATCAAATATTCAAACTAGTTAAAGTTCCTGAACTCAATGACAAACAGGCTCAATGTGATACACACAGAGACAGAAAACCTTGAAGTCAACATAGTACAAATATCTACCCATGAAAAAAAAACACTGCATATAATATTATAGCCAGTGTATGAAAAATTAGCTATTTAAAAAAATATATAAAATGAGGAAGGAGTAATAGAATATCTTTTTTATATATCTGCAATGAATATTAACATTTTCCCATAAAAATGGCGAGGGAATCAAAATAATCCTTCTTGGGAAAATATACAGTCAAATTATCTTTAAAAAAATGGGAAGCTATTTTTTGGAGCTATATTTAGCAAGATCTGTGGCGCTCAATTTTTTATGCAGGACCAAATAACTTCTAGATGTGTTACAACTATATTAATACTACACAGAATCAATTTGGTTGCAAGAAAGACAACTAATGGAGATATTAATTATTGAAAATGAAAAAGTCTTTGTTTGGGTATGTTTTATTAATTTGATTATTTTAAAACATTCAGCAACAACTATGTACATAAAAACATGTTACAAATTGTCCTTAGGGTTTCTTGGATGTTCAGTACAAATGTCAACCCAATCCACTGAAAAATAAGCAATTGGTGAGGCTTAGAATACACATACAAAGAATCGTAAAAATGCTCAGAGG
Organism: Albula goreensis; assembly: GCA_022829145.1. Lineage (NCBI taxonomy): Eukaryota > Metazoa > Chordata > Actinopteri > Albuliformes > Albulidae > Albula > Albula goreensis. The sequence continues at coordinate 11,655,937 of CM040750.1, forward strand.
GCCAAACTTCAAAAATTCCTTACTAAAAATGAATTTGGTGTAGAGCTAGAGGACTTTGCAAGGTCCCATAAATTTAATGTAAGTTTTGACATGATTTTTTTTTTTACATGGACAGGGGATCCAAGTTGAGTTGGCATGGAATGACCCTTTAATTCTGTCTATATTACATACTGATTTTGATGGATACTGATCTCTGCTATTTTCCTCACTGTGCTCACCCAGGTGTTAGTCTGTGGACATAACTGTGAGGCCAAGCAGATGGTGAAGGACATAGCTCAGAACCTTGGCTTCACCGCCCTGGACAAGGGCTCTCTCCAGGCAGCTGCGGAACTCGAGGACTACCCCCTCCAGCTCTTCCCAATGTGGAGGCTGCCCGTTGCCCTGGCTACTGGCCTCATCGTCGTCTTCTTCCTCTACCTCCTCGCTCGTGATGTCATCTATGCTGCCGTCCAAGATGGGAAGGATATTTCCTTCAGGGTCATGGTCTCCCTGCCCAACAAGGTGTTCCCCATCGTGTCCCTGATCATGTTGGCGCTGTGCTACCTTCCAGGTGTCATAGCAGGCTTCCTGCAGCTCTACAATGGTACAAAGTATCGCCGCTTCCCCAACTGGCTGGACAGGTGGATGCTCTGTCGGAAGCAGCTTGGTCTGCTTGCCCTGGCGCTGGCCTTCCTCCACGTTCTCTACACGTTAATTATTCCCCTCCGGTACTACGTCAGGTACAGACTAAGTAGCTGGACTGTTGCTCAGGTGAGTTAGTGGAACAAAGCGTAACAAAAAAAAACAACATAGAGAATGGATATTTTTAAATGTATGTAAATCTCTTTGGAATGTCAAAGGGGAAAACAATAGATTCACATTTCCTATGGAGCAATGCCATTTTACAGCTTTTGGGTTAAATAGGGGATGATTGAGAGCAAGAGAATCACCTAAAAGCTGTAAAATGACAGATAGATAGGCAATGTGTATCTATTATTTCTGCCTTGATATGAAATTATATGGTAATCAAATACAGTGGGTGCATATGCAAAGTAGTTGATTAATAAATTGAACCCTGTATGTTTCCTGGATTATCAATGAATTTACAAATGTTAATCTGAAATTCCAAAATAAATATGTGTATACTGCTGGGAAACTGTAGGCTATAAACAAAGAAAATCGCTTGGTAGCCCCCAGCACTATGCATGTAGTAACACACCCTCTACCTACCAACACATTAAAAAGGAATGTACCCTTACAAGCTCTGGCCAGAGATCCACATAAGACATCTCATCCTCAATGATGAAAAATAAGGGATATACCATATACCAAATACTCCAACGGGCAACAGGCAAAATTTGATCAGTGTTGCAACGTGAAAAATAGCACAGGCAAAGATTTGTCCCTTTCCATACTTTTGATAGTATTTTACATTTTAATATCTAATTAGAATGCTATTTCCGGGTTCATACCAGTACAGTTGGCTGGTGTTTTTATAACTGAGAAAATTGTATTTTGGGGGTTTTACTGTGCTTGTTTCCTTGTACATCTGCTTCAGGAACTATAGCAGAACGCATTGTTTGTCCAACAACAATTTATCATTGCTATGCTAACTACCTTTTCGTTGTTTTTCAGATTAAGCAAAACAAAACGGAACCATTTGACACCACTATGGCCTGGCGCACAGACTCCTACTATGCAATTGGAATTCTGGGCTTTGGCTTCTATGTCCTACTGGGAATAACGTCTCTTCCCTCTGTCAGCAACAACGTTAACTGGAGGGAATTCCGATTTATTCAGGTACTACATAAAGTATTATAGATAACTTTGCTAGTGACTGCTGTTCACATCTTGTGCTCTACAATCAAGTAACATCAGTTCTTCATACCTGATTTTATTTATAGGTAGTATGGACCAGGATTTAAAAAGCCTGCAGTCACGAAAAGTTAACTTGAATTTGAGTTGTGCTCTGGATTTAATTGACATTTGTACTAAATCCAGAGCACAACTGATATACACAGAAATAAGTGAAACAACTTAAAGTCCCATATGAACATTACTTCTGTTTCTTCTGTTATTGTGTAAATATGCAGAGTTAAAGACCAATCCCTCAAGCCTCAAGTGTTCTGGTTCTTGTGCTTTTAAGATGACACATCCTATGCTAATGTATGAAAAATTAAACAAAAAGCGAATGTCAAAGAATCTAACCACATCAATGCTATCTCTGTTTTCAAAAGAAAGAGTGCCAAAAAAACTTACAGAGCTTAAAACTTACACAGGTGTTTACAAGAACAAAAGTGTGTGAATGGCAAACCTTACTTGACCACCTACCACTGCAGTCAGGATATAGCTCTGTAACATGAGTGTGTCCCAAGAGAATGTTTTTTTTTTTTGGTCTAATCCCCCTCTAAGTCTTGTTTACTTGATCAGATTGGTGATAGTGGGAAGCAGTCACACAGGATACCATCTTGTTAAGGTGTTTTGAGAGCAAGTGTATGCTTTAGAAATGTGAAGAAGAAAGAGAGTAGAAAGAGAGTTTTCACAAACCCCAAAATGGTTTCACCGTTCCTCAATCTCCAGTCATTAGCTTTCCAGACAGGACAATTGTGTGGCTATAGCTTTCGCTCAACTAAATCCATCTCTTCTCCTCTTCTCTCTGTCTACAGTCAAAACTGGGCCACCTGACCCTGCTCCTATGCACAGCCCACACCTTCCTCTACGGCTGGGATAAATTCCTGAAACCCTCTTACTACAAATGGTACCTTCCTCCTGGATATATGCTGTCACTCATTGTTCCTTGTGTCGTCCTGGTCCTCAAGTTTGTGCTCATCACTCCGTGTGTAGACCGTGCCATCACCAGGATACGGCAGGGCTGGGAGAGAAAACCTGCAGCGTATATGGGCATTTATGATGACAAAGGCAATCAGTCCCTCTTACTTTAGAAACGGAGCCGTGCCATCTGATTAACTTAAATACAGTCAATACATTTAACTGGTATTCCACACAATCACATGAGTAGGTTAAATTATGGTGCACTCTCACCCATAGATTTATCTATCACTTCAACAGATGCGAAATGCCAAAGAATAGTAAACAAAGAATTGCATACACTCAGAGTTACAAGCAAATCCACACCATCATAGCTGAAATGGAGAAGGACAAAGACCGAGTTTTAGATGGCAGGTTTAATTTTGAAAATTTATTTCATGGTAACCTGTGTAGTTGCAAAGCAATTTAACTATGATTGCGCTTATTTTAGTTCACAGGAGTGGTGGTTTTGTGTACACAATTAATATGTTTTTATACAGTAGTATTTGATATACTTTTTGCTGATTCTGCATTAATTTGATAGTTGACTTGGTTCCACATTTAAAGACTCTTGACTTCTAAATATATATATTCTTTGAAAGTACAAAAAATAATTAATCAAAATGACAGAAAATTATGCAATAAATGAGTGATTTTTCATCACTATTGATGGCCCTAGTTTAAATTACCAGTTCATTTCTCTGTCAATAACTGTCATGTCATGGGATCTGTTAAAATGCAACATTTTTGAAGAAGTTGAGTCATGTAACAAAACCATCAGCACCAATTGCTGTACAACTTTTGTTTACAACCCACTGTTTGATACTTTATTAGTTGCCATTGTTACAATTAGCAGTTATATAATGGTGCTAGATGGTGCTTGCATTCTTTTATGTCACCATGGAGACAATCTCTTGCTTTCTTGCACTCAGTATTAACAAAGTATCCATTATCTTGTAGTTTTCATGGTTAAGAACTTGCAGTTTCTCTGAGATACACAATTTTTTTAGTCATTTCAACATGACGACAAAGTTGGGACATTTTCTTATTTTTAAAGGGTGCAAAACAAAGTGTATATATAATTTTTAAATCACACTGAAGCTATGGCTTATCATATAAAGCTTATGTTGTTTAAGGTATGTATATTTGTATGTAATGTGCATATTCATAATTTGTTCAATATAACTCTTTTCATGCCAACATTTAACATTTGTTACTTTTGACGTTTATATATTGTATCCTTCCAAATATATGATGATTCTCAAGCGCTCTCAAGTTGTTTTTCCATGTGCCACTAACACGGCAAACTGGATGCCTGTATATTCTGACCAAAACCTCATTGTAGGGACAAAATATATCTAATCGGTGCAGAGGTAACCTGTAGTGGGGATTGGTAGAACATGGTCCCCAGTTTTCTTTCACCCAGATACACCAAGTCAACATATATCAACATAGCCAGTCATGAGAATTGGGAGTTTGTATACATACGGAATAGTTTGTAATTAATGTGAGGCATAGTATTGTGTCTTTCCTTTACTTCCTGTTTCACAAATGAAACAGGAAGTATGAAAATTAGGTGACATCAAAATCATTTTACCATGCATTGCCTGGGGAAAGGAACAGAACTGACAAACCAAATGACTCATTTATTTATAAGTTGTTCTGGCCCTTAGCATGTTAATAATAGTTTGTAGAACATTGGTTTTGAAACCTTAAAATCACATTATGTGCTTCTAGTGTGCTTGATATATTAATAATGTCTACAGTATTTAGTCATTGACAAATACTAATATCAAATATGAAGAAATGAGTATTTTACAAGTTGCACAAAAAAGTCAGTGTCAAAACCTGACAGAAACATATCAAACATTACACACACGTTTCTCTAATAGGAATACAGAGTTTTATTGCAAATGGTTTGAGACATGCCTGCTTTTAACTTTACTAACCATAATACAACACAGCCTACATACCATGTGATAGGGGAAAATGAAGATGTTCAAAAAATGGCTGAATGGTTTGATAGAGAAATACTCAGCAGAGATGAATTTATGGAATGGCTTCTAATCCAATTTTTTGATCCTTACAATAATTAGGTTTTGTGAGACACAATGTCATAACTAACAGTTTTGATAGTTCAGCTTAGTTTTTTCAAGAAACAGTTTGTGATCTTACTGCATAAACATGATAAATGTTCAAAGAAAATGGTTCTGCCAAGCTGACATGGTCAAAGGTAAGGTTCAGTGTAAGGTTCTGGCCAGATTGTGCAATTTATTGTGATAAAGCAGCAACTCAGGTCAGAGTTAAGGTAAGCTAAAATTAATTAGAAGTTCTAATGGGTAAGAATTTCCACTCCTCTTCAAGTTGTGAGGAGCAGTGTAAGTCTTGGATAAGACATGTACCACATTTTTAGAAACTTGGTTTTCTTAGTAGGGCACCATTTAATGCCCAACTATGCAATGTGCTGATTGTCCTTGAACACTGACCAGGCCACAAAGTGCAACTCCAAATTAAGTGGTAAAATTAATGTGTAGAGTACAGATAGCTCTAGCTAATTATGTTTTTGCAACTGTAGTTCACTGTGTCACTGTCCCTAGGGTTGTGTAAACTTAATTATAAGATTACTTTGTGTTGTCTCACAGCAAACTGCAGTTTCAACTTTTCAACCCTTTGTTTGAGTAAACACAGATAACAGCAAGCTGCAGCTACCAAGCAATGTTTGTGCACCTGCAATATACTGTGTTAATACCATAATGAGTTGGGGGTAATCTGAACTACAAGTTCAATTTTGCATCATGCACCCAGTGCCCTCCCATAGGGTGCATGACCCAACCATTTTGAAAATGATCATATTTAATAGCAATACAGTTAACAAGAACTGTAGTGCATAAAGTAATGTGCAAGGTTGGTTACATAGCAACACAATGTTGGTCATATCATAATCTTATTAAGGAGATTATGCTCACACAGGGGAATGTCACTGTACAAGGGGAGCTATGTCCCACTGGTACAGAAAAACAGAAATGGTAAAGTAAACTATAAAAAAACTATAACAGCATGCTCCGGGTGAGAACCACTTCCGGGTTCTCTCTGTAACACTGGGTTCCATGTGATTATACCCTATTGCATGGATCATATACACAGGCAGAAATCACTGGAGCTCCAAAGTAAAGATAAAAAAGGTCACCCAAAAACATGTATTTAAGTAAATGTTTTTAATGCATGACTCTGATCCCTACCAAACAAATGGTATCCTAAATCTCAAGATAACACCATCTGAAGCAATGATTGGTCTCAAGTAATGCTGAAATAAAAATCTGAAATATAAATGATCTCAGTACAAATTGGTGGATTTACTACAACCAATATTCCAAAATGTTTGTATAATTTAACATGATCAAAATGCAACCTCTACAGTAAGCTTGAAATTCACTTGATATATTTGCCACATGACAAAATATAAATGTATTAATTTCATGACATTAGTAAGGAAAATGGATATAAAATAAAAATAAAAAATGAAGTATTAAGTTAATCAGTCTACCTCTCACAGTATACTAAATGTAAATGAAACTATAGAAGGCTAGACAGAGCTAGATTGTAACAAATGTATATAGATTGTACAAATATTTTGCTTCACATTATCAATGGACTGTCTGCTCGGGTAATATTCCCATGGTCTTGTAGATTTCCTTCAAAATCAGAAGGGCTGTGTCTTCAGATTCCCTGTGGGAGAACAGAACAATTAACACGGCACTAATTCGCACAGATCACACTGTGGATTTAAGATGTTGATTTAAAATTACAAATAATATGTTACAAATAATATTAGGAGCCTAATAAAAAGCAGGAAAGTTTAATGTGCTGAAATTTCAAAACATTTCAACATTTTCTCCTCGCAATTGGCATACATATTATGAATTTTGGACTTTTCTATGTTTCTCCATAATTGTAATTTTAGCTATATGTATTGGGACAAGCAGTACAGGTATGTTGGTACCATAATTGTGTGGACTTTTGTTATCATTTTATTTCATTCATTTTGAACAAAATTGTCAATAAAACTCACATAGTAACTGAAACCTACTAGACAGGATATTTTCTAGGATAATATGGTGCCAATTACCTACATGGCTCTTAACCCCTTCTTAAAAAAGTCATTTTGTTTAGTACACACACAGTATTATCATATAACTTAGGAAACAAAACTTTTGCTAAATATGAACTTTAAAAGCTCAATGCTTTATGTACCTATAGGTCAAAATTGATTGTGCAGTATTATCAAGCAGAATAGATTCTCACTGTGTTATGATCTTAAGGGTAAGTTAAAGTATGTTTGGTTCCATGAAGGTGGTCAGAAGAGCTACAATTACAAAATTATTTTTATATATTTGATCCAGGTCCATCCCAAAATTTTGGGGTTTCATACACACCAGCCCATGATTGGGAACGGTTACCATCTGCGATCAAACAGAGCATGAACACAGTGCGGTGTGTGTGAGTGCAGCCTACACAGAGAACAGAACTGACCATGGACTATAAATATTCTCAACGGGTAGGCTACATAAGAATGCCACTCCTGCAGCCTTACAACACAACGTGAAAAACGAAACAGGATGCAACTCTTTACATCACTTTGCTGCAGAGGCACAATAACCATGACCCGTCCCGCCAGCACTTCATCAGTGGTTTCACAGGGAGAAGCCACAACGCCAAGCTCACTTAAGCACACTGTACCAGCATAATTATCTCTGCTTTCTGAGGCTGAACCTTAACTGACAATATCCACTGGCCCCGCTTCAAGCATTATCTAGTCCTGTAATGCAAGCCTATAAAAGATCTTCTAAAGGAAGCCACGACCGCGCACACACACACGCACAGTTACATCTTACATAGGTCAGTATATGACAATCACATAATCAACAGCCACAGACTACGTTTATTGTGTTTAGCCTCACCCGAAACATGACGTTACATCTTGGTGTGGTAAGCCTATGGTGTCTTACAACAGTATTCAGACCCTTGACTAAATCTCACATTTTGCCTTTAATGAAAAATGAAAATTTCTTTCACTATGGTGTTGTCATTTACAATACTGACATGTGTACATACAACAGTATATTTACGACACTGATAGCTACCTAGCTTGATGGGTACTAGCGAACTAAAATTAGCCTCATAGTCATTTAACTGCTATGGTAACTTGATGGAATGCACCTCTAACAGTACAATGAGAATGAGTTTGCATTACTGGTTATTTGTGTGTTAAAAAACATTTAGCAGCATCCTTCTAGAAAGGCAGGTTCTTTTTTGAACTGTGGCAAAATGATTTGGCTTGTAGAAAACAAAGTGTAGCTGCTGGAGACTGACTAAATTACTGAATGACAAATCCCGTATAAAGACAAACCAAAACCAATCCAGATTGGGAGAAAATTCCCCCTTTTTCTCACTACGTTAGATATTAGATTTACATTGTATTTGCTGGACCACTGTGGTGATGGGCATGAATCTGCTTTATCTGTGTTTATCTGGTCCACTTAATACAGACAAAGAGAAACCACAGCCTCACATTAATTGTGGCCAGGGACTTGCCTCACAATGAGTGGCACAGACAATAATGTATTTTGAAAAAATATAAATTTTCCCACGTCCACCAGCAACCCACCCTGGCCCAGAACAGACAAGCCCATTGTTACTGAGGCTGTGTTACAGCACCAGATTTACCACATTTTTCAGAATGACAAGTGACTTTTTGTTGGCAGTCACAAGAATAGATGATGAATGAAACCTCAGCTCATAAAAATGAGTCAGGGTTTGTTATTCCATGACATGATGCAATCATTTATTTTTAATAAAAAACAATTAGTCATAATTATTGGTTATGCATCCCTTCAAGGTGTAAGATACTGTATAGGTGCTTTACTTTGTACTGCACACTTCATCAGTCAAAATACTTGTCAAAATAAAAGTTTTTCCATTAACTAGCTTAAATAACGTTTTTCTGGGTTTTTTATTCTTTGTAGAAAAAGTCTGCTTTGTAGTGATGTGTGGCAGTGTTTGACAGCATTATTGAAAGTAAAGAGTGTTTGAAAAAACTTTCATATATGCTATTTGTATATGAAACAAGTATAGTTTTGTCTGCTATAGACGGCCCACAAACCTGACAAGCTATAAAAATCATACAGAGGTGGTCACGATTAACATGAGCAGGATGTAGAAGGTTCTGCAAGGAAGAGGGTTCTACAAGTTTCTTTCCTCTTACCAGTAACAAAGATGGCTCTGTAGGGCGAACAGGTACTCGTTGAAGCTCTCGATGGGTTTCTCCTGTAGTACATAATCAATGCGGTTTCCCCCATTCAGCATCCCAATCTTCACCTTCGGGTCTTCCTCCTTGGTAGGCTCCGGGCTCTCCACCAGTTTCTCTGCTATAAGAGAAAAAAAGAAATGAGGAACAAACCAATTACTAAACCCATGGGGAAGATATCGAAAAATATAATCCAGATCAAAAACATTTACATTGATCAGATAATGCCACTGACAAACCTCTAAACATTAAAGCTTGTGTGTATGTCTGCATGTGTATTTAGCCGCGGGAACCCTGGAAAACTCACCATCGTCCTGCTTCTCCTCTTCCTCCTTGATTTGATTGGCTACCTTTTCCAGCTCGGCCTGTAGCTGAGGAGAGGAGGTGTGAGCCCGGGCGAAGTCGTTGAGCGTCTGCCACGCGGTCTTCAGGGAGCTGATGAAGCCTTGCTTCAGGTCCGAGCCCATTCGGGTCAGGCTCTCCTTCAGCTCTGTCAGCACAAGAGTTTGATTAACACTTACCATGTGAATGATAGGGAACCAGTTTGTGAAGTTATTTTCTCATAGCGCTGACTGGTTTGTGTCACAATCTGACAGGGTGAGGTTACCCAGATGCAGCCGCTTCCTCCCTTTGTGATGTGGAATGAGAACAGGCTTCAGTTCCAGGTCAGGAGCAATTAAGGGCTCAATTCTGTAGGCCACTGGATCCAGCTGAAACAGCATTTCACATTAATGTAACACCTTCTGATATCTGACGTACAACTTCAGACAATACAAGCTCAGATACATAGTCCCATATACAGAAAGATGGGAAACAACTAAAAGCTAAGTTTGCATACAGCCATACTTCACATGTTAATTACTATATAGCTATACAGTTGATATCCTGTACAACCATCTATACAGTATAAGCATATATACTGTATAAGTGATATTGGGCCATGGTGGAACCAACTGCTTACCTGTAGATGGGAATTACCATTGATTAAAAGAGTGCAAAAAACACAAAGAAGAAATAATAATACAAATATATCAGCTTTACTTTGGTACCCAGAAAGTGTCAGAAGAAAATCAATTAGATTGTTTCAAATGAACTAAAGCATTGCCACTGAATGAGTTCTGGAGTTTCTTATATTGCAGGTATACCATGCCCTAGTCCTACATGTCTCCTGTCTATGCTGGTTTCTGCACAAAAACTCGCCTCCAAAAACTGCCAAAAAAGTTAATTCAAAGATCACTGCCAATGTGTCATTCGTACCAGACATTTGGTAACAGAGAGACCATCTGAATGATAGATATTAAAGAGAAGACACTAACCGGGTGGTAGATGTTAAAGAAACCCTTGCAGGTGGGCAGTTGGTAGCTCTCCTCAATTCGCTCCAATCCTCGCACAGTCAGGAACATTCCAATGGGAGAGCCCAGAGCGAAGAAGTTTATTGGATGGAAATCCAGAGTGTGGTAGACCACTGAGACCTGGGGTACAACAAGGACACTGAGCCCAGCAGTGGTGTATTCCAGGGAAAATATAGCTGACAGTAAGGGCACTGTTCAGATGAGACAGTCATCGGCCAAATTTTTCGGGAGAACATTTGTTCAGTGTTCACTGCTGAGTTTGGACTCAACGTGCCAAATCTGCAGTCCAGAGTTTTAAAAACGAGAGAGACCAGCAACTTTCTGTCACACAAGTGATCTGGTGTGATGAAGATAATTTTTAGGCAAACGGATTGTTTTACTCAGTAACATCTGAGGATTTTATTCAGAAAACCTCTCCAAAACCTCTAATTTTAAAAATGGTACTTCATTAGATTTTCAGCTCATAACTCCTTTGCTCAATTGAACTGTTTTACATCATCTTGGCATATCAACAATACACTTTAATAATACCACAATCAAATCGCATGTACCGTATTTATTACATCACTATTGTTGTTATTATTATTATTAGTAATGCAACACATACACACATATGTATATGTCTTCTCCATTGAACTGCCAGTTTATTTTTAACTGCATCAAAATGTTTCTTTCTCAACTTGTGTACTGGACACACTTTGGTCCACCACAAAAAGTGAGCTTGACACCCCTGGTCTAGATCTTAAATTATTTTTTGAGTAAGAGGGATTTTATCTACTACAGGGTGCCTACAGGTCTGTGGTGCTTGGCTCCCAAAATCTAACATTTAACAACACACATCGGAAAATTATTTAAATCAAAATATTGAAGTATTACAGGGATGTTACATTATCATGAGTGTACATGTATTATGCAAACTGACATAACGTACCTGTCCTGTGCCTACTTCAAAATAGTTGTAGTCGACGTGCATGGAGGAGACGGTGCCTCTGATGGAGAGAGTCTTTGGAGAGGGATGTGCATGGGTGGGTGGGGCCACTGCAGTTGGCTCGGACTGGGTAGGTGCAGCCAGTGTTGTGGGTGGGGCTACTGCTGCAGATTTCGCAGCTGCCGCCTCCTGTAGATGAAAGGAAGCACTGGTGGGCGACTTGGTATACTGAACTGAGGCAGGCAATGAAAATGTATTGCTAATGCTAATAACAGGTGTTCCCATGGCCGTGTTAATTCAGTGTTCTAAAACTGTGAGTCTACAGCATAAGCGCAGCTACAAAATACATACAGCTTTAATGTTGTGATCATTTTTAAAGGTTCATTAATCCATTCAGTCGTCTGTGTTGAGAACTTTTCTGTATTTCATTTAACTAGGTTAAGTCAACTGAGAATTCAATTCTCTACTGCAGTGATAACCAGGGGAATCAATGTGGGTAGGTACTGCAAAGCATTATATTTCCAGGCAGATATACAAGTTATTTAGGACAGCACCTTCTACAGCACTTTGAGTCTACTATTGTGCTGAAGCACTGAAGTTCTCATTTGATCCAGAGGGAAGAGCGCCCTCTGCTGGCCCACCGATACCCCTTCAAACAGCACCTTTTATTATTTTGTCTCGCATCCGAGTACTAACCAAGCGCACACCTACTTAGCTTTAACATTTTAACATTTTAACATTTAAAAGGTTCAGGGTGACATGGCTGCTGGAATGGTATGACTTTGTTGTGAAGATTTACTTAATGAAGATACAGGGTGTTGTGGAGGTGCAGGCTAACAAAATTGAGACCATAAATGTGGTGCATCAAAACAAAATGCACCTTGCTTATCTGCAGCATGATCAATGTATCATCATATCTGCCCCACATTTTGCAACTTCAACGTTAGCCCGATACTGATAAAGGTGTCTTAAGGCATTATCTACGAATACTAATGTGTTGATCAACATATGTTGCATTCCTGTTATAAAGACAGAATTGTTTTCTCACTAGAAGTCATAGAGCAGAAAAGTAAACAAACCTGCTTGCTGGCTCTTTCTTTCACAAATTTGGCAATCTTTTTCCCCGGCCCAAGCGGGATCCCCATCTCCTTCAAATCATCCACTGTACACATGAGCTTTTGGAAGGAAAGGGATACAGTGAAAAATAATTACAAAGAGGTTTAAGGAATGGCTGTTTGAAGGTTACAGGAATGGGAATTAATTACACATGAAAAAACTTAAGGGATTAGAAGGGTGCCTTTAAGGCTGTTTTCTAAAAAGATCCTGTTCAGAGACTGGTCTGGAGATTTCAGTAGTACTGTACTTGTTTAACATATTTCTGTTAATACAGCTACTTACAGCAAGCTTCCCACCCCTAGCAGTGCTCAAAAATTATTTTTTATTATTGCTCCAATGTTTCATATTGCTTGGATATTTCCCACAGCAGGGAAGAGACACGATTGAACACAATGAGACAGAAGCAACACCATTGCCCCTACCTGCTCCAGTAAACAAAATTAGTCTCTGAATAATCTGCTACTGTCTTGTTCACTAATGTGTATGATTACATAGGCTTCTACCGTTCATATCTTTCTGCTGACTGAATTACAACTAGTCCTCCCCCTGTATCCAGACTCAGCCACCTGTAGTACACTATTTGGTGTCTATTTATTCAGTCTACTTTGAACAGAAGCACAGTATTTTTTAGCTTGCATTCCTGTGTGATTATAAACAATGTAAACACAGGAATACAGAAACATAAACATTTCCACTCACGATTAAACATCATATGAATGCCTTAAGTTACCATATGACCCCATACCTGTGCCATCTGTTTGCAGTACCAACATTAAAAAAAGACCTTTCCCTGCTCAAGATGTTCAGATTTACACATTCTCTTCCATCTACTATGCATGGTAAAAAACACACTAGGTCACGTTCTTACGAGAGACTCGATGTCGATCTTCTCCGTCTCAAAGGTGCTGAGGTACTCAGACAGGCTGAGGTGCTCCAGCACGGCACCCAGGTGCTGGAAGTCCTCCTCCTCTTCTCCAGGAGCCTCCTCCGGAGCCGCCTGGCTGACCGCACCGTTTACCTGTGATACCGTGCTGGCCACCTGCAATGAGAGGGTGGACCAATCACAGCATATCTTTAGTAAAAAATCTGAATGGGAATGGCTTCACCGTGAATCACCTGAGGTCACTTGACTGATTAAAATCAATCAGAATGAATCCTACAGAAAAATGTTTTTTTTGATGCTTCAATACAACATTTTTAATCTTATAGTACAACATGTCAGAGATGTCTGCGCACATTTTAAAAGAACCTATATTTCGTACTGTGAGTTAGGCCATGAAAAACTAAAAAAAAAATTCCAGTATATTCTTTTGGTCAAACTAAAAATATTTTACATTTCTAAAAACTGAGAATTTTTTTGATATGCCATCACAAAATTAAGATATTTAATACATAAAATCTTTGTTTTATTCACAAACTTACAAACAGTTGTGGGTACAGCCTTCATTTACTATATTTAATGTCTTGTAATTAACTTCTTGAAGTGATTACTTCAAGTAGTAGTTATTTAATTCCTGTTATAAAAACTAAGGAAAAGTCTCAGTTTAATCATTGGTAAATAACAGATGGTACGATACCTCATGATATGATTAAATCATATAATACCTGTTTGACTTCTGGAGAACTTTTACCATCACCTGTTGTGGGGACTTGTATTTGGGAGCCAATCTTCTGATTTGACAGTAAATCAAACAGGATAAGAGAGCCTATTGAGAAAAATAAATGAAGAAACTTACTGAGTATGTCAGTAACTGCTTTAGGCTTCATTATGATATAATCCAGTGACAGAACTGACAGAACTGACAGACCTAAACTATGGCCTGCCACAGAGACTCCCCCTTTGAAGTCGGGGTTGCGCTGCATGAACAGTGCATGCAGGCGGTTGATCTCCAGAGCCACTTTGTCCATGATGGTCTGGCAGTAGGTAGGACTGTTGTAGAAGAGCACATCGAGGAGTGTCTCATTGGTGAAGTGCCGCAGACGGCCCGTACTGGGCAGGGTTATCTTCTTGATCCTCCTGGATTGGGCAGAAATAAATCTCATGATTTCTCAGATTATGAAATGAATAATTTCTCAGATTATGCTGAAAACTAAAATAACGTTGAGTTGAACTACCTGAACAATGACTGAAAATGTAGCTAGTTTCTGCAAATAGATGCTTTCCATATGGTAATTCTAAGAGGTTTGTGGCACAAAAACCGTGATCTAAAGTGTCAGGATTTATTTTTTGTGAGTGTTATATGTATTTTGGTTGGACTGAAAAGTCTTTACACCATTTCCTCATAACAGTTTTTCAGCTTCAAAATGAATGTGGGTGGATCTCTAGAAACAGCACACCAGCCTGAAAGACCACAACACACAAGCTGAGCATATTTAAAGAACAGCTCGACACCAACAAAGATCATTGGCAACATTTGTTTAACAACTTCTTTAAAAGCAGAATTCAGTTAGAAATTATTTATCAACTGACAAAATAATCAGCAAAACTAATCAGCAAAATCGTTCATGAAGATTGGTCAGTTTATTCTTCTCACTCCTGGCCCTGGAGGGCCACAGTGTGTGCTGGTTTTTGTTGTTACTCAGCATTTAATATCCAATTCAAACAGTCAGTTCTAGTGTCAAAACACCACACCTGGTTTCTTTGGTCTGAACTTTGTGTGGAATTTCAGGTGAAAACAAAAACTAGCCCACATCACAAGCTCTCCATCACCAGTGCCAGTGGGGTGAGGGTCACTGTTCCAATGACTGTTTGGGACTGGCACAAAGAGCTCCTTCATGCAAAGCTACAGGCATGCCAAGAGTGCCACTGCAACACACTGACTAAACAGGCAGACTCAAAACGCAATGCACCACAAAATAGGAATTCAGGTGGACTTTAAAGTGGATGAAAGTTTGAAGAAAAAAAAACATTTAAGATTCTATCGTAAAACTCTATCTTAATACTGTTTATATTGTTTATTTGGACCATAGTACCTGTCTGAAAAGTTAATTGTGTTTGAAATTGTGTTAAAATGACAAGTTGTTAAAAAGGATACCACTGATGAACTTTATACCATCAGTAATCTTTCTCTTCTTCAAAAGTTTTCATTATGTATGCTGAAGAAGGACTAAAATGCAGGATTGTTTACATTTAGGCCAAGCCAGATGTAAACACATGGAGAATAAATAAAAAGATTTCCATTTATTTGGAAGAAAGCCATTTATTTACAATGTATGGCTGAAAGCAGTATGTAAGCTATTTTCTGGCTGAATTCAAATATCAAATAATGAGACAGATTCAGGTCCACTGACAAAGGCACTGTGTTGTATCATTCCATCTCCTGTGAAAGCCAAGGCTCAGTCCATTGTAAATATCGGGTGAATGGGTGGACAGACCATGCAGATTGTGCCAGTGGAGTGCAGGTCATTTGTGGTAGGGCTGGGCGATATGCCCATATCAGTGATACCGAATACCGTTTTGAATACAATAGCAACTTCTTCCAGTGTGCGGTGTAGGGTTTCTTTTCCCTCTGTTTTTTCTTAAATAATACTTGGTGAGGTAGCACACCTCCACACTTCAGAGGCCATGTGATATGTCAGCCACCCAGCAACAAGGCCATACTGCTTTCATGTGATAAACACAACCACTGTGAGTGTTAAGAGTAAAAACACAAGTGATGGTAAGTTGACACACACCCACAGTGGTTAGCACTGTAGCTTAAGAGCAAGAAGGACCCAGGTTCGAATCTCACCAAGGCCAGGCTCTCTCTGTGTGGAGTTAGCATGTTAACTCCATGTTCGACTGGATTCTCTCCAGGACTGAACAAATTACAGTGTGTGTCTCTGTGTGAGAGTAACTGTTTGTCTGTCTAGTCCTACTGGACTGGTGACCTGTCCAGGGTGCCTCATCCAAAGTATTCTGGGATAGGACAGCCCACTGGCGACCCTAAACTGCATGTAGCAGGTATAGAGAATGGATGGCTGTTCCACCCAGCCCTAATGAATGGTACTCTACTCGCGTTCTTACCTGTCCACTCCCGTGGCATCGCCGTGCAGGGCCATGTGCCACTGGACGGGGAGGAACTCCACACGGCTGATCACCCGCTCATCCTGCGCCTTCTGGAAGTGGCTGTGCAGCAGCTTCAGGGAAACGCTTCGGAAGTCATCCACTGAAACACATATACACACAAAACACAACGTAAAAAACACATCTTCGTGCCTCAAATGTAGCAGCATCTGCCATTGATCGGCATGATTACTTAGGCGACACTACAATGCAGCCATGTGAGATACTGAGTAATGAGAGAGACGTACCGCACTCCACCATGGACCTGAATCTGAGGTCACACACCGGGCCGATGCCATGCACCATAAACACCAGGTGATCCACCTGAGGGAGCTCTCCTGGGGAATAGCACAATCAGTGGATTAACTTCAGTTCACTTTGATCAATTTATGCCAGCTCCCATACCGACCTGATTCCATCTCATGGGTAACTCCTGAAGCTAAGCAATGCAATGGCTTGGTTAGTACTGGGATGGGAGACCTTCTGGGGGAAATTAAGATTCTGTTAGAAGAGGAACGGCAACCAATATTTAAAAAACTCAACCGAATTCACATTAAAATGTGCATGTTTTTCCATAGATGATAAATATTTGAATTTCAGTTTTTGTTTCCACATAGGCGAGTGGGAAATATAACAATTACATTCTAAATGAGTAACCACCAACTGTGATGGCATATTTATACCAGCGATTTTCATTTTAATAATTCACATAACACAACCTTACCGTCAGGAACCTCATCGTGGTCATCATCGATCCCTCTTTTGACAACTCTGGGTCTGGTCTGTCCATCCTGGGTGGTTCCCCACTCATCTGGCACTGAAGAGGGCTGAAACTGAACAATTACCTGCAGGGACAAAGTGAAGACATGATCACCATTATGTACAGCTGCAAGAGCACAGGAACCGAAGAGTTGGCTGCGCTCTACTTATACTGCCATTTCAAATGGTAATCTGTACTGAAAAATGATCTCATCACAGGTTCATTTTACCTTTGGGTTGTGCATTACAATTGTTTCTCCCGTTGGAAACTCCAGTCTTCGGTGCCATTGATTAGTGAATACAGCTTTCTTATATTCACCCTGAAGAAGTGAGACATAAAGTAAGGAATTCCTATGAGACCAAATATATACAGAACTGCACATCTGCCTTCATAAGATGTCTTTTTATTGAAATACCTCATGCTTTTGAAGCTGAATTGAAATGTACCAATGCTCAAAATTTGACTGAGAACTGTATGTAAACTACATGTTATCCATCTATAGCTACCTATCGCTATTTGATAAGTCAGCGAAGTGATACTCTCCTCATGAGAAGTTGAATCTCTGATGTTCACTGCATCCAAAAAGAATGCTAATTCTTAGTAAAGTACTAAATATTTGTTGGTACTTTGACACCATTCTCTCAGTTTCAGATAATTTATGAGTCGATGACAAAGCCCTGGGGTTAAAATACATGTTTGAACATCCAATTTATCAGGAAAAACTTTTCTAACAAAGTTCAAAGTACTAAGTTTAACATGACAGCCCTAGCTGTGAAATAAGCTTGTGCGTTGTGGGAGAGACAAACCTCCAGCTTTTCACTGAACTCCTCGGAATAGGGGACGAAGCGGCTATCTGTGTCTCCTTTGTAGAACCAGGTGCAGCGGCGCACCTCTGAAGGCTCCTCCTCCCAGAACACTGCGGTCCGCATGCGATCGTAAAGCTGCACGTCATAGCGGCCCCCGTCCGTGCGCACGACCACGCTTTCTGGGTCCGGTTGGACTGAAGCAGCAACGCACAGTGACAACATACACATGATGCATCCTACTGCACTCTCATATGACTGTGACATGCCATTCAGCTTCAGCTGTTAATAAGGATTGTACAACATACAGGCCTTCATATCGGTTCTGGCTATTGATGGCTTGAAATAACATTGCTGGTGCTGGACTGATATTAAGACTGCTTCTTACATGTTCAGCCCATACGATGATGCCTTATGTACCAGATAAGCAGATCTAATCTATCTTCACCAAACCACTGCTACTTTCCCTTGCTTGCTGGTAGTTGCTCCAAAGATAAATTCCACCTTGATGTTTCAGACAGTCTTAAAACTGTCATAATGCCACTCTAGAGGCCAAAATATGTTTCTCTTGTCTGAAACAGCTAAAGTGGCGAGAAAGCTGCTATGTCATTTTACGTTCTTGATTAACAGCATTTGTGCCTATGTTAGTTGACAATACCTCCTGCTGCAGAAGTGCAACTACTACTACTCCCCTACTATGATGTAGGACAGGTGTACTCCAGCTTTCACACTCAGGACTCCTATGGGACAGGAGTGGACAGCCCAATGCCAAACATTTGTGGGAATCAGTGAGAACTTCATACAACTACAGTGAAAAAGGTTACTCGATCATAGAGTGGGCAATGTAAGTTTTAACACCATGTATTTAATCAATCTTCTAAAGGAGTATCACCCTAATATGTTCAACTACTACAGCATGAAACAAGATGTCAGAAACTTTTCCTATGAGTACATGCTGTTTATATTGCATTTTGTTCATCTAAACCAATGCGAAAATCAATGCTATTAAGCAAATAATGTAAAGCTACAGCAAAGCAAGAAATATAGAAAATGTTGAACAAATTAAGTGCTACATCTCTCCTGCAATTATGATGTTAGAAACTTCTGGAACTTGGCTTCAGTTTTCGTTTGCACTAAAATGCAAAAAATTGGCATTGGTATTGGCTGATACAGTCAAGGAAGAATCTTCTGTTGAACATCAGGGCATCCCGACTTCCTGCTCACCAGAGTTGAATGTCTCCTCCAGCTGAATAGAGTCCAGAACGCTGAAAGGTAGCCAGATGTTCTTGGACTCCACGCGTTTGCAGAAGAACCAGTGAGGCTGGACAGGCTCATAGACCGTGTATGTAGATGGTATCATGGGTCCGGCAGGGACAAGAGGACCTGCACTGCTGGGAGGAATGGAGGAAGCCTGTCCCTGTGTGGGAGGGGTTGAGAGATTAACACTGTTTTGAGAACAGAACGCCCAGAGAGAAAGTGAAATCTTAATTTACAGTTTAGTTTTGGGGAGAAAATTTGGAATCAGTTAAACTCACCAAAACAAAACCTGCTTTGTAAGAATAAGGTTTGAAAATTGTGAAAACCCAGAAAAATTCAAATAAGAGAATCCCGCTTAACTGATATGACAATGCCTTCCATTGCATGCTGCTTTTCATAATGGTATTGTACGGTACTCCATTTCAGACAAAATGTACTTATCCTTCCAGTAAAATGCTCTCAACAGTCCAGCAGTATAAATATGTTTTTTGCAATATTAGTTCAGTATTCTTTATGCTATTATTCATTCACGGTTACAGTACATCTGTGACACTTAAAAAGTTAATTGTTTCTTATGGCATACAATGAGGTTTCAATTGACATCAAACGTTTTCATGACATGCATAGATCAAGAGTTCAAAGTCAGTATGTACTTTCGCTTATTCACCTTCCATAGTCCTGGTTAACAACATTTTTCCGTAGTTAATAGGAGGAAAATGGATACATTTTTAACTAATTACAACAGCAGCTGAAGACAAGATAGCAATGCGGTCAAAGGTGGAGCTGGCTGGAAGAAAGCATTAAAGTAAAAGTAAACTTACATCTAAGCACTTCACCATAATTACACTGCCAAGAAAGATTTATGACATACTGTGGAATTGACATTTCCTTCAGCAAGCTACTGAGTCAAATCAAAACAATCAGATAAAATAAAGCTAAAGATAGCACCAGTAATGTCTTTTAGCTTTGTGTTGATGTTCTAATTTTACAATGAATATAATAATCTATGCATTCATGGTAATGCAGGTTTTTTCTGTTAAGTATACGACTCCTTATCTCATCTCTTATTATTGAAGCCCAGTATTTGTTCTCTCTGATGCTTTACTATGGCAGGCATTGAAAAGTAATTCCCCCTCTCTCTGCTTTGATAGAGCATCCATACACAGCATAGAAGTCCAGCACTGTGCCATCTCACAGTCGTGTCTTTCAGTTACGTTTTTCTTCCAACATGGTGGCGTGACATTGTAAGCATTGCCAACCACACTCTCAGCATTCTCTCAAGGGCCTATACTGCATCTCTTGCATACTGGGTTGACTCATGAATTGTTACATGATAAGACCCATTTTCCATTCTTGCAGGTAAAAACAGAAGCTACCACTGGAAGAGCAGAGGACGTACTCTACCTGAGTGAGGGGGGACAGCCCGGGTTGAGGTGGGTGAGGGGGTGGAGCGCTGGGAAAGCTCTGAGGGAAGGGTGCTTGCTGCGGCTGCATCTGCTGCTGCATTTGCTGCTGCTGCTGCAGCTCTGGCGGCGTTAGGTAGGGATTGGCGCGGCTACTCAAGGGGGTGTGGCGGTAAGGGTTATATCCCTGCTGCAAGGTCTGTGGGGGCGCGGCGCTCAGGGGGGGAGTGCAGCTCTGAGGCGGCCTCTGATAAACCGCATTTCCGAAGTGGGACACTGGGGGGGCCTGAGGCATGGATGCAGCGGGGCTGATGTTTGGCGAGGCAGAGGAGACACATGCCGGAACTGTAGTCGCGGGTCCGAAAGTAGATACAGGTGGAGGACATCGACTCCCAATTGAAGCAAATGGGTCATTGCTGTTCACCGGACTGGAAAAGTAGTTCAGAGTGGATGGTTGAGGGGTAATTCCAGAACTTTGACCAAGGAAGCTGTCTTCTTCTCCAACATCTGCTGAATCATCTAAAAGATGACACATGAATTAAGAAACAATCGCTGGTTGTGGTTTTAAAATACCAAAAATATATGGAGATCCACATTATGGATTTCCATGCAAGTTGCCTCGGTGTGAGAACTGTAATGGATAAGACAACTAAGGCTACGTCATCTGAAATAATCACTGATAGAATGATTAGGGTTCAAACATGTAGACCTATGAATTTCACTGCCTAAAAATGCCAAAAGGAAATTATTCACAGTCATCAACTGACACACTTGTTGATGAAGGAGAACAAACTACAAAAGTTAGTGCTATTGTCACATGACCCTCATAGAGTATGACATTGATGCATATAAATAGGTATCTGAAATGGAGTGGAATGCACTGTTATCAGAAATAGGCTTTTTATCCTACATTTGATATTAGTGCTTATGGTGTCAGTGCATGCCTTTTGGCAGGGCTAGTGTGGTTTTAATCAAACATGGGTGTGCCCATACTGTTAGTGTCCTCCTGTAGCTAAAAAGTTTCTGGAGACATGGGGTCACGATCCATCAGTCCTTTGGGAGAGAAGAGATGAAACAAGAGAGCCCTGTCATCTTCCTCTACGCTTTAAATTCTGTCAGCCAAGACAGAGAGCAAAACTGCTACCCCAGATCCAGAGTCAAGATCTGAACACACGGAACACGAGCAAATGGTAAGTATTAGTATCAGGAAACATTGTTCATCTTAATTCTTTACAGCTTGCAGTGGTTACAATGGGTGTAACGACCCCCTCCCTCTGCCATTCTTAAGCCTCCTCAAAAAATTCAAGTCAGGGCGAGCTGTAAATACAGTACATCATGTATTAATCACTGTCAAAATATATACTCAAATAGGTGTGCACTGTTTACTAACGTATTATACAGACACCTCCCACAGGACGGCCTCGTCATCAAGTCCTGGCCTTAAGTTTACGCAAACCCTGTTAAATTAGCTAATGTCAGCTACATTTGCTATCATTACACATATTAACTGCTGACGGTCATTTAACGTAAGTCTTTCTTTTATTTGCTGGTTAAACTAAATTTACAAAAATGTGCTGTTATGCTAATACAAAATGTCTATTATGAGTTCAAGCGGCCTGAATCTAAAGTGAAAATGATGAGGTGGCTGTATAATCTACCATCTAGTTAACATACGAAAGCTATACCTAGCTAGCCACTTTTTGCTCCCTTTAAACTTACCTCCCGATAACACCGCAGGGCCACTGGCTTGACTGACAGGAATGAAAGGTAAATTGAAGTTTAATTGTGGCGCCGTAGAGAAAAGTAAATTTGTACTCGAGCTTGTATTCATTTTTTTATCTGCCATTTTAAAATATAAAATACAACTGGTGTCGTTAGCCTGCTCGCTGGCTAAACTCTATACACCGTCACTTCAAGCTAGAGCTGGCAAAGGTTCCTAGTCAGAATTACGAACTTCCGGCTACATATTTTCAAAATAAAAGTCAGGTAACCAGGATTAAATCTGGGACAGTTTTCCTATTAATAGTGATAAAAATCTTTATATTCCTAACTTATGAACATATGCGAGAGATTGAATGTGGTGATTTTGCGAACTATTTGTATGCAGTAATTGTTGCTGCCATTTAAGTTGCACTGGTGCATTTCCATACATTCTATGTTTGCTACCAAATAATTTACATACCTTATTAATGTGAGAACTATAAATTGGAACCAAATGAAGGGAGTTGAATGTGAAATGTAATCTATATGCCCATATATGGTTACAAGGCCAATTGTGTGAGATTTTATTCCTATAAATTGTTGTTGTTTAAACAGAGCCAATATCTATATCTACACAGTCAGTTCACTACTAGCTCATTTATGTGATCGAAAACCACAAAATAAAAGCTATTTCACAATGAATGGGGTATATAAATGAACTGATGACCCACAACCTTTGTTAGTACATTCACCCTTTTTCTCTCTCGCCAAATACTCTGTGCACAGTGGAGCAGGAATGATGAGCCCAAATGATGAAATGAGCAAAAAAGGTTGTACAAAATTAAAAAAAAAAACACCAATAATGAGCTATGTTTTATGTTCAAACATAAGAAAAAATATATGATTTAATTCTTATATGACTATTCTAAAAAGGTTTTTCAGGTCACAATTATTCAGGCCACAGGTAAACCTAAAAAGTATTCAATTTTGCAATAAAGGCATTGTTTTCACCGAAATACATGTGTGCTAATACATTTGATAGAGTAATGTATGTTACATTAAGGTAACTGCTATGCTGACTGAAAGAAAACATGTCAGTTCTGTGTGGAACTTCAGTTCTCTAACGGAGGAACTGAGATTTGACACAGGACAGGCCAGTTGTTGGACGAAGCAGACTTTTTCAGGATGAGGGTGTACAACGATAGAGATCACGTTTTCAAGCCATTTTAAGATCTCCATAGAAAATGTTGCTTCCATTTGCTGTCTTAAATCTTTGAAATCTTTAAGATTTTGCTCCTAATCTTTGCTGCTAAGTACACATTCATTTATCCTATGTCATTGGTGCAAACATGAACCATGGCCACTGAATCCACCCACACCCCTGCAGCTCAGCTGGGCACCGCAATTCACTTCAAACACTGTTTTTGTGGATATGGATAATACTTCATTTAAAATAGAGTTGAATCCTCTCATTGAGTTCACAGTTTTGGTAAGTATAGGTATCCATGGTAGGTGTAGATGTAAGACCTGGTCGTTGACAAGAATTTTAGCTTAATTTTTTGGCTTCCAACACTGAAACTTTATCTTCAAAGCGTTAATCATTAAAAAATCACTGTATTTGTATTTACTGACTCAAATATAACTCACGGCGATGCCAAGCCAAAATTGTGCAAAACCAGGATAAGATATTTGGCCAAAGTTTGTTGATAGTAAATGATTATTCTCTGTTGTAAACATGGCCAGTGGACCTATGGTTTAGATACACAATCATGCTTTTATTTATTTCCCATCCTACAGCTCAGATACAATTTTCTTAATATAAATTCCATTTAATTATCGGTCTAAAAACTTGAGCATGAGTGATGATACTGCAGTGGCTGGATTGATATGTGCATTTTTGTACATGGCAACGTCATCTATCACTAATTTGGACTAATGCTATCAAAGACATATAGCCACAGTCTCCTCCCCAGCAGCAGAGGAGACTGGCATGCCGCCAGTGACACACGTTTCCACGGTCATTCACTCTTGTGACCTTGTGTCAGAAAAAATAGATCAGATTAATGGGCAAACCCGACTTTACTGTCCTGACAGACTGACTGAGAGACAGACAAACAGAATCAGTTTACCCACTGCTCTCAGACAGACGGGCAGGATGGTCACTAAACTGATTTTCCTTTTGGTCCTCTTTGCTCTGATTGTACCTGCTCAGGTGAGGATTAAATAAGTATTTTTCCTTGCTTTTGATGAATGTGACTTCTTATGAATTGGAATAATTATGAGCAGCAGCAGAATTAAGTTGTGAGTGTTAACTTCCCTGGAATTTCAGTTATTTCAAGAGAGGCTCATGGTAATTAATTCATAGTCCATGAAAGTGCACTGGGTTTCCTGGTGTTGGGTTTTAAAAACATGTAAATTTGTTGATTCACATTTGTTTTATTAGGGAATATAGTAACTTAGGCATGTGACTTTACAGTTGAAATGTGTTATTCAACATTACATTTCCCCAAAGCTAAACCATTAGACACAAACAGATAGAGACATTGATGCTTACTGCTGTACATGAATCACTGTCCATACTATCGTGTATTAATAGATCTTAAATTTAAATCCACCATTGTTGAAAGTGTCTCACTTCAAGCAAATATATCTAAATCTAAATTATAAAATTACACCATATAATATTATTATAATAGATTTATGTTATATATTTAATTAATTTCCACTTATTGTGATAAAGTGTAACACAATAGTGTAATGGAATTGTTTTTATGGCGTGACTTTGCCTGTCTTTTTCATGTGTAAATGTACAATATATTTCAATCGCACATGCATTTTAGTATGCATTATTTCCAAAACATTCTGTAAAGGTGGAGAAGTTGAAATTTCTGGAAGAATTGCATCAATCCAGTTTCAGTTTTAATAATTAATAATGACTCCTATCATTTTGAACTGATGGAACATAGTGCTAGCTGGGTTCATTCTAGCCTTCCATGCCAAGCTTATACGTCACCATTGAAAGCATGGTGAAATCAGTGCAATTCAGAGTGATATACCAGCCCACTCTTTAGGATTAAATAATCATTAACTGTTAACTCGCTAGCTAGCTAATGTTTTTAATGATGGGTCATGGAGCACTCTGTTTGATGGCACTGAATATCTGACATGGCATTTCATTGTATAACTCTGGCTGACCTCTTTGATTTATAGATACATGGTGAAGCAAAGTTTTGCCACTAATTTAAGTTGGCTACCTCTGTTGTCTACCTTTGTGTTTCTCTGCATGTGTTGTCACTATGAAATATGAAATGGTGGTCTATTTTTGTCTTTTGGGTGTGGCCCAATGATATAATTGGTTGCTCACCTGTGCTGTTTACTGAATAAGAATAATTCTGAGATTGCCTACAGCGATGCTTTGAGGATAGAGTTCACATTGTCTGAAAATTGAATATAGACCCTGTCTATATTCATTATTTTGCTCTTGTATTCCAGTTTACAAACATTGCTCAAGCAATTTGATTTTGTGCTGTTTCACAGTCTTTGCTTTGTGAGTTCAAATCTTTACTTTGTTCCCGTGTTATGTTTTACCATCGTGACATTGTTCAGTTCGGACGTGGCTCACATGGACGTGGGCATGGAGATGGGAAAAAACCTGGGCATGGGCACAGACCTGGGCATGGTCATAAACATGACAAACATAGCCGTGGAAGGTATACTCCCTGTGAGTACCCCACACAAATTGTGGAGATTGAAGAGTACTGCACTAATATATTATTATATTTTATATAAAGTATAAATATTAAAAGCAGATGGAGGATATACTGATTACCTGAGATTCATCATTATTTGAGTGGCTGTTATCGTATTAGTATAATACAATTCCCATAGTTTACTTTAAATTGTTAAAGAATTGCAAATTTATATACAGTATCTAATAATGTCTTTTGGCATATTATTGGATATTCTGGTTATTTTGAAAAAAATTTTCAAGGCTCTCCAGTAATGTTTTCAAATTTTAACAAACATCTTAGCTTTACCAGTTGAATTAGGATGAATTGCACTGGATTAGAATAATTTTGTTAGAGAAGTTCTTGAGATGTTTCCAACTGTCAATTAATCCTTCCCTTAAATCCCTACATCAGCTGAAAATGATTATGATGATGAGGGCTCAGATGAGCCGAGTGAGGAAGATGATGATGGTGATTGGCTGATGGAACTCCTAGATTTAAAGGGTGAGAATCTAAAAATTCAAATGTAAGCTATATTGAATTGCATTTTCAGATGATCTTTATACAAAGAACATATAATGATGAGAACAAGCCGGCCAACTTTGGTTAAGCTTTCCTAAACGCTATGGAGTACCCAGGACTGAATCGGACCTGGACTCAAACATACCTAGGGCCTCTAATGGCAACTCTTTGTGTTAGATAATACTTCCTGATTTCAGTGGGGAATGTACTCTTAACCAGTTTGCATCTATGCCCAGACTAAACTCAGCCCAAAAATCTTTTGTAATTCACTTGTTGAACCCTTTTACAAATTTAGCAACCTTATTTAAATCCACCCCTCAAATTTTCCTTTTTTAGGTAGGCTACAATACAAATAATGATTCTGTGTAGAAAAACACTGTGAACTGCTCACAAACAGATGCATTTATGTAAACTATACCTTAAACACCACAAGTTAAAATAACAATAGACTATCTCCTGGTAGAGTGTTAAAATTTTTAAACCATAAGATAATAAGTGAAATGACAATTCTCCTCTGTTGATATGATCTAATCTTCCTTTTGCTCTTTTTAACATTTTTTTCTCAAGATGAATGCAATCCAAACCCATGCCTTAACAATGGTGTGTGTGAGATTAAGAAAGGCAAGATTAAATGTGACTGCCCTCGACCATTCAAGGGCAAGAGGTGTCAAAAAGGTAAGGACTTCTCAAGACTGAATGTAAAACATGTATTTTAAATGATAAAA
Source organism: Albula goreensis (assembly GCA_022829145.1). Taxonomy (NCBI): domain Eukaryota; kingdom Metazoa; phylum Chordata; class Actinopteri; order Albuliformes; family Albulidae; genus Albula; species Albula goreensis. Next base: position 11,683,368 of record CM040750.1, read on the forward strand.
TATATCAAGCTGCAGTCTCAATATAGTCTATTTCCCTTTGTGGTACAATTTCAAGGTACTGAAGAAATATCAATTCCCTAATTCAGTTTATTTATTTTTCAGCCCATAAGGTTTGTAAGAGAAGAACGTGTGGCCATGGTCAATGTATTGTTACTTCAACACCTCCTTTCTATGAATGCAAATGCAGGGAGCCATACCAGCCCCCAGACTGTAGGAAAGGTAAGCACTTAAGATCCTGCTTTCTAATTAAAACCCTGGAGTACCAAACATTTCACATAGGCCACTTTCCAACCCTTGTCCACCTGCTCATCTCACCTGAAATGCACTGTCCACCATTTTAGGTTTGCCCCGATACCATAGGAGGTTGCACAAATAAGAAATTATTTTTAAAAATTCAATCTATTGAACTTGCATGTAAATTGTTGAACTGCAGTAAGGCCACATCTCTTCATGAAGGAGGATAACACCTCCATATCTAACCAACTGAGAGAACGGGTACTTCCGAGGTAAACATTCTGCTCTCACTCACTGTAGCGTCCTAAATAAAACCAAAGGGGTGATAAACATTAGCTTGATAATACATGATGGAACCCAATCAACAGGGCCATTCACACACTGGAACAGTGCCTTCAAACGAGCTTCTGAGAACACCCTTCTTGTGCTCTTAACACAATGTTAATGTCTTTTTTTACATTTCGATGATGTGTAGTATTTAAAATGGCATTGATGTGTTATGCTTTCTCATGTTAAATGTATGTGTTTTTACTCAGCGTCTACATGTGTGCCCAACCCCTGTAAAAATGGGGGAAGCTGCGTTCAGGATGGCAAGGACTTTGATTGCATCTGCACAGAAGACTATGATGGGAGGTTCTGTCAAGTTGGTAAATATTTGAAGCCGCTATACTTTATCAGTTCTGTGACTCCAGTAAGGCATTCATGTTCACGAATGTGTATTTAGTGTATCTAAGTGTGTCTGGACTGTAATGTGACTCTGAGACTCTTCCAGTGCATGCTCACGGTGCCATTTTTAAGGTTTCCCAAATGCCTAATGCATTACCAGGGCCGGATGACTGTTACGAGGGGAACGGACAGTCTTATCAAGGGATGGTGAGCGAGACGGAGGATGGATATGAATGTCTGCATTGGAATTCAGACTTCATATTGGACAAAGGTACAGATCCGTTCAGCAAGTATGAAGACGTCAATGGACTTGGGCCGCACAACTACTGCAGGTCAGGCTTATACCGTTCACGATCGGGTGCACTGTAAACAAATCAACAAGGCAAAAGCTTTTCTACAGCCGCTTTGAGAGGCTGTTACCAGCATCAACAGAGGAGTATGAGTATCTGGTTGTGAATTTGAATTCTAACTCTGGTTTAAAGTTATATACAGAGAGCATTGCACAGGAAAAACATATGCTGTCTTCAGTAAGTGTGAGCTAGCATCTATGTGCTAAGCATTCATTCACAATTACTTGTATTTTATAGTTTCAAGAAGCTGTTGCAGCATTGGAGTCAATGAATATAAGGCCAGTGTATCAGAAAAACATTTGGAAAAAATTAGTTAGTTGATTCTGTGTTGACCAGAATTTCCATGTTATAGCATCTCCACTACTGTAATAAGTCACAATCCTCTATGATTACAAAGATCTTTGGTTCATTTTTAACATGATAAAACCCCCCCCCCAGTTTCATAGGGACCCCGTTCCCCCGATTCCCCCCCCCACTTTTGAGAAAAAAAAAACCTCTCCTGCGCCGCTGGTGTAGACATAAACACAAGCACAAACACACACAAACACACTCACACACGATCATAAGCGAATGCTCCTGCGCTTTCTGAACCCTCTACAGAAATCCCGACGGGGACTCAAAGCCCTGGTGCTTCATCAGGAGAAGGAACAAACTAAGATGGGATTATTGTGACGTGAGAGAGTGTCCTGAACCTACAGGTAATCAGTAGGCGGTTTTTCCTCTATCATTCAGGGATCGGACAATAAATGCAAACAGGTTTTCAGAGGGATCTGGCTCTACCTAAATTAATAGACGTACTGATGATAATAGAAGCTGCAGCTCTGCCATAGATGTATACTCCCTCACTTACAGAGGACCACACTCTTGCCCACCACACAAAGAACAGCCCTTTGAAATTTCAGTAATAAAAAAAAAATCTTGACCAGAACTGCAAGGCACAATTAGCGTTGTGTGTGTAAATCATTAAAAAGTGGAGATGAGTATTGCACCACCCTGAACACTGTTTAAGTCAGGCCTTACGTACTTTTTCAACATTCAGAACATGTAGATTTCTCAGTAGTTTTAATTATATGTATCTTCCGTAAGTAAGACGATCATCGTAAAACTTACTTGTGTACTTTAGTGTATCTGGACTGCACTGTGACTCCAAGACCGACTCTTCCAAGACATAACACTCCACCAGAGACTTTCAGTATGATGGAAATAGTGTTTGAAAATACTTTTTACGCAAGACATTTTACGTCATCATGTATTAGTGCTCTTTTTTTGTAGCTAACCCAACTGCAGCTGCAACCGCTAAACCTGAACAGCCAACGGCTGAACCTGGAAAACCGACGGCTGCACCCGAAAGACCAATGACCGCACCTCCAGAGCCAATGCCCACACCAACGGCTGGACTTGAAGGACCACCGACGACACCTGCGCCTCCACAACCGTCGCTTGTACCAACAGACTCTGCTGTCACCACCGGGCAGCCGGTCCAGAAAGATTTCTCCACCTGTGGGAAGCCCGAGCCCTCCCAAGTGACTACGCGGATATATGGGGGTATGAAGGCTATTCCTGGGGCGCACCCCTGGCAGGTGTCCCTGCAGTTTCGACCGCTGGGCTCTACGCAGGAATTCGTACACTCCTGTGGGGGCGTGCTCATCCAGTCCTGCTGGGTGCTGACTGCAGGTCACTGCATGTGAGTTTGAGGCTCCTGTCCACTGAATGCAAGAACATTGCACTCATTCTGCACCAACCCATTGAACATGGTTACACTGTACCATCTCGCTGAGAATGAGCATACGATATCAGTCCACAGAATATGACTATAATAGTCCAACCCAATACATGCAAGGAGACTGTACTCACTCACTGTCTATAACTATACTGTAGGAACCCACTTAAAAATTGTATATTGTGCTTCTGCTTTACTTTAAAGTTAAAAATGACACAGAGAAACACAAAATCTTCCTAAAAACAGTTCATGAAACTGATCCCTGATTGCCAATTGATTATTGCTTCAGAGGAGACCTCAGTAAATTGAGAAAGGATGGGTTTGATGACCAAGACTACTCAGCTTATAGCAAAATCACTTATTACTTAAACCCTTACTTATTCAGTTTGTTTATTACTTATTTAAATCGTTTTCCACTCACTACCTCTGGTTGCAACACCATAAGATGGTATTTCTGTAAACTGTACCGTATTGAATTTTGTGTTTCAAATAATGCTTTAAATCAAATAATCCTGGGGGAAATTGAGCAGGTCTATTGGGGCTTGCCTTCAGTTCATGAATGTACTTTTTTTCAACAGAAAAAAACAGCAAGACATGAGAGCAGTTGTGGGTGGCCAAAATCTAGGAAGGGATGAGCCAACAGAACAGATTCTGGATGTTGAGAAAGCTATCCTTCACCAAAACTACAGGGAAACCTCAGAAGCTGTTTATAACGACATCGGTAAGTTTATTGTTTTGTCGCCGACCGAATGGACCTCAGGTTTTTGACTCTGATTTTCATGGCTGTGCTCTCCCACCCACAGCTTTGCTGAAGCTGAAGAAAACCAATGGTCAGTGTGCCAACGAAACCAAATCTGTGAAGGCGGTGTGTCTGCCAGACGGTCCGCCAGATGGTCCATTTCCTGACTGAGAGGAGTGAAAATCCCTCTGTCACACTCAACTTCAACACTTCTTCTGTCACACTCAACTTCAACACTTCCTACATCCCTCTGTCACACTCAACTTCAACACTTCCTCTGTTACACTCAACTTCAACACTTCCTACATCCCTCTGTCACACTCAACTTTAACACTTCCTCTGTCACATTCAACTTCAACACTTCCTCTGTCACACTCAGCTTCAACACTTCCTACATCCCTCTGTCACACTCAACTTCAACACTTCCTCTGTCACACTCGGTCAAAAAATCCCTCTGTCACACTTCCTCTGTCACACTCAACTTCAACACTTCCTACATCCCTCTGTCACACTCAACTTCAACACTTCCTCTGTCACACTCAACTTCAACACTTCCTCTGTCACACTCCGCTTCAACAACATTCATGTCAATAGAAAACCCTGGGGGTGGGGGGTGATGGAGGCAAAGATTTCACTGTATGAGGCCTCTCCCTCCAACCAAGCCAAGACAAATACTACACATTGTTATGGTTCCATATGTAACATTTTACAATTGAAAATACACTGACAAAAATACTTGAGTGCATAACATGATAGCTATAATAAGAAAAAATGAATTATTTGCATTTAAATCAAGGTAATTCACTTAAAAGCATCTTGAAAAATAAAACAGTAATCACAACCTCATTCATTTTTTAGTGGGGATCCATTTTATATCATTTTCAGTTAACTATTAATTATTGTGGAATCTATTTTGCAAACAACATAATCTGGAAAAGCAAATTGTTTTTTTTTTTTTGCTTCAGATATGTGGAATGAAGTAGGAACATAACTGGAATATTTTTATTTATTTTTGCATGACCTTGTTAAGTGGTAAAGCCAGGCTGAACTTATGACATACAGGGGGTCCTCGACTTACGAACGAGTTCTGTTCCTACGACTTGTCGTAAGCCGATTTTCCACGTAAATGGGAATTTATACCTAAATTACATGTAAATTAACACCTTAAGTCACTCACTCTGTACACACAACACATGAAGGACATATAAAATACAGTATTTAAATGAAACAGTAATAAAAAAAGAGAGAACAATTTCTTATCTTTATTTCAGTGGTCGTATTTACGAACCAAACCGCATAGGTCAAAACTAGGTTTTTTAATTAATTTTTGGGAGTGCATCGTAACCACAAAACGTAACTCAAGACCGTCGTAACCGAGGATCCCCTGTATTTGTTCTGTACTTAATGATAGCAAAAATAATTTATCTGACAACATTAATCACCTGGTCTCTTCATGAAGCGGATTTCGGCTCTGCCCATCTGCTGGATGCGAAGGTCCTCTTGATCCCCCAGGACCGGTGCAAGTCTGAAAAGGTGTACGGCAAGGTCCTGGATGACAGCATGTTCTGCGCTGGGTACTTGAAGGGTGGAGTAGACTCTTGCCAGGTGAGACAGAGGTACCATGGTTCCATCAAGTGATGAGTATGGGTGAGGTGAAAGCATTCTAATATATTATCAAATAAACAGGTCTTCAGTCTACATCAAATCCCTTAGAGCTCTGGACTAGAGATTCTTACACATTCATGGAGATTCTGTTTATAGTGTCTATTACTCCACAATGTCAGTGGGTAATTTATCTAAAAATTGACAGAGCCTTTCTATGCATATAATCGTCTTCGATGGCAATCTGGGTGGCTCGTGGAGTAGAGGCACATGTTCATGGTGCACCTGTGAGTCCTGTGACTGGGTGTTCAAGTCCCAGCCAAACCATGATTGGCTATGGCCAGAGGCCCACATCGACCATGCTGGGGAAAGATAGGGAGTAAGCCGGTTAAATAAATCATCAGTCTTTTCTGATTGGCTAGGCTGAAGCAACCGCATGGACTGAGCACGTTAACTTAGTGTTCTTCTGATGGTGTTGATGACATGCGACTGGTGACCGATCTGTAGTTCGAAGTGGAAAAGAATGGCTGTTGCAACTTTTGGCTAGGGTCAGTTTGTATGGACCCAAATTGTGAACAGGTCATGTGATCCATGTATCATGGTCATTAATGGTGATTTTTCCTCTATAAGGGTGATTCTGGGGGTCCTCTGGTGTGCAAGAAAGACGGCGTCCATTACGTCTACGGTCTGGTGAGCTGGGGTGACAGCTGTGCAAAGGAGAACAAGCCTGGCGTCTACACCCGCCTCACCACATTCCAGGAGTGGATCGAATCCACCATAGAAGCTAACACACCTTAGCTGGCAGTATGTTCCTGTTCTAGTGCACTACTCCATTCTATGGAGTACCAAGAATACTTTCTGTGCCATTGCTAATAAACCATGAGTTTTCTGCCTTGAGTCATTCTTCTGCCATGGGAGTGCTCACCACATTACACTGAATCCAGGGCGTAGCTAGAAATTCTGGGCCCTGTACACAGGTCAGCCCTGAGTGACCCTCCACAAAAAAAAGGCCCCTTCAAATCCTTGGGCTGTATATACTTAGTACCCTATTCCCCACTGGTGCTATGCCCCTACACTGTACACTTACACTGGTATAGCAGTCTACTCATTTGAAACACACCTTTGCTACAGCATTACGTAGTCATTCCAAGTTAAAATGTTTTTGAAATGAGATAGGCTAAAAGTATACCACAAATGAAAATTACTGGTAGCACTTCTTCATCTTGAAAACATATTGCAACATATTATTTCCCACGGTATGCAAAGGTTTCAGTTTAACATTGGCGTTTGTCTGAATTACATTAACGTGCAGATAAAAACAACCAAACCTAAAGATTACAAAATGAAATCACGAAACCTGAAAAACTATTCTAGCTACTTAAGGAAGTTTTGGGAAACTCTTTACTGTTAAAAATATAGACAATGAACTTTAGTTTTTGTTTTTTCCTGCAGCTTAAACATTTACATAATGACCTACTCCATCGCACAGGCCTCTTTTAATGTGGTACTGAAGGGTTCATGAGAGGCTGAATAAACTGGCACATAAGAGACTACAACTGGCTGAATGTCCATAGATGTTGACATGCTCAAAGACCTCCAAGTATAGTGTAAATGAAAGTCTTATGCCACACCAATTTAAAAAAAAAAATCTTAATCCCAAGCCAAAGGGGGTCTTACCCAACATTTCAATACTTTACTGTGTAATTTAAATATGCATTATGCACTCAATTTGCATTCAAAAAAAAATTAATATACCAAAAATGCTGCTCTTGTACTCAAAATAATATGTGCATGTATGTTCTCACGCACGCACGCGCACTAGACGGAGTACAAGAATAGCATGTATATTTTTCATTATTTTGATTGGTTAGCGATATTCTTTGCAGGAACCTCAAAGATGATCCCAGCAACTGGTCATTGTTATGGACATCTGACGTTTTTGCTATCAGTGCTGCAGTATGATCAGTTTCATTGATCTGGAAGATAACTTCAACACTACCGAGGATAAACATGTATGAGCTTTATTAAAAGTTAAACTGGATTCACTTGGAGAATGGAAAAACTATGATTGAGAAATAATGCAATTAAACAGACTGCATGAAGTGAGTTTCCCACAAATATTTCACTGTTAAGGAACAGATAAAGGCAGAATTTCAATGGAGCATGAGTTTTCATGGACCTCAAATCGTTTTCATAGCACAGCGTTATGTATATACATACGCATGTATATACTTTTCTTCCAGCCACACTACGTTTCGTTACATATTGCTATAGACCTGCCTAAACTGTGGAGTATTCCAAAATAAGCTCCACTCAAACGATATAGGGTACTTCTGTGAACTTTGAGTAAACAAAAGGCATATTAAATTATGACAATCAGAGAAAGCTGCAAAACAGTATGAGGCAAAAAACATCAGACTTACATTATAAAAGTACAAATACTTTCAATATACACAACTAGAAAACAGTGCTGGTGCCTAAGGCTCGTTGCCATTGACGCTCTTCTGCTGCTCAGTGCGGCTCATCCTCAGCACCTCGAGGTGCTTCGCTTTCATCCACTGGTCCCTTGACAGAGTGGTCTGCCCCATGCTAAGAGAAAGCAACCTGGGAAAAAACGTTCAGGTCAATATGGGTCATTCACAGAATAGCAAATGTCACCAGTGTCCATTGAGGGATGATCAAAGTTTGAGCAGATTTTTCATAGAGGCCCTGCTTTCTGACATCATCGATGTAAGCATCTGTGGCTATCACACTGAAAATATAGCATGTTTATGTTTCACAAAGATGGTGGATGAAAAAATATTTGCTCCCTTAGTGTTCTTTCCAAGGAAATGCTTCATTTTCAGAAAAGGAAAATTCGGACACAATGTTGAGACTCCAAAAATAAAGCTGTGCTCATCTGATTTGTGTTTTTTCTTGATATGCAAGTCATAATACTGTACACATGTATTTTGTCCTTAAAACGCAAAATTCTGGCAATTCTCCTGTATGCTTGTTGAATATGATCGAATCATAGTACAAAACTCTGAGAGTAATAACCTCAATGTTTCTCATGTGGATATTCTCAAAACATACTAGTAATTTTATTCAGAACCATGACATTATATAAATCCAGCACCAAATAGCTTACCCTAGCCAGCTTGCCATGCTGCAGTTTAACTTGTCAATGTGGTCTACTTATACAAAACTTTTGAATAAACTTTGGAATTTGGAAATTTAAATAAGGATTTGTTTGAGGTCTGGTGGAAAACTGTGGTGCAAGCAGTATTTCAAACAGGTAACTGAACAAATTTTATGCTGAAATATACTACTTTAGTAGTACTTCATGTGTTTCAAAGAACACATGAAAGTACAAATTTGTTCTGAACCACCACAGAAGAAGACCTGGGGGGTAAAAAAAATGGTGTCTCCCCCTAAAGTTACAACTCTACCTGACTGCTTCAAACAGCTAGAGGGCAGACAGTTATTAAACAAACGAAGTCAGGAGTTCTTGTGTTGGTAATCATTTACATGCTCACCTGTCATGAACTGAATGGGGTATAATCTCTACGCACTCATCACCAAACCGGTCTAAAGTTTTACATTAAGTCTGACTGTATGCAGGCAACGCCTGACGATCTATGGGAGTAAAACACTGAACATTTCCCACCGTGCAATAACCAGCATCCTGTGGAGATCTTCTGCGGACATGCTCTGGGGATCATCCTTTCGCATTTCAACAAAGTCCTCTTCCACTTCCTGCAAAGACATCGAAGAACAGGATGGCGAGGTCAGCTTCTACGGCATATAAAACATACTCTTAAAGGAGAATGCTGAATGAGCTTAAAGGGAAGTGACGGGAAAATACAATTGTAAAACTTTTAGAGCAGTAGCTCCAAATGCAGCCTTATAGTTACAAAAAAGCACAAGAAGAAATGTAAGAAACTGGTTTTCAAAAATCTATTTTTTTTGTTAAGAAACATTCAAAGTTATGAAAATACATATGGGAGTATGAAATGGGAATTCAAAAAGAGTTTGTTGGACTGCAGTAGCAGTGAGCGGGAAGAACAGACAGCAAGTGTGATGTATGAGGAATATGGATGACCTTGGTGATGTCCTCGGTGATGCTGTAGTCCAACGTTCGGACCAGGCTCACATAGATGCGGAACTTGTTCAGCGTCGAGGGACCGACCGCTGCGTGGAGGGCGTTCATGTACTCCTCCAGATTTGGTGAAGCCAGTTTGGGCTGCAGGTGCACCTGGCAGTCAGACTGCAGAAAGGGGTGTAGTCTTTAATAGTTACACCAACACACTTATGCACACACCTGGTACTCCTAAACTGTTTCCTGTCATACGGGACCCTAAACTGTACTTGATTGGACAGTCAAGAAGCATCAAAGGAGTAAGCAATAATGGTCCTTCCCCACAAATTGCCCAATAATCAGTTTGAGATCTTGCCATCAGGAGGAAGACTGAGGAATCTTACCTGTTAAAGCAATGCAATCGCTCAACAGCTTTGTGCTAACAAGGTTTGTACCATCAGTAATATAGCACACCTTAATGTTAATGTTTAATGTAATTTTATCATATAAGCTCATCCTAAAATATTTTATTTTTAAACATTCTTCATACAATTCTGTGCAATTTATGTATGCACATTCATACCAGAATTTCCTTAATAGATTTCATAATTTCTAATTTGTAATAATAGTCGGGTAATTTAGAGAATATCTACATGCAATTTCTGAAAATATACTAAATTTATGTTTTTTTAATTTCTTGTTTATAGGCTACTTCATCTAAACTTACTCCCCTTAGAAGAAATATCAACAAGATGTTCCAAATTATGTTCAAATTAGAGAGGTATTTGAGACTCCTCCCACAGTAGGTATTGATCCCTCCAGCAGGTATCTACCCCCCTCCAAAGCCTTTGGTATTTACCGGCAGCAGCGATCTTCCCTCCGACGCAATTAGAACATTTATATTGCAGGGGAATTCCATTTGGTGAAAGCTGAAGTCATAATCAACCTTCTGCCAGGAGATAAGGTTCCCCAGGGCCGTGATGTTCCGCACACCTGTGGCAGAAGCCAAAAGTAACGTTTCAGTAAAGCACCTTGCAAAGGTAAAGGCTAGCCTACCAATTAGCTAACATCCCCCTCCCCCCCATAACACCTTAAAACACTGATTCCAGTGAAAGTCATGACTGATCAGATGTGAGGTTCTGAGTAAGACTATGAAAAACAGGTCAACGTTTTCAAAGTTAAAATGGCTGCTTGATTGACATAGTTTTTATTTCAATAAACCAATCACTGTAACGTATGCCTGCCACATTCTCTGCCCACAAGTATGATATGACGGTGGTGTTTATACTAGCACTGAGGTAACTAGCATATTACCATTACAGCCATAACATGAAAGGTGACACTGCTTTTAAAGACAAACACATTTTTTTGGCTGCAGCAAGGGGCAGCAGAGTAGTATAATTGTTAAGGTGGTGGGCTTCAAACTCAAACATGCTGGTTCCATTCCCATTGCTGTATCCTTGAGTGACATTTTATAACCCTAATTGCTTCAGTAACCAAAATATCCACCTATATAAGTAGGTATTGTGTCTCTGCATAAGAATGTCAGCTAAATGCCTAAAGGTTATGCAAAGAGGTTTCGTTGCATTACTTGTCACAGGATGTAAACCTAAAAAAAGTTTAAAAATGAAAAAAAATAAAGTGTATGCCACTGTTCACTCACATGAATGTTGTAACACTAAAATCGCTCTCCGACACACAAAAACTTGCCATTTGTCACTACAACCAACAGTCCTGTGAGCAAGTGTGAATGTATGTTGTGCAGTGATGTGCTTTCAATCAGGACTATTCAATACCAAAAAACACAACAACATTGATAACAGCCTGTTCTGGGACCTCCGAGCTCCCCCCAGTCACCCCCTCCTCTCAAATACACTTTACATTCCAGAACTTCCTGACGTACCAATTCAGCGCTTGGTTGGTTCCAACCCTCCACTAACAACCCTGACTCAAATAACACTACTGATCCAGCACTGGATTCAACATCCCATCAGTACTATTATCTGAATCAGCTGCTGGGCTGTAACAAAACCCTGCACACCCTATGGCTGTCTGGGAGGATGGTAAACGTCTACCCCTGATAGGAACAATACCTGTATGACCAACCTACATGGGTTGAATGTCTTTTAGTATGTCATCATGTATTTTTTTGTCCTTATATTCAAAGCGACCAGATCGGATCACCTGCAGAATCCAGCTGCCCCTGCTCCAACTTTGTCTCGTCCAGGAAGAGGGAGGTGTTCTGGGCCAGCTGCAGAATGCCGCTCACGAGCCGGTTGGCCGTGTAATCCTTCCGGGGAACAAACCGCAGGCTGTTCATGTTGTGAAGGCTCATACAGAGGCGGAAGGACTGTCAGCAGACAGAGGGAAAACAAAAAAACGTTTACAGACCCAGAATTACGCTACTTCCATCATTTTCTCCCACATTTCTGTCCCCCTCCTCCTAACCCTCTCCCCTCACCTGGTATCCTATAAACCCCATGGACTGACCAACTCAGGAGGAGGTGACCACCTCTGACCTCCTCTTCATGTGGCATTTATTTTCACCTTTGTCTATCGTTTACATAAAAATGATAAATTCGGTATTTGACAGAAGGGTAGATTTTCACTCACGCTGGGGACCAGCTGCTGAATGGCGCGATACAGATGATCAGTGAAGGCGGAGTTCTGAGGGCATCCGCTCAGGTTGAGAGTGAATTTGCCCAGAGGCAGAAGATCTCTTCTGGCATACCTGTTATAAAGAATAAATCACTGCCGAGGCTGCTTTTACACTCACATCCCAACGGTCATATGTAAACTGAAGGTAAGACTGACAGAATACTGACAGGGATAAAATAGTGATTGAATACCAGCATAACTGCCAATTTTGACTATTGTCATGAAACCACTAATAAATTACCCATAAGTAAGAAATTAGGCCACACACAATGTTTAACGTTTTAAAAGTTCATTCTTGTTCACTGTAAATAGCATTTAGTAAATTATGATTTCAAAATCATTCATTTCAAATCATTCATTTCAAACAAAAGTTTGTACCTCAATTTTTTTGGGTCAAAGAAAAAAAAACTGCACCGAATAAGTATTTTATCCAGCAACTAGCAGAAAATAAAAGTATTTACGTAAAGGAATAAGGGATGATACGAAATCCAGACATTCATAGAATTAGTAATGGCTTTGTCAGCACAACTCGATTTCAAAACAAATTATCATTTTGAAGATGTGAATATTCCATTGTTCTGAATGACCTCAATTCTCAATGTGTTTGTATAAAAGAGGTTTGACTGTAATTTCTTCATTTATAAGAGGTGCTGAAAAGCCTTTGAGCAGACTTCTGAGGACACCGAAACAAATTCTTTCGTTATGACTATTCCGATATGACAGCCAAATGGGAATCGGACAGGAAGGAGCAGGACTGAAACTCACACGCTGGAGATGAGATGGAAGATGACGTACTCGGCCGCCAGCGCGTCTCCAAACAGCATGTGCGTCAGGTAGTCCATCAGCTCCGCCCTTACGGCTGCCAGCTCTCCCAGGAAACCTGATGTGACTGTCATTTCATCAGGGTGACTAACTCAACCAGCATTTTATCACCAGGGTGACAATCTTAACCAACAATGCATTCGAAGGTAATAAAAAAAATGTACTACAAGTGTTTCATGGCTATCTGTGAAAATGGTGCTGAGGCAAAGGGCAGCCCAGGGCACCATAAACTAGTCTAAGATTTAAGTCAGGAAACAGTCATGTCTGGTATTTGATTAGATCAGTGCAGGAAATCAGCCGATTGCCAATCGATTACAAGGTTAAGAGAAGAATTAACTACACAACAGAATTAAAGCTCCAGAAATGGATCAGTACTGAAGGCATAACCCTTTTCATTAGTTTTCAGTGAGCAGAGAAAGACAGATATGCCACAGTTGAGGTCTTACAGCTGGATATGTCGTTCCGAGCAGCAGGGGGCAGCAGAGGGTTGTTGTGCTGCAGCTTGTGGGTGAGCAGCACGTGAAGGCGGGGCACCAGAGACGCCGGGGGGCTGTGGACACGCCTCTCCTCTGCGGTCTCCACACCGTCCATGGGGTCTATCAAGAGTAGGGCCTCCCTGAGCACAACGCACCAACACCATGAGCAAGCCATCTCTGAACAGAGCTAACACTAACGCCACTCAAACAGGAGTGCAGCTTCACTCAACACAAGAGACCGAAGCCACACAGCAATGGACGTGGTGTCCCTGAACACAACAGCAGCAACATAATAGCTACCGATTCTCAAAAAACAACATAGCGACAAAATGAGCTTTGTACTCCTGAACACAGCACCGATAAAGTGAACATGGCTTGACCTCTGAACACAACACAGGCCAACACCACACAAACACAGGCTTGGTGTTGATAAACACAACACAGATTCAAATTTCAACATGTCTAACTATGTCAGAGATTAAATAATGGTCAAATCGATTGGGCACTGAATAAACAAGTAGAATGACTGTACGGTTAGGAAAGGAAACAAATCAGGTACCAGAAGAGGTTAAAGAAGAGCTTACTTTTCTTCAGCCATCATACTGATCTGTGGATCCACTGAGAGGATACCATAAACCTCCAGCATGTCGCTGACTTTGAACGTGTCCCAGCCTTCATATACCTGCCAATCAAAGAGCACATCACTCCCTTGCTAACAATGCTTACCTGAATTAAAATACTAGAAACATTTGACAAAGAGGCAACAAATATCAATTGTACTACTAAAACCCATTTTGACACAACTTTGGGAATTCCAAATGCCAAATCAAGTCGATGAAGGGGAGTTTACCTTGACGAGACAGGCTGGGCCCCTCTCCCCTGGCAGGGGGAAGTTGAGGTCCATGGGGGAGGAGCAGGCCAGAGTCTGCCCGGAGGCGGAGTCCGTCTCCAGCCGCTTGCAGTCTCCACTGCTGTGGATGCTGCTCCCACCCTGAGGAGCTGCGAAGAGAAAAAGGCCGACATATCAGAAACGCAGATGCTGAAATACTTTCACCTTTAAACTGTAATCAATTTTTACATTTTAGTCACAGGCAACATACTCAAAAAATATTTTCAGTTTGGATTGCAGGTCTGAAAAAGAATGTCATAAGTTTATTTTAGGGAAAGCACTAAAATGTGCTTAAACTCAGAAGAAGTTGGAGTGCCTCAGAGTATTACATGTCTACACAAGGGAGCTCTGCATGGTAGCTCCACACGTTTGCACCGTCATGAAAACGTATTCTTACAGACTGCAAACAAGCGACAGATCTCACCAGAATACGAGACATGGACTAGAAACAGACCGAGACGTGCGATAAGAAACAGGGATTACAGCGTTTACCAGTACCTGCCGCGTGTTCCTTCTGCTTCGACGGCTGACTGTCCATGTCGTGGTCATCCTCAAAGCTGCGCTTGTGTCGGTTTGGCGTGTAGGAGGTGGAAGGCACCACACAGGCATGGCTGCAGCCAGCATAGCTGTGCAGGACGGTTAATCAAAAACAACATATCTTTACCTACACCTATGAACAATTATTAAAAATGGGAGTAGGGCCCTGCCTTATTGAAAAAAAAATAAGGTAACGGAAGCAAAAAAAGGAATTTGATTAAAACTCTTTTAAAGAATGTTGCTGCCATTGTTATATGCAAGTACATAACATGCATATTCTCTGCAATTTGCTCTGGCTGCTGTCATAATTACAGCTTTTGGTAGTCCCTGAAAGAACAGACTATACATGCAGACAGACAGAACTATTTAGCAACAGGGACTAGTGATACCCACACTTTTAAGGGAGAACCTAAATGTGCTAAAACTAAAATCTAGCAGGGAATACAAAAGGCAAGTTAAATTTTACAATATCTCTTGAAACTGGTCATAGAAGAGATATTGAGCGCAATCAGGAAAAAGTATTTCCCGTCAAATGTTTTTCTGCATGCAACAGTTGCAATACCGCAAGGTATGTACTCGTACCTCCTCCAGTAACATTTGCATGCCAGTTGCATGAATAACTTCAATCGAGATTTAAAAGGATATCTCTTTCACCCATGTTGATTCTCCAGGGATAGGTACACAGTAAAAGGTCTGTCTTTCTGACATCGTACTGTGTCCGAGGTCCGCCTGCTAAAGAGGAGGAAAAAAGCAAGTAAAAACAACGACAAAACAAAGGGAAAGTTTTACTTTAAACAAATTATGAAAAATATAGCTTGATTTTAGGGATATATTCTTATTTTGACATTTTCACCCGTGATTAATTTTACACATTATTAAGTAACATCTGTCCACTTTAAATCTCTGGACTCCAATAAGTCCATTTCGGTCTGTGATGCAGTTGCGGTTTTCTTACCATTGCTCTCTACCTGGGGGGTATCTCACAAAGCGGGATTAAGCAATCAGCCAGCTAACTTTTACAAATATTCTGAATTTAATGACATCTGACTGGATTGGAGCCTCAGGTACTTCATAATATTTACCAAAGCTTTTTGCTACCATTTTTTGGCCAAAAGGAGAAGATCTACAATTCCTACAGATATTTGACTACTGTCAATATCAAAAAATGAAAGTAACAGAGACAAGAAACTGATCTGGGAAACCAATGTGATGGAACGTCACAAACAGCTATATTTCAACAGCTTAAAGGTTGAAGGGATGTCTATACACTAACAATATCTTTGTCTCTCCATAAAAATGGTGGAGCAGGGGAAGAGAAGAATGAATGCAAATAAAAATGGTGTATCACAAACAGAGTAAACGACAAACAGTAGCACCTGAGAAACTGTGGAGAAATATTACTTACTGAACACTCTGCAACATCCTTGTACTTCCCAAATTTCAAGACCTGCAACAGAAAAAAAGAATAAACCAAAATAAAATTCATAAAGCAAAATTCTTCATTAACACTGGAAAGCACAACAAGTTTAAAAAGCTAAATAAAAAGCTTTATTTTCTCCTTTTCCTCAAACTGAACTGTGCTGTAAGTCCTACCTACTGAAAATTGACCATACTCAGCGGGCAAATGAAGATGTGACTCCAGTCATTACCATGGCAGTGTATGACACTAATCACATAAAGACTACTCCGTCAAAGTAACCCAAACGAATGGTCAGTGTTCAGTTTGTCTCAATGCTCAAGATCGAGCCTACAGGTGTTCAGCCAGACAGGAGGGAGCACTAGGATCTGAACGCCTCAATCCATTTCATTTAAATTGTCATCAACTTCCATATTATGCTATGAAATGTTGCTTTGTCAAATTTAAATCATGTTTTACCTACCAACCAGAAAGCGTGATAGTGTATTCCTCAGGCTTATTTCCTCTCACAAGAGTTTGAAACCGAAACGGTGTAATTAGAATGTGCCTCTTGGGTTTGTATTGGGAGGATAAGATATTAGAGGTGCAAACAGCTAAGGAAATATAACTTGCTTATAGACAGACCAACACCACCTCTCCACTGAGATCTTTTGATCTGCTTTCATATCACTCTTTCACAGGTCTAGACCAAACAACATAAATCAAACTTCTAGGTGAACCACACCACAGAAAATAAGGATGCACCACCATGGAAATTTCAATGTTGCTCCACATATGTTACCATATGCATAAAATAAAAGGATTTCAATTCATAAAAGGGAATAAAAATGTAATTTTTCCACTATATGTCATTTTCAGACAGCGCAAGGGGAAAAATGAAAATCGCATGAAATTACAGGTAAATTCTGCAGTGATATCAGAAAGGTTTAGCATTACTCAGTGTGATTTTGAGCTTGATGCACCACTTTATGACAATCAGCACTGACTTTTGACTTGGAGGCAGCGTCGACATGCTCGTACGTTCCCATGTAGAATTCCGGATCAAACATGTCCTGGACGAAGCAGCGGAACTTCACCAGGCTGTTGGCTTTCAGGTAGTGCAGAGGGACGTCATTTAAAGAGGGAACCTGGGAAACATATCCACACGCAACAGTACTTAAATATGATATAATAAAATGCTATATATACATACACAATACTACTCAGACAGTCCCCCAAATACTTGATTATTTCCATTTCTTCAATACTCCCTTAATGACAATACAAGCAGTTTACAAGCAGTAATGAAATTGAGGCTCAGAGTCCTGGATTGTCAGTGCCACGATGAATTACTGCCCAACTTTAAAGAAAAATGTCTATTTCCACAATTTCTACACACACACAAGTTATTGCATGAGCAAAAGGGTGAAGACACTACATTACATTATCATCATTTTGCTGACGCTTTTATCCAAAGCGACTTGCAGTTGATTAGGCTAGCCAAGGGCCAATTCCCCCTGGGAGCAATGTGGGGTTAAGGGCCTTGCTCAAGGGCCCAATGGTGTCCTTGCTGTGACTTGAACCACAAACAGTCAAAAACAGTAGTCAAAAATGTTATTTCAAAACTCACCCAGTTTTCAGCATCATTTTCTTTCAGTTTCTCTTTGAAGTACTCCAATACTTTCGTTTCCCACTGTGGACTGTCATTGTTCTGGGCTAGTGGATTAAAAAAAAAAAAAAAAAAAAAAACAGACAGTACTCAACCAATGTATTCCTTTTCAGATGTGTAACTGTTCAGTCAAAACAATTTTTTTTTTTTTCCAATTATTTGATAAACCCACCAGAGGATGTCATCATCAAAGTTCTACTTTGAAAACAAGAAACATTTTTTTATTTTCCAAATCAAAATGAATACTGATGATTTTGAATGCCTGATCCTGCTATGGCGCTGTCCAATTGTACGGACAGGGCCTTCTAGTCTGGTATTGTATCTGCAACACACCATTGTCAAATGCACAGCAGTGGTTCACTCTCAAAGGAAGGCAGTTCATTTGTTTTCAATCAGTCAGTAAGTGTTTGAATAACGTCAAAGAAGGTCTAAACCGTAGCCGAGAATGAGGACCGTGTTGGGACCTTTATAAACATTACTGCCCTCCATGTTCATTTTCGAGGTTCTGCTGTACCTCGATCTTACTCCACGGGTTGATATAACATCGACAACTTCAAACCTTCAACACTGAATAACTCAGTGTGGGGATACTGAGGACACTGTCTTTGTGCCTGAATTTGATCGCCATTACTTTTTTCCCCGTCATAAACTCCTCTGCAAATTGCACTCACATACCACCAACCGCAGAAATAACAGTCCTTTAAATGTAAACCCAAAACAGAAGCCTTGCCAAACCACGGATAAATAACCTCGGAACAGTATATGGATTATATCAATAATGTTGCCAACTCTCTGTAAGTAGCACAATGTGCTGATATTACGTGCAGACAAAGAAAATGACCAAAATGTCCAGTGTCAAGTAAAACAGTGGAACGGAAAATCAATTTAACTGGAATAACAGTCACAATTCAGCAAAAAGCTTGACTGCTACGTTTGCAGGGTTTGCCAGATAACTTGCTTAGTCAAACACATCAACCACGTGTTAACACACGTAACGTAATTCAGGCCAAATGCCACCAATAAAACGGAATCCACCAGCCCACTCAACAAGTCTAGATGACTACTTTACTGTACAAAAAAATCTTACCGAATATATCTTCAATAACGCCTAGTGGGTTACCTATCCATTCCTGAAGAGAGGACATTGTTGCGTTTTTAGGACAATACTGAGATTGCTAAGTCTTTTAAAAGTTTTCTTAGCTTGTGATTGTTGCTCTCACTGTCTGTCAGCAGCACTTAACCAAATTCACAATGGCGGGAAAACTGCGTCACGCTTCTTCCACCTTTGAACTCTAGTCAAAGATGGTGTAAGATGTTCAAGATTGTCATGTCGGGATCTGTCGGGAATGTGCATTTTGGATTAAATGGGAGTCGGGGATATTGTAGTCACAAACTAAACAACTCATATGTTTGAATAATGGCAAATGCATATGCAATCAGGCGACAATAACTAAATTCAGAGAAGCATTATTTTAGACCAGCCATATGACGCTACCGTTGTAGTGTGCTTCTTCGTGCATTTATTGAGCAACTTTGTCATTTTTCTTATTATCTTTCTGGACTAAATAATTAAATAAATTCAATCATACTGTCACTTTCTTATACGGCTGACAAACAGACCAGACAGCTCGCTAGTTGCCTTTAAAATTTTATCTCAAGAACTACACTCTGACTCTCACAAGCTGACATCAAAAAGTAGGTCTCCAATTCAGTAAATTCCCTGGTCAGCTATTATCCGAGTACAATTTGTGGACACCGTTCTGCTAAGTAGCTTCTCTTTCTTGTTTTGTTCTCTACCATCTTTAATGGTTGTTCGTCGGAAAACTCAAAAAGTGCATATTGCCACCTACTGTGCTGGAGTTTAGAGTACAAGTTTCCCTCTGCCGTTTCCTCTTCTCCTTCTCAGTCCTCGTGTACTTTATGAAACGTCAAAAGAAGACAATGGGAAGATGAAGTTGGCTCACAAAGGTAGCTGAAACACATAGGATAGCATGTTGAAGTACAAATATTTAAGAGGCTGTTTTAGTGCACAGACAGAACAGTCATCAGCCGTTATTGTGCATTTTGAACAGAACAGAAAATCGTAATTTTCTTATTAATTTTACAAATGTTTGCCGGATAACCTGTAAACATGACGTCATCAGAAAGGAACAAAATAGTGCTGGCCAAGTACTGAAGTGTAGACAAATTACAATGGAATATCAAGTTGGTGGAAAAGTTCTTTGAAAAAAACATAATCATCTTTGGCACAAGAGGGCAGTCATGTAATAGGTTGCAAAGTAATACCACCAATTTGATCTTTGAAATTTTTTTTTTTTTTTTTGTTGGGGGGGGGGGGGGGGGGTATGGCTAATTGATTACTGGATCTTCGACAACATAAAAATATTCTATTGTTTTAGTCATAAGGAATCGCATTAAATTTTATTGTGAAAATGAGCACTGTATTTATTTTTTCTGTTAAGAAAATACAAGAAATTCAATAGGTCACAGCAGTCCTGGAAATATGAGGTGGTATAGTAACCTTAAAATACCTTCAGCCTAGGATGGATCTCTCTACAAAGTACCAGTAATGTGTAGCAAAAACTATAAATAGAAAAATAACTTTATTTTCGATTAGTTAATTGACCAGCTGTGTCTCAGTATATATTTTGACCAATGCAAATGCCAACATCACAAGAAGTGTGTTTTATTTCAACTTTATATACCACCTGTTTTATTTACTCAAATAATGCAGTGATCTGAAAAAAAACATGCTTTATTATTATTTTGTTTTTTAAAATGATGTTTATTTCATCTGTTGTATCGTATGAGAAGATGCTGACCTTGTTTTGCATGACTGAGACTTCTGTTATACTTCCGAACAAAGATTATCCGTATTCCAAAATTTAATCTCGTTAATCTCATAAATGTCACGTTACTGTACAAAACATGAAGAGGTCAGTATGACATGTTAGCACGTGTCGTTTCCTTTAAAGGTCATGTTTGAAATGAATTTAAATTCCACACAGTGACTCCTGGAATAATGCGAAATAGTGCATTGTTGCTTAGAGTGTTTCCCAGTGAGGGAGGGACTGCAGTCCACAGGGAGTTCCACACCTCATTGCACGTTAGCTTTTCTTCTGGTTGATCAGGCGCCTGGCAATTGTGCAGTGATGGGACCAACCTAAAATATTTAAAAGTAAAAAAAAAATTAAAAAGGGATGCAAATTTAATGAGGCAGGTTTTTATGTAAACCATTTAGTTTGATAATATTTTGTATGATTTTTCTACACTTGATTTGTCAAGAGATAGAGCTCATAATTAACCTATAATACAATAAGCTCTTATATAGTGCTCTTCATCCATACATCCCAGGATGCTTAGACAATAAAAGAATTTAAAAAAACACAGTACTTGAATCTCTCTGTACTAAGGAGGTCAAATCTGTCTTTATAATCTGTTTTTCATACATGAATACGGAATGATTTACTGTACCCAAGTATTAGAGTAACATGTTCTGAGGTTATAGTGCTGCATGTTTTTCAAAGCTTGGCGATAGTTTTTTCTTGGTTTAGTACTGTCATTTTTCACCTTCGTTGTGCAGTAATATACAACACAATGGAATAATTTCATCACATAAAGTGAAATAAAAAACAAAAATGGAAAATGCATTGTTTACATCATTACATGTGCGTTACATTATATTTTGTACTTCAGATGTAAAGTAGCCATTATAACTCAATTATAAAATAGTATGTCTTCCAAACTTACAGTCTAAAAAACATGGCATGGGTTAGTCCACTATTATAGGGCTGGTTTGCTTCACCAGGCTGCTCAGAAAATGCCACTCTCCACCTGTCCTAGATTTATTAATAAGGACCTACTTAAGTCAGACTGATAAAGCTCAAGGAAAAAGCAGACAGTAAATGTTAGGGTGCAATTTTCAAGATATCCAAGGCAGCACTAGGCTCTAGAAAGAGTCACTTAATACTTCATGGAGTGAAATTATGAAGATTCTGGGGATTCAAACAGCTGCCAAAATGGCACTTTTTTACTGGACAGGTAAGATATTGTCATTTCTTTCATTTGGTCCAAATCCTAAAGTGCGACTGAAACTAAATTCTGAAACTATTCTAAAGGACTGAAGAAGAGAAAGAAAGGAGAAAATGTTCTCTCTCACATCTCCCAGTATGGACCCCATACATTTCAAGATGGCAGGAGATTAAAGTGTGTTAATCTTCTTTTCCGCCATTGGCTGGCTCCCGTAAGATTAAACCCCAAAGCCAGCCCTCCATTGACAGATGTTGTATGGATGCTGTAGGGAAAGCTTTTACATTTGAAGTTTAGCTGGCTTTTTTGGAAGAAATTACTTGTTTTTGTTCAGTGGTGATACCTAATCCAAAGGATCCTGAATCTTCCCTAAAACGATGAGTTGATTTTTTCATTTCAGTTGGTCCCTCAATGCAGATTTCGGTCTGCCGTTGTTCCGCGTGTTAATGAGTTTCTGATTGGGAAGTATTGCTGTAATCCTACCAGCTCACAGTTTCCAGGACCTGCTGTGGGAACATTAATTAACCAATCTCAACCACTTACCAACAGAGGGCGCTAAACATGTTTACTACAACATACACTAAGAGCTTCATATAATATAGTGCCTTACAGGAGCACTTCACTACAGGTCTCAAGTTTTCTGGAGGTGCTTCAGTGTACTGTTACAAAACCAATTTGTGGATAGCCAATTAGCTATACAGAAATTCTGCCCATCGCATCGACCTAAAATGTGATTTCACAGAACATCTATGGTCTTTTGCAAAAATCCTATCAAAGAACAGGATTAGCATGAGGTAGCAGAGTTTAGTCTTTTACATCAAATCCACAGATATTAGTTCCTTTGTCCTGTTCCTGTTAAGACACTGGAAAAACAACAGTGTTGTGTTCAAAAAGACTTTTTTTTCCCTAGATCTGATATTATCATGTATATGACATCATTTGCCCTTTAGAGAGCATTCAGGGTCTTGTGGGGACAGACGAACTAAGCTTAATTCCCTTGGCACAGAACAGGAAAAGCTTACTGATATGTGGAGTTATAAGTTCAGCATAAATCATTTCCAGCAATTCATTTTGGTCTGAGGTTTTGTTTTTGCTTTGTCTGGCAGGTGAGACCCAGGTGATGTAAACAATAAACCCAGCTTATATTTGGTAACCTCAGGAAATTGTGAGCTTAATCTCAATATTAGGGCCCAATTTCTTAAAGAAGAAAATATTAATGAGAATGAGAATGAATGAGGAATGAAGGAGATTCACCACAAAGCTGAACACAGTGGGGGTCCCATCCCCGGACTGAACCCTGGCAGATGTCTGGGGAATGCTCGGCCGCAGGTGATTGGTTCTCTGTGTTTACAGGAAACTGAATTTTAAGAGGCAACAAATTCAGCAGAAGCTCACCCAGCTTCCTGCATCCTCCACTTCCTGTGTGAAAATAAATGAAATCTTCGGTGCAAAAAGCCATTTTACATTTTTTTTATGCGTGCAGCAAGCAGAGCTGTAAATTGTTTTACACCAGAGGAATTTGTGTGTGTGAACAGAGTATCGCTGTAGTATCAGTACTGCTGTTTGTGATACATATAATATGCAGTCTGATTCCAAAATTATTAGAAACCTTGAACCTTGATGAAGATAAACTGAATATAGGCTGATATGAAATAAGCAACTCAGATAATGAGCTATGTTTTGTTGTCAACCATATGGGAAAACTTAATTATTGTTTTATAAACTCTAGTTATTTTATTAAGTTTAGCGATACAAGCATATGGATTTTTTTCTGGAAAGCCTTCAAAATAGTCTGTTAGTATGGAGACAAAGTGACCCCAAAATGCAACTATACTCTGTAGTTCTCCAGCTATGACCCTTGGATTATAGTCATTTCATCCTCATTGTACATGGAGACAAGATGCATGTGAATTATCATTTTGGCAAATTAGCCACTATTATAGTGATTTTATACTTTTTGATTATTGCCTACTAGTGGTAAGTGGCATATTTAACTTTTCCAGTATGTATTTTTCTTGTACACATTATCTTGTTTATACCCATTAGTCTAATTTGAGTTGTCATTTAAATGACTTTCTTGATGAGGATTGATGATAAAAGGATTTTACTCGCATCTTACCTGATGTTTAGAACCCGGTGAAACACAAAGTCACAGCAGACCAGAACAAGACCAAGATTATATAACTAAGTAGAATTCTATTACAGACATGACTTTGTCTGATTTTATTTTAGAGAAAAAGATCATTTCCGGTGCGAAAAACAGTATTATGCATCGCAAAAGTCATTTTTAAGACAACTGTACAGAATAAAAGAATATTATTTTTCCATATATCAGACATAACATATAGCTCATTTTCTGTATTGTTTCTTTTTTTTACACAGACTTTTTTGGTATTGTACATATACACCCATCTCCAGTAATTATATATTCTATCACACATTTATATAAAGCACACAAAATAGTGCTATGATTTTTGTAAACAATATAAAACACTGTTTTAAGGGCATCTCCAAAAAGTAAATTGGATTTACAAACAAGTAGCTTAGCAAGTTACTTAAAATACTCTGAAAGGGAAAGGATATGAGGTAATCCACTCTGCGAGTGGCTTCACCACTTCAGCCGTGTGTACTCTGTTCTCTCAAAATGTAGAAGTACTCGTCCATTTAAAGAATAGAACAACAAATGAATATAGAATACTTTTAGTGGCATTTCAAAAAATTTAATATTTTTATCCTAATTTGGAATGCCCTATGGTGGTCACAAGCCACAGCTGTTGCTATAACCTGTCAATTCAGTTGATCAGACATGCATATGCTGTCCTACAGAACATGTCTGATGTCTGTTCCCACTTATTTCCATTCTGCATCCCACAAGTTGAGGTAACACAGATGCGCGTCTGAGGAAGACACTTTCTGTGCATCTTTGTGCAGGCAGGCTGCAGTCACTTGTATTGACCAACAGGGGTCGCTGACACGCATTAAGACACAGACGCCCCTACAGATAGAATCCATCTCTCCCTGTCCGATAATAAAGCCAATTAGGCATCACCTGACACAGCTGTCAGTGACGGTCAGCACTGGTTTTGACTGGATTCAGTAGCATAGCGTGGGACCCACTGATAGACACTAACAGGACCCTAACAGGATGAGCTATCCAGCAGCCATAAAGACTGTAAAGACTATTAAACAATTTAATAACAGATTTACATTTATATAGCACTTTCACTTGAACCCAAATCACTTTACAGTGAAGGGAGACAACTCCCCTTAACCATCACTAATGAGCAGCAACCACCTAGGATACCGATGGCAGCCATTTTTGAGCCAGAGTAGACACAAAGGGATGATCAGGTGACAGGACTGAGAAAGCCTGGTTGGAGATTTTGATAGGACACAAGGGAACTCCTGCAATTTTCCTGCAAAAGTGCTATACGATCTTGACTGATGACAGTGAGTCAGAGTCTTGGTTAAACTATCAATCTGATGGACAGCATCTCCTATCTACAACACAGTCACTATCACTAGATTGTGGCATAGCGTTTTTTTTTTTTGTTAGGACCAGACGGAATACCTCCCCCTTGTTGGAACACAAACTGCCTCCAGTTGTTACTTAGTTTTCCCAGGTCTCCATTCCAAGTACCAATCACACCAATACAACTTAGCTTCCTCCATTCAGCAAAAACAGGGTACATGCTGGTACGACTGATACATTTTTTTGTTGGTCTGTTTGGCCTGCCAAATGACACTGGACCACAGAGTTATGTACTATATCAGTATTATTTTTGGAATCATCAGTACACAAACACACACACACACACACACACACACACACACACACACACACACACACACATATATATATATATATTTGAGGTGTGTGCCTATGTCAGCTGATATAAATTCCTGCTGCTGGTTAGACTGTTAACTCCAAAATGATAGTAGCCAATTTAAAACAAAAATGATGAAAGCATTAGTATCAATTAAATGACTGAAATTCTTTGTATTTACACTTCACTTTCTGTAATTCAAAACATTAATAGTGATATTACCAAATACGTGAAAAAGAGGAATGTGAAACCAAAACAAACTCTATCCCCTCCTTTGGTTTCCTTTCATATTTATACTTTGGCAATTAAACATGCATAGGAGATTATTCATGAGTCTTCTCCGCACATCATATTTTTCTGCGTTCAGTCAGAACTGCACCATGGTCATGTGAGAAATGAGTGTACCAAATGAGATATAGCACAGGACAGTGTAAAATAGGCTTGAAGAATTAACTCATGTCATTGGATTAGCTTCAGAGCATCTGCTTGGCTACATCCAGAGAGCTCTAGACACCTTTGGAAGGGCACCTGTCTACCTCCACTTTCCAGCCTTCTTCATGGTCCTCTTCATTTTACAACCTCTTTATGATGAAGAATGTCAGAAAAGCACATTTTTCATTTTTTCTAACTGTGTTGCAAGTGTGCTTTGGTAAGTTTCTCTCATTGTTTTTTTCTATAAATACTAACTGGTATTATGCTTAATGTCTTTTAAATACAGACTGCTTTCAATTGTGTATATAAACTTTTCACAGTTCCTTTGTATGATGGTGGTTGTGTATGTGTATTGTTCGTCATAAAAAACTGTTTTTTTGTCTTCTTTTGCCTTGTCTGCCAACCAGCTCTTTTAGCAAGTGAGTGTGTCTATGTCACTAGAGCAAGTATAACTGCTTTTTGTATGATTGGTCCTGAATGCTTTCAATAAAAGAAAACTGGCTCAATGAGGACTCATGCTGTATAGAACTATAACACTGATATTATTAATTCTTAGTAGTTGTTTTAATAGTAATTAGGTTACATGGCGTCTTAAGGTGGTAGTTATTTTTGTCAGAGTGGCGTAATTCTAACTGTAATCCTCCTTAAGTGGAAGCTAAAACTAAAGGCCAGATTTGTTTTTTCTCCTAAATTAGCGAATGGTTGTGTGTAGATGAACAGTGACCAGATAAAATTAGATAAACAGGTCATTGTTGTGACTGAAAGAGTAGAAACGAAACCTTTTTGTTTACCCATAGCTCAAGCTGACTACGCCCCCCACTTCTTTGATAATGGACCCAGTAGCAGCAATGGAAACATGGCGTTATTCAGCCTATCAGAGGACACTCCAACCGGTAAACTGAACTCAAGAAATGTAAAACCAACAAGAACATTTAAAAAGCTAATTAATGGCAAATACTCAAATGCTTTCTGATTGCAATTAGAATGGAACACAAAGGTTAGCTGGACAGAAAATTAAGCATGAGTTTAAGGTCAGCTGATCAGCTCATTTTAAGCTGTGGGCTCAGTAAGGCTGGTGCAGTAACGTCATCTGACAGGGCTTATGGTAAACACTGTTTACGCAGTAAAGTGTAAATCTGAAACAGTAAACAGTCAGGTCAGAGTGACAAACAGAAATCTGATCATTTACATTGGTCGTCCTTAATAGACAAACAATTAAGTTGGTATATAATATATCATATACATAATACATCTTTACCAAGAAACCAGCATTGATTTGATCTAATGCAAAGATGTGATAAAGCTACATACAACTAGTAGTTAGGGCTAAGTTGTCATGAAAAACAGAAAAGTTGGAAACATATATAGAAAATTACTAAATTACAAATGCCACTATATCTTATCTCACATTTTTACAGTAGTTTACGGAGAGAAATGTAGGCCTATACAATTTTTTAAATAATACTGTCATCTGTCCTTCAGGAACTCATATATATACATTGAATGGAACAGACCCAGAGGGCAAGCCTGTGATATTTGGGTTGGCTTTTGAACCCGGATCTAAAGAATACTTCAAAGTGGATTCCAAATCTGGGAAAATCACTCTTGTTGAAGAACTGGACAGAGAAGTATGGCAAACAATAGTGTGACTGAAAAATGTTTTGGGATTCTTCACACAGTATACTATCATGCCATGTTATAACTGTGCCCTGCAATTATTTCAATAAGTAATGGAAAACTTGTAACAACTGTGTCCAATGTATAGGCAAACCAGTGCTGGTATATACTTAAATTAATCATATGATTTCTCGCAAAAATTGACCAAAAAAGTCTGATGTTTTACCAAAACATCATCAAACATGCTGGTCATTGCTACAAGCAATTATACAATGATTGAACAGAAATGCCTTGTTTTTTTCAGGCACAAGATGAAATTGAAGTTTTGGTCAGTATTTCAGACGGCCTTAATAAAGTAAGTATTTGATGTGGAGAATATATAAGACATAAAATGTTTAGTCCGTACTATCCCTTCTGGTACTTGGGACTTTTACCCCACTCTAGCACTTTAACACTTGTGTCCCCTACATGAACTTTGAGTTGTAAATCACTCTGAGTGTCTGCAAATGTAATAAAATGTGTTTTGAGTTTGTGTTTATGGGGAACGCCTATTTTTTTTCCATTTGGCAAAAACGTAATATTCTGTGGTGTTTCAGGTGGTTGAAAAAGTGAGGGTGTTTGTCACCGATGTGAATGATGAACAG
This sequence comes from Albula goreensis, assembly GCA_022829145.1. Taxonomy (NCBI): domain Eukaryota; kingdom Metazoa; phylum Chordata; class Actinopteri; order Albuliformes; family Albulidae; genus Albula; species Albula goreensis. Next base: position 11,711,735 of record CM040750.1, read on the forward strand.
CCCGTGTTTGGAAACTTGCCTTTTATTGTGGACGTCCAAGAGGTAAGTGTGGAATTATCAATAGAAAATTAGGATATTGACAGTAATATCATTTGTATGTATAGAAGCTCAAGTAGCTCAAGTACTTGCTCGTTAAGGAAACTAAGGTCCAGCACTATTACTCATTACCAGGTGGATGCATTTAATGTTCTCCTGCTTTATAAGTCACTCTGGAAAAGCGGGTCTGTTAAATGACTATAATGTGATGCAGTGGGTTAAGCTAGGAGGGTTTTATCACTCTCCAGTGGCCACTCCTGGACAGTTGTGTGCCTGTGGACGCACAAATCGAGTACATGCTGACTTTGTCATCCTCCGATGACGTAGGCAGTATGTAACCGGTGGCATGTCTGCAGTTTGGAAGGAAGCACGGGTACATCCTCAAGTGAACTGGAGGAGTCACGTGTACATGGCTGCCTCCTCCAGACCTGATGGGAGAGAGTTGCTATGGGAGGCTAAACAATTCATCCGAGCTCAAGTGCAATAAAGGGGGAAAATACCTAACAAAGTATAATATAAAAGTAATGTACCTTCAATAATACAACAGTCTACAATTATAATCCTATAAAGCTTCCAGTAACTCTCATATTATATTCTGCCTTATAAAAATCACCAAAATGGAAAAATTCATACAATGAAACAATCTTTTAACTCCAAAAAGCATAGTCTTTAGGACCGGTCACCTCTAGGTTACCTCTTGAAGCGTACAGACTGTGGTGTGTGCAGCATTAGCATAAAGTTAGCAGCCGCCGCTTCTCTCCACGTGATGACTGCTGTGCTTGTGCCATTTCCAGGACACGCCCTCTGGGAGCAGCATCTATAAAGTGGAAGCGGTGGACAGAGACACTGGCTCCGGGGGCAGCGTCACTTACTTCCTCCAGGTAACATCTGGCATTTCCACCAACCTCGGCTGGCCCAGGGCGACCTCCATTACCAAAGAGTCAATGGGAGTGCTCCTGTATAAGTGGTCATATGAGTACCGCTAAAATGTTTTTGAAAGCCTTTTTCAGAAAATCGGAGGTAAAAAAAGGAAAAAAAACATTGTTAAAAAGGGGGGGATTGAGAGGTTAATCTCAACATAATGACAGTAATACAGCGTAAGCACATTTGATTGCAGACAAAAAGCACAGTCGGAGTTATGCTTGTGCGGTTTGGGATTAAATTACAATTACATTTGGGTAAGACATCGAGGGCTTAGCGAACAGCTTACATTCGAAGGGAGCAGGTGGCAAATGTCAGGTCGCACTTTGTGTGTTGTAGTGATTACGCATTCAAAAAAAAGAAAAAAAAACTGCAGGCATGGGTAACACTGTTGGAGCACTGTTATACATCTGGCCTCCTGGGAATCTAACTGGCCCTCTAAGGCACATGGATATTCCAGATTGACATAGATATATGCAGCATCTTTTCTTTCAAATGAATCCCATAATGCTGTTTACTACCCGTGTGGTCACTACCACGGTACATGAATACCTGCTAAAACGTGCCTCACGTGTAACCCAGGAAAAAAAAAATCCATGTCATTGAGTTTTGAGATAGTCCTATGTCTGTAGAGGATTGATAGATGTTGTGCCTTTGTGTTCATATCTTTATATTCAGAATTCCCACACGACCAAGTTTGCCATAGACAGACACAGTGGGGTCCTTCGGATTAAACCGGGCGAAACTCTTGATTATGAGAGGTTGCGGACACACTTCATCACGGTGATTGCCAAGGTGAGATGACTTTTCAGGACTCTGCAGGGCCTGTGTTCGCTCTAGGTCCTCACTCCTAAACATTGCTGTTCCAAGACACAATGCCACAGCATCAGAACAGGGACCTGCCTTAATTTACCTTAGCATTGACCTGTAAAAAATACAAAGTAAATGAAACACCTCACATTATTTCTCTAAAAACTAACTTGAAACAAAACAGCAGCAAGTTATCCCACCTGTATGCTCATCTCCTTTCACTGTGTCTATTGCATATAAAAGTTTATGTGTGTGTGTGTGTGTGTGTTTGGGAGGGGCAGGGTGATTTGATTTGTGTACATACACTTTCAGCTGTGCAGATCAAATTCATCTAACAAATTCTTGCTCTCCATCAGGATGGGGGCGGAGCATACAAAGGGAAAGATCAAGTGATGTCATCATCAGCCACTGTAACAATCAATGTGATTGATGCCCAGGACACGCCCCCCATCTTTGTTGGCACACCATATTTTGGATATGTTTATGAAGTCTCAGTGCCAGTAAGTATTGAGGTGTATGACCATCACGGATTATAAAATAAGTGGTACTTCTACAAGTTGCAAGAGATATGTAAAATCACCCTGAGGCTTTTAAACTTAACATCCAACTGCAAGTCTTTTTCACTGCAGTTAATCAGAAATGTACCCACATCAGCCTTTACACAATAATCTGAATATACCACTAAAATTGTGAGTTAACTTTGCCATTCTTGTAGCCCCTGATAAATGACATCGATCTGATGAAGACTGCAAATTAAATTTCATTCTTGAAAAGAGCCTCAAATTCAGCAATAATAAAATTATTATTACAGAAGCACAACATATATCATGTCCTGAGAATGGCTTTGATTCACAGTGTCAGTATTACATAAATGAGAAGTACATCATTGTGTTTTCAGGGTTCTGAGATCTACACTGTTTATGCCCAGGATGGTGACCAAGGCAACACTAATCTCATTCGTTATTCGATTATCAATGGTGAGCTTTGAAATCTTTGAATGGCATCACAGTATTGCTTATTGTAACCAAGATATGGGCATCATATACAAATACATTCAAGTGCTTAGTCTGAACTGTTAAAATTAATCTACATATAGATATATTGATTCCCCTGGTACATACAGTGGAAATCCAAATTTTATAAATATGACTGATGACAAATTAATTAATGACTGCTGTGTTTTTGTCTTATCCAAATCCATTTGTCAAGATAAGGAAGTGAATAAATAACCTTACTTTTTAGGGTTAACTGTCTCTTTGATGTCCATTTGGTCATTTTAGTGATTTCTCTGTGCAATGCATGAAATGTATACAGCATATAATTTGATTCCAATGTTCTGAACATGTGTGGCTCTTACAGGAGGTGATGGTGTTTTCACTATAAATGAAACAAGCGGATGCATTAGACTTCTTGCATATCCAGCCCATCTTAAAAAGGAAAGATATGAAGTTAAAGTCAAGGTAAGTTTATGGTTCAAAGCACTGTGTAGTTCACTTTGGGCCTATTAAATACATTTTTCAATAAAAAAAATATTATGTCTGATGGTTTACAGTGCATCTTGTTTAGGTAGTATTCAGTGTTGTATGTGGTGTTGGTTCCAGTGTCTTCACAGAGTCTCTTTTCTACGTTCTGTGAACAGGCTACAGAGATTGGTCCAGAGGGCGAGAAACTGGATTCCTCCACAGCAATAGTAACGATTCAGGTGGTGGACTTGAACAACCATCCACCCACATTTTTTGGGGAGAATGGACCACAGAGCAAATTTGAGCTTACGATGTATGAGCACCCCCCTGAAGGAGAGATTCTGCGAGGCCTAAAGATCACAGTCAATGACTCTGATCAGGTGGGTCCGCCAAAGCTGATCATGCTACAGGCCTGCTTAAGGTCATGTGACCACACTTCAGGTCCACTGAAGGTCATGTGATTACACTACAGGTCTGCTGAAGGTCATGTGACCACACTAAAGGCCCACTGAAGGTCATGTGACCATACAAGGAATGGTGTGGGTCACAAGACCACACCATGATTCTGGACTATTAAAATATATGTACTTTTGGTAAAGACCTGAAGACGGTCACATGAACATACCACAAGCTTATCTTGAGCCAATATCACAGCCTGCCAGTCATGGACAGTGTATCTGTGCAGTTCATGAACTCTTAAATGAAACAATGAAAAGTGTTTGATTTCAGTGATATAGTCGCACTGATTTCTTTCAATTTTTAACAAAGTTGATTTTACAGAGAAATTCATAAACATAGGGCACTGGTGTTTTGATTAAATAACATATAATATTGAATTGTCCGGAATACAAGCAGTCATTTCATTGATACTTTTCATTTGGTATTAATCCCTTAATCTGAAAAGGAATAGATTTAGATTGTAAAGAGCTATCATTAGCTTGTGCAACCTTACTATGCTGTGATAAGTATTATTATGGTAAATACACCCTGCTTAATGTTACATAAATGTTTTTAAATCCACCCAAACAAGCAGCTTTTTGCCTTTGTCACTTTATGCAATTCATTTATTTTGAATCACCATGAAGGGCACAATATGAAATTGTGAAAGCGCACAAATCATTTCTAGTATAAACCCTAGAAATATTTTATAACATAACCAAGGTTCTTTTTAGCGTAAACTACAAGTGATCATAACATAAAGTGAAAGTAAGCAAAACACTTTTTAAAAAATTAGAAAGATCATATTATCTCCAGCATTATGCAGCATTAACCTGGCATGATTCCTTTTTAGATGTCCTCAAGAAATCTCAAAATCTCATCTGGTCTGTAAACGGAATACCGCACAGAGCCACCATTATGGAGTCAAAGCGTAGAATGTTCCGTCTTACAATGAAAATAAAAACTGCACTTGACTCCAACTTTAAGCAAGAACACTAACTCAGTTTTAGTATATTTCTGCGCACAGTCAGTCAAGTTCAGCATCTCGCCCCAACTGCAGATACTGCCAATATAAATAACTCATCACTCTCCAAGGTATATTTTGACTTAATAATAGGAAAACTAATTTCTGCTGTTTAAGTCGGACGTGTTATGCATATACCTGAGTGCTCCTCTGTGAATAAGTGTTTTGGCCTATCGTCACATGGGTTGCATTTATATTTTAATCTTTCTGTGTGAATTTTGATTTCTGGTGTCTTTGCTCCCGTTTTTTTCTACAGGGTGCTAATGCTAAGTTTAACCTGAGGCTGGTGGGACCAGGGAACATGTTGAGAGTGGTTCCCCAGACCGTTCTCAATGAAGCCCAGGTCACTATTATAGTGGAAGACTCTGCAGCCATTGACTATGAACGATTCCAGTTTTTAACATTCAAAGTAAGATCTGCAAATCCGCAAACATCTTCATCTTTTACACAGTATGCAAACTCTGCAAATTATAGTTATAAAAGATTAAACCCAAAGATAATGTATGGTTGTAGAACTTTAATCTGAGAACTTGTGACCCCAAAGCTGACAGTACACTCAGGCAAGATGCCATTTTGTTTTCCAGCTCCTTGCAGTAGAGATAGATACTCCTGAGAGATTCAGCGCAACGGCAGACATCATCGTCCACCTCCTGGACACCAACGACAATATTCCCAAGTTCTCCTCAGATTACTACATCGCCAGGATTCCAGAGAACTCCCCCGGCGGCTCCAACGTAGTCTCTGTGACGGTACGATTTGCTGCCGCTTAAATGTCACCAAAATAGAAAGATTAAAAAAAAAAAACAACTGTTGTGTGGATTTTATGTAGTGCACTAAAGGGTAGGATGATTTTAAAGAGGCTCTGGAACAACATGTACAAGCTCATACCACAAATGTGAATATTTTGGGGAGGGGATCAAATATTTTGGTTTAAAATGTATTAATAACAAGATAAGAGCAATTTGCTCAAGAGTCTATGCTGAGGTAAGCTTCCAGATGGTTATTGCTTTCATTCGGTTGTATAACACAGACATAGCAGATTTTTAAGTGCTTAACACTTGTCACTGAGTTATGGGATATTAGTAAATTATTTAATACTCTCCAGATTCTTCTGTAATAGAATATACATACAAATTATTCCACACAAAAAACTGCATCAAGTGAATGTTGATGAATCTATAAAACTTCTCGTTGACCTATATTAAAGACAGTGCTTTTACCATACAATGGGTTTTTTTTTCTCCAAAACTCACAGCACTGTACATGATTTAAGAAACGATTAACACGCAGACAAAATCTCTGCTGGCTAATAGTATTGGTTTCTTAGTACTTAGTACTTTCTTAGTATAGTCAAATAGTCCACCTTTTTATGTTTACTGAATGTTTAGTGTGATTGTTTTTATTATTGTACTATGACTATAATAATTACTACTACTTCTACCAGCACCAAAGATGTGGGAGCCAAACTGGTAATTACATGTATTTAGTTTATTTATGGCTGCCCCTATTAAGAGTGATAAAGCCCAGAAATAATCAGCTCCAGAATTATTAACACCCCTGTCACCCCAAATTAAGGCTATACTAAATTTAAAAACCATTATACTAAGTTTTTTGAAAGCGTAATACTATTTTTGTTGTTAGGTGTCAGAATTCTTTAAAATAAAATCATATAAACTTACATCTGTTATAATGCAATTTACTGAAGTTTATCATAGTCTTGATCTGTATTGTCCATCACTCCTGTTTCACTAGGGTATAAAACAGAGGTAACACATGTGAAATCCATTTGCCAACCATCACCATAGAGAATGGACAAATCAATGGGACAAATGGTTTTTTACCTACAAAAATCAGGTGATGGTTTGAAAGAATACATAAAATGAAATAATAAATACTATTTGAAACAAGGTTCTACATAAAGTTCAAGGAAAACTATACGCTACAGTAGTGTTTTGTTTTTTCATGAAGTGGTGTAACAGTGCTGTCACATGGTGTTTCTCAATCTCTTTTCCCTTTTTTTTTTGAAGGCAACAGATCCTGATTCTGGCCTTTGGGGTGAAGTCAAATACTCCATTTATGGCTCCGGCGCTGATCTGTGAGTAGAATTAGGGCTCCTCTCTGCCAATACCAATGAACTGATTATGTCAATGAAGGCCTAAACACTCACAGAGCTCCCAGCTGGTGCGCGAGCAGCAGGGCAGAATAAATCCTGCAGAAATGCTGGCTTATGTAATACCCTGCGTTCCCATGCACTCAGTTTGTTCAGGAGCGGGAGGGGTAGGGTGGGGTGTAGAGAGATCACAGCAACAATGACTTCTTTATGTAATGTACTCTCATCACGGAAGGCAGTGCTAAACAACCTAACCTCAAGATTTGTTGGGACCATATTTATACTATTTAGTATAAATAGTTGAGTTTTAATTCCACTAGTGTAAAATATGAAACAAAGTCCTCTATCATATGCTCTCAGAACCATAAGAGCCTGTGTCCTTACTACCTCATTCTCATTGTAGGGCTCTAGGCAACTCAGATTCATACTGGGTCGGGTTAGCACAAATCAGGCCTGGTTGTTTACCAAAGACTGAAGACCCAAATCTGACCAAATGAATGTTAAAAATGTCATAAAAATGCAGAAAACCACACAAGTGGCATTTCTTCTTGGTATTGAATCTTAAATGATTTGTGTATTTTCACCATTTAGTTCAACAGTTATGAATTTGGATCAAATTAAATTTGGACATTGTTTACACTGTTCACGTCATTAGGGAAGCTTTAGTTGGTTACACAAGCTGTTGATGTCTCTTGCTCAAGTGCTTTGATGGCAATTGTTTACCCTCCCCTGCCTCATTTATGTCAATAGCAGCAAAGAGTGGTTGCATACATATGAGCACACAATACATTCAAATTTATGGGTAATGGTGAACACAACCTATTCTAAAACCAAAAAATAGGACAAAAAAAAGACTATGACTTCTATTACTGAGCTATAACACCATGCTGTATGCAATTATATAGAAATAATAGGTATGAAGACAAAAATACATGTCACAATATGCTTCTTGCTCTCTTTTCAATTTACATAAATTACAATAGGGAGGGGAAGGCAAGATATTTGATGTGGTGATGGATGTTTTGCACATGCCAAAGTATTGGTAATTACATTATGTAAATAATTTGTAACCAGAGAGTGAAACTACTTCACTTTTCACTTTTTTTTACGTTTACTAAGAATCTCTTTGTAAAATAATTCTAATATAAATCTTAATATAATTTAACTAACATTGGTTAATGGTGCAGTTTTGGCAGACGCGCATGGAGGAAAGTTGATGTATAGATGTAAGTATGTCTGTCTGTGTGTAAGACAACTTCAGCTCAGCGTTCATCTCATTACAAAAGGTGACCCCCCACCCCTTTAGACCCTGGATGAGTGATTAGTTTCCTTAGCAGGGGGCCTTGGTCTGTAGCTCAGCAAGCTAATTATATGTCTCATCACAAACTGGTTAACACTGATTTGGAATCTTTAACTAGAAGCAAAAACAGCAGCAGCATTACCCTTAGTGGAAGCATTAGTGTGTGAAGAACAACCAGGTATGGCAACCTGGTAATTTGCATTACATGCTCTTCCACTTAATACTATCATTCTGTACTTGGTTAGCTGTGCCATAACCATGATGTTCTTCAAGCATGATACTGATCGTCATGCTACATACTTGCCACGGTATATTCTGGATTATTCTTTGTGTATTTTGCTCATGAGGCAAATTTGCAATTACAAATACAGCAGGACAGGACAGTAGTCACATTTAATCTAGAATGCATTTTTCTGAAATTTTCACTAAATTATGCAAAAGCTTTATTTCTTCAAAAGTACACACACATATATATAGTTGTAAAGACATGGAACATTTTTCTGGTATTCTTACTCTCTCTGAATTATGTGGCCTTCAGATTGAAGCTTTATGAATCCTTGACTTTGTAATAATAGTTGTCAGTCAGAGGATTAGGCTTTCTTTTCTTTCCATGCCATTTTTATTAGATCCTCTGTTGACAAAAATGTGAATATAAATATCCAAAATATTATTTCAGTCAGCCCGCTTCTTGGAAAACAGCTCAAGCCTCCATTTCTCCCTTCAATCCTTAAAAATCAATAAATCCTTTGGAACTTTCTAGAAGATAATGTGATCTACTCACCAGTAGGTCAAAAGCCATAGAAATATGAAATGCATGACAAGAGAAGAGGTATCTTTTGCTATGGGAAAACCAGCTTAAACGGAGCTGAAAGCAGCAGCTGGCAGAGCAAACATGTTAAATCTGTCTCTAAGCTTCTTCTGCCTTCCTGTCATACCAGTCACAACGTAACCTGGGCAAGATCACAGCGTTTCCCCTGAGCTCCCAAAACAACTGAACTTAGAAGTACTAAAAACACCCCACAGTAAATCTACACAAAAACTAAAACAATGTATTATTATTTATTGACAACTGTCATAAAACATTTTGATAGAAAATTAATTTTCTCATTTTATTCCACATTGAATGTGACAAAATTATACCGTTTCAAACAGTCATAACTGAGTATAGGGCAGACAAACAGTCACTGATAAGATGCATTAAACAGTCTGAAAGGAGAAGTAGAATATGGTTGCCATAGACATGTATGCAGTTGACTTTGGCAAAGGAAAGTTATTTGGCAGAGTCCCATTCTAACTTCCAATTCTCAATGAAAGCACCTCTTATGTGTGTGCCATGTTTTTCATGTGTCCCAGAGCAGACCAGAATTATTTTAGCATGTCTCATGTTACAATAGAAATATATTTGAGTATTAGCAGGCATTATTACTTCTAAGAACATAGGCAAACTAAAAACAAACCTTATCGGACAGAAAAGTATGACGTCTGTGTTCAAGTATGACCCTGTGTTCAGCGTTCATCTCCATGCACAAATGGCATTAAACTGATACTTCTTTCAATGTCATATACCTCTGAAAATGAACCTCAATCAATATAAAACACATCAAACACAACAGAAAGTTAAAAAAAATAAGGACAAGTTTTGTCTTAACTCTGGGGTATATAGAATTACGAGCACAGTTGCTGTCCTCGTGGCGACTCAGGGCTGCAACAGAATCTCTGCTGTACCCTCAGCCTACTTTAAGGCTAATCTTGTAATGGGATTGTGGAGAAAAATAGAGTATGTCCACCCTGCCTCATGCAATAGGACCAATTAATTTACAATTTGACAGCAGGGGGTAAGTAGATTCTGGATTTTCTGAAAGCAGGAACCAGCATATACATAAGCATTTGCCAATTCCACTACAAAATGTGGAAGTCTACCTTGGAAAGTGTTTCATTTCACAATAAACTGTGCTCAAAACATTGCAGACGACTAAGTAAGACTGTCTGATCTGGAATAACATTCCTATTTTTGTGGTAACACAGCTCCACTTGTGGCAAGTTACATTCAAAAATTCTGAAAATTCAGTTCTAACCTGATTATAAAAGAAAGATTTGCCCTGGCTATTTAATTCATGTTTACTTCATCGTGAATAAGGTTGCATGGTATAACCCACTCACATTGTAAAATCACTGATATATTTGTATGGCATGTTGCAGGTTCCTCATTCACTCCACCTCTGGCATCATTTACACCCAGCCTTGGGCTACCCTGGACGCTGAGGCAAAGTCCAAATACAACTTCTATGTGAAGGCTGAGGACACCGAGGGAAAGTACAGCCTGGCGGAAGTGTTTGTTACCGTGCTGGACCTCAACGACCACCCACCAGAGTTCAATGAGGAATTCCTGGAGAAGACCATGGTGATTGGAGCACCAGTGAAGATTGAGGTGGGCACTCTTCAGAGGAGTTACACTTTTGTGTGAATTGCACTGACAGGGCTAAACAAACAAAAGTTGAAATCATGTATGTAGAATCATGAACAGAATGTTTTTTATGTAGCCTTTACTCTAAGAAAAGTAAGTTTTAAAAACACTCAAGAAGCTACATTGACTGTTCTTGTCTCTATACCACTTCACTTTCATATTTTCCTCTCTTCAGTGAATATGCAGTGGTCTTTCATTCAGTTTCTGTGTTAAGCTGTGTTTCTGTGATATTTATCTCATAAACCTTATTGTGCTATTTGTCAAATATTTTGTTTGTAAAGACTATGTATGAAATAGTTCTGTGACAGTTATATACGCCTTCCAAAACTGCATGTTATCTGTGTGTGTGTGTGTGTACATGTGCATCCAGGCAGTGGATGATGATGCTGAAGAGCCCAACAACATCATCGAATACTCGATTATGAAAGCCGACCCAGACAATGTTTTCGACATCAATGCTGATACTGGCGAGATCAAGCTGAAGCCCTACATTAAGTCCTTAGAAATTGTGCAGAATATCACCAAGCAGAAAGAGTGCACATGGTCTTTGGTGGTCCAGGCCCGTGACCGAGGCTCACCATCCTTCAGCACCACCACCGTTGTGAAGATTGACATCACAGAGGCGGTAAGATTAGATATAATCATCATCATAAATAAATAAATAAATAAATAATAATAATGACACCACTGGCAATATGTAATTGGTGTCACATCTACGGTCCTTGGAAAAGTCAATTATGAGGCCAACCCTGAAACTGGGAGAGTGGGTCGCTCAGTGGGGCTTAAGCCCCCTGAAAAGGAAAGATAATTAAAGAGAAGGCAGCTTAAATCTTATCGGCAAAACATTCTTTAACCTTCTAGATTTGTTCCTAGCTGACCTTCTCATTGGTTAGTTCACACTAAAAATGAAGGTCATGCATTCATTTTCTCATCTTCAGAAATATCTTTTTAGCTGACAAGGATATCACTGCCGTATCTGTTAAGAGGCAATTATATCAGTAAGAACATAAGGTCTAAAATCTCACTTTTACTTCAAACTGAATAAATATCTATTTGCAAAATAAAAAAAGGTTAAGTCATCTGAAACCAGAGAATAAAGCCTTTATTAAAGACAGATTCTGTCCATTGGCTTTAGTTAGTGGATCACTCCAGAGTGATGAAAAGAGACACAAATATATATACAACACTCTCGGAAGGTCAAGTCAGCCTTCTTCATTCAACAAGATAGCATCTGCAAGCACGCCTTGTCAATATACTGTATTGTCTCTTTTAGATATTCCCTAGTTGAGCAAAAGCATCATACAGGTTTCATACAATATCAAGGCTATGATGTAATATATACTGACTGTCTGCAGCTGTAAAGAGTAGGATAAAAGATGTTTTTTTTTGGTATTTGTAAGATGAAAGATTTTATAATGTAGAAGTTTTAACTGGTGAGCTCTCATGCATAAACTTTCATTCATTTTGAATTTGAGATGAGAGCTGATTGATCCTGTTTCAAGGACTACAGATGCTGTGTCAAGATACCACTTTCAGGTCAAATACATTTCACAAGTTAGGGAAATAACATAAATAACAAATAACATTAATTTTCAGAGTTACCTCTTCAATTGCTGAGTGACTTCACTGATGATTTCCAGTGTTTGAATGTAATTAAGCCTGTGTTATTTTTGAATTGTGTTTTCAGATCAAATCCAAAATGGTTTCATACTTCCTGGGCCTCAGAAAGCGTCCGGAGACTGTTTTTGGAATTTGTTTGAGCATTGTCTTCGTCACTATTTTAACAACAGTCATTATATCCTCATTAATGTACTGGACTTCAGTGAAAAGGTCTCGGGTTCAAGCACAGGGCAAGATCAGAAAGATTATCCGGAGGCCCTATCCATAACAGCTCTTTGCGAGCCCACCCTAGCCGTTACATTTGTCCTTAATGTGTAAAAAAACAACAACAAAGTGACTGTGAACAAGATATCTATTCTTAGAGCAATGATTTTCTACATTTTAGTACAGCTTTGGTCTGTAAAAGAGTACAGAGCACAATTTCATAGATGTACATATTACTACTACACAGGGGAGGCACATCCATGTCTTGTACACCCCAAAATTTATACAGCTGCATCACTGGCGTGTTATACATCAAAACAAGCAGCTTTTGCTTCAATTCCTCATCCATTCTCAGTGGTTCCCTCAAAAGTCAGAATGCATTAAAAAGCATCTACAAAAAAATGATTAAGTTACCATTTGTCCTTTAGCATCACTTACAAAGTGTTCTTATTTCTTCACAACTACAGTTTGTCAAATTACTGCCATCACTGAACTTGCCTAAATTGTGAAGGAATAAAACCCATAGTTGCGTTTTATTTCTGAGTGAAATTTAAGGACACGTTGATCGGATACAGGTGTTAGCGGCCAAAGTGATGCTATAACACAACATGAATAGGTGCCCCAGTCAACCCTTCTGATCTTGTCCAAATGTATAGTGCAAGCTCTGAGGTAATACCAAAGCTCCACCCAATGAAATGCAGTCCATCTGTACATCATCTGTGGAAACACATGCAAATTAGCATGCTTGGCTGAGTCAGATACATCCATGCAACAATCAATGTGAAAGGTGATTGGTCCATACAGGCATCCCTGTATTTATTAAGACCAAACTGAAATCCTGTCCATGAAGTTTACCCATCGGCTAATCGATGATTTAGATTATTCAATCATCGTTGGCTCTTCAATAAAAAACACAAACCTTTCAACAAAAACAATTACTTAAACTTATTTAACTAATTACCAATCTCATCCAATCTGTTTGAGAGTAAAACGCTAACTTTTTCATTTAATTGCAAGTCAGTATAAAGGACAGATGTTGGGAGAATCTGGGCTGATGCACCCTTTGCATAACTTTACATAGCTCAGAAAAGCACTTGTGCTGATAGCACATGCCTGGCGCTTGCACTCTACATGGCGTTGGACTAATAATGACACAGATCATGTTTCAGTCCCTTGGACATGATTAAAAGTCTTCTCTTTGTGCTCTTTTACAGACTCAGCTCATGGGGCCAATGGCGGCCTTTTTAATGCAAAGTAGGGACAATCCAGTCAAAGTCCTAGGCATGGTCGCTGGTGTCATTAGTATCATGGTAGTTGTGACTATCTTGATCTCTACGGCTATGTTCATGCGCAACAAAAAGTCCAACAGGATAACTCCAGCACGGCGCATCATCAAGAAGAGGCCAAAAGAGCGCAAGGCACTGGCTTTGAAACTGCCCTTCCGCAGTGCCAGCAACCCTGCCGACAAGTTCATCTTGAGAGACCCAGAGAAAAATGCGGACAATGCCAACTACAACAACAACGTACACTGGCCCCCACCGCCACCCCCCTGTGCCCCTGCTCTGCCCCCACCTCCCACATCATGCCACTACAGACACAGTGAGAGGCAAAGGCCGGTCCCTACCGTCTCGGGGACTGTGGCGTCCAAGGCTACCAAGAGGTCATTCAGGAGCAAAGACACCAACATCAACTCTGCATTCGTTTCGGAGCTCAAAATGAGGCTGGAGCAGAAAAGCAAATCAAGAAACTCGCCAGGGAGGACCCCAAGCTGTTATTAATTCCCCATCCTTATTTTTTTCAGACAGCTGGTAGAAAATGAGGTGAATCTTAAGAACTGAATGGCAAGTACTTTCCAGGAGGCCAAATGTTTACAGCAAATGGTGGTTTTTAATTTTTTTAAAAATTGCATTTACAGTGAAACTGTTCATGTGCAACCCATCAGATAAACACACAACAGTGTCTTGAGGTATGATTCCATGCTATCTCCTGATGGTGCACAAATTTATCAGGTGAAGCATAAATCTAGCAATTTATTGAAATGAGCCATAACCAAATGTGTAGGTATACACTGAACTCATTTACATTGTATATTATTACTGAAGTGTGTGGTTCAAATTGCAGAGAATAACAAATGCTAATTCAATTACGATACAATACTCTATTACAATATATAAATCACTTTTATACAGTCATGATTTGCAGATTCAGTGTTATCTTATGTAAAGGAAGTAGCTGTGCAATTCTATGAGTTGGGTTCTCTCTTCTGCGCAACAACGCTGTGACAGAGTTAAGAAAAGCTCAAGGGGTTTAAAAGTGCTGTACCTGCGTAAAGGGAATGTTCACAGTGTCGTTGGATAACACGATAACTGTATAAAAAGCACAACAGGTGTGGAGTAGACCTGTTATCCCTAGAGAGGAGCACAGGCATCAAACCACATGATACTTGTGTGAGGGAGTGACACAGGAGGCTGAGTGCAAAGACAAGACACCTAGCTAATCACCTCATTAGCACACGCACTGCACTGCCATCTTCTGGAACAGCAGTGGACACAAGTTAGATTCAAGCAGGCCACATACCAAGCATGTCTGGATCCCAGTGTATCCTGGGAAAATGCTCTCAATGCATTTTGACTATTTTAAAAGCAGCTGATTTTTTCTGAGTTTCCTTTTTACTATGTGGTTACTGAAAATGTAAAGTCCAGTCTGAGGGACTGCCATTAAGTAAAGTGAGAGCGCTCACCACCAGATTCCTTAAAGGGCACCAAGAACAACCCCTGCTCTAATCAGATCTGCTAGTATTCTGGTCAGCAAGGAATTTATATATGATCTGTCAGTTTGTAACATAATATTGTATTGTTGTAGTCAAAGGACGGGAAAATGTTGACAGCTTAGTCTTGCTAATGAAGATATAAAACAACTTCACACAGCAATCTAATGAATGTTTTTAACTTGATCAGTCAGATTTGACATGCTCTCATACACCTTTTTCAAGCTACCAGAATCAATTCATTTTAGATCAAAGAAGAACCAGTTACTATGCCAAATATCTTCCTTGCATTACTTGATAATGAATGTCACTATTGGCAGAACTGTGAGAGAGACCAAAATAACAGTCGGGTCATAAAGAGAACCTTAATGTCAGCAATAAAATTTGGTACTATGTAGTGTATTGATAGGGGCAATGGCTTCAATCCAAGGTAGCAGCTCTGCAGTTACAGTAAGGAGCCTGAATTCCAAGAAGGAGCTCAATGGTTGCAGTTGGGGGTTTGAATCCCTGTTAGCAGCTCTGTTGTTTTAAATCTCAGGTAGCAGCTGTGCTGTTGCAATTATGTGGTTGAATCCCTGAAAGGAACTCTACTGCAATGTTAATGAAAGGCTTAATTGCTCCAATGAAAATCTTGTAAATGTGGTGTGAAAAAGGACACATGTCCTTCATCATGTCTCCCAAGCATGTAGATATGTACTGTTTGCCAAATACTGAAATCAGTATACTCCATGAAGTATGCTTTTCACTTTCGCAAATTATCTTTACAAAATATTAGTTATAGACTAACATCCCAATACACATTTAGAATTTGTATAAACTGTTATTTATGCAAGTGTACAAGTATTGCATAATATAAATGTAAATATTTTAAGTGTCAGTGTCTGCTAATAAACTGGCCATAGTTTCATTTTAATCTATATGTGGTTTTTTTGTTGTTGTTTTCAATATATCTAAAAACATAATGACTAGTAACATATTTGTGTGGTTTTTGAGGGCATTGGTAGTCTGCCAGAAAACACCAACATGAGTGATTTGTTACATGTTTTTTTTTTTACTTTTGGCAACCAAAAAATTGTGTGGATATTTTATTATTTTAATGTATTACTGTTACCTTTTCATATGTCCCTTTGACAATACATTGTTAATATTTTGCATTGTTTTTCACCAAGAACATGTCTGTTGGCAAACAAAGCTGAGAAAGACGTGATTACTAATATTTTATTTGTCAATCTTCATTAAAAATTTATAAAACTAATATATGATGCATATGTATAAACAAAATTAACCATTGCAGTGAATCAAAACAGTTTTCAATTTGAGGTGAAAATGGCTAAATACTCTTAATCAAAAGAGTTTTCCTACATGCTTACAATAATCTGAGCACATTGCAGAGAATGTTATCCTGCCAATTTTTAAAATATTTAACAGAGCCCTGTTGAGCATCTGTTTTCTGTACAGGTATTTGTAAAACCATACTTGAAGTACATTGTGTTGTGGTCCATGGATGTATTAGGCTACATACAGGATGTGGTGTATACTTTTTTGTACAATAGTTTTTTATTGCTTGTTTTGCAATCACCATATAAAATGTGTCTACCTGCCGATTAAGTTGTACTTAACATAAATATGAATTAACTGTCTGGATGTTACTAATATGAACTGTATATACAGTAGATTGCTCATTAATATGTTGTTTATGTCTCAAATAAAAACTTTTTTAATGTAAAACATCCCTTTATGCGGTTTGATATGGATTGCTAAAATGATTATTGTTAAATCTTGGATGTTTAAAACCCATCTGATGTTTAGCCAGCAACATTTCCTGCCAAAAGTGTGCTCCATTCTGGTGGATGAAACCAAAGATGGACTTAGTATCTTACCTGGGAAAACCAGGTTGCAGCAGGAAGTTGGGCCAGTAGGGGGCAGCCTTCTGTATGGGTGAAGCAGAAAACTGGTCATAGCTGGTTAACATAGAGGATCCCCTTGTTATCACCCGCCCCACTTCAGGTAATATATAGTGTATCCTGGTGTAGGAGGCAACATGTGTTGCATAATACAAATTACATCAATTATTATAAATTATTGTCTACAAATATCCCCACCTCCTTCTCCATTGTATGTTAACCTTTACAGTATACAAGGCATCAATGTTCAGAAACTGAACAAAAGAAACTGGTGTACATTGTTGCACATACAACGAAATTAAATAAAAAGCAGTACCAAGGGCAATGGCGTGTGCAGAAACGATGGAAGCTAGCTGGCTAGCAACCATCCACACGAGCAGTTCAAGTGTGTTTAAGGCGGTCTTCTTCCAGGCCGTCGACGCGTAGTTAGCCTGCTCGCTAACTGGCGTTTTCCTGTCCGTTTTTATGACAAACTGCAGCCGTTTGTAACAAACGATACCTTAACATTAATATTGCTAATCGGTACACTTTTCCTGAGCCAAGAGAAAACAATAAACGTTTTAGCCAACCAGCTCGACTGACACGCTGAGAAACAGACAAAACAGCGGGATATAAACCAGACTTACAGTCACAAAGAAACTGGACACTATTTAACCAATACACTAAAAGTACAATACTTATTCAAAAAGCCTGTTGTTGCTTTGAAGAGAAAAGGACCACACACAGCCTCAGAGTCACCCGTGGACCTGTGTGGTGACCTGAGCTCTTCCTTTCTCTGCAGGAAGCTCGCTATTTTAAAGAAATTAAGATCTCATTGGCCAATTGCACACCAATTACTTTGAAACTACACTGGCTAAAGCGCAAGAATAATATGGCATTTCTAGCGGGAAAGCATAGCAGCGACAAACCGAAGAATCAAAGGATTCTGGTAAATGTAGTCTTTCATCCATAATTGCAATTAAGGCGATGTAAATGGACAAAATCATATTTTTACGAGTAGACACGACGAGGTGATAGACAATGATGATGGCATTCTCTCTATTTCTGTGTTAATGTGCATAACATCCTGAAAGCCTCTGAGCTCTAATTTCCAGAACTTCTTGATTCAGTGTTTAGATTTGATTATTGAGGCCATTGAAGGTGTTTGATTTCATCCAGATGTTCTTGAAACTTGGGAACATCTTGGGGAAGCAGTGTTTGCACCATAGTTTACAGCTGGCCATCTAAAATGGCTTTGCATTCTTCCACCATAATTCCATCATGCGGATTACTGGCCTGACCCCATGACTCCCACAAGATGGCGTATGCTGCCATGATTTTTGACACTGTTCCTCTTGGTACATTGTATAATTTTACCATTTCTGTGAAATTTGGACACTGTCCATCTGACCACTTTAAAAAAATGTAGGTCTTCCATGTTAGTTTGGAAATTCACACATTTAAGTGTTTATTTTTAAACATCTCATAGAGCAGGAACATTTTATGTGAGTGTAAATACAGAGCTACAACATACAGATTTAGGTTTCGTCTGATCTATTTTTCATATTTCTAGATTTGTTTTTCCATCAGAGATTTGATTGATGTGAGTTGATTGATCATTTTATTGAAAACAATATCTCCTCAATTGTGAATGGTGAAATAAGCCAATATTTAACATTTATGTAAAAAGAACTTAGTGAATTATACCAGATATTGAGAGTTCACTTTACACACCATGACATGCACCGTTTGGAAGGAGAAATTCAGTTCATTATACTAAAGACGCATGTCTGCCCTTGTAGTCTGACTATAGGCTTAACGTGACTGTGAGTGATGACGCCATCTATAGCATTGTCCAATGCCTGCCCGAGATCCGTGCTGCATTAGATGTTATGGTTTAGTCGTCTCCGCCGTCTGTCCAGTGATTTGGGTATCTGAACAGAAGGATTTGGAGAGTTAGCGGTGTGCACGTATGTTGCTGCTCTTGTGCGTAAGCAAGCAACAGCTGTGTGGTACATCAAAACCGGATGCGAAGCCACGTCTACCACAAAGTAAGCAACTGAAACACATTTTTAACGTCATGCTGGATTAGGGTCAGGTGATGAAGAGGTGCTTAATTCATCTACAGAGGAAGAACTGGTTGTTGCTCTTTATGTATTATGTCAAGTGAACAATAAAATCTTCCTTGATTCTGTCAGCCATCTGCCATTTGGACTGCCATATAACATCGCTGAAGCTCGTCTGCTCCATTATTCACTGTTCCTTGTACCAGCTGCAGTGGTCTGGATGGATTCCAAACCTGGAGGTTATCCTTGTTGTATTAAGCTTGATGTTAAAATGAAAAATGACAGCACTGGGCCAAATTCAAACTGGAGCCTGTATACTACCTTTAAAATTAAAGACATCAATAATGATCAGTACTTAATAAAATTATTGCATTGCCATTAGATGTTGACACAATTACAAGGCTACAGCTAGAAACATTTTGACATTTAAATTTGATTTACTTCTACACTAGCGTGTTTCATCTGTAAAAAAGGGTGTATTGTATGGTTAAATTATAAGTACGTGAGTCCTGGGCTTCAACTCAGTATAAATTAATCAGGGTGTAATTTTCCATTCCTTGAAGAAATTCCTTGTAATTTTTATACATTTTCTTTTCACCATGTGAAATTACAGCACTTTTATGCATAGCCCCCTGCCCTCATTTTTCAGGACATTTGGGACATATTCATGTTTTTGTTTAATTAAAGTAGTCCTGTTCAGTACGTTGTCACATATTCTTTAAGAACCATGAGGTACTGTCAGGCCTGTATGGCAGCCATCTTCAGCTTTTCTCTGTTTTGGGGGAAAAGTTTCCCTTCAGGATATGAAATGCATGCTCAGTTAATTTCAGCTTGGGTGCACGACTTGGCCAGTCAAGAATCTTCCTGTTTTTGGCTGTGAAAACTCCTTTGTTGCTTTAGCAATATGTTTGGGATCATTGCCTTTCAGTAGGATGAATGCTGTCAAATGAATTTGGAGGCAATTTCTCAAGTTTGAGCACATACGATTTTTCGGGATTCATTCTGCTACTGCTATCAGCAGTGACATCATTATCAAAGACAAATGAGCCAGTACTAGTGGTTTGCAAAACACCCTAACACCATGTTTACCAGATGAGGTGGAAAGCTTTGGATCTTAAGCTGTGCCTTTTGGCCTCCGCACTTTGCTCTTGCCATCAATCTGATACAAGTGATTCTTGGTCTCATCTGTCCACCATCTGTCCCAGAACCTTGTAGCCTCTTTTAGGTTCTTCTTCACAAACTGTTCTCAACCTTCCTGTTTTTGCAGCTAGCTAGTGGGTGGCTTCTTGTAGTGTAGCTTTCTGCTGACAGCGGTCAATTTCACATCCGTGTGCCTGGCACTTGAGGAATGTTCCAGATCTGTCGGACAAGTGGGGTTTGGTTTTTTTTTTTCATTTTGGTGAGAATTCATTGTTCATCAACTGAAGAAAATTACCTTGACCAATCAGGTCCTTTGTGATCACTGAACCCACCAGTGCTCTCTTTCTTCTTTAAGATGACCTATGTTTGACCATAGTTTGGCCTTACTATTTTTCTTATTTCATAGCCTAATAACAGACTCCAAAGCAAAACCTAAAATCAAGACTAGATACTGAGCATTCTGTTATAGTCGCACTAAAAGCAATTGAACACACCTGACTGATCAGAAGCACATGTGAAGCAATTTGTCCCAAACTTTAATGTTAAGTGCTACAACACAGTGAATCCAAATGCATATTGATACAATCTGAGAATCTACACTTTGATTTGCTGAGAAATCTAAAATTGGAGTATAGAGCCAAACTAAATGTGTCTTTACAGAGGGTACAGTAAGTAAGGATCTCCATCAATAAAGAATTCACATACTTTATATTGTCTCATTAATGTGAGGCGTAACAAAAAGAGATTGTGGTCTATAACCACCAATACAATGCAAGACATTAATAGATGTTATTCACATCAATATCATGACAAATTAATATAACATCTCCTGCTGTAAATAATTCCAGCACAAAAAAAGAGGAGAAGATGTGTGCTACAGAAGAAGAGATGATTTGTGTTACAGAATTTTTAAGGCACCTTCAAAATTTGTCATGGCAAAATGGCCAACAGACTCATAATGCATTGGAATACTACACTCTGAAGCAGCTCACTTTGGAAATGGACACAGCCCTTCTGTCGCATCTGAAACTATGCAAGTTAATAAACTATAGCCTGGGGTAAGCGGAAAGAGTTAGGAGGTAAGATTTAAACTAGGTCAGGACTGTGCCATAGATCCCCAATATGAAAAACTGGACTTTATTAATTTTATAAGAATGTTTCCAGTGGCCTTAACTGTGACTTGTGTGACAGCTATGCTTAGCCTTTATGCTTAATGAGAATGAAAAGACAAATTACCAACATGATATTTGAAGCTGGGAAGACACAAAATATTCTAAAAGTTTGGCAAGGAAGCAGAAATTGGAAAGAACTTGCCGTCTATATGTGACCTGCCCAAATTTTTACAAGCTAGCGTGACAGGAGAACAGATGGGACACAGCCAACAGCAAGAGTAATTAGCAGTAGTATTTATAACTGCTACAAAAGGTGGAGGCAGGTAAGGACATTAATAGTATGTGGGAGTGAACAGGTACTGTAGTATGCCGCATTTTGACACCAAGCCTCATCACATGATCATATATTTGACTCAAAAGACAGAACCAAAGGCATCTCAAGTCAAAGAGAATTCTGAAATGGGTAAATGATACAAACAATAAGGCCACATAGCCTGCTTACATGGACAGGATTATACATTTTGAATTAGTATTATTTAGTATAATACTACTATACTACTAATATAACACTAATATGTTAGCGTTAATTAGTGTAAATTAATGAATTACCATTAATGAGGATTTGGACACCACACAGACAGATATTGCCTGGAATATGATGTGAATTGTATGAACTGTATACTCATCACCTGGAGATAAAAATAAAACTAGCCTAAAAACAGACCCTCATTCTGAAGACCAATTCTGTATGTTTTTATGTGTAGTCTTTGGTATTGGTGTATAGGCTGCTCATGTGTTTCATTAGTATGTATTTCAGCACCTCTGTAAAAAAAGGCATTCTAGCCCTGTCCAAGACAGATAAGAATAAATTATCTGAAAAAAAGCAAGTTCCAGTGGTGATTCAGTACAACCCCGCAGTGCTCCTACCATCAGATCTTGGTTTTCGTGTGGTTTCTTTTCTGACACTGTCTTTATTGGATTTTCTTTGTTAGTGTCCTGGCACACAGCCTGGTCAGATGTGACTTGGAGGCTGTCAAAGTTGTCCTGCTTCTGTCCTTGATTGACCGTTTCCTCTTTGTGTCTCCACCCCCTGAACTGTTCAGCGCAGCGGCTGAAGCAGCCGAACCTGGTCTCCGTGGTGCAGGCGTACATGCCCATCGGCACCGCCAGCACCATGCCGCAAACAATGACCGCGATGTGAATGAGCCTCCTCCTTTGTTCCGGGTCACGGACGTCGCTCCCGGTCACGAACACAATGCAGCGACCGCTCCTGGGGGCCTGGTTGCGCAACGCCACGCAGATCTCATACTGGGTGGCAGGCAGCAGTTCGGTGAAGGTGTAGGTGTTGATCCCCGGGCCAATGTAAACCGTTCCTTTCTTGGCAGTGCCATATCTGCCAAAGTGCAGGGTGTACCAGGTATCGGGTGGGGTTCCTGCGGCAGAGTGCCACTCAAGGGTGACTCCGTGGACTGTGTGCTCGGTGATGCGGACATCGATGTGGGCGCTCTCCTCCACCGTGCCCAAATGAAAGGCTGACGAAAGTGGGATGGATAAGTCAGTTGCCTCAGCATTTACTAAGACAATGCCGAGGAGTTCCCTAAAAAGTTTGACCGCCATGCAGATGTACGTGCCTACGTCGGACAGGTGCAGGGAAGGGATTGCCAGATTTGACTGAATCGTGTCCTCATCCACCCTTGTCTGGGACTCTGGGAATGTCAAACATAGTTCCATCAGTCACATTCAGAAGCATAGCATAAATCCATCTCACCAACCATGTTCCCATATGCGAAAATTGATAGACAACAGAGTCAACTTTTTTGTTTAAACCAATTAAAATAATATTAGATGTCATGTGTCAGGAAAAGTAAACATGAAATAGCTTAACTAAATATTGTTCAAATTCAAATGTAGTAGGTGTATAATAGTATGTAATACTATATATTCAACTACCGTAATATTATTCAATCAAGCAAGCAATCATTGAATTGTAAGAAAATGGGCTATGAACCCCTTACTGATCATTTGTTCAGTTATGATGTTGTCAATATGCCAAAAACGGTTTATAGTTTATAAGTGGGTGCTCAAAAGCTCTGTTTGTAAACGAATACTTGTAATACGTTGTAAGTAGTCATTTATAAAACAAAATGAAATATGCAATTTTCTGTAATTAAAATATTGAATTTATACGCTGTTGCAATGGAATTGAAATTAAAATGATATTAACCCTTACCATTGAATCTTCGTATTGTCTTTAGACCATATGCCCACCAGACGTTGGGATTGGGCCTGCCCTTCGCTACGCACGTCAGCGTTATGTTTGCTCTCAAAGGCACGGTGATGTTTGTTATGGGAGCGGTTGCCAAAGGCTCTGTGCAAGTTTTAAGTTCAACCTCATGAAAAAACTTTCCGTACCGAGGTTCAGGACCGGAGCATTTTAAGTATGAGTTCATTAGGATAATTGGTGGGCTGAGTGCTTTGATGAACTGCACAAAGCCTTTCAAACGACAGTCACATATCCAAGGGTTGTCGTGCAGCGCTAGTACAACATTGGAAGAGCTCTCGTCTCCATTTCCCCGCCTCTCTGCCCTAAGGTATAGAGGCCAATTCAGGAAGACTTCTTTAGATATAACGGTAAGGAGATTGAAGGATAAGTCTAAGTAGGTCAGACTTGGCAAGTATTTTAGAGAAAATTCAGGAAGAACGTCTAGACGGTTGTGTTTCAGATCCAGAATTTTTAAGACAGGCGTGTCTTGAAACGCTGTCCAAGGTACCGAACGCAACTTGTTTCCCTGCAGTCTGAGCTCCGTCAAATTATTCAAACCCTCCAGACTATGGACACTAATAATAGTGATGTCATTAAAATTCAACCAAAGGTACTCCAATGAACTAACATTACAGAAAGATCCAGGAGGTATTTCCGTGAGATGTGAGTTCTCAATTCGAAGTTTTGTTAAATCTTGAGGGATGTTTTCGGGGATTCCTTGTAACGCGATGTCCATACAAAGTATTGACCTAGAATGCAATGGCAAAATGATTTTTAATATGCGTCCTGTCATCGTAAATCCCCAGTCAGCAAAAAAAGCAAATATTATGACTGAATGTTGTCTTTCTATAACTTTTACTTCAATATGGATAATATTTCGGATAATATTTTCATAGTTGTCTAAACTTCAACATCGTTAAACGAAATCTTCTTAATCAGAAACTACAAACAAACAACCCCCCCCCCCCCACCACCACCAAAAAAAAAAACATGATTAACAAGAAATTGAAGTAGCTACTTCTAATGTAGGAATTCAACATCTGAATGTTATTTTAGTAATGAAGTACAAAAGCATTCTGCTAACGGTGCAGACAACACCATAACCTACTATCACAACAAGCAAACATGTCCTTCACACAAACTTAAACTCGTTAAAAGTCAAACGTACCTCCCATATCGATCATTTGTGCAGGTGCAATCGGGTAAACAATATGAAGTAATTTGGTTTGCTTCAAGAACAACGAAACATGTGATTAATGAGATATAAAAGGTGTCCATACTCTCTGTAAAGCGGTTCGTACACAGTATTTGCAGACAACTTCACCGGCTCAGTCTAGTTGCCTATATCCTATTACCAATAATCTTCCTTGACGCAATCCTCGAGACACCAATTGACACCACACTATATTTTTAGTGGAGAAAAATAGCCACCGTGGCAAATTTAGTGTATTGTAGTAAATTTACACTCATGGTTAAATAATTTATACTCCTTATCTCTGTCATGGTAATTGTAAGAGAATTAAAATGTATATATACATGAGTGCATGACTAGTTTTTCCAATACAGCTTTCTTTGAAATCTTTTTTATTTTGAAAACAAGAGTTTACTATGATATGATTCTGTTTAAACTGATGGGAGGTTTTCTATTTTTGCTTTAGGTGCTAAAATATATACATTATATAATAGGCATGTTACTCCTGGTAATTAATAACAGTACTCTTGTCAACACTATATTTTTAAGTGTACTTTATGTGTTTACTCATGTCCTTAATTTTTAACTTAAAATAAAATTAAGTCCCAGTCAGTGGCTTGTAAATTCAATAAATAAATACATAAATAAGTAAACCCAGCAGTAACATAAAACAGACGTGTATTCCACCTGCTTAATGTCTTCTAACAGAGCTGTATACAATATGTTACAATTATGTATAATGACAAAGCAAAATATCATGAGAGAAAGTTAATCTGTAACAGTCCTATTTACTCTTGTCATAACAAGAGATGAGTCTATGTGTAACACAAACAATCAAAGTTGAATATTGATTGATATCATACAGTATAAAAACTAAAATTCACCAACCATACCATGTGATTTGTTTCAATGTGCGTTCTGTCTGAAGAACCTCTCAAAGAAATTGGGTAAAGCCTAATAACTTACAACTACTTCATTTGTCATGTACACTATATACAGAATTTAGTTTGACCTTGAAATCTATAATGAGCAAAAAATACTATTATAATTATTATGTGTAATGTGTTTAATGTGAATTTCATGGTTATGGTTCATAGAAGGAGTTCTTACAGCTATAACCTGCATAGAAAATACAGATAACAATAAGTGTAACATATTGGGCATGTTTGTGTGTACTGCACTAGACTCACAAAAATACTTTTCCTCTGTGGTTAATGAGCAGTGGAGCCATCTATACACTCTATTCAACATCTACATTTAACTTTTGAAGTATTTTTGCGATACCCTGTATGGTTGTGTTTGGTGAAGATACTGAAGGCACTGTGGTTGTGTGATTAAACTCACACATGGCAGGTTGTAATGCTACTATATGGAATTAAGTATCTGAAAACTGATTAAAATACTGTGCTTATCAGATGATGTATCAGTCAAGCCCTCTACATTCTTATCAGTTTTGGTTGTGTTGTAAAATACAACAAAACAAGCAGACAAGAACAAATATTGTACTTCTCTCACTACTGCTCCTACTACTGCTACTACTACTACTACTACTACTACTAATAATAATAATAATAATAATAATAATAATTTCACCATTGCTTTTAATTCAGTTGATATGACTGGGGAAGGACAGAGGCCATGTTTTCCTCATCCATTTCACTCTGCAATAAAAAGTTGTCTTTTTTTAATGAGAATTATAGACAAGGGCCCAGTTGAAGAGGAAATCTTCCAGCCAGTCACCAGTTATGTAGAGCTTTCTCAAAAGCAATCCCTTTGCCTACAACTGTATAGGCACTTCATAAAACACATGACCAACAACTACATACATGCCTATACAAAAAGATTTATTTTTTGTACACTTACAAACTACACATGTTTTGGTGAAATGCAAACAAAAGTGTATTTGGTTTAGGTGCAAAACCGTGATACACCTTGCACATGAATAGGTACACAGTTGTGGAATATGCAGCATTTATGATTGTATTTCCCTTTATGTGAGTCCATGTTTATTTGAGCTTTTTCCATTTCAGCATTATTTCCAGCATAGAAAGATCTGATAATGTACACTGTTAAAGCACACTTCTCTGGTAACACTCTGTCATGACCCTGCAGAGATGTTCTACTCAGTTCATATTTTTCAGAATGACATACAGTACCACCATATAGAAGTGGTTATATATTATAAAGGTGTATCACAAATGGAAAATGGGGTAGTCACACCATGTATTGACAAATGTGATGTAGACAACGAAGACAAAAAATCTTTCAACAATAGGAATAACTCCCCACCTGAACAATTTCTCATAGCAATGTTCAATAACAGATCAAGATTCAAGTCTAAAAATCTGCAATTCCATGAAATACAGTCATAGGGAAATGCTTTCAAACGCCATCAAAAGAACTTTAAGAAAGAAGAAATATATTGTTCCAGACACCCGGTATTTCAAATCACTGGTCAGTGCTTGTGTTGTATCCTTGCTTTATTATGTGGAATAACTCTGATATGCACTGTGCAAGCAAATTGCACTTTCCAAAGCTGAGAGAGGACAGTGAGAGAAGAAGGGGGAAGGGTCAGCAGAAGTATTCATTGGGCTGTCCTTCAATTTTAGCAGTGGCCTCTGAGTCTAAGCTCGATCTGGCTGACAGGAGCCGGTTTGACTCTTCAGGGTTAAGTCTAGTGAGGTACTCCCCCTCTAGTCCCTTGGCCTTCGTCCCAGGGGACAGAGTCTCGAACGTGACATAAGAGTCTTGGATCTCCTTTGACTTCCTCCCTAGTAACTTTTTACAGCGCCTCTTCAGTGCTCCACAGCAAACAATCACTGTCAGAGGGACCGCTATTACACAGGCGACCGTGATTACAACAACATTAATGAGCTTTTGGGTTCCATTAGCACTGGCCGCTACATCTGTTGAGAAGATTACACACTGCTCTTTTTTGGGGATCAGGCCTTTGACGCACACACAAGCGATGTATTTGGTTTTTGGCACCAGACCCTGGATAGTGATTCTGTTTTTGCCCGGGCCGACGTTTATTCTGCGCATGTCCCTCTCCCCAAACACGGCATACAGGACACTGAATACGGTGGTGTTTTTGGCTGTGGGGGCCCTCCAGTTCAGTGAAACCGTGTGGTCGGTGTCCCCAATCACTTTCACTGACCTAACCACCCTACTGGGGTCCTGCTGGAGGGATGAGGCATTTGCCGCCAAATTGCTCAAATTGGTCTTCTCCAATTCCAGCAGTCCATCTGCCATGGTTGGGCTGGACGTTGGTCCGATTGTTGCGCTGTCAGAAATGCTGTATCTCTCCAAATCTGGGTAGGGCCCATTGGACCCTAATGTAGCAGTAGCAGGGGTGGGAATGGACGCTGTCGGAGCAATATACCTCGCCACAAGTTTTTCCTGGTATGCGGCTTTTCCGACTCCATTGGGTTTCTTTCCCTTGGATTTCCGAGTGCCGTTGGTTTGATTATCCACTTTCATTGAATCAGTTATCACCAAGGAGATTACAGCCTCTGCGCTCCCAGCAAAGTTAGTCGCTTTGCAGATGTACTTCCCAGAGTCCCGGAAGGAAACAGCAGGAACGCTCAGGATGGACCAAGTGATTCCCTCCTTCGAGGCCTCTTGCTGAGCTGCAAAGGCAAAAATATAAGGCAAAACAAAGCTGTGAAACAGACATCTATAGGTTTCTATTCATTGCCATATCTGCCTATGATACCATTAGCATTGACCTTGTGTGTATTTGTGGTCCATTAGTGCTAGTGGCTAAAGCGTCTTAGCGAGGTGTGGTTTGCGCTGACGCACCTGTCCCGTTCATGGCCCTCCCGTCCGCTCTCCGCCAGGACAGGTCTGGGATGGGAACCCCAATGGTGCCGCAGCGCAGGAGGACGTTGTTGCCCACAGCGCTCCTCACGCGGGCCACGGCCGTGTGCACGCGGGGACCCTGGCACCTCCGCACCTCAGCATCGCTGAAAAGAACCCCTGAGAGGCTTTCTGGGTCGGAGCACCTCAGCCGGGTGTCGATGAACGCGACAGAGGAGGAGGGGGACTTCTGAAATTGCACCAGGTCGTACAGTCGGCAGTCACAAATCCAGGGGTTGTCATGGAGACCTAAGACAAAAAAGATGAAACACTGTTTTAAAATGGAATATCTGCATAAAAATGGAGAGTATTCAATAAAATCCTTATATGTAATTAAAATATGTTTTTAATTTGTACCAGCATGAAAAGCATGTTTAATTACCATATTCAGAACATGATGTTATTTAACTGACAAATATTTTCATATGCAAATTCTACAAATAAATCATAATTACTTATTGCTGTAATATGTATATTATTTTTATTAATGAGTTCAGCCACAAAAACAATAGCAATACTACTACTACTAAAAATCATAATAATGATGATGAGGGGAGGGGAGTTATTCTTAAATTATTGATATTTTCCTTTACCTAAAATCATCTTGGAATTCTCTATGCCCTGAGTTGGTTTCACTGATAACCAAGTGTTGAGAACTTCCGAAGGGAGAGTCACCAAGTTATTGCTGGATAGATCCAAATACGTTAGGTTTCTGATGTAAACTGTCGCTTCCGTCGGAACAGAAGTCATTTGGTTATTGTGCAAATCGAGAAGTCTCAGGCTGGGCATGTCGGTAAGCGATTCCCAGGGAAAGGACGTGAGGGTATTGCCATCCAGTCTTAATTCGTCGAGGCTGTACAAACCACGGAAGCTGTCTGTGTTTAATGAAGACAACGAATTGAAAGACATCCACAGAAATTCCAGGTTAGAGAGGTAATAGAAAGCTTCACTTGGAATCCTCTTGATTGCAGTCTTCTCAATTCGAAGCTTGGAGGTATCGGCAGGAAAATTGGCGGGTACCAAAGAAATCTCCGGGTCGTTGCATATGACGCTCCTAAACAACGGAGTTTGATAGTACTTAGTCACATGTACATGCAAGTAAGAGTAATTTTGACTTTTAATTATTTGAGCGTGTCCGTCTCATATTCTTTGATATCATAAATGTTTTCACAGAATAACCATTATGTCCAATCCTGATACATTTTAAACAACAGAAAAAATTCTCTTTTTTTGGAAAGATTTTAGGCATTTTTGCACTCATTATCAAAATTAGGATTCGCATCTCATTGGGAATTGACAGCAATGCATATTGAATGTCATTCACTGGGTATGTATAACATAGCACACATAGCAAATCTACATAGCACACTGGGTTTAAACCTGAAAAACGACAAAACAATGCGCTGTTACTTGAATGAATAAAATTGAAGATGACGAATGGCACTTGGTAAAATTTTGCTATGCACAGACAATCAAATATCATCAGCAAATGAAAACCAAGTAACACATCATATGTGTACGCATAAACGCTCTAATAAATCGACTGGCAACTGCCTCAGAACTTACCTGGCTTTGGATCCATCACTCAGGTTATGATAAAAGCAACTGCACTGAGACGGACAAGAGCTCCGAACCAGAGAGAAGCTTCCTACCGCGAGGCAGAAAACCCAACTAAAAGTGAGTAACATTCTGCCTTCCAGCAACACTATTGCAAGCTGCAATATTACCATAAAATCAAGAAGGCTACTGTCATTTATTGGAATTGCATCGGAACATCAACGGAACTGCATTGTCTTGCTGCCTTGATGTCCCATACTGATCTGAAGGCTGCGGATCGTCAGATAAAAGGGAGAGCTACGGATTAGTGAAGAGAGTTGAGTTATTTCCATGTAGATGCTTACAACATCCTGAAATCCTATAGGCCACGGAGAGACCTCCCTTGTTTATAAAGATAGAAAATGCACGCGAACGGGTCATAATGTACTATAATGGTTTTGTCATAATATCCTTTTTCATGTTCTGTAAGCCACTTGAAATCTGCCGTGATAGTTAAGCTGTTGATTTATTGCATTTCCCACAATAAAGTGGCTTTTACGTCACTGCGTCGCAGATAGAGCAATTCACACATTTCAGATCAAGGCTGGAAAATGTGACAATACATAAAATTGGAAGAGCAGGATTACATTATTATATTTATTATCAATCAAAATGGATTGACAACAACTAGTGCATTTCCTATTGAGTAATGCGTAAGTATTATTTAGGAAAAATTCCCTGCTACTTTTTATTCTAGTTTCTGGTTTTCCAGCATGCTAAACATATGTCCCATATGTAGAGATGTTAAATACATATTGCATATATTTATTTTATATGGAATCAATATTGAGAAAATCTACCTGCAGCTGATATACTTATGATTAAATCGAATTAAGTCTTTGCACATTTTTGGACATTCCACAAATAGGCTATATCACAAAATCCTATGTGCACCATATATTGCTACATATGTGTAAAATGTGACCACCAGTCACATTTATTTACTATATATTCACATAGAAATATTCATTTTGGATATTTCACATATTTTTTCCAAAATGGTTAAGTCAGATGGGTACTCTGTATTGTACTTGAAGGAAAATACACTACCCTACCAAAAGAGTTGGGACACCCCTCTAACTGCTGATAAAGTGAATGTTATTGAAAGCATGCTAATGACGTTGTTGTGTAGGGTAAGTGGAAGACTGAAGCTGATACTGAGGCGAAGAAAAGAGTGTGTCGGCCTGTAAATTCTCGCTGACCGAGGATGATACGCATTGGGAAGACAGGTCATCTCTTTTCATCTTCTGCCTCATGAAGCTTGTGAATTGTAATTCTTCTGAATTGTACAATGTCACAGGAACGCCCATTACTGCTTCCACAACCATTAGAGATTTACATGGCGTTAGCAACCGCAAGCAAGTGGCAGCAGACAAGCCAATGACATCCAGACCAAATGAAAAACAAAGATCAGCTTGATGCACAGCACACAAAAACTGGGCACGGAGAATGGAAAGCTGCCCCATGGAGCAGAGGATCATGGTATGCGCTCTTTCAGTTGGACAGGTGGGCGTGGCTGTGGAGAACGCACTGGAGGAGTATTCCTACTTGACTGTGTAGGCCCATCAGTGAAGGTCGGAGGTGGTGGTGTGTTGCTATGGGGGTGTTTCAGGTGGGATGGCCTTGGTCAATGGTTAATAGTGGTAGGATCAATGAATGCCAGTTCTTGCCTCAATACTCTATAGAAATCCATGGATGCTATGCTGTGGCAGTTCTATGGAACACGCCCCTACATATTTCATCATGAAATTGCCCTATGTTACAAACCACGGACTGTATACGCGTAATTGGAAGAGAAGACTTGATTGGCCAACAGAGCATCTTTCCGATGAACTTTCGCTTCGAACTTATCACTGACTTAAAGGAGAAATGGATGGCTATCCTGTTTTATAGTTATCGGAAATTAGTGGAAGGCCTTTCAAAATGTATTAACAGTTATTTAGACCAAAGGTAGACCTAAAAGGTATTCCATTTCTCAGTTTTTTTGCACTGAACCACATACAGTATGTCACAATACTTTCGATAAGGTAGTGTATGAAAACAGTTACTCCATTAACCACGAAACGACGTAACTCGAGACCGTCGTAACCTGAGGACCCCCTGTACTTAAACTAACCAATAAAACCAATGTCAATATGTAAGTTTACCAAGCAAGAATAATGCTCTGGAGATATATATTGATTCAGCTGATAGTTTAAGTAATTAGCTAGTTAGATAGCTAACATAGTCTATAGCAAAATGAAGTGAGCTAGCTTTCTAGCCCCAACATTCACATGATTTGTGACGGATTCAAACTCAATGTGTAGACAAATGATTTGAGGTAAATAGTTAGCATCCTAGTTTAGTTTGCTTATTTTTTTCAGTTCAGTTATCCTAAGATGGCTTGTTACAGCTGGATTTGCTCCCTTTGAAATTTAAGACGTTTTCCTAGCTAAACACTGTTAATTATTCCTTATGGTAAAATGTTTTGTATAGCAATACCAATATATAATTGTAGTTGATAATGAGGATAAGACAAAAACTTAAAGCATGGCCTCTCCAACTGCTTTCAACTCCATTGCATGCCCTGACTAATGTGACTGACTCATTGGGCCCTTCATTTCTATTCTGGCCCCTGAACCTTGAACATTTATTTCACCTAAATCTTATTATCTACTCAAACTTATGTACCGATGCTTCTTCTGGCTAGCTTCTCCTCCTGCGGCACTCAGTGTGATGTAATGTAGGCTGATATTCTATCTATTATGGTTAGTCGTGGCAATGACAACCTGGGATCATCTCTGCTTGGTGCATTAACCCTTTGTATGTACTTCCGTAAGTCACTCTGGATAAGAGCTTCTGCTAAATGCTAAAATGTAAATAATCAGCACCCTGAACAGCGCTACAGCCCACAGCCCAGCCGCAGGACCCTGGAGAGCGGCGCTGAGAAAATTTCCCCCACACACTCACCTTTTTCCTGCAGTGACGACTGACACCAGCCCAGACCAGTCAGCTGGGGAGGAAAGCAGATATAGTCGGGTAGAGAGAGACTTTGTCCACCTTTTCTAATGTGTGCTGTGGGCTCCCTTTTGGGGCTATTTAAGTGGTTCACAAGTTACATCAAAGGCAACTCATATATATTTTGACCTTGTGATTATTTGCTAAAAGCACTCTCAGGCTATTAAAAGACACACTAACTTGAGGAATTTACTGGATGTTTGACAGTAATATAAACATGCAGTCTTAATCCCCGCTCCGAAGTTTACAGTCTACAGTCTTGCTTGTTTTCTTACAAGTATCATTAAAGAACAGAGAGACCTCAGAGGTGATTGGAAATGTATGTCAAGAAAGTGTCAGAGATTGATATGAATGTTTAAACTTGTTCGTCCAATAGATAAACCCATGGTTAAGATACATTTTTCATAGCTTACAAGAGTCAAATATTTACCCCTGTGGATATTTTATGTTCTCTTTATTCAAGGTGAATGTGTCACAGTGTATTTTACCGTGCATGCATTTCACTATTTATTTCATTTTGAAACCATTACATTACGGGCATTTGTTAGACGCTCTTATCCACAGCAACCAGGGCTCACAAAGTAAGATGGGAAGCAGATCCCAATTTTTAAAGGAAGGGGATATACCAGAAAGTCCCATCTGTTATAAGCAGCCTTATCACCTGAAACAATGGTCAAATCGGTCAAATGTTAGCACCATGTCAGAAATGCACTCAGTTAACCGAGAATGGGGATAAGTGTGACCAATCCTCTTAAACTGCCCAACTTGTAAGCACAAATAAAGCCAGCAAGTCAGCAACACTGCAGACTACTCTTAAGTATTACAGATTGAGGTTGTAATGGATTAATGGCCAATTGGCTTAATGCCCACTATCAGAATGTAAATCCACTTTTTTTTCTAATCGTACAACGTGTATGCGGTTTTAACCTTTGGAACCCATTACAACTGTTACAGGTCATTTATTTAATCTTACATGACATAAAGTAATTGTAACCTACAAAGGTATAAAGACCTCCTTCCACAGTGGTTTAAATGCATGTGTTTCTGTGGGATTGATAGGCAGGACTGAATGTTACTGAATAGGTAGCTTGCCTGGAATTCTTTATGTCAGTATTTGCTTATATCAAATGTCTATGCTGTGTTACTATGATTAATTAATGGTGCTAATATATGGTCTTACTGCTTTTGCTGTTGTTGGACAAAACAGGTAAACATGTCGTACTGAAATTCTTTCACGGAAGATATCATTCAAAATCAGACTCTGCAAAGACACGCACTGGAACTACTGAATGAACGCACTATGTGCAGACATGAGCCTCTACACCCACCTGCTACACTACAGCACAACCCCTCTGCAAAAACGACATCATATTGCCTCCTGCTGACCTATGCTCCTCCCCTAGCCATGACATCATATACCCCACCTTTATCTAAATATATATTTGTGAGACACTCTTTTCAACAAACCACAACACTGCAATCTAAATGAAATGCACATTCATCTAAGTGCACCACCTGTCCCCCACACAGACATAACAACACACCAAAATGTAATTACGCTTCATCATGGTCAGTCATTTGTACTAGCTTCTAAAACTGATATAATGAAAAACGTCATCAAAATACGTTGGGATTTAAACTGCTTTTGTTCTACAGCGTATTCCATAGTTTTAACAGTTGAATTCATAATCTTACTACTCTTCTGAAGTATTACACTATTGATGTATACAGTACGGATTTATGGAGCAATTCCTTAGGAACAAAATGGGTTTGCTATAGTTCAGATAATGTTAATCTTCTAATTTTCTGCAGTTAAAAACAAACAAATAAGCCACATATTTCTAACCCATAATGGAGGTTTTATGAAAAGGAGGGCTAAAAGGCTGTGCATTCCCTACACAATACCAACCTTTAAAAACAGTACCTCAATTTCATTAAAAATAAACTATATTCAACCACCTTTGTATTCCTGCATAAACCTGCTCTCTTCTGAATCTGTTGTACTTTACTCTCCTGCAAAGTGACTTTTTTTAAAAAAAAAAACATCTCATGTTAAATATGTGCATTTAATCAATGTGTTAAAAATATCAGATTGTTTGGTAACTTGTCACAAAATGCTTCGTATTTAACATAACCCTATTTAATGTGCAAGGTGTGAAATAAAATAAAAATGTAAGCAACACTGAACCTATCCTCAATTGATTATGTGAATGGAGTGTTCTCTATAATGTTCCTGGTCACACAAGTGCTTATTGTTTCCGAACATACAAGAGATGTGATTTTGTTTGAGCCAATACCAGCCAGGACTACTTACAGAAATCTCCTCCATGTCTTGGATAACATTGCAAAACTAAACGAAACTAAACAAAAAATCCAATTCATTGCCAAAGCATAGGTTCGCTTTTGTTTGAAAATCTTTAACATTCCATATAATGCTGAGTGACTTTAATCTCATTTGCACGGGATAAAAAAATAATGCTGTCTTTCACACATATATTTGCTTGAGTGGGAGACTGAACTTGCTGTTTAAGACCCTCAACTTCTTCAGGAAACAAAGTCCTGGATTCTATCATTACTTGTTATAAACTCTGACTTAAAAACAAACAGAAATTAAAATGTTTTTTTCCCCACAAACATACTTTGACAAGTTCATTCTACTGAAAACTGGATTTGCCAAAAAGTAAATTCAACTGTGAAAAAGTTAAAAGCAGATTGTGATTCAACCCAGTCCTAAACATTTTGTGGAAAATAATGCTATATTATGATTACTTAAGTAAAATCGTGTATGCAAGCCATTTTCTTATACTTATATTTATGTTGAAATTTAATCGTGAATGTACATATTTCATGAGGCACCCTCATTTTCCATAGACTTAAAAAGATATTCTTCAAAAACATCAGTCACAGATAGATATGTAGTTACAACAATGACCATGTGTTTTACATACTTTATAGATAGATTCCTGTGAGCATGTCAATGCATGGTCTGTACAAAGTGGAAAGCTTGGTACAAATTAGTGGAGACAAGAGGTGCACAAACCCTGCCAATGGAGGAAATTTTGCATAAAGAGAAAGAATTGCTTTATGCTAATTTTCTAAACAAAACTATGTATTTTATAAAAACCACCATGATAATCCTGAAACATCTGTTTTCCTAATGTTTCTTGTTTTCTGTATGTAATTAGAGAGATATCATCAGAAAAATGCCTGAGGTTGATGGCTTCCTTCACTACCATCAGATGCTCCGGCTGGTTGCAAGTAGAGATTGAAAAGAAGAGTTTGGTCATAAACCTAATAAAACATCTGAGAAAGTATGATCACGCATGTAAGTACATAGTACATATTACAAAAACAACGTTCTACCTTGAAACCCAAGCTTCTTTTATTAGAGTCATTTTTATGTTCACATCTATGTTCCTGAAGTAAATTGATTTATTGTCGTCAAAGAAAATCTCTCTGAAATCAGCATTACTTTCATGTTTAACATAAGACTAAGCCTGGACTGTCTGAACTCCGGATGAAGCAAACCCACACGTGACTGTTGAACTAGTGTAGAGTTTTGAGAGCAAACAAGGTCAGTAGGATTTGTGCCATACTGTAGTTTTTCAGACAGCCAGAAATACTTTAACCAGGTCATTATTTTGTCCTTTCCACGGACTGTGTCATTGGATACAGTATTTTAATCCGATTCATTCAAGCCAGTGTAGTCCAAGCAGTCAGCATGACAATAAAAAAAGTACCAAGGTCTTTTGGCAGCGAATACCTGCTTGAATTTAGCTTACACTCAGCTTTGACACATCCTATAAATATACGGCCATGATAATGTATAAAAAGCAAGGGCAAGGTCTTTTGATTCATTTTGCGTTGTCATATGACTGTGCATATTAACCATTTTCAGTATTTTTTCCCATGGTTCACAATCTGATAATCTGGAATTTAAGGCAGTGTTTTCCACACAATGCTTCCTTTGTTTTCTGTCTAAATCTTTGGCACGGAAAGCCGCCAATTATAATGGTCATCGTTACATGTGCTTTTGAATAGTGCTAGGCATAATTTATTCTGAGCTGAAGTAGTCATTCATGTGTACCATGAATGTTTGTCTGTAAAGGGCCTTCCTTACTTTCAGCAGTCTTATTATTTCTATAGCAAGTGACTATGGTCACAATTAGTGCTACACTCCACACTACACACTACAGTGCTAAAACAAGTATTTATAGTATAAATATTTTAACTTGAACTTTAACGTATGTATCTTGTAGCCATAACTGAAAAATAATATGACTGCATCTGCATTCAACAAGCACATTTATATTTTCTCAAACATTAAATAGGAAGATTAACTTTTCATCAATGTTTGTTACAATGTAATTACATTAGAATATTTAGTTTGAATATTCTAGTTTCAAAATAGCTCAGTATTTCAGTTGGTTCCACTTATAAGTTTGAATCAGTATGTGGGAAAGACTGGCCATGAGTGTGCAAATTCAACTAACAAATTCCACTTAGCTAAGAATCTAAGTGGAATTTGATCAAAGGAGTATTTTTTGTGATTTTAATATTTAACTTCTATTAAATGGAGTTGATCATAAAATGTTGCTTATGAAGTTAAATTGTATGCCTCCATATTGGAACATAGAATCCTTAACGTTAATCATATCATAAACACTTCTCAATGCCTGAATTATCTTTTATTTATATTTCCCTCTCAAGTGTAATAACAGAGTGAATCCTAATTCACCTTACTGACTAGTGGATCTGTTCATTAGAAGTTATATGCATCATGGCTATTTGATGTTTTAATAATGTTTTCTCCATGAGGACTGAAGACTCTCCATTCTGAAGAATGCAATGCTTGGTGTTTGGGTTTTGTCCTGAGGCTCTATTCTTCATTCTAAAGGGTCTGTTCATTCAGTCTTTTCTTTTGTTTATGGTTGCATCCACCAGTCTAGGTTTAGCTCACAAAATTGTCAATGACAGCTAGTGTTTGACGTTCACTTTTTCAAGCAACTTCTGCATGCCCTACAATTTTTGCAACGAGTAACGTTTTAAGCAATGTGCTATAGGGTAAACTCATTTTGTAATATTGTTGAAAAAATGTCAAGATATTGTAGTATTTTTGCCCAGGAACTCAGCCAAAAGTTGAGCGCTAGTCTGGCACATTAAGAAATGAAGTCAGTGTTAGGCAAACGTGTAGCTCGGACTTGCCACTTACGTAGTACTTTTATCAAACGATGCAAATACAAAGGGTTTGTTGTGTAACTAATTGAACGCTATTACTGCCGGGTTGTGTAAATACGTATTAAGGGGAGCGGTAGCGGTGTTGTTACGTTCATTAAGACATTCTTCACTGGATTGTCGCAAAAGAAAAAAGGCTTTACATAATAACGGGCATGCTTTTTCACGTGAAATGTCCCTTTAAAAGGAGGCTTGATGTAAACCTACTGAAGCGCATCAGGAGCGGTCTGGCAGTGGAATAGAGGTCTGTGATTTCTGCACCACACAGTGTCAAAAATCGCTTTCAAAATGGTGACTTCATACCCTTTACCGGATGGATTCTCTGAATTCGATGTGTTTTCGTTGGGGTCTGCTCTTCTCGTGGAGGGTAAGTGCCTGCGAAGTGCCAGTAGGCAATGAAACCAGAGAACTCGGATGTCTCGGGATTTAATGTGCATCCAACACCGAACACCCAGATTAAGGTGATGGGCAGTTCTAAGAATAGTCGTTGAGTTTTTATATCTGCACATTTCGTTGATCTGGCCTAAATGGTTCATATAAAAGGTTGGTCCAATTGTTTTTAGTTGTATAGCTGACCTTATTGAATAAACACGCAAATATTTAGGTGTTTGAAAGATCAACAGTTCCTCGTGTTTTTATATCACAAACCACAGTATACAGTACTTCTAACATGAAATACCAGAATGTTTCTTAACATGAATTGTATTGCTTTCCCTTGTGTTACGTAAATGCTCATCTGTTTGTTGTCTTTCTCTGTTTTGTGTTTTGTATCTGAAAGGTCTCGTTGGAATTTTTCTCAATGGTCTCACGCTTGTCTCGTTCCTTAAAATAAGGGAATTACGGACCCCAAGTAATTTCCTCGTGTTTAGCCTGGCTATGGCTGACATTGGTATTTGTATGAACGCGACCGTTGCAGCGTTCTCCAGCTTCTTGAGGTGGGGTTGTATTGCATTCTGTTTAGTTACATGTTTAATTTTCTATGAATTGCCCTTTCTGTAGTTTGTGAGCACAAACTGGAAATAATAATAAAAAACCATAACTGAAAACGTGGAATACAAATGCAACAGTGAATTCAAAAATGTAACTTGGAATGAATCACTTGAGAGATACAGTTGGACGCTATACTGGAAGTATGCATAGGTCTGGATTTGAAACCAAAGATGTAGGAGAGAGGAGAGTGGACCTACAAGGAGCTTTGGTGTCGGACATGAAGCTGTACAACGTACAGACATCTCGGTCAGACCAGGATCTGGTGTGTTTTTTAATGGATGCGGATGACCTGTTAGTAAATAATAAGCAAAGGGAGCGCGCTTAGCGAGAACGCGCTGGTAGCTCATTCGTGTGTTTAATAATCTGGTTGCATAACTTTTATCAATCAAAGGTTGTTGGTGCTTTTACGTCAGCCACTCACAATTCAATTTTATGTAATTGTTCAATTGATTCGAATAAGGAAAATACAGATTTCTGACATGTTTCCGTATTTTAGACATGCCATACACAATTGTTTCTGTTGTATTTTCACAAATAATGCGGAAAAACACTAGAAAGGAAACGTATATACCGCATGCCCATCCAATGTAGAAAGGATCAGGAACATTCGATGAGATAGAACGATCATCATCTAGTTTCAAAGTAATGGAGTATGCTATGTATTGAGACTTTTATTAGATATAATGATATTTGAGTTAACACGGTATATCCCGAATTATGCAATTATATGCATACCCTCAAAAGTGTGCTTCGATTTTAATTTGCACGGTCCAAAGCAAAAGGAAGTTGTTGAATTATACCATCATACAGTGTTCGTTTTACACTACATACATCAGTTGCATATGTAATTGTGTCTATGTTGTACAGTAGGCTATACTTAATTATTTCCCTACCATACTCTACATGTACAAAACCAAATACATTGTTACTGTAATATAGATATGTTTCAACATCTGCCAAATATTTTTGACATGCACAAAATGTATTTCATAAAGTGTGGGTTATAATTTGTAATGAGTATTTGTTTTCCATGAGGACATGATTTTGATATTCATGTTCCCTGTGCAACCTAGATACTGGCCTTATGGATCAGACGGGTGCCAGACCCATGGATTTCAAGGGTTTATGACAGCTCTGGCCAGTATTAACTTCATTGCAGCAATAGCCTGGGATAGATACCACCAGTACTGCACCAGTAAGTCATATGAAACAGGAGCCACAACACAACAGACCTGTCACAACCAGACTCTGTGACAGAGGGTCTTTTAAAGCACCAGAGATCATCTGGTTTGTACACTTTCTGTGTTTACAGACAGACAAACTGCCTGCAGAGGTCTTCAACCCTATGGTTTATCATGAGACTATCATCAAGGGTTTTAGAAGTGGTCAGAAGTATAACATAATAGAAAGATGTTTTCTGCCATTAGACTGAATGTCGGGGGTAGGGAGAATTCCGCAACACACAGGCTCATTCACATCAAGGGTGCTCTGAATCTGTTTAAAAAAAGGATAATTTCACATTTCAAGCAATACCACAGAAAGTTGCATAAGAATATCAGCTTCACATTTTGCAAGTGCACATTCCAGTGGTCACAAGGTATTTGACCTGTTCTCGGCCATTCTAAAAAGGAAGCAAGTACTCAAACAATTAGTGCTTTCGTGTCTGTTTTGGTATTTTGGCCCTCTTGTTGTGTAGTAAGTTAATGTACGAGATTAGATTAGTCCCTGAGACACTCAAGGATGAGTCAGGAAATACTGAATAAGTAATTATTATTAAATAAGTAAGACTGTTATTGAATAAGTAAGAGTGAGGTGGTATGTCAGTGAGTTAGACATCAATGTGTAAGTCAGTCAGTGAGGGAGTTTTATAGTAGGTGAGTCAGTTGGTCAGTGAGTGGATGAATACAAAGTCAATAGCTGCACCCGACTCTAAAAATCCCACAATTACTAAAGCTCATACTACATTTTCACTCAATCAAATATATACAGAATGTCATTTATAATCTCAGTTTATAAATATTCGTCACAGGATTCACTTATTTTCCTGTCACAATTTCAGGAACGAAGTTGCAGTGGAGCAGTGCAGTGACTCTGGTCGTCTTCATCTGGCTTTTCACCGCCTTCTGGTCTGCCATGCCTCTGATTGGCTGGGGAGAGTATGACTATGAGCCCCTTAGGACCTGCTGCACCCTGGACTACTCTAAGGGCGACAGGTAACCCAGTCTAACTAGTGCTGCACAGACTTCGGTTTCTAACGTAAAACAATCTGACAAGGTGTTAAAAATCCAAAATTCAGTAGTGCATCTCCATAATATATTTCACATTTTTTAAAATATGTTAATGGTAATGGAATGTACATATCTACATTTACACAAAGTATATTTTGAGTATGGTATGTATACAAAATATTCTACAGTAGATGAAATAATTCCATTTATGGCAATGGCATTAAGTGTTACATTTAGTATTGTTGATAGTAAAGAAAGATATTTTTAATATAAACATTTCTTAAATTTTGGATTTAATATTTTTGTAAATATTTACATGCAGATGGGTGTAGACAGGGGCGTATCAAGCATTCTTAAAGTGAGGGGGCAAAGCAGTGAGTAGCTCACTGTTCGCTGACTCTTTGCATACTTGATCCACGCAAACAGGAATGCTATGACTAGCCTACCCTACATGTTATAAAATGCATCTCAAGATATCCACACGAACAAGGAATAGCACAAGTATTACGATCGTTTTAGAAATAAAGTAACTGCCCTTTATGAATGAAGAAATACAAGGACAAAAATATGTAGACTGCTACATTATGATTAGACATTGGTCCAATTAACCCATTGACTGCTCTCTCCTGTATTCAAAGAAATAAATTGTGAGATTTTCATATTTCACCACTCAAAGTTCACAGAGACAAATATAGCACAGCTGGACTATTATTCTCATATAGGCCTATAATGTATGTGAATATGTGTTGGTAGACCGCAGGTTTGCAAAATGAGAAAGCAGAAGTGTGTGTTTAAAATGTGAAAATAGGATATTTAATCTGAGAGGCACTGGCAGCTCGTGGACTTCAATAATAGTGGGGCGGTGACGTCTCAACCAGAGCGAGTTTTAGCTCAGTGGTTAGCGTGTCATGGTGATGTGGACTGATAATTAATGAGACTATTGTTTTGTGGTTTTTATAAACTGTCCTGTTCAATTACATCTATCCCAATTTGTTAGCTTTCACTTGTGATTTCTCCTCAACCCTCCTGATGCAGCTTTCTTTGTTGCCGTCTTTATTTTTGGCAGCTCCAATTTATACTGCCATCAATTTGACTTCTTTCCAAATATGTTGCACCTGTCATGTTGCTTTAGAAAGTGTTGATTATTGTTAACTAGTGTTGGCATTGATGTGAAAGACATGCAAACACTAGTGTTTGGTTCAAAATAGTCCTTATTATGGAGTGTTTTCATTATTTTATCTAACTAAATATTAATTTTTTAATACAACAAGAACATGCAAAGTATAAAGGAGGAGGAACCCCCACTGTGGAGAAACTGTGACTGAATTATACTCATGGACAAAATGTATTCAAGGATATTGATAGTGTTATTTCCGGGTAAAAGCACATGCAAGGACATTGACAATATGTGTACTGTGGAAGGACATTGACAACTCAGGCCTGCAAATAATATTGAGTGTCATTTATGCAAGCTGTGGTTTCAGATCCGCTCGTTGAGCAGACATTGCTTGATTTTTCGCAGGAACTTTGTGTCCTATTTGCTGCCCATGGCTTTCTTCAACCTGGTTATCCAAGCATTTGTCGTCATGTCTTCTTACCAGTCCATTGAGAAGAAATTTAAGAAGACTGGTCAATTCAAGGTGAGTATATTTAAGGATTTCCACTGGATCTGTCGCTGAAATAATGCTTCAAAAGCTGTTTTCTGTCGGTGGTTTGCATAATGTAATTATGTACGGTTCCTGGGCAAGACTGAGACCGCGAGCTTGGAGACACAAAGGCATCTAAGCAGTGGGAACAGTGGGACCCTCAGTGTTACATAAACTACAAATGCCACCCAGTTCTGACTGAAACTTCACACCACTGAGGTTGTACATCTGAAGTTTCAGGTGGAAATCTGCAAAGCAGACTTTACATGGCTAAAATTGAGCACAAGAGTGTTCTAGTAATTTTTACCAGTTATCTAGTAACTAGTAGTAATTAAATGTATTTTATTTGTCCGTGTGTGCTTACGTGCACTGGTCAGTGTGCTCCTAAACTAAACAGCTTATGTTACGAAGTATTAAAGAACTATAATGGCTTTTTTTTTAAAAAAAGCTGCTTTGGGAGTCCCAACTCAGTAATCAAATCTTAAATATATCTAGTTTTTCCGTCTTTAATCGCTCTCTGTTTTGTTCAAGGTGAAGTCTCTCTTGGGTTGATGGGATTATGAATTCATTGGAACCATATATGGTGTTTTGATCTTTTATCCTGTGCATGTGATGGTTGTGTCACATGCACGTTTTTCTCGTTAGCTAAGGGAACTGTATTTGTTCTGTTTTTTGTTCAGTTCAACCCGAACACTCCTCTGAAAACCCTGCTGCTGTGCTGGGGCCCATACGGTGTGCTGTGCTTTTACGCTGCCGTGGAGAACGCCAACCTTGTGTCCCCCAAGCTCAGGATGGTAAGACCACAACCTTACGGTATACAGGAAAATTTGATTATCATTATTTTAATACATTGGCATACATTTGCTTCCACGGACTAATCAAGATAAAAGGATAATACATGAATG
Organism: Albula goreensis; assembly: GCA_022829145.1. Lineage (NCBI taxonomy): Eukaryota > Metazoa > Chordata > Actinopteri > Albuliformes > Albulidae > Albula > Albula goreensis. The sequence goes on from CM040750.1 coordinate 11,756,003, forward strand.
AAGAATAAAAGCTAGATATCAATGTTGGTTCAGGCAGGTGTATGACATTACACCTGCTATAGATTGATATAGATTACCTTTTTATGTTCACGCATGTTGGTAAGTGACTACTGGCATAGGAGAGATATTCTAGGACTGAGGAGTAAACAGAGAAGCTGACTACATGTGGCATATGTCCACTAACCATCTTTCCTTGTTTTGTAGATGGCACCCATTCTGGCAAAGACCTCCCCATTTTTCAATGCTTTCCTGTATGCCCTTGGAAATGAGAACTACAGAGGAGGAATCTGGCAGTTTCTCACTGGGCAAAAGATTGAAGTGCCTCAGATTGACAACAAGTCCAAATAAACAAAACATTCATTAACTATACTTAATGTCCTGGTGGTTTTATGACAAGGTATGACAAATATTCACTTTGCTGTTATTGGACTCTGAAAATTCATTTCATTATCAACCAATTTGTCTTCGGTACAGATTTAAGTGTGTATAGCTGTGAGTAAGATAATTGTGGGTGAGCTACATACAGTGGGTCCAGAACGTATTCAGATCCCCATACTTTGTTGTGTTAAGGACGAAAATTGATTTCTTTTTTTCCATCACTCTACACATAATATCTCATAAGTGAAAACATGTTAATAAAAAATTAAAACTAAAAAAGTATTAAAACTGTAAATGTGATATTTCAGGGTTTAATTTTAATAAATTGGCAAAAATCCTGTGTGTTAAACGCAACAATGTGTGGAAAAAGGTGAGATGGGTCTGAATATTCTCAGAACCCCCTGCATTTAAGTGGTAATTTTAGTTTCTCTAAAATTGGAAATTAGTTGATGTCTAGTGGTGAAATATTAAAGAACACATTTCTGCAAGCAGTACAAGAACTGCAACATGGATATTTGCCATTCGGTTGCAGGTCGACAATCCGCATGGTTCAATAGACAGAACGGAACCTATCACGCTCTTTTACCTTTCATGCAGATAGATGCTAGAGTAATTTCACAAATAACCATCCAATCCGATCCTAATAGTGTTGACACCATGTTGACGTCTGTCATTATTAGTTGACGTATGCCACTGTTTCTCCTCCAGTTAAATCTACTTGAGAGAATTAAAAAAATCCCACTAATCCTTAAGACACAGGGTGGTGTGGGTATGTTTATACCAACAGAACATCACAAATATCATTATAAAAGTAGTGAAGTACTACTCCCATATTCACATTAAATTAGGATTCCAAATTTTGGGGCCATCCAGTATGCTTTCTATCATACTGCCATCATATTCTATACTGTGTATATATTTATATATATATATATAAAGATGATATGGGCATACAAATGCCATTTATTCTCTGGCAGATGTACATTCGTCATAATGCATTTCAATCTCGCTTGGTACAGGATAAGATCTAGATCAGACCTTGAAGAATCGAATTAGCAGAGCAGCTTTTTCTAATCCTGCGAAACAAGGGGGCTTTTCATCGACCCTCGTTCCCCGAGGCCGCGACGATTAGCACAAAGAAAGTCATTGATCACAAATCAGATATGCTATTCGTAGATATGCCGTTTGTGACGTTGCACAAAGTCTTTGTAAGCTGATAACATTACCTCTAATTATTGACCTTAACTAAAACTGTGACTCCGCTTCTCACCTATGTGAATGTCCTAAGGTCATGTCTGACAATCATTCATAGTGCCTGCACTGTGTTTTTATCTGTGTCCATTGGAGACATGCTTCCCTACTTGCTCACAACTATCAGCCATGAAGTGCGATTTTAGCGAACAGACTGTGTTCACATGTTGCTGTTAAACTGTCAATGGCTTGATTCAAAGATGTGTTTTTAAATTTGTGGTGGGCAGGGTAATCGAGTTATACCACTTCAAATTGACCATTGCATCTGTACTGCATCTGCTCGCTTGACTGGGGCCTGTTTATGGTTCTAGTAAACATGCGCAAACATATTTCTTCTCTCAGTCCTAACCCAATTATGGAAAACACATTTTGTCTGGTTTTACATTTCTCTCAGAACAAAATGAACCGCTTTCAGTCTAATGAAACTCACCAATGTCCTTATCAGTGAGTATAGATTCAAAATGTGACGCCATTTGACCTATCTGAACCATTGCATTGAGTTTAAAAGGACACCAAATACGATTTGAGAATATACGAAAAAACATGCCAGATATCATTGTTAAAAGTGACCTCTTATGTCTAAAACCACAGCAAGAGCAATCCTGATGCTAACTGTAATAGATGTCTGTATCTAAACTTATCGCCAGATATTGCTGGATTAAATTCTTACTATAATTCATAATTGTGGCTTGGCCTTTGATTCGCTAAAACTAGTTCCTGTGACATAATGTCTGTAGTGAACAGGGTACACTATTGATTTTGTTTCCTGTGCTTTTAGTGCATTTGTAAGTAATGTCGATGATGGTGAATCCTGGTCTTTGTGAAGCACTCAGAGCTGTTGGCAGTGTTATAAAGCTGAGAATGTGTATTGTTAACGCTTTGTGTTAATGTGCCTACTGCTTTTGTCAGTCATGTGACATGTCAGGTGATGCTACTGCCTTTCTGTGTGTATAGTTCCTGTTTTTCTCTGTTACCAAGATTGTTACCAATATATTCTGGACATATATCTTACCATTACAGATGCTACAATAAAATAATTGAAAACATGGTTATTGCTACTGAGATTGTGTTTTCACTTTGCCTGCTAATTTTTACATTAATATTTAATCAAATCAGAAATTGTACAAATCTCATTTGAATGTTTGTATTTTGCTTTTTAGTTTGAGCAGCTTAATTGTTACCTTTTGGGTTAGCAGCAATCAAGAGATTGGTTTCCATACACTGTAACTCAAAATTCAACTTTCAGCCTCACAGTGCTTTTGGTTGACTTGTCAGTCAGTAGCACACTGTATGTGTGCTGTTAAAAGTATATAATAGAACATATGGTAGAGTACACCACACTTTATTCTCTAGACGAGCTTGCATATGTTTGTGTACATGTGGTTTGTGTTCGTATATGTGTTGACATATGGTACTGTTAATTCTTAGAAAAGGCTTATCCCTCGGAAACACCCCAATTGAATTGCTTCTTTCAGAGAAAATACTGAATCTCTGTTCTCGGTTCACTGTCACTCCGACACCTTCTGCTCCAATCAGATGTTGTTTAAGGAGCCTTAATCGGAGGCTTTCCTCTGTGAAACGGTTTCATGTTACGTAACCCGGAGATAAGTGCAAAAGCATCATCTCCTATCTCCTCAGATGATTCAAGTCTCATTCATGCCACCCACGGGTCCTGCTCCCAGACCTGTGTGATATTTATCACAGCAAGTTCAGCAAAGTTCATCTGTATAAACCACTTCCTATAATCCCTTCATCAATAGAAACTCTTTCTCAGAAATGCAATGGTACAAAACAAACTCCTCTATACGATGTTTTTATACATCTATTATATATTACTTTTATAATCCTCTACAGATTTCAGCAGCCCCACTTCAAAATACTGTCTCGCGTCACTGCTTCTGATGCCAACACGTTAGTCATTGTTCAAATTCAAGTGGCTTTAAAACAACACCCTCTAAGTCAGTGCTCTGATAGGCTAGTGAAATAAATTGTGTGTTTATGCCCTCACTACATCTACAGTTATCGAATACCTGTACTATAATAATAAAGTTTAAATGCATTTTATTTAAGCGGCTGTCATTCAGCTGTGTCACAGAAGTGGAACGATAAAAACACTTATGAGAATAAATGAATAATAAAATGGGGCATCTGACCGATGCTTACAATGTTTCTTCAGTTTGCATTACCGTAACAAATGATACATCTGTGGACAAAAGGGCAATGAAAACTACTAATATGCTGTGGAATACCACACAAAACTTTGGTGCACCAGTAAGGTTTGTGAAAGCACCACCAAATTTTTGGTTATTGCCTGAAGTGTCTGAAGCCCTGTATTCAAACCTTACAGTTAATCCCTCAATACAAGTGGGCCATAATTGTGCTCCCAAATATCCAATTGGGAAACGAGAAAATGTCTACCTGGGTGCACCCTAAATTCATGCGCACTATTCACCATGCAGTGACCACTAGAGACAGACATTGATCAAATTAGGCTTGTTGGTTTATTTTGGTTCAAGGTCTTAAAACCTGGACGGACAAAATACTGGACCTATTTATGTCCCCGTATACGTCCACATATAGGATCAGCGATCAAGATAGAAACAATGAGGAAACGAAGCAGGAGTTAAAGTAATTTAAGGCTTATACCTCGTTCGGTGATGAAAATAGCCTCCAGTACAATGCTTGGCTCGCTACAGCAATAACTAACAATAGATATAGGACAGCCAATACCCTTTTGTGCTGACATCGGTCTTGTAGTCGCACTAGAAAAACATGAACAGTCACCGATGACCACAACATTACCAGGAGTGCTCAGCAAATATAGATAATATACACAAGAAACTACCTTTCCCTTGTCAATGCTATTCGATCTGCATTTTATAACTGGAAATGGTTTTTCCATGGTTTTACTAGTATTTAGCTCCCTATAGAAAGCCTTTTTGATGGCAGAGTGTTGCAATGACTGTAAGCCAAAGCTGGAACACGTGAGAGAGCCCACTGTGGGACATTCACCGCCGAGGATTAAGCTCGGTCACCGTGATGAAAAAGCCCAGTCATTAGACTCAACCCACATCCACAAAAATACATCCAATTCCCTGCCCCCTTCTCCTGATGTGTCTCTGTGATTTTCTTGATCTGGACGGAATCGAAAACAAGAAGGATTATGCCCTCGGCCAGTTTCACATGTTGACGCTAAGATGTATGAGTATGATGTTCACACTTACATGGTGCCCCGAGACATGCTATAAAATGTCTGTGCTACAACATGTTTCTATCATTAAGACACAACCACCGCGATCCCCATTACAAGATATATAAGAGGCAAATAGTGATAAGATTTGCAATCAGCTTTCACTAAATTTTTCACACAAAGTCCGAAGTACATGGATTTTGAACAGTGAGTCATGAATTTTTGTATTCCGTATAACAAACACTTTTGACCTTGAACTACTGCTCAAATTTCACTGCTGTTGGTTAATTCGTTTTATCATAAATCAATGATGAAACATAAGCTGGAGATTCTTGTGCTTTATTTTGTGGTCTGAAAAACATTTTTTGTGAGAGGTTAAACAAAAAAATGGATAAGCAATTCACAACTAGGCCAATCAATCTTCTTGCATTATGTTAGGAACAAATGTTAGATATTGTCATGATGTCATTAACAGGTGATCAGTCAATATGGTTGCACCAGATTACCTTAATTGTAGCTGCATTCTGCATATAAATGCATATACATTTTTAAATAAATAAAGTCATTATTTACCTTTGAAAATGTCTGCTTCATAGTTCACAGTAGAATGAGATGTTATCAAACCAATAATGGGGTTACAGCAATGTCAATCACTAATTTCTTTGACCCACAAAATTTACTCTCCACAAGATTTACAGCCAACTCTTAAAGAAAAAAATACATCAATGTAAAAAAAAAACGATTTTGGATAAGAATGTCGGCTAAACAATGTGCCTATGTTATTTTCTTACTACTTTTGGGTCTATTAACAGTGCTTTCATGTTGTTTTTCCTCTTGGAAGAAAGTCTCTTATTTCTTGTTTAATACAGTACATTGCATGCATGTATTTTACCCCTCATGATACATGGCATGTCTGGGATAAAAACTCTCGTGCCTGAAATCTGCTGTTGGCATGCTTGTCTTGCCAGCATAGGGGTGTGTCCTTGCAAATGCTCACCCAGTGATTAGAACAGTCCTGGTTTGTCCCTCTTGAGCACCCATAGTTGGCAATTTAAGTAATACGTTTGTTAATGATAATTAACATGTATATATAGAGGCTGAAGCTGACCATCTGCTACCTAGGAGGACCAAATGCTCATAATTTATAATATGGTAATTTAATATGGTATCAATGCAATTTAATCATGCAAGGTCATCACAGTAATATGTATACATAATCATCAGGCAATCAAATGATTTTTTATTTAGTTAGTCAATATCTAAAAATGTATATGATTGCAAGAGAAACATACGTTATTATCGCTACATGCATATTTTTACAGTTACATTTTTTACATTATTTGAGACACCCAGATCGCTCAGTTGTATTTTGACCCATGGATTGGAGATTAAAATAAATCTTTATCATGTTATGCATCTGGTTTTGATTTTATGTAATTAAGTATCTGATACAGACTAATGATATAATTATCGCATTGTGTTTGTGTGAGTGTGTGTGTGTACGTGCACGCACATGGGGACGAGCTTCAGTCATTCTGTCACACTGCCTAATTTAGTCAAATTACATTATGAAAATTTTAATACATTCAGCAATATTTGTAATGTTTAGTCTTTTTTGTGTCCAATAGTTTTTAAAAAGGTTTACTTCTTGGGATCAGGAAGCAAACAAAGACCAACACTGCCAATCCCATTTATGTTCTTTAAATGTATTTTGTAGACATAAGAATGGGAATGGAAAAGTAGAAAGAGTGAGGATGGAATATATAATAGCATCTACAGCATCCCCGGTGTGAAACTTATTTGGCTTCTTTCCCTAAGATGGATAAAAAGAAATTGAAAAAATGCTTTTAAAATATGACAAATCTTCGCCGTCCCAGATGTTCAGAGAGACACGAAGAGATTTGTGTTTGAAAAGAACATCATCAGGAGATTTTCTTTTGGAGGTCAAGTCTCAAACTCCCAGATTATAGCATGCTTAGATTTAAAATCTGGTATGACACCACAATTCGTCCTTTTATTTATTCCCTCGGCTTTCATCAGATTTACTGTTCTTACAGCAGCACTTTGAAGTCTTACATTTTTTTTTATATATTCAGGTATTTACAGTTAACTCAGGATTACTTTGGGGTAAACCAATGAAATTTTCATATGGGTTTGAAAAGAGGATTACAAAACAATGTGGCAACTTAAAAAATGTCAGGTAAGGTAAAATTTTGAGGTGAGAAAAGCATGCATGTTGACCACAATTCAGTACAAATACTTATTATCGTATAAAAAATAGAAGCTTTTAACAACTTACATACAAAAAAATACATCACCTTTTTCCATGCTATTAAGATGTAGTATAAGTACTAGTCTTCAGACTGTTAAACACAGCATCCTACTGTTTCATAAATATTAGAAGGACAGCATATAGTATTATATTGTAATACTCAGAACAGGACTATAACCCATGTACAAGTTATGTTCCAGTAATGAGAATATCGAGACGTACAACAGTATCATAGCTGAGGCTAGCACTGATACAGACGGATGAAGCGGCCCAGAAAAGGATGGCGGAGATATAGCAGCGTTTTTCTATCTGCTAATTTTACTGATTTCAATTCTTACTTGAGTTTTAAATTGATTGTGTAATGTAGTAAGACTCACAAAAAAAGGACTTGCCATTCTTTTCCGTAAATTCAGTTATACATGAAACATAACTTGTGCATGACGACATGGTCACAAGTTACACACAGGTAAACTGTGATTTACTACAGAAATAAGTGATGTAGGTATATTTAAATGAATTCTCTGACTGACATGCAAATAGTTCTGTGGTCCCTTATGTAAACTACATGACTGTTGTGACAGACTTGTATTCACATTGCTCATTTTTGAGTGAGATTAGATGCATGATGCACTTGGGGCTACAGTAAAGTCAGTTTGAATTAATTCACTCGGTGGGAAAAAAACAACAAAAGCACCTAACTATATATGACTACCATATAAGCAGTAGGATTACTCCTTGCATTCAGAACAGCTGCAGTCCTTCTTAGAACACTGTCATACGAGTTCTGACCTGAATATAGTGGGGGATAATGGACCATTCTTTGAGATGGGAAGCCTCCACTTCTTTGACGAATGGAAGAGCATAGAAGACATTGGACTTTCTTCTGATGCTCATGGAACCACTCTTGAATTTGTCTAACGGTGTGTTTGGGGGTGTTATCGTCTTGGAAGAAGGGGACATAATGTGGGAACAGTCTTTGTGTCATAGTTTGCACGTTGTACATTAATCCTAAGTGTTAAAGCCACTGCTTTACTTTGTTTAAGCAAATGGTAATTATGGTAAATCTATTATGCTAGTACCATCCAGGCTTGAATTAAGCCAAGAAACAGATATGAATTTGGCTCTTGAACAAATAAAATGAAATGTGATGAAATTATTTTATAATTTTATCATTTTAAAAAAATGTCAGGGAGGCACTGAAATGTTACGAAACATCATGCACATTTGTGTGTCTGGACACCTGTTGCTGATCGTATAGATCTGTAATCAAAGCAGACATCTGTGTCTGTGTTCTAAAATGTCTGCTGCTAATTGTGCACAGGAATAATGAAAGCTGAAAAAATGGCAGAGGAGTTTGCGCTGATTCCTCTATTCCCTGTCTGGAAGCCACTAGGTCAGCTGCTGTCATTGCCGACATCCATTAATGAAATTGTGTGCCCTAAGAAGGAGTTCTAATCCCTCTCATTTGTTTACTGTTCACTCAAGCACAGGGATTATGCATTTTTTAATCTACCTTCACATGTTTTAATTTCAGATTGTCCCATTAAGCCCACTTAGCATGCCATTTATTGAGTAATGTTTGCATGTGTGTCATTAATGGGGTGGTGTACCCTTTCCATCATCCGAAGTGGCTGTTTAGCAAGAATACCACCACTTACTGGACCAGATCTCAACCTTTTTTTTTTTTTTTTTTAAATCCGTAATTTCCTTTTATTTCACTCGCCATGTTTTTAATCTGGTACAAACAAAAGAACTAAAGATATTCAAAAGTATAAATTCATGAACACATATCTACATAAGTTGCCTTTATATCTATATAAGTAAACAAGTCCAGATTCAATTAAGCCACTTTATCCAGAACTTTCTGATTTAAGGGGGAACAGATTATTCAGTCTTCATGCTTTGTCAATGAGACGGCATTATCTTTGCGTTGCAAAATAAAACAGTTTTATACTATAGTTACACAGGAGTATTAATCGTCTTAAGATCAATTACACAAAAATGGAAGCATAAAACAAAGGTGAGTCACAATCAAAATAAGTAAAATACCAACGTTTTTACGATACACTAAAATATCAAGTGGAATGTCTTACCACTGCTGCTGAGGAATACAATGAATTGAACAATATGAGAGGTAGACAAGAAGATTTGTTCAGACTCAATGGGTAATTTTTTTCCATATTATAACTAGTTTATAGTTTTACAATGACAAATTGTGCCTGTTGATTGCACTCCGTAATTGTGGGATACCAATTCTAGACTATGGTGTACACCTCAATGATGATTAGGGATTAGTCTGTCTGTCTTAAGTGCCAGCTGTCACAGAACAAGACACCATCAGCACTCACAGGAGAGGCACATCCTCATACTCCAAAAACGCACCCGGGGAACTAGACCGGGCTATGAACGTTCTGAATTGTAAAGCGTAGTCCTTGGCATTCAATCACAGTACTCACTTGAGGAGGAGAATTACTAATAGTATTTCCATGTACTTATTCTACCACTGACCTTAACCAACTGGTTTCTTATTAGCTCATTTACCTGGCTGGAGAGTTGTGCTAAACAGAATTGGCTGGTGTAGTGTATGGATGGCGACAAATACATGCTACTACTTCCACCTCACCCTCAATATTATGGTTCAGAACAATAACCTTCTTCAAAATTCCATGATATTCATCGTATTACACATATCAATGTTGGCTGATGTTATTAATTTGTGTCACCACAGGGAACCAAAGCCCTCAGGACCAGGGGTGTATTTTTTCAAAGTTCTTAACTTCCATCACACTCTCAGCCAGCCCAAAAAAGGCTGGCAACGCAAGGAAAACGATGCTGAAAAGTATGTGTTGGAAAAAAAAATAAAACCAAACCAGGCAAAAAAAAAAAAAAAAAAAAAAGAGGTTTTAATTCCTGTGTTTTAAGTGGGGTTTTGGCCAGCGGTGCCACGGGATTTTGTGACGCCACTACAGAAGATTACACGATGATCTTGCGGCTTCGCGAGCTTGGCCACAAATCATATCAGAGGCTGAAATCATAGGGAAAACAACAGAAATGCTGATCCCCCGAGGAGGAGCTGATCCAGTTCTGAGGTCACGCTGGGCTCTGATGTTCTACCGTGGCCCAGACAGAGAAGTAAAAACATATTTTGTTTCCCAGAGGAGACAGTGCCACACAAAGACTGTGCCGAGACAAAACGAGGGGCTTAGGATTAGCTTTGCAGAATGTGGGAAATAAAAAGTATAATACGGTAGCTGCAATTATTTCTGCTCACGTCAGTAATAATCACAAACTGTAAACTAAAACTAAGGAACTGTTTCAGTTTAAAGTTCCTCTTCCCCCTTGTTAATTTTTGTATGAACAACATATACGTTCTTGCTGACTAAATAAAGCCCATATTTTTTTGCTCTTTGTATTTATAAGTAAATGTTGAGTAAATACATTTATCCAGTAAAATACATTTATTTATAGGGTATATCACTACCAACATATGTTTTAGTTTCAGTTGGTGCGCATCATTATGCTTTGTTATTTCATATATACAGCCATCTCCTCCTATTCTGTCCTATCTACCTACATACTGTATCATGCTTTTTACCATTACCAACTGAATGCCTTAAATACATTTTCAAATATTTCCCTATTGCTGTTTGTGGTTCCCTTAGTAAAATTAGCCATATTTGTGTTATTTGGTCAATATTATGATTATGAGAACTGAATGAGAATAAACCTAACAAAAACTGTCCACATATTTACTAAAACTCAATCTTTTCCCAAAAATATTTTTTTAATTTGTTGATTTTATGGAAGACTAATTTAGTCTTACTGTATTATATCCAATAGCTTTCCATGAAAAACAGTTGGTAAAATAATAAGAAAATCCAGTTTCTCTCCTTTCATTGTAAGTATTGGATCAAAATGAATATACAGATATCTGAGATTTGATAATAAACACTGTATATCCTGTCATTTTTTTCTGTGGACTGTTTCTTCAGGTTTCCTTAATCATCTACCAATAAAACTATGCTTGTGTGGGGACACCTAGTGGCAAATAAAGGAACTTCTATTGCTATGTATTGTTTTATCCCTGCTAAGACCTAATCAAACTAACTTGGACACATACAATTTAATCATAAAATATCACAGAGATGTCTGATATTAATGTGAAGTACAGAAATGTGTGTGTGTTCCATTAGGAAGACATGCAAATGCATATTTCCTTTGTATCTCTTTCCATTCGTGTCCCTAAAATTATGGATTATAAGAGATGTGTCTTCACTGAACAATCTATTCAACCTACTCTCTTAGTTACTCCCTTAACTAAATCAGCATCAATCATACTCATATAATTTCATTTACACATTATTTATGTTGATGGATGTGTATGTTTCAGTTCCATCATGATCTGAGCACATTTTATTAGCCACAGAGCTGTGAAAAATTTATTCACTACTCTTGATGCAAGCTTCCACAATCAGAAAATAGCAAAAAAAAAAAAAAAAAGCTCATATGAAGATGAAGCTATGATATGATGGCTTGTGTTGTTTTAAGGCACAGCATATGGAAGTCATGCAAATGGTTTTAGATGGGGTTTTGCCCTTAAGTGCCCTTGAGTGACACTACATCAGGAAAGACTAAAGAGATGGCAAGGTGGAGAATGCAGGCCAAAATTAGAACTAATAGGCTTTTGCTATAGTTTTCTTGACTTCAAAATCTTTTACTGTTTATTCAGCCACTCCTTTAAATCCACATCCCAGCAAATTTTAGGCATCTCATTTTCATGTACCTTGGAAGAAATATACATGTGAATCTCTGATATTGATTTAATACCACAGTATAATATGTCATTTCACATCTCATGAATTGTGACTTTCTGATCATGTCACATCATACACTTTCCACCCCGAAGCACAGAAAAACAGTTTTATGGCATTTTGCAAAAGGGAAATTGCAGTAATTGTAGCATTAGCACAGATAATCTAGCCCTGTTGGATTCTGTATTTCTCCATATGTTTTACCTTGACCCTGGCTCAAGCCATGCCTGCAAACTACTGTAAGTCCTCCTTACCAAAATCCATCCAGAACAACACAACCCGTGTAACCCTGACCAAGATAGAGTACAGTACCTGTTCCATTGGCCAGTCTCTAGTACTTCGTCTGAAATTTCTTGTGCATGGCCTTCTGAACAATGAAAAAATGCATACAATTAAAGCATGATATTCACACCTATAATCACATAGAAAGCTATAAGTACAGCATGATATTGACAAAGATATTGATCAATATTTGATCAACATCGATAATGAAAACTGGCCTTCCTAAAAGGAATAAGACATATTTTACCTGTAAGGACAGCTTCAGGTTAATCAGTTTAAAATTATTATGTCACAACTGAAATTATGATCAACAATTGTAAGAGGAAAGGAGTGTGGCACAGTGGAAGGTGTGGCCACTGAGCCAGGTGGTGAGCAGAAGTAAAGAACATCAAGGTTTAAACAAAATTTGGCTAACAGCTTAATTATTAACCCCTTTTCAGGGGAGAAAGAAACTACAAAACAAGAACAAACTTAAAAAACTGCACAGCCAGTTCAAAAAGCAATACAAAAGCCCAAAAAGAGTCCCTCTCAGCCTTCAAAGCTGTGCTTAAATAAGTGGCCTGACTGAAGGCAAGTGCTCACACCTGAGCTGATTGAAAATCACCTCCAGCTGAGCCTGCCTGTTTGTGAGGCCATTGCTCCTCAAGTTCCTGCATTCCCCCCAGGCTGAGTGAGGGAATTGGAACTGACAGCAATCAAAGCCAAAGGGGGAGGAGCAGAGGAGGCTGCTCCTCCCTCCACCTCTTCTGGCACCACAGAGGTATTTGGACAGTATGCAAAGTTAGTAAGTTTGCTGCTAATGACAAAACTTCTGTAGGGACTGTGCAGTGGCAGGGCCCGTCAGGCTTTCATCAGTCAGAATGATTATCCCTCTCATTTCCATCACTGACACTTCACAGAGCACTCCAGTGGAACACTGAGAATGGCTGTGACATGTAGGTTTTAGCGTAGCCACAAATAGCCATAAACATGTAAGTAGATGGGCCTAGAGCTTGTTAAGACAAGTCAATCAGTCAGTCAGTGTGTTTTTCCATTCAGTAATTATGTCGTATCAATCCATACAGGATATTTAAAACAACATTATCAAGTGTAGTATTTTTCCACTTTGTTCTACCAGATAACATAGTTTAGCATATGTTAGCATTCAACACCAATTTAAGAACAGCAATATATAAACAGTATTGAAAAGTGCATGGATGTTGCATATCTAAGCATAATCTTAGAATAACAGGTTGTTCTCAAGATTCAAGTTAAATAACTTGTTTATACCTCTCAAATCTGCGTGTGTGCAAGTGAAATGGCATTGTAGTTTTTCTTTTCTTTTACTCAGGCTATCAGTTGAAACAGGCAATAAAGTATGTGTTGTGTAGTTTCTCTACAATCCACTAGATGGTAATGTTGTCCACTATTATCAAATAAAGTTACTTTTTATGTCCCATTCAGAAACAAACGTCAGTAGGCAACTGCTGACATGATCCTCAGAAACACACACACACACACACACACACACACACACACACACACACACACACACACACACACACACACACACAGCATTATGGTATTTGGTACCTGAGAAAATACAAGCAGCATGAATCATTTTGAAAGTTTGCATTATTTATCACTGAGCCAATCACAGAATAGGTTTTTACTGACAGGTCAGAATCCCTTATTGTATCTGACATGTAAATAAATGTTGTCATTTTGCATTTCTCCAAACTATAATAGAATAAGAAGAGGAGTAAAGAAAAAACAGTATCTATAACTTCAACCTACATAAAAAGTGTTATTGCAATAAGGTGATAATACCTCCCAGAGTAAGTGAAGATAAATGATTAATTTAACCTAAAATAGATCTGATACATGAAAAGAAAAATCTAAGGATATTTATTCTTTTTAATCCAACAAAATAAAAGCATGTAAGTGGAATCAGGTATATGTTGACACCACTGAAACTCAGAGATCTGTCCAATTTTGTGTGGTGCTGAAATTATTTCTATGTTTACTTTTTTACATACATATCAATACCCAATTTGCAACCACATAGCCTGGGTAAAACTGGCCCCACCCACATAACAACATGGCCCATCCAATCAAAATCAATGATTATTATCATCTTTTTAAGCAGCATGTGTTCATTTTAGATCATGCCACATGCAATGTCTTTTACATTTTGCATATGCACTGAGTGTAAACCCAGTTATGGAATGATTTCTACCTTTATCTTACTTATCTTTTTGGACACTTTACATCATGGCTGGATTTTGATAAGCTGGACCTACAGTAGGCACGGTCTGAGATAAGGAAGAAGTAAAATATATGTAACAATACGAAATGAACCAGACCAAGATGCTCTGTGCTATTCCTGTGTTTATCACTGTAGTTTCCCTTTTCCAAAATCGCATCAAATAGATTTTCTCAACTTTTGGATGATCAGTGTATAACATCTGGCTTGATCAGAAAGCCACAATACATAAGATGTGAAATGGCATACTGTACAGTAGTATGATGGCAGTGTCAGTCATGAAATTGCCACACATACATTTTTTTGCAGTGTCTATGAGAAAAGAAGAGCTTACATTTGCTGAGAAATGAAGACAAGAAAACCTATAGCAACACTTAACCAAAGCTCTTCATTCTTAGTACGTTTATTTTGGAACTGGCATTTACTGATAACTTTGTCTTCCTTGTTTAAATCAGGGGGTGCAAATTTGACAGTGATTTCAGCACTGTTTTGTAGTTTTATAATGTTGTGCTGTTTGAGGACTAGATAAGTCCGGCCAACAACAATGTATGGCAATATGTAAAACAAAGAATGGGTTTCTGTTTTATTATTTTTATGAATACATTTCCATTTCTGCTCTGTGTTGGACAATAAAACATACTTCTACAGAACAAATGTATTTTTTCATTGATTTGACTTTAATGGTATTATTAAATTTGTATGTGTATTATGTACAGTTCCGACATATGTGCTAAATGTTACAAATATGCACATAAGAAATAAAGAAAATCAGTAAAGAATCATTTATAATTACATGTTTGGTTTCGTTGCGATGAAATTCATTAGACATTATAAATGTGTTGAATAATTCCATTTGACGAATAGCAATATAATTGGCCCTTCGGCGATTTAAGGGCACAGAAACAATGCATATAATTTGGCGTCAAGGGTATTTCAACTCAGCGCCATTAATAGTGGGATTACTGAAATCTCACGGGTGCTTTGCTGTTAGATGCCAGTGGAAGCGCGTGTCGCTGAGGACTGGAGCTGGTAATTAATAGTTAAACAGCAGCCTTCAGACATACTGTAACTGGCCCTGGTTTGAAAGAAGAAAGTTCAGTGATGGAGTTACAAGATACAATTTAGTGAACTCCATTTTCCGACCCACAAAGCTGAGATAAAAAGATCCCACCTGCTCAAATCCCAGTGCACTTATACCATATGTACCTGAAACTACATTGACGGGACAATGTAAATGCTTGTGAAGTCACGTCAATCAAAATTAATAACACTACAGCTGTATAATGCATACACGACCTGAATTCACACGTATGTTGCTGCATCTTAAATTAAGATGGTTTTCCAAATGTTTGTTTTATTTTCATTGTCTAAAAACGCATAAATGTGTAAGACAGGAGTTTAAGAAGAGTGTTGCTGGAGTGTCAATTAGGTCACTGTACTCAATCTTGAATTAAACTGCCAAAATTATATTCTTAACATGATAAAGGCACAAGCACTTACTGTAAGAATCAGTTGCGCCTTTTACATATTCGATATGTGTATAGGACGACAAAAGAGCTGCACGCGGGTGAGCAAAACGTATTTTAAATACCTCTTCTGTGTTACAGAAACTTAGATAAAGTCCATGCAAAGACAGAGAGAGTAGGTTGACTAGACCTCGCTGGTCCCTGACGGTTTCGAAATGTGCTTTTCCTTGTTATTTGGCACGTTCTTGCCATGTGTTAAATTAGCATAAAATACGCAGCTGGCAAAGACACCACTGGGGGCAAGCTAGCAATGCGTCACAACCACTGGGAATAGCAGAAAAAAAAAAAGCGAAGGATCAACAAACATGCGAATTTGTTCTTGTCAGTGGAAACAAAACCGGGACTTCCGATGATGTCTGATGGCAACACTCCCCGCAGTGTTACAGGTGGTAGGTGATACGCATTTTGGAAGCAGACATCTCGGAAGTCAGTGGACTGTTTTCTTACCACCAAAGCACAGCACTAATGTCCCCCTGCAGAGGATGAAGAGGTGAACTCCTAACTTGAAGGAAAGAATTTCGGTTCTACGTTTCACCTGACAGAAGAAATAAAGGGAAATGAAATAACGGCGGATAGTGACTATTTCAAAACTTATAAATTGCGACTGTGGATGCAAGGATGAAGAACTGCGATGCAAAAGGTAAAAGTCACGAAAGTTCTTCTGCGCCTGAATAGACTGTTTTAGGTGATCCGGACGGGATAGAATATATGTATAGAGAGAGCATTGGCTGCGAGGCTCAGATTCTAGTAACTTAGAAATAACAAGTGTGTCAATATAAGAAGAAAGTTTCCTTAAAGTGTGGATCATGGCGTCGGACGGATCTACCGGGCTGGCTAAATCTGCGGCTGACAAATTGTCAGAGATGGGTGAAAGAACTAAACAACTAGGGACCGCTATTCAAGACCCCCACCAACAAAGACGGATTATTTTAGTGATTGTCTGCGTGGCGCTACTTTTAGATAATATGCTTTACATGGTAATAGTCCCTATTATACCAGATTATCTCGCAGATATGGAAAAAGAACGGTCAGCTCACATCCATACAGCCATAGAGTCAAATTCGTCAATCAACAGTACAACTCCAGGTAAACGCCCTCGGGACAATTTAGACTTACAAATAGGAGTTCTGTTTGCTTCGAAAGCAATTTTACAGCTCTTAGTGAACCCTTTAACGGGAACCTTCATTGACCGAGTTGGGTACGACATTCCCCTAATAATTGGACTCTTCATTATGTTCCTCTCAACCTGTATTTTTGCCTTTGCTGAAAACTACGCTACTCTATTTGTGGCACGTAGCATGCAGGGTCTGGGATCAGCATTTGCGGATACCTCAGGAATTGCCATGATTGCTGATAAATACACGGAGGAGACGGAGAGGAGCAAAGCGCTCGGCATTGCACTGGCGTTCATTTCTTTCGGAAGCTTGGTGGCGCCCCCCTTCGGTGGCGTTTTATACGAATTTGCAGGGAAGAGGGTTCCATTTATTGTCCTTGCTTGCATTTGCTTTGCAGACGGTTTGCTATGCTTCACCGTACTTAAGCCCTTCTCTAACAGGACTAGAGAGAACATGCCAGTTGGCACACCCATCTACAGACTCATGATCGACCCATACATAGCTGTTGTGGCGGGGGCTCTGACAACTTGTAACATCCCCTTGGCCTTTCTCGAACCTACCATTGCCAACTGGATGGAGACCACAATGAATGCAACAGAATGGGAGATGGGACTGACCTGGTTGCCCTCCTTCTTTCCTCACGTCCTTGGTGTTTACATTACTGTCAAATTAGCTGCCCAATATCCACACTTGCAATGGTTTTACGGAGCTCTTGGAATGGTTATCATCGGTGCAAGCTCCTGCACTGTCCCGGCATGTAAAAACTTTGGACAATTAATTGCCCCGTTGTGCGGCATTTGCTTTGGAATCGCCCTAGTCGACACAGCACTTTTGCCAACGCTTGCGTTTCTCGTCGATGTGCGTCACGTCTCCGTATATGGCAGTGTTTATGCTATCGCAGATATCTCCTACTGTGTTGCTTATGCTTTAGGGCCCATCGTGGCCGGCCAAATTGTCCATAACCTAGGCTTCGAGCAGCTCAACCTGGGCATGGGCCTCGCCAATATGCTGTACGCACCTGCCCTTCTCCTGCTCAGAAACGTGTGCTACATGAAACCCTCTCACTCAGAAAGGGACATACTTCTAGAGGAAGGACCCAAAGGACTGTACGATACAATTAAAATGGAGGAACGCAAAGGCACGAGCCAGGGGTGTAGTTTGGCGGGAAATGGCTTGCCCTATGATGAAAACAGCTTGGATACCTTTGGAGAGCACGAACAGTCATATTCAGAAGAAAAATGCCATGGGTCAGATTACAATTAAAAGGGACTATAAGTGTATGTTTTTGGGAATGGTTATTCCTTTGACATGTATTAAATATTTTGGATGATTTCCGTGTAATGTTCTGATGTGCAATATTTACATAACCTGATCTCACCATGTAGCACCCCCCCCCTTCCCTCCGCCACACACACACACACACACACACACACACACACACACACACACACACACACACACACACACACACACACACACACACACACACACACACCCTTGATTTCTAGACGATTCCCCAAAAGCAACCATGTTTCTTAAATAATGTATGAATTAATTGGTCAGTAGTGAAACGTTTTTTCATGTTGCAGTGAGAAGTGTGAGAAGAGTGTTGTGAGAGGTAACTAGAGTCGAACTTGTGTTCATAACTATTGTAATATATAAACGACGTAAATGTATTAAAAATAAGGAGGTATATTCAGAGACAAACCATAAAGGCATAATGAATCTCGAAGCTCGAATCTGAATATACTTTATCTTAGGACAAAAACAAAAGAAACATATCTACCTTTGACAATATTGTATGCCCTGTATGTAGCAATTCTGCCTGATTTGTGCTGCTATAATCAATTATGCAATATGTTATGGAACGTTGGAAAATGTTGGATTGGAATAAACTGAAACTGATCATGAGTGAAGCTGTCTTCATTTCCTGTGTATAGCTTTATAAATTGTATTACTGGGTGCAAAAGCGCACCTAATCGAATATGAAATAAGCACATGTGAAAATTAATATAAGGCTCTAGAAATGTCAGATTATTGATATCGGTCTTTATCTGGAGTATTTATTTTTTTAAAGTTTGGTTTTAGAAAAACAAATATGCATACATATTAATCGATTAATCAAAATGAATAAAATGTCTAAAAATCACCCATAAATACCACGTCTGACTGTTTTTACATCCCGTAACACAGGTGCTATCAGAAAATATTTGATATTTCCAGTGTATCTGGGGACATTCTACCATAGATACTTAATAATTACTTATCTTCATTTCGACGAGAAAAAGAAGAAAAGACAACACGTTGATGTGTACGAATTTGAACTCTAAGCTATTTACACAGCTACACACTTGGAATACACAATTCCAATGACCGGACTGGCTTAATATCATAATTAAATCAAACACTACCATCCATATCAATAGCTGCCATGGAGAATAAACGGTGGATGTTTATTAGTGAATTCATATCGAACATATACATTACAATTTACAAGTTCCACAGTGACAGAGAAAATCATGCTGTCCTATATCCTCCGGAAAGTGGAAACACTGTAAGGTAATCAGCCATACGCTATAAAGGTGTAAGCAATAAAACCAAGTTTCAGTTCCTTGGGGGGCTCACCTCAAGCATTACTGTAATTATTACAAAAGTTGGCATTTTTGTCAGGATATGAGACATTCCAACACCGCAACCAATTATGTGAGGAAATCATAAATCACACAGAAGTTTTTAGAGATCCCACAAATCTGCAATATTGAAGCAGTCGTGATGTTTCAGTATAAACATGGGTTTGTATTTTATTAGACCTGACAATCTAGAGCGCTCTAAACGTTCTAGTTACACGCACTTATAAAGACGCACACCTTGCAAGACGGTGATTCCAATTCTTCTTTTATATAGATATAAATTTGTCGAAAAGCAATTGCACCATGTTTGTCTTTATTACTTTCGAGGAGGTTCCCTGTTAGTTACTTCACACAGGATACCCAAAATGTAGTCGTTTCAGTCACAGTGAACCGTAAGCGATTGGATATTTTCATCAAGCAGCCAACAATGCTTTTTCTCACGGAAAATAAAACACAAATCAACAAACCAATTTGAGTTTCCTGGTCATGCAAGTTGTTACTGTATTTTTTCCTTGTTCTATCGCCGAAGAAATGGTCCAGCAGTTAATTGCAATGCAAATTTGACGCCGTGACATAAAAGAAACTGGCGAGGGGGAGAAGGCGTAAATTCTGTTCATCCAGGTTACATCTCACAGTCTCGAAGAGGGCTGGGAAGGCGCTCTGCAGAAGTATTCCACGAATGGACCAAGATGGGAGGAGTTTTTCTGTGAGCAAGGACAGGTAGCAAGACAATCGTAACGTGTTTTTCGAGGATCTCTGCCAGCAACCGGCTCGAACACAAGCTGGCTGAGAAAGTGACTTCATTGGAACGATTTGCTCACCTCTGGGTATCTCGTGAACGCACTTTACTAAACTTAACTATGGACCAGGGACATGATGCAACGGAATAAACTTTCGGGACCTTCAAGGGTCGACAAGGCACCTGCTACTCAGGTAAAGATATATTAGTGTAATCTAATACTTTTTGCACATTCATGAAGTTTGCACATTAGCTGATGCTACTACTAAAACATTATATAGACTACTTTTCAATTATTTTTTTGTGAAGCTATGTTCAAGAGTAGGGGGCTATTCCAAAAAGCTAATTAAGTGATAAACCTGATTTATTTTAAGAGTTTGGTTTATGTCGCTAGTTTTCAGTTCTATCAAACAGGATTACCGCTTGATGGAACTGAATTCCAACGCTCAGTAAGTGCGGCAATTTCTCGACATCGTCAAGCCTGCACTCTTCAAGTTTAGCTTGAATTATGGCAGATGGAACTCCTGTCAGACTCAAACAAATCTCTGGAATAAGTCCCACCCCATTAGTTACCAATTTTTTTGCATGTTGTGCCACCGAATATTTTGTTCCACTTGATTAATCACGGATAAATTGAACTGTATATTACTGAACTAAACAGTTTGTCATTGTAGACGGTGGTATCATACGTTTTATAATGAATAATAGACACTTGAATAATTGTGATTTCTTTGTCAATTTAACGTAAAACTGTGGTACTGGGGTAACTCTGTATCTGTGTTTATGCAAAGACAATTTGGCTGATTCTACTACCACTTATCGACTTATCGTCTTGTCTTTATTAGTGTTCAAATCTAGATGGAAGACTAAATAGAAAAGCATATGGACCGTTAGTGACATGTGTCTGAATGCATGCACTTTAGACTAAGGCAATAAGCTCTCTTTTAAACCTTTAAAAAAAACTGTACAACTGAAACAAAAACACATCCTTTAATTGTGTTGTTTTTTCAACGAGCATTTGCAAAGAGATAAGTTAACATGAAAAAACAAAACGCGCGGTGAAGTGCTAACGTTTGCTTCTAAATGTCGCAAGTTCAAGCAAACCCTATAATTTCCTGCTGTCTATATATGAAAGGAGAGTGGATTTCCATCCACCCTTTAAAAAACCAAACAAAATCTTAGTGGGGTTGTCATTCTGCTTCTGCATCTGGCCTTCCTCAACTCAGTCTCTTCATGATCCCGGCTAGATGGACCTGAAATACAGTTGTGTTCTTTTAATGGGCCTGAGGTGTCTAGCCATTTTTGATACGCACAGGTGTCACGAGGTGGATGCGCATCACTTTGGGGTTCAACATCACAATGGGGGTTTCCTAGTACTCATCCATCCCTGCACTTTTACAAAGTAGTGGAAGGAGAATATGGAATTACGTTAGACTGTTGAATATCGCCCAATTCTGGTTTTAATTAGTATGAGATGACTGAGCCTGCATGGCATTAGAGGAACCAGTGGAGACTTCAACTAATAACTGTAAAAACTATAACAGTTGTAATAGTTTAATGTAAGTCTTCAAGATGGACTATTTCTGTCAAGTCTGGATATTGTGAGCTCACGTCATGGAATAATAATAAACAATACAGCGAATGATACAATGATAAATTATGTGATGGACGTAAACAAAACACAGGTCTTTTTTCTCCCATATAACCACACAGCGAGAGGGAAGCACTCAAACGGATTTAAGATTATCCTGTAGACTTGTGGGTCTTGACTCCAAGTTTCCAGAATGCCTGTTCTGGACCTAGAGTGTCCCGGGGGGTATTTCAGAATTGTGGTTTAACAAACCCTGAGCTTAAACCTGAACTCTGGGTTGAACAAACGTGAGGTTGGTGGGATGACCTTCCTACGGAGGTCAGAACAGCAGATAGTCAATCCACCTTCAAGCGCAGACTGAAGACTCACCTCTTCAGGACGCACCTCTCTCCTTCCCTCCGTAGCTCCTCCACTTAGCCATAGTTTCACTTGTAGCGACCTGATCTTGTTAGCTAAGGATTGTTGTTGATATTACTAATGGTTTTTTGCTTTGTTTTTTCAACAGGTCACCCACAGGATTTAGTCTATGCTAACCCTCCAGGCACTTGAGACTTTTACCCCCTCTAGCTCTTTAACACCCTTGTCTCGAAAGAAATGCACTTTGTGTTGCAAGTCGCTCTGGATAAGAGTGTCTGCTAAATGCCAATAATGTAATGTAAAAGGTAACATACCCCGAGTTTTTGGTCCCAAGACAGCCGATTAGAATTTGTTCAAATAACTCTAAGTTGAACCTGATTGAAGCGCGTTCACGGTGAAAGTAAAACGTCATCATCAATGGAGCGCAGATAACAGGATGCACCATGGCAACAAGTCAAAAAACCCTAGAGCTGTGTACACGTTTTCGGTTACTCTGCACTTTCACTCAAGAAATACTAATATCTATGCGGACTACGATTTTATCTTTCGTTAAAAAAGTAACAAGGCAGCGGCAGCAAAAGTGTGAGCGTTTGCGTGGGAAAAAATGAGCGAGTACACAAGTTAAAAATAAGTTAACAATTAAAAATTAATTTTTAACGCTATAATGACGTTATATAAAGCGTAGTCTACTTCAGTTCACATAAACCGATGGCAAATCCTGTAACAAAGATGATATTTACTTAAGTTTTGTTAAATTATGAAAAAGAATATTGAAGCATTTTGATTTGCAGGAAATTAAGAAGGGTTGAAACAAAATATAAATGAATTTGTCTTTAAAAATGTGGTCTTCCTTGAGCTCTATAATTTGTATGGCAGGGTGTCGCTCTTCTCTAATTGTGGGAATATAAAAACATTACATAGTTATGTTACATACCTTTTCTGGGGTGAGCCTTGAATTCATGGACGGCCACTCACAATGTAAAGATCTAAGAATTATTTGAGCTTCATTATCGACAGGTTTGACAAGAAAAGAGCACACCGTGTTTGACAACTACCTCCAACCTAAATGCTGCAGGCTATAAAGCTGTTCTGATGAGTGATTTGGGTTTAGTTTAAGTAAACCTGCTCCAGAGCAGGTTAGCTTCAAAGTTGCCATAGTAACAGACCCATCCCCATGGTGGTGGCAATATGGAATGATGATATGATAAGTGAATGGTTTCAAAAGATGACATGTGATACAAGACTTTCAGGAGTGGTCTCTGATGGTCTTGATATTCAAGAAACACCCGTGCAGACACTATATCAACCTCACGCTGAGCAAAGGATGGTTAATTAGGTTCACATGTGGATAGACATTACCATGACTAGCCTTGCAGTGGCACTGCTCTGTTTAAAGATGAATGATTCAGTCACCTTTAGGTTTCAATCATTTTACAGATTAAACATGTATGTTCTCTGCAGGTGTTGCCCAAGCTTCCTATTCCACCATTACAGCAGACCCTGGACACCTACCTGAAATGTGTGGAACACCTTGTCGCGGAGGAAAAGTTCAGACAGACCAAAGCTGTTGTGGAGAAGTTCGGAGCACCAGGAGGCTTGGGAGAATTTCTGCAAGAAAAACTTGTTGAGAGGAGAGAGAAAACAGACAATTGGGTGGGTATTCCTGACCTTGTGAAAGTGGAGGCTGAGAGAGAAGCTCTTTCACTCATCATGGTAAAGCAAACTGTCTGAAGGTTTTAGACCTGGATAGAACTATGTAACTGGCTTGTTGCATTATTTGATTCATTTCACATTAACAACATACAAACATGACAGTAATCCATGAACTAACATGAACATACATACTATACATGAACAAAATGGCTGTAAAATAGTTTTTATTTCCTCAAAAACACAGGTATCAAAATAATTAGCATGCCCTAATGGTTTTTATAAGCAAAATCAGAGTGAAAACTGCAATAGAATTGCACTTATTTAACTAGGTCGAAGTCTTAACACATTATATCACAGACGCATATACTGACCTGTTTCACTAGGGTGTAAAATGAGGAGACATACATTGTCATTCTTCATTGTGGGAAAAAGCAAACACCTGATGCCACATTCATGGCAACAGGCTGTAAGGGTTGCCACTGCAGTATGGTACTATGTACTTCTGTTGACAGGTATCTTAAAGATCGGTGATAAGTTTCTTTTTAATCTGGACAATATATATTTTCTTGCAAGAAGCAGTAGCGTGTAGTTTAATTTTATTTTGTGGACTTGAGGGTTAGTACTTCCTTATGTAGGTAAAGCAAAAGTCTTCAGGGAAACTTTCTGTGCAGGTGCCCTTGATGAGGGAAAAACCTAGTCTGATTCCTGATATGGACCAGCTGTTCTGATTCTCTCTGAGGCCCTGTGTCTCTGTCCCATACTCAGGGTGCTGAACACCTCTCCTCCATGGACGCACTCAGCCGCTGTCCCAGGTGCTGAAGTGGTAGATAGAGCTTCCTGTGAGAAGAATTTCCACAACCAGCCCCAAGATAGATGCATAAGCTATTCCCAGAACCATTCCCTTCCTGATTTCAAGACCCAGCAGAGTCTCAAAATCCCTATTGGCTCTTGCCTCAGAAAGCCCTCCTTTAGACCAACACTGCTCTTTCTGTGAATGTGAGAATTTTCCATTTCATCTCAGTTTTATTCATAATCATAATGGACTCCTCTGCACAGTGAAAGTGCCACTCTCTTTTTCCACAGCAAAACAATTTTTGGCAATCTAACAAAGAGTGCTGGAGAATTTCTCTCGCTGCTGCAATATTGTGACCCATCTCACAGACCTGGGTCTCATTAGCAGCAGCTGCATTCGTGTTTTGTTTTCACTGTCGTTTCCCTTGACTAGTTGGTGGAATTTAGGACCAGATGCTTTTCTAGACGTATTTCAGGCCATCAGTGAAATTATTCCCCCACCCAAATCCCCCACCTTACACCATTACTGATCGCTATGGTTTTCAGTCTCTTAATTTAATTTGGTTAATTCACAAAACAGAGATCCAATTACAGAGGAAAATGGGATGTTACTCATCACAGCATGTGTCTTGGTGAGATGTCAGCTTGACTGAACTAGCAACAGGATTCCCACAGATATTTGGATGTGTTGATGATTAAAAAATTTGGTGACATGAATAATATACCCTAACTCTAGGACAGGATAATTAAGGATAATTAAGTTATGCTTTCATTAGTATTATTAATTATCCTTATCAACATACACCCACCTGATATTTGACAATAATTACCCACAAAATTAATTAAAATGATTTAAATGTTTTTAGCCACTATTGTGAAATAATTTTCCATCTGAATGCACATGGATACAATTGTAACACAATGGTTAAAGACTGCATATGATGATAAAATGCAGATAGTAAAATGACCATTTAAACTGGGCCCTTTAGAGATTCCATACAGGATAAAAACCGGCTGATGGAAAGCAGTGCAGAGAGACTTTCCCTCAAAGATCATATTTCTAAGGGCCAGATTTATCAAATGTTAAAAGTTTTGCACATGCAGTTTCAGTAACACGATTTGTGATTGGAACAAACAAACCACCTTAACCAATCACATGCTCCCTTAGTCATTTTGCACCATCAAACGTTAAAAGTTTTGCACATACAGTTTCAGTAACACGATTTGTGATTGGAACAAACAAACTACCTTAACCAATCACATGCTCTCTTAGTCATTTTGCACCAGCGAAACAGTTTTACATATACTAAATGCTTTTGTAAATCAACCTCTTTTACTGTTTCAGATCACATGAAACAATGCCATCTCCCTCTCAAGTGGCCCATACAAGCATATTTCAGTGGAAGAATGCAATATATTAAGTTTTGAATAAAACAAATATAACAGTGATTTCAACAGGTAGACCCCAATAACAACATGAATAAACACACAAGTAGTAATTGAAAATTAGATTATTCTTAAAGGACTTTTGACTCAACTTCATTTTTTCTTCACAGGTTTATGACTACTGGCTTGAAGATATGTATCTGAGTAACAGGTTAGCTCTACCTGTCAACTCTAGCCCTGTTATGGTTTTTCCGAAACAGACTTTCCATGCTCGCTGTGATCACCTCAGGTACTGAACCATAATATGACATTATGTGTATTTTAAAATGAGACTAACTGATGTATTCATCCAGGGGTGAGCTTAGCAATTGTGGATCTCCCTGTAAAAGGTCTGGGTGGTTGTTGAGAATCAAAGAGCTGTAGAGAACCAAACTGTAGTTTAAGTATCATGGTGAAGGGACAGTGTTTAACATGGTTCTTCAGCTGAAGAATACTGGAGACAAGCAGACTGACTAAATATTTTAAACCATGCTCATGGAGATTGCAATAGTACAGAAACACATTTTTCCTAGATATTTTTTAATATATAGCCAAAATAAAAAAACAATTATGTTGACTAAAATGATATGCCTTCTGCTCCATAACATTAATATTCAATATCGGACTTATATTTATTTTTCCTTACCTATTATAGGCTATCTTATTATGTTGTTTCTGTCACTGCAGTTGGATTTTATCGAGGCAGCAATGCACTTGTAATTTCCAATCAAGTGGGATTTATCAAAACACACTTATATACATGAACACATTTCACTTTACACACATCTGAGGAATCTCTTGGGAGATTTGCGCACCAGTTCTTGTTTGTGAATAAATGTTCATTGACCTGTATGTTGAAAATACTGTCAGGGTCTCCCAGTGGTCACAAGGTTCACTCAGTTGGTAACATTCCTCCCGTACTCTAAATATTCCAGATGGAACTCACCAAATGTAAGCGCAAGCGCTGTTTGAATTCATCTCATAGCCGAGCTGCTCTGTTCATTTGACCAAAGCAGTATATCATCTACTGTACCATCAGCATGTTTCCATTTACATCTAATTTTTAAGCAGCTTTTCATAAAAATCTATACCATCTAAGCTCTATGATTAACAGAATAACCGTACATTACTTTAGATGACAGAGGCAGTTAATATAGTCTTTTCACCAACTGGAGAACAAATATAAACCATTTAAATTCAAAAACAATCAAACAAATAAAGAGTGTATTTTTTTTACAAGTGAACCCACTGTGGAATAAATGCACTGTAAATCTACAATAACCAAATTTTTGTCATTTGTTTGTTGCTTGTATTCCCTCAGATTTGCTGCTAATCTAATTTCAGGATTACTGGAATATAAGACTCTTCTTAATGGGTACGTTTGGATTACCTTTCTTATCGTTTTATATTTATGCACACAATGTACACACAATGGCATTAAAGGCAACCACCACATGTATTCAACAATAATTTTAGAGCATTCTCTGCAATATATTCAATGTGTATGTAAACCTACATCAAACTAATTCTTGATATTTATCAAGTGTTCTGGACTATTCCAAACTGAACCCTTTTTCCACCTTAAAATATTTAACTGTTTTTGACCCTTTTAAACAGCAGTCAGTTGAAATTCATGTCTCAACACTGAAGAGGGATCACATTCAACATGTGCACAAAATCTATGTTATAAATTAAGTAAATCTTATAATATTCACTGTCATAACCATGAAGGTTTGAAGGTACAGCTGTCATTGTTAAGTCTTGAAGAGTTGAACCCAACTTCATTATTCTTCCCTCAAGTTTTATGGTTCTCATGAGCATAGCGGCTTTAGGAAGCCTACTGTCATTGTTATAATGGATCTCAGTACCACAGAGCACATAGAAAGTAGAGGGGTATGCTTGACATTATGTTTAGTGACTGAACACAAGAGTGCTATAGTGTTTTCAGGAAGGAGAATAACTTCACATGAAAAATAAATTATGTTAAACGTGTGTGAAATTGAAGTGAGTTAAGTGATATCTGGAATGGCTAGTACTGTGTCTCGCAGACAAGCCCTGCCCATAGACTCTGCCCAGGGCCAGCTTGCCAGGGCCCCTTTGTGCATGGCGCAGTATTACAGACTCTTCACTTCCTGCCGTCTCCCCGGGACCGCGAAGGACACGCTGGTCACATGCAACAGCAGCATGAAGCCCGAGCAGGACCACATCATTGTGTCCTGTAAAGATCAGGTCAGAAACATTAAAAATATTTGCCTAAGAAATCAACATTAACACCATTCCATGGCCCTAAGGAGGGTAAAACTGTGGGTGATCGAGCTGTTCCTAATTTTTTGGGTCATCGTTAACAAAAGACCAGAAAAAATAATTAAAAAAAGGTAGAGAAAGGAGGGTTGAAACACAAGGTGTATACCATTACTAAGCCTGTGCTCAGTAAAGATATTTAACTATCAGGACATCTTTATGTATGTCTTTGTTAAGACATAAGACTTCAGTTTCAGTACACTCTATGTGCAGTACTTTTAACTTTTTAAGTATGTACTTTTAAGGTATACTTAGTTGATACTTCAGTTTGAGTACTAAAGTCTGAAAATCATTTAAAGTTAATCATTGAAGGTACAGGAAAAAATAACATGCGGTTTTGTTATGGTGTGATTATTTAGCAGCAGTGAGTATTTAACAATTTTTTGTGGTATTTTTAAGGTACGATGACTCATTTGAGTCCATGACTTTGTTTGCTTTTCTTGCCGCTAGTTCTTTGTCTTGAACACAACGATGAACTTCCAGCGTCTCAGCGAGACAGACCTCCTTACCCAGCTGGAGAAGATCGTGAAAATGGCAGAGCGAGAGGAGGAACGTCAGCCTCCTATCGGTCTACTTACATCAGACAGGAGAACAGAATGGGCCGAAGCCAGGGATGTGCTCACTAAAGGTGCGACATCAAATAGAACTACAGTAATTTACAGATTCATTAAAACGTCAATTTAAGATATTTATCACTGTGCTCTTTGAATAATTAGAATCCAACAGATTTTTAAGATTAAGTGGATGATTCGCTGCATATTTAAGATGTCAGTATAAACAAACATGTCAACTTATTTTTTTATCTTAGACGCTACCAACAGAGACTCACTTGACATGATCGAAAGATGCCTTTGTTTGGTGTGTCTGGATGACCCCAGCGGACTTGATCTGACTGACACTAACCGAGCTTTGCAACTGCTTCATGGGTGTGGCTACTACAAAAACGGAGGGAATCGGTGGTATGACAAACCCCTGCAGGTAAAGAATTTGAATTGACACTCACTGTACAGTGATGCTTTGAATATATCCATTTCTTCCACTCAGTTGATTAGTTAATCATTCATTTTACTTGAGGTGGGTCTTTGTAATGTATTTCCCTTCTCTAAATAACTGCTTTGATTTAATCCTTTTAATAAGTATACATAAACTGCATAACCAGGTTACACTGACATGTAAGGATAATGGTTATGAACCATTATGAACCCTTATTAGGGTATTATGAATGCTTTATAAGACCCACTTCAGGTAACGCATTCAATCAAAAGTCTTTAGACACTGAAGCCCTCCTAGGCTGGGTAGAAAAATGAAATTGTAAAAAATTGTAGACAGTGTGAATTCTAATTGTTTTCCTGTGTGTTGATGATGTGTGGTAGCTTCATATGGCATCCATGTTTTCAGTTTGTTATAGGTATGGATGGAGCTTGCGGTGTTGTATGTGAACATTCACCTGTTGAAGGAATTGTCCTTGTGCAGTGCACTGAGTATCTCCTCAAATATATGTAAGCGACCTTGACAAAATAAAACAATACCTGTTGTTCGTTTTGAAAGAACAGCAATAAGTTGGACAGTTGGAAGGTACATTCTCTTCCTGTCCTCTCTGCAGGTCAGGAAGTCCCTCGAAGCTTCTGAAAACCACCGGAATCAGAGAACTTCCTGCTCCGAGGAGACTCCACTGGAAGTGTTCTCCTAAAATCCAAGGGCTCTTGGCGTCCTCAGCTGACAAACTCCAAAGGCAAATTTCCCACTTCCTATAACTATGAAATCCTTCCTTATAGCTATTCAGACTCACCCTGCACAGAAACAACCTGCAAAGCACAAAAAATCCTCACAGTCTCCAGACAGAATGGTTTTTCTCAAACTTCATGTCAGCCTCATATTATTACATTATAGTTATCTGATGTTTAATGTAATGTGATTTACTATTATTTATTTAGCTTTTTTCACAAACTATATCACTGGGTGATGTTATGAGCTTTCCCACAATTTTTTTTTTTTTTATTAAGGCTTGTCAGAAATTTGGACCTGAATGTGTACAAATTCAGATTTTACGGTAAGGAGTTTATTAAGAAGCAGGGGATGAGTCCAGATGCCTACATCCAGGTGGCTCTGCAGCTGGCGTTTTACAGGTGAGGATCTCAGATTAGCCAAAGCACTTTACTAACAATGCCATATGTTTGTTAACATTAGATAGGTTTCTCCCTAATGTAACGCTGAATTGTTTTCGGAAGACAAATTGTAAATGGAATGGTCATTTTTGCTCTTATGTACCTGTCAATAAAAATAGTGCTCCTCAATATAAACTCATTTTAAAAACATTCTGGTGATTTCTTAACTGAAACAAGTGAAATCTGTGCTTGTGAGGGAAGAAACTCAAGTTTAAACATGATTTTGTCTTGCAGACAAAAATTGAGAGAAATCAGGTATAATACAACATGTAAAATTTCAATTTACTTTGTATTATTTTGATGTCCGTTATCATTGCAAAACTGTATTTGATTCTAGTAAAACCCCAAATTCAAACTGGATGCATGGCTGCTGATTGTATTCAATGTTCTTTGTTATTTAGATGTCATGGGCGGCTGGTTTCAACCTATGAAAGTGCTTCCATTCGCCGTTTTCGAGAGGGAAGAGTGGATAACATCCGCAGTGCTACTGCAGAATCCTTGGCCTTTGTGAAATCAATGACAGTAGACAATTCTGCCATCCCTGTATGTTATACTCTAACTCTAATCCATATATGTGCATATACTAGCCTATAATTTTGGACTGATGGTGAAAAATGTTGTACTTCTATTTTTATTAGCAAATAATGAGGTGGTATTATATGTGATTTTACTATTTATTATATGTCTGTTTGGCTTGAGTTGAACACAAGGAGGTGAATTTTTCTCAATATGAGTATTTAAAGAACATGATGTTATTATTTGTGCAATGATGTTACAAAAATATGACCCATTTATCATAGGATTTGTCATGCACTGTATTCCAGGCTCATCATTTTCAGGTTTTTATAATCTGGGAAAATTATCAGGTTTTACTTTAAAAAGTGGGTGATAATTGGAAAAGTATATGAAAGCCTAAAACAAGGACAAAAATTGGTTTACAAACATAACAAAGCAGAATCGCCAGAAATTTGTGTGTTGATTTCAAAGATGAAGACTCTTGATACAGTGCATTTCAGCCCAAGAGTTGGAAAGATCTAGTGGTTACTGGTTTTAGAGGTTAGAACTGACTAAACATTTTTCTCTGCTGCAGGATACTGAAAAGATGAGACGACTGTGGGACGCAATTAAAGCACAGACTAAGTATACCTTACTAGTAAGCACTTTTGACCTTTTGACCAACATTGAAAAAAAAGTTGTGTTTCTATTTTTGAGTCTTCCAACAATCAATTCAATGATACAGCTACCTAGAACACAAGCCCATGTGTCATTCTCAAGAATACACTTCCTCTTTTAACCTTATTCTGGTTTAGGCAATTACAGGAATGGCCATAGACAACCATTTATTGGGGCTTCGCGCGATGGCAGAGGAGTTGAAAATGGACACTCCTGAGCTGTTCACCGATGACACTTATCTAACTAGTCAACAGTTCATTCTTTCCACTAGTCAGGTGAGACGTCACACTTGTACTATGTAACTGTATGGAGGAATACTACCATGTATTTTGAATGCAAACATGTATGACTGAAATTGAATCTAACTGCAGCTCAGGTCCACCTTATTACTAAGAAACACAAGCGTGTGTAAGTAGTTATTGTGCTATTTGAGGCCTTCTGAATCTTCTAAGCTGCCTGTTTGAAACATTTCTCTCATGAGGTTCCCACCAAAGTGGACATGTTCTGCTGCTATGGCCCAGTGGTCGCCGATGGATACGGCGCTTGTTACAACCCTCAGTCGGACCACATCGTTTTCTGCGTGTCAAGTTTCCGGGCCTGCAAGGACACGTGCTCGCCGGCCTTTGTAAGAACCCTGGAGGCGTGTCTTATGGAAATGAGTGATCTGTGTAGGAAGTGTAACACCGTGGCCAAGCCAGTAGAGACGAGACAAGAAGCTGCCTCTGTCATATGAAAAATGGATCTGAACCAAACAGTCATTATTGTCATTATTATTATTATGCGCTGAACTCGATATTTTAATGCAATCATTCCAACAAACCATAGCAACAAATCTGAAAACTTAGCAATCACTCATTCATAAAGTCAGAAACATAATTAAAACTAGAGCAATAGTTTGCTAACTTTTTCAATTCATTGTATAAATACCAAAGTAAATGCACTGTTTGAACGAAGTAAAGAATACTAGCTTCTTAAAACTACCATACTTCTTATAAACTTCTTACAAATAGCGCCCTCTGCTTCTCCCTCCACCTCTCCCACATAACATAACATAGAACACATGGTTATTTTTTCAAAGACATATGTTTGTTGGTGTTTACATTGTCAGAAAATTCAACAAACACAGTGTGTGTTGTGAATATGGCCTTCTATCTGTAATAGTTATTTAGCAACAAGAATGTGTATTCCCTGTGTTTTGTGAAATGATGCTATGAAAACACTATATGAAACAAATAAGCAGAGACCAAGTAAACAATGTGTTCAGATAGGTGTAGTATATGAAAGGGAAATGAATTTGTGAATCACCGTGAACACAGTATTTAAATGCACTTTAGAAATTAAATATTTTTAAATCATGTTTTTTCATCTCTGCAAAGGGACGGACAGCTAAATATTTAGTTTTGTGCTAAAACGTGCCATTCAAACATAGTGTTTTCTTTATATATTTTTCTAAATATACTGAGGTGATAAATATGTTTTGATGAATCAACAGAGTAATAAGTGTATAATGTGTAATATAACTAAATATATCACTTTCAATGTGAAAAATATTTATAATGTCTTAAAATAAAGTTGTGGAAATCTGTGTCTACTTATGAGTTAAAAGCTTGAATTGTCTAATTGTATAAAAATTATTTGAAAACTCATCGAATGCCTGAATCTCTGTGTATGGTTTGAAAAATTATGACATGATACCAGAATAATCCCAGGACTGTGGGAGAGACCCTAATTTAACTAATATTAATTATCAGTGAAACAGTTCTTAGAACTTCAGTTTGATTTTCCAAAGGATAGTAATATTTATTTAAGAATAGCTACTTTTGAAGAGAAATTCAACAGCAATTATTATACAGTTTGTGTGCAAGTCCTAAAAACATAACCAAATGTACAAATCATGTAGAAGAAATGCCTAAAATCAAAAAGTAAGAAATGTAGAATACTGTATTACTGCACTTAAAATTGTTCACAGCCAAACTGTCAGACTTAACTGTCAAAGGCATTTTGCTACTAAGATAAAATTGATCACACCTTCTTTCATCTTTATTGGTTCTTAAATCAGAATATATATTCCCACTGTTTTGTGCTTCTCATTGGAGAAATTGGAATCTTTTTTGTAAAATTCATACAGGTGCACACATTTGCCTTTGGATAGTTGTTGTATTCTTTTATGTCTCTAACTACTTCAACAATGAAGGAAGCTCACAAAATGTCAAAGAATTTGTAGTGGCCTGAAGACTTGTGGACTTAGTCCTGCCCCTTTTTGCTTAGTTTTTGATTTGTTATCTCCTCTGAACACACCCAAGTGCACACATTTTAAGGCCTAAAGAGGAATCATAACAGCCCATCCTACCCCTGCACAGATATCAGTCAATATCAGGGTGCAAGCACATTCATCTTTCCATGGACACAACACTGATTCTTTCCAATCCATGCAACATACTACACAGTTTCTGCATCATGGGACTCCATGACTTGTGCAACTGCCACAGGTGTTAATTGACAAAAGACGTCACTATTGCATAATGAAAGGCAAGGCTATGGCCAATCCCCCACCACAGAACAAATTACTATACTTAGTGCTGTCCCCTTAAGGTTTTCCATCCAGTCTGTGGGCATATCACTACATTGAGAGCAAATGCTATAGCTCCTGGGAGTACCCTTCCTCCAGATATTCCTGACAATAAGATGGAATATGCAATAGTGAATGCAATAATTATGACATACTGTTTCTAATGTCTTGTAGCCATTGGAAACAGTAAATGCTGTTCTAGTAATTTTAGACCTAAGTGAGGCATTTCATTCGGTTGACCATGATATACCCAGTGACCGGCTACAAAAGGTACAAAACTGAGATGGTCACTCTGGTATAGTCCTGAATTGGTTTACAGAATATCTGGCCGGCAGACAATATTTTGTCCCCCTCTGTGAAAACTCCTCTACTAAAACTGATATCACATGTGGGGTCCCACAAGGCTCCATTCTGGGACCTGTTTAATTTTAGTCATTATATTCTCCCACCTGAAAATATTATCAGGGAGGTTGGGATTGATTTTCATAGCTATGATGCTGATGTACAACTGCTCATTTCTGTTTTACTCAATGATGCTATTCCTGTTTGGTTTAATGTATTGATTTTATTAACATGTGGATGCCACAGAATCTCCCAAAATTGATCAGAGACAAAACTGAGGTACTTGTAAAGGAAGCAATGGCCCTGAGGGAAAAACTGTTAACTAGTTTAATTTAATCCCTCCACTAAATTACCCAGTCTTGAATTCAAGGCCCACATTGGGAATGTAAGTGAAACTGCTTTTAATCACAGGTAGCTGCTTCCTTCCTAGGCAGATACTGAGAGACTAATGCATTCTCTTCTCAGTAGCATTTTCGTTTTGGTGGCTGTAGTGTAGTAGTGTAGCATGTTACAGAGTTGGGCTTCCGTCTCAGATGTGATTGGTTTGACTCCCAGGTACGGCACTGCTGTTGTACAGCTGAGCAACGCATTCAACCCAAGTTACCTCAATAAACCATCCAGCTGGATAGAGTACTGAAATGTGAACTGTGAAAGATTCTGAAGGCATCACAGTCTGCTGACATTTTTAATCAAAACTTTAAAATATTTTTAGCGTAGCTTTTACACAAGAGAGATGGCGATTTTATTATACTTTCATTTAACCTCATGCTGAATCCTTTTTACTTAAGTTTTTTATTGACTCCATTTGCTTTTAAAATAATTGTAGTTAATACGGCCTAATCATCTTTCACCTTGTTTCGCAGCATCATTTTTTAATTCAGTCAACATTTGTCCTTAAAACTTTGAAGAACAATTGAAAGTGATCATCTTTTTTACAATCATTTTGACAAGTTTACGGATCACCACAATTAACTAACAAATTCTGCTCATACTTACAAAAAGAACCCTTTAAATTCTATGCCAGAACTAAGGGGCTCTTCAGTACTTCCTAGTTTCTTAACAAGTCTACCCATTTTCTGAGGGATAGCATAACCAATAGCTTGATTCAGGAGCTTAGATGATAGATAATGAATCCAATTACTGCTGCCTGCGGCATGCATGACCAGACCAAATGGTCTGAAGATGAAACTTAGGGACAGCTGAAACAGGCTCAACACGCATCTAAAAATGTCCTCTGTGCATCAAAAAATATCATTATGGAGTCTTAATTGAACTCATGTTCCTGTTTGTAAATCAGAGCACTATCCTCTTGGTCACAGTTATTTATAGCTATGCAGACCCATTGCCTAGCGATGATATCCATAGCCCGTGACAGTAACTGTTTGTTTAACAGCATAATACTTTAATTAATAATTATAAGACACATTATAAACATCGCTTCAGAGATTACATAGTGTGTACTTGCTTAATATCTGGCATTCCTTCAAAGCAAACAGGAAATGTAAAAATATGCAGTTATTCTCATTTCAAGACAAAAGAGACATGATTACAAATGATGAGGATGTTTTGGAATTTACATTTTAATTACAGTTGTTTTCTCACATTGTAAACACGATTTAATGAAGGCACATGAAAGCCAAAACTGGTGTCAATGTTGCTAAAGCTCTGAAAAGGCAATGCTCTGCTCCGGAGTATGAGCAATTATTTTTTGTCAGTTTGATTTGGATACATTATGTTACATAACAGTTCATTTAGCCAATCGACTTATCCAGAGCAACTTATAAAATGTGAGAACATAAGTGAATTAACCT
This sequence comes from Albula goreensis, assembly GCA_022829145.1. Lineage (NCBI taxonomy): Eukaryota > Metazoa > Chordata > Actinopteri > Albuliformes > Albulidae > Albula > Albula goreensis. Next base: position 11,792,621 of record CM040750.1, read on the forward strand.
GATTAATATGCACAGTAGCGCCACACATGGCGAACAACATTCCCAGGCCATTAAGTATATGCAACATTACAAAGGCACAAGCAAAAGATAACTATATTAATCAAAACTGAAGCAGACTTCACGAAGAAACAACATAGCCATAGTAAGCTGTAATAATAAAATCATAAACATCATAATGCCGTAACCTCAGTTACTATCCAGATGAAGTCTGAGGAGGTGTCTTTAGTCTACGTTTGAGGACGGCCGATTCTGATTGAGTGGGTTCGTTCAGAAGTGGTCAGTACAGACAGGAATTAGGATTGAGAGGTGTGACTCTGCAAGCAGATGTCTGGTACTCACTTTGTGATGGCAGAACAGAGAGATCTGGCTTGTAGGTGGAGCGTGATCTGGCTAACCCCGTTGGTTGTATTGTAGTGGCTCCTTCAGACAGAGAGAGGGAAGAGGGGTGTTTGGCACCAGAGCCGGTGGGTGCCCGGCTGGATGACTCCCGAGCCTGTGAGCAGCTGCAGGAACAGCTGAAGCCACAGGCTCCAGTCTAGGATGTGATGGCCCTGGTGGCTGCACGTCCTTCTTGTTTCGCAATAGGCCAGGGCTAACTTCCCAAGTAGAACATGACCTAGATATAGGAGGGATCACATCCATTAAGCAACACCCCTACTGTTTACATCCTTCTCAGAAAGACATGGTACATCAAGAGAAGTGCGATGGTGGCAAGAGTAAAGTCACTTACCTTGGGCCCCCGGGTAGGATGTGGAGTGGTGTTGCCACGCTTAGCAATGGTGTGGGCCATTACGGAGCTCCCCATGCCTACCACTTGGCGGCAGTGGGTTTTAGGCATGTGTGATTGTTATCTGCATTTTATGTTGAACTTTGCAGGTTTGACAGCTTCCCTTCTTGGGGTAATGTTTTCCTGTTTTCCTCTGTTCAGTCCGGGTTGAGTGCGGAGTCCCTAGGCTGGAGTTTCAGAGTGAAACCCAGGGGTAATATTGAGACTCTTACTGTGATGGTGACTAGGGCCGTGACTTTTGGCTATGATTAATCTTATTGTGCTTTGTTTGTTGGGTGCATATTTTCTTTTTAGATGTGTAGTGTTTGTGAAATACAAAAAAGGGAAAAAGATAAAAAAGAGAGAAAACATTGTAAAAATCCTTACATATGTTTACAAGGATTAGAAAAGGAAAACCACCTCTAAAACAAACCAAACCCGAGAGACAAACGGTAGTGGAATATGAGCAATTCCCAGTTTTCCTCCCAGTTTTCACCATTCCAGGCCAGCTGCCTCCTTTTTGTAAGCGAGTTTCTACCCCTTGATAAACGTGACTGCAACACTACTTATTCACCTGTTACACATAAATGCATTTGATCCATTTTAACATGTCATGTTGTCACATTGTTATATCATTGTAAGACCATATGTCTTGTAAATGTTACATTTTTGAGGAATCAAACCAGAAACAAACAGTCAGAATGGCTGTTTCTCATTATTTTACGAAGTCATCACACTCTATCATCTATGCCATCATTGGTTCAAGGAACTGATATAATGATGGAGCTGTATGATGGAGAAGAACACTGACTCATTCCACGCTGCTTCCCCCTCTTTAAAATTGTGCAATGGCGCACTGTATAAATATTCAGCGCCTAGTTAAACCAGGGTATTTAGCGTGACCTAATCTGCATGCTGTTTGGTTACATTAAAAACAATCACAACAGATGGCTCTATCTTCCCTAGCATATGATTAGGTCCTTGGGGAGGAAGGACCGATTTAGCCTAATTCTCAGTTGGTTTAAACTATTGGACCAGGTCAACCAAGAGTCCCACATAATTTCAAAGTTAAAGTAAAATAAAATGTGCATATCTTCATTTGAGCTGAGTGAATATGATATGCAAAGACAAGGAGAGCCCTTATGCTAAACTCTGATTGGATAAAAAAATGGGGAAAGCATGTATGTAAATTACATCATTTTGGTCAGTCGTATTATCAATATATATATTTTACCGTACGTTATGGAGAAAACATGTCTTGTTATTGCACAATGTTATTGAAAAACAGTGCAATTACTCTGGCCTTTCTTTTCATAACAGAAATGTTGCAAAAAAGCAGTCTAGATATTTCCTGTTTCAATTAAAACGCTTAAAAGTAGCAGTTCAAAAGTTTCTGTTTGAAGTGGAACCGCGGAAATAATACAGTCAAACGAGACAGAGAGAGATCCGTATTTGAATATTCACAATCATGTCACGCTGAGATGGCAAGCTACATACGCTGCACTTAACAAAACAGCACACAACGTGACTGAACCAAGCATTGCGCAATTCGTTATGTTATGGAGACTACGGATTATCTACAGTCTACACGGTGTGTATTACACTCATCCACATGCATTTAACTAATGCACTCAACTAACGTCCCTGAACAAGCAGTGTTCGCAAGGTATCCACAGCGTGCTGCCATTGTTAGTCCCTGACGCTTTGGATGTTGCTAAGAAACAAACCGTGCCATTTGTTTTCGCGTCAAGTAGAAGTTCTGTCTGATCCATGCCCCCAAATTCGTTGGTGATTATTAAATATGGCCCATATGAGAGTTGTGGCATTGTGGAATACCGAACGTCCCGTCTGGAAGGCCTTCAAGGTAAAGACAACACAACAGCTGGCTTCAGTCGCTTGATAATGAGCTCCACCATGTAGTAAGGGAAGTATGTTGGTAATCGATGTTCAAGTTTCGGAAGTCGATAGCTAAAGGAAAAACCACTACATGTTATGTTTTGCTGTACAGCACCATCATTTATTCGTTGGTCTCATTTTTTTTTTTTTCAAATAGGCTACTTTTTTGTTCGTAATTCTAATTCTTAATTCTGTGGTTTTCAGGATTATTTAGGGACCGTCTGAAAAGTACGTTGTTTCTCATGCAGAAGTTTAGTTTTTTCATTACATTTACAATCGACTCCCAACCTAGTTACTATTTATTTAGACAGATATTTAAGTTATTTTTAAAAAATATTTGGAGATTCAGAGACCCCAACATACTTTCCAACACACAAATCCTAATAAAAGGGTTTGCCTGATAGTTTCATTTGATACCTCCCAGAAAATCTGTGCCTTCATTTGGATAAAATTTTATGAATTATATGATGAAGACATCTACTCTCCCTTTTTGGTGGACTTTTGAAAACAGTTCTCAGTCGCTCACTGGGATTCATTAGGATTCTGTTCGGGGCTGAATAAAAACATTTATAGGCTTTTCACACTGCATATTATTAGCCCAGGGCATTTTTCTGAAGAAACCAAAATTGTATTACGAATCAATCTCCTCTCTCCTTTTTACAATTACGTTAGTTTGGAGTGTGTATGTTATCATCTTTATATAGTCAATATAAATGTATTAGTTTCATAGGGATGCCAAATAAACCTCACACCTTACTTTTTGGATTTAGGTGCAGCTTTCATTAATGTCAGCAAGCCATCTTCAGTTTAGAGTTTCATTTCTTTGAATAATCTGTTCCTTTTAATTCACAAGCCATTTTGACAGAGGACGGCCATGACTGCATCCTGGAACAAACACCTGACTGGAACAGAGTGGAACTTGTTGTTAATGGAGAGTGTGTTTATAAATGTAACATACTGGATCTTGAATTTGGTAAGATATTAACTCAGCCATTTTTGTTGCCATATATCTGGTCAAAACATAGCTTTATAAATAGGGATATGTTATGCATGGCCTTATGTGTCATTTGCCTTTTCTCTTTTTTTTTCTCAGGAGGAGATGGGCAACTGGATCAGTTCTGCCAGGATGCTAAAAAGGCTGTGAATGAAGCATACTGAGCAGCTTCTGTCTATAATTATGGGCAAATAAACCAGACCAATTTATATAACTGGCTTCTACATTTTATTTTTTTCTACATTATGTTTATTTAGTTCCTGATGAACCTTGATTCTTTGAAGGAATGAGAAACCTTTTAGATGTTTGATCTGAACATGTCATGACATCACACATGCTTCAGCTGCAATTTGGCTGGAGCGCAGAGCAGATTTCAGAAAAGGTGGAGCGTTGGTCTTTTGTCACACTCCAGTTTTGCTCCAGTATCACTCATTCATGGGGTCTGGGCTTTGTCTGACAGCAAACTCCACCCAGCATGCTGTTCCCCAAATTCCCATCCCACATAGAAAGCAGATTTTCTGTCTAACGGACACAATGTTTTTGGAAGGAAACAGATAAAGGATACAGTTGCACAATTGTAGTGTAGTCAAAAAAGCAGGACAAATTACCTCTACATTTTTGTTCCAATGAATTTATTACATTTTAGAGAACGCTTTGGAAGACATTTCTTTAACAGCTGCTTTCAAAGAAATAACATACACCCAGTGAAAAATGAACTCAGGTAGATTGGGGTAACAATATTGAGTTTAGCACAACTCTTTCTGAGGTATAGCTGCAAACAGCATTAATGAGACCCGGTACGCCAAGTAACCAATTAAGCCAACTGTGCCTCAGTGAAAACTATTTAATTATGGATTTAGAAAGTTTAGAGTGTTTCTCTTTACAGTGAGTGATTTTTGGGAGGTTTTTCCTCTTTTGTTTTCCTATGAGGAGCTCTACAGCACCAAAACATGTTTTTATTTAGCCAATTATTTAGAGTTGTGGTACTGACATATTTGACAAAGTACATTCCAAGTTTCGTCACTTTAAAAATCTGTGAAAGAAAACAATTGTGTTTATTTATTTCAGACATTGGGAAAACATAAATGGTTAAAGATGAAGAGGAATCACAGTGAAGAAAGGTATTTTGACAGGAACTGAATCCAGGCAGTGCAGGTGATCATTATATGGAAACTGAGTCGGTACCTCAGTAGAATTCCCCATAAAATGTCGTCTAATGCACACATTTTTCAGAAACTTTTTACAGTTGGAGCTACATAGTGTTCCGATTGTATGTTAACTGAGCCAATACTTTGCGGCTGTAGCCTTGATGTACCAGCCTGTGTCAGACAAAGTTTCAGCACTCAGTGTCAAACCATTTGGGATTTAGTGTTGCTTTTATGATTGTTTATACTACTTAAAGTATTCAACTGTACGTGCTGTATACCAATTTCAATGAGAACCATTTGAAGCATGTAGGTGGAGTTATATTTTCAATTTTTCAAGATTCAAATTTTCAAAGGTTCAAATAAAGAAGAAATTCTGGTATGGAAGACATTGTGGGTCCTAATGGCAATATTTTTCTTTGTGAGGAGAGGAATCTGGGGATAGTCTTGGGTTAGTCTTGTGTTTCTAGCACCAACAGGACAGGTCTTTCAATTAATTTGTATAGCACCATTGTGAGGCTAGTTGTGTAAAAGTCATTCTTTTGCAAAGCTGGATAAGGTGCTACCACTGTGCAAGGTTGTGTTCAGACTGATATGGCTTAAAATATGAATATGATCATAAAATATGATTTTCAGCTGATCAGCACAAAATTAAATGAAAAAAAATAAATCCAGCAATCACAATACAGTGCCAAGCAGCTTTAGTTCTTACCCTCTAATTAAATTATATTCTTGACAACTGAAACTGTCATTCAGCCTAAAAGACAGACAAGTTGCAGACAAACCAAGCAGCCTTAACCTCTAGCCTCCCTGTAAGTTTACCATTATCATTAAAACCTTCAACAGGCTAGCAGCAGACTTGCCAGCTAATATTATTTAGCTTCACTTTTGAACACATTTACCCATATGCTGCCATTAATTGTAGTTACAGTTTCTGAAATATGTGTTGATATCATTGGGGGAGCTTCAATAGTTAACCTTATTTGAAAGTGAAATTAAAACTGTCCATACTATACAAGAGTGTCTGCCTGTCAATTCCTCAGACCTCTGCGGTCAGGCCCCTCCAGTAGCAGGGCCCAGTGTGTCACTGGCAGGCCTGAGAGTAATTGTTTAATCGGAAGACATTTTTGTTGTGCTTTCTGTTTACATTGAATCAAGAGCGGATGAAGAGGAACAGCTGGCTATTAATAAATGAACTAGGTAACTAGTTGACATAAGGTAACTTAATGGCAACTATATTAAAACCGTTATTATTCCCAACATTGAATATTTGAAAACTCATTCTCTTATATTAAGACTCAGTTTATTAGCAACCAAATGAAACGCACAAAGCTATGTAAGAAGTTTTCACTATGATAAAACTATAAGTGGTGTCTACTTTGTTTCATTGCAAGGTTTTTTTTACACGCTAGCTATCTTAAATTAGCTAGGTAGCTAGCACATTGGGGTGTTTCTTTTAGCTGGGGCAACCTATTGTGTGACTATTCTCATGGCTGTATGGCAACACAAACCAGTGAGTCAGCAGGACTGGAGCTACACAATTTATATCAATATAGCTTAATTTGTTGTCAAAACGACTGGAGCATTTTGCATTTATCCCAAAACTTGTTTGTTTCATCATTAGGGCTTATTTAATTCTCTAATATGCATTACTGTTTTGTTATTGTATAACCCTATTGATATAGGGTGTTTTGTTTTTCTTCTTAATGAGACATGTTGGTGGAAACTGGCCAATGATCTACCTGTGTTTCTTGAGAAAATGTTTTCAGTTTTATCCATTTGTCTTTAACTCTGGCTATAATAAGTGAACACACTAAATGATCTACACACTGTGATTATATATAATTCAACTTACCTTATAGAAATGCATTATTAAGTCTATATGGCTACTGTAAATTTGGCTGTACTCCATGTTGTTATGTAAAGTAACACAGTATGCTTATATTTCTTACTTTAATCTATTAGAATAAATAATGGTCACATCCTTTTATAGCTACTCTATGAATGTCTGTCTACAGTTTTATTCTAATACCTAACATAGAATCTATACAATATTAACTCTACTTGTAAAAATAATGATCTATTATGTATTTTACATTCACAAAATGAGGTGTTTAGGCTCCAAAATCAAACCGAGTGGCTAAAACAGTGATGATTGTCTAGTCTGTATTGTGCGTTTGTTTTGTGTCAGAAGCAGGGCTTCAGAAGCTCCGCCCCTCAAAGGCGTGGAGATTGAAGGCAGTGTCCATGAATCTCTTCAGCTCGGCCAGGTGAGTCACTTTATTACCTGTTGCTGGAGCCGCAGCTGGATCACGGCCAACATACCTGGAAAAATAAACAACACGTGAAGTTAACATTAGGGGCCAGATTTATCAATTCCTTCGGCAGATGTTAACATTTTTGCAAATTTCAGTGACATAGTTGTAATTGGAGCAAACTACCTCAACCAAACACATGGTCCTTTGATCAGTTTACACTGAAAAAACTGTTTTGCATGTTTTTAAGTAAATTAAGCCCTTTGTTATTTCAAACCTATGTCACTACCACTAGGTCAATTAAAGACATATATGTATTGTTTTAGCCTTGCAAGGCTTAAGAACATAAGAATAAATAAAGGCAAGAACTGGTCATGAAGTTTGGACTCATCATCATCATTTAACTACACTCACAATGCAGTAACCAGCACTGTGTCAAGGCTGGACTCGGACACCCAAATTCCACACATTATTGCTGTCCGTGTGTCACAGCTTGCCCAGTCACAAAGAGAAAGTGTTGTTTGACAGATCATCGAATGGGACATACCATATTGGCCGGCGGTTACAGAGGACAGTGAGAAAGCGTGGCCTGATGTAGTCATAATAGCCCATGTTCTTGTGCTCTTCCTGACACCAGATCAGCTCTGCATTTGAATACTTTTCAACCTCTGCTTTGACCAGGTCAAAAGGGAACGGTGATATCTGCAAAGAGTGTTGAAAATTAACATCACTTCAGTTCAGCGCCTCTACAAATGACCACAAAGATAACAGAACAAATATGACAAATACAAGATGGATGACGATGATTTCTTAAGTTTCTGAAGACCGTTTTCGATATTAAAAACACATCAGTACATAAAAAAGTAAAAAGTTACAGTTTAGTTTGGTTAGTCTAGCTCTAAAAGAAGCTTTGTTTCTTTGCTTTAACTAGCTTGTTCATACAAAACTTTGCACATGGACAAGCTGTTTCATAGTACTAAAGAATGTTGTTCTATATATACATGGTCTGTATAATGGAATTACTCTATGATATTATGAATGCGTACCTGTTCTAGTCTGATGATTGCAATGTCATCTTCGAGATCCTCCAGTTTCCTCTGCTTTGCCAGCTCATAATACACTTTCCCAGTGCAGAATATCACCCTCTTCACCTTCTCTGGGCTTTTACTGGCAGGGCCCTCGTCCGGAATAATTCTCCGGAATCTAGTTCCTGGTAGTATCGTGATCAACAGATTCTTTGTTAGTGAAGGGTGTATTTCACAAAGAGTCAAGAGTTAGCCGGCTTACTTTTGAAATCGTTTTGAAAATATTGAGTCTCCCCTCCAGTTGGATGTCAGAAAATTGAAAACATTGCCAAAAGTTAGCTGGTGCTCCTCTTAATCCTGCTTTGTGAAATACCCCCCAGCTGTCACAAGTAGTTCAGCTGTTTGCAGGAAAAATAGATATTAATAATATCAATAAAAAAAATCATAAAAAATCCTGATGGTGACCCCTGAAACACATACCTGCTTTCATGTCATCAAAACTAGATCTGGCGTCTGGGTGCCTCAGCAGAGATTTTGGAGTGAAGATAATTAACTGCAAAAAGACATACAGGGAGATATAATATGCATACAGTACTGAATCATTTTTACACAAATGTTTGCTGCTCTTACTGTTGCATAGTGAGCAAGCTGCATACTATAGAATAAATTCTGCCCTTATATTAGCATACACTTTGATTAATAAAACCAATACTGTATAACAAATTGAATCTCTTTCAGTAAATTGAAGCACAGTATGGCATTAGGATTGTACTTATTTTTATGTGATGTAACATTACTGAAACTTTTTAATGACATTTAGTTATACACAAGAGAGGTAAAATATCCACACAAATTAAAGTTGTCTGAAAAATGGAGTCCGTCATTCCAGACTACTTGCACAACAGAACAACACCATGGAAGCCCCCCTGTGGCGCTCATTTTAATTGCCTCACTGAGAGTTGCTCTCATGCTCCACAAAGCATTGCATTCAGGTGCATCATGGGATTATTTCAAAGCAGCCACTGTGGCGAGAGAAGCCCAAAAGTGTGAGAGAGTGCTGGACTATGGAGAGTCGCAATGAAGTTTTAGCAAGAACTTCTCGTCAACTCAGGTTGAAGCAACTCATTTATAACCAGTCAAATAGCTTCTGTCCCATTTAAATTCTTTATAATAAAGTTGATAGGATAGAAGCTACTTAATGGTTTTAAATTAGTTATGGAGGGAAAAGAGTTTCTTCCTTTATATGTCTTGCAAAAAAAGATCTGAGTATATATTCAGTCATTCAAGGTCTCTCCATATGGCAGCAAACAAGAACACAGGACAAGAACACATGTGTGCAAACCTTACAGCACAACACTAAATGTTACCAAATGTATTATCTTGAATTTATTATTTGTTACTTCCTGTTTATATTAGTTTATCTTAAATAGTTAAGACCAGTTAGCATGTCAAAGTTCTCTTACCGGCTTTCTGAATGGAAGTAAGATCTGTCTCCTTAACACATGGAAGTAGTTGGCCGGCGTTGAGCAATTCACCACTATCCAGTTGCAGTCAAACAGCTGCTGCACCTCAAAATCTCCTGTGAATTCCTTTTCCAAAAGAAAAAAACATTTACGTAAATTTTTTTAAAATATCAATTCAAAAATAATCTAAAATGGTGTACAGCAAACTCCTAAAGCATATGATAGAAATGGAACTAATAATTAGGTCAGGTTTAAAATAAATGGATGTTAACCTGACCTGGATTTTTAAACAGGTTATAGTTACTCCTAGTGTCCAATGACTGGATACATTGCAGTCTACTGTCTTCACTAATGAAGAGTGACTGAACCAAAATGGCAGACCATTGGCTACACTCCAGAAATGCCTGTTGCTATCAATGCAGTCCTAAAGAGAAACATGCACTCACAGGATAGCGATCAGAGTCATCCTTACTCATCTGCAGGAAGCGTTCTGGCCGAGCCGACGAATGTTCTGGGCCCTGGCAATAAAGAGAGGAAATGGAAACGCTGGGGAGCCAGACCTGATATCATATCAAGGTGGACATTCCTTATGATTTTAGATCAAATTATGGTTACCACCGTTCTGAAAGCTCATGCAGTTCTAAGATAGACAAAATACCAGCCATGTTTTCTATTCATTCTCCAATTACAATGAGAACTCTCCAATCAGTTGTTTGCCTGAGAGGTCTGGTTCAAACCGAACCCAAAGATGTCAGTGTGTTTTGTTCTGACGGTTAATGTGCTTCTGAGCCCATGTATTCTCACCATTCCTTCCATCCCATGAGGTAGGAGGAGGACGATGCCATTGTTGCGCACCCACTTGGCCTGCCCAGGGGAGATGAACTGGTCGATGATGCATTGGGCCGTGTTGTGGAAGTCACCGAACTGGGCCTCCCAGCACACCAGCGCGTTTGGGCTCGCCATCGCGAAACCCAGCTCAAAACCTGGGTTAGCACACACCAAAACACAATACCAGAGGTAGTGCTCATCACAAATCCAAACCCAGCTCATCCCCTGAGTTAAGACAAGGCAAAAAACTATATCATAGTTAGTACTCATCACTGTCAGATCCAAATCTAGATAAAATCCTGATTTAACACACATAAATATACAATACTGCAAATCAAAATCCAGCTCAAAATGTGGGTTAATACACACCAAAACACAACACTACAATTAATACTCATCATTGTCAAATCCAAACCCAGGCTTTCCACTAAAACCAGGTTTAAGATATGACAAAACAAAATAATATTATTGATAATCATGTTTGTGAAATCAAACCATAGCTCAAAGTCTGGTCAAATGCACACAAAAACAGTATAATTTAATTATTAGCCTTCACTAGGATTTCAGCATGGAATAAATTGGGAAATACACACAATAATTTTGTCAGTTAACATCTTAAAAAAAGAAAGATCAAATGGGGACACCCCATTTGACACAGTATATAAAAACAAAATTTTTGGGAAACTGCCAATAACCCAATTCCACATCTGGGTAAATTTGCTATGTTTTTGTGTTCACTAAACCGTATCAGCTTGATCTTGTTTGAAAAACCTCAACATATTATGACTGATATTTTAGGCTTAAGGTTAAACATCTCTTCATGATGAGTAATCAGCGTGAAATTTGAGGTAGGTTTATGTCTAGTTGATAACATTTACATAGAATAATTTTCAAAACCGTCCTGGTTTTGTGAGAAATTTCTTGTACAATACTATTACAACACTTTTATACGATATGATACTAAATGCTATATGATTTTCATCAAATCCTTTGTAGTATTAGCTGTGTATATAGAAAAATACAAGTTTCACCGTATATTCTCTGATTTAGAGAGGAACGACAGTTACCTAAGACCCCGTACTCTGACAGGGAGCTGTTGCAGACAGTGTACGGCGCTTGGTTTTTCCACAGATGGTTCATGGGGACACAGAAATGCTTATCCACTTCCTGGTCATGCAGAACATGATGGCGGTGGCTGCAGAGACAATATCATGTTCACAACTGACCAGAAGAAAAGATTATTATCCTTGAACTTACACTTGGGGAAACTGTGTCCCTGTTTGAAACCCTTAAAAATAATCTGTACAAGGAAATCCAAACCGTAGGGTGGGAGCTTAAAGAGACTTATGGCCAGATTTATGAAAGCCATTAGCACGTCAAACTTTTTCATATGCAATTTCACTGACATGATCTCAGGAGAAAATTGAGAAAATTAATTACCTCAACCAATCACATTGTCCCTTAGTGTTTTTGCATCACTAATGCAGTTTTGCATGCACTTACTGCTTCAGTAAATCAGGCTCCTGTAGAAATAAATGGGCAATGCATGGAAACACATAGTTTCTCACACAGCACAAGGCTATGCGCTGTGATGTGGGCAGCGTTCAGGACAGCACTGTAATCTTAACTGATGACAGCAGAGCATTCTGGGAGAACGATCACTCACAAGGAGCGCATCACCCATCCTCCCGGCCACGTTTCCCTCTTTCATTATCATAAAGAATCAGAGCAGGGGCATTCTGTTCATTTTAAATCACGACTCCCATTGCTGGACTTTTAACAAGCTTTGCCATTCCACTGGAAAAAAAATTTGACTCAGCCATCAAAAACGTAAGACAAGAAATAATGTAAGCCCTCTTAGACACCACAGTAATGTTGCCTTGCACCTCATCCTTCATGCAATCTCAGTCTGAACGGTAACTACATTAAAATCAAATATCAATCCCCTCCAGTCAACAGAGGTGAGCTTGATCAAACATCATTCCTCCGTCTGTCAACAGAGGAGATATCCAGTGCAAACGAAAGCAGCTCGTTAAAAAAAAGAAAACACGCTTGTCTTAATCTTTGTTGATCCATCTTGTAAATGACTAGAATGACTGCTGCTTTAAAGACACATTGAAATTGTGGAGATTGCCTTAGCCATTGTATCTCTGGTATACTTGCATAGCTGCCAAAAACAAGAACAGGGCACATCAATGTATCTCAGCAATGGGAGCCAACAAAGTCTCCATGATTTTGTCACAAAAATAGCACATACCTTGGTGAATGTTTAACCACAAAATAATACCATAACAGCATATAAAAGTGTTGATAACTGAATACAGTAGATCTCATATATAATCTTAATATTTTGGGTTGTGTATTTAGCTGTCTTGAATTTTTTGTAACATGTGTTGAGATCAAACTTTTCTTTGACTTTCTATTTGCTATACAGACATAGCTGTTGCGTGACTGCTTATTCCAGCATATCGTCCCTTTGGGGTACCCCTGAATACACAGCGGGGCCTTGGGGACCCACACAGAATGCAGCTGCAGGAGCCCGAACCGCTCGGCGCCAAGTGTGTCACCACCACAGATGACTGAATCAATTACTATAATCTATTAACTCCCAAAGTAACGAGCGGGACCAACGGACTGAGACGCAACAATATGTGCACAAACTCCCAGCGAAAGAGGCAGCCATCCTACACCACTTCTGATATGCCCACTTGGCAGACAGCTGATATAAATAAAATAGATGACATTAGTGACTTCTCTCTTTTGGATTTATTTGTCATCCTTTGTTCCTTGTTGAGATAAAGTAATGAGTTCGGACCCCCTCCCAAAACACACCGGTGCGGTCTCATTCAAATAAATCTGCCCATTTTACACAGAAAAGAAATCAAACATTTTGCCTGCTGGAGAAACTAATTAAAGAAAAAGCAGCTAAGGAAAAGTGTTAGTATATGGCTGTTAGCTTGTGGTTTCACTATGCTACTCAGAGCACGTAGGCAGGTACTTACAGATTGTGTGTATATATGTGTGCGCATGTGCTTGCCTGCGTGCGTGCTAACATGTGTGTGTTTGCGTGTGCAGTTCAACACAAAAGATACAAGTGTGTTTCAATGACGGGATGGTTGGTACCAATTATACCAATTATTACTCTTGACTGTTATTTGTCAAGGCGCACCAGCCATACCACTATGAGTAAATCAGAAATAGCAACAGTTTTCTGAAACTGTTTTTCATGCACAGTATTGAAAAAAACTACTATCTAACTAAATATTGTGTCCTAATATTAAAACTTTTTCATTTAGTCATATATGAGGTATTTATCTTTTTGGCAAGGGTCGGCAGTTTTCTCACCTGAAAGTCCCTCGCTCCACATCCTGGCCGCTGAGTCTCACGTGGATCCCGTCTTTCAGCAGAGAGCCAAATGCCATGTACTCCCCCAGGGCCCAGTCCACCAAACGTTTCTGGGTCATATCCGCACGGCCCCGCAGGATACGCGACACACCTGGGAAGACATGAGAATAGGGCCACCATAGTGCCACAATGCACCCTGTTTGCATGCCACACTTCCTTGTGTGCTGGACATCGCAATGCCAATGCAGTTAATGAGGTGATTCTCACTGGGGCTTTATTGTCAGGGATCATTATAACGACCACCAACCTAGTCACCCCCCTCAATGTACATTGCCTCTTTTTTCATTGCTGAAAAAGCATCATCAGGTCATCAAAATAATATCTGCAAGTGATTTGCTTTTACTGGAAATTAGCATTCGTGCTGAGGTAGTTGTACTCCCCCTGCTGGTAAAAAAAAATCTAAAATTTTGAATCTCATTAAAGTGAGTGAAGGATAAGTGGATTGCAGACTATTATGGCCCTGAAGTTCAAAACAAACGAGCAAGTCAGAAAACAAAGCCCAGCTAATTACAAATAAAGACAAACACCAAACCAGAAGATACAACACAACAAACCAGAAGACAAAACAAATCAAATCCGGAGACATAACACAGTAAAACTCGTCTCAAAACAGAAAGGGCAAGTACATGGTAACCATAATCCCTCATCACTGATTGGACACACAGTCTGTCGGTTTGGATTTAAAACCAAAGACATGCTATCACACAGACCCAAAATAAAGACTTCTCAACAATCTCAACTTCAGAACTGCTACAGAAATCCAATCGATTATATAAAGGGGAAATATCCACCAACGAAGTCTCCACAGAGGAACACATGACAATTAGAGAGATGGCTTCACAGGGATTAATATGAGTTAAGAAAAAGGAACATAAAAAAAAATGTCTATTGGTACCATAAACTGTCAACAGTGCTGTCTGGAAAGTATGCTATTTGTGCCCCATGGAAAGAGCTTCTCTGTGTGAAAACAGACTTGATGAGGTTTTAGGGTGGAAGTAATTGGACTCCATTTGAGGAATACGTCTCCAGAGGTTCACTGTGATGAACTGGTCCCAAAACGCTACTCCATCACACCGCTGTAAATCACACTGTCATCACTGTCATTGGGAAACCCTTAGCGGCAAAGACATCCTGCAAAGCTAACCTGAAAGTATAGCAAAGTCCTGCCGGATACAGAGCCGTAAAATTCACCTGGATGGATAGTGAAGCCCTCTACAGGTACGGAGCTGGCTGTCTGGGCGATGTGCCGCAGGGTCTCTTCGTCCAAGCCCGTGGGGGGGCAGGTCATGCTCTTGGGCTCCCCCTCAGCCGTGAAGAAATCTGCGCAACACGCACATTCATAACGCATTCATAATCAATAAGAAAATGACAAACGATATTATACAGCCAGGTATTTTTATTTCCCAACCGCAATTAGAGTACAACTGCATTCTATAAATCAATGCTAGTTCCAGAGGTGGAATACTCTGGCTTCAGGGGGTAAAAGTACAATTGGTTCTACCTGTGAATTAGAATCATCTGTTTTGGTATATGGATGGAGAAAAATACAATAGCACTTTCACTTTCTGAAGCCAGGGTCAACAACCTATGGCTAGTTCACTACTGAGCAAGGCATTGCATTGTTTGCATTGCATAAAAAGGTACACATAAGAGCCACTTTAGATGAATAATTGTGACTTTTTTATCTGAAAATAGGGAGAAGAACAATGCAAAAAGAAGGCAAAGCCCAAAATTGAAAAAGCAAGGTGCTGAAAGAGCCTCCATTCTTGATGAACTATAATGGTCTTCTTTAAGGATTATGCCATAATGAAAGACAGCGAAGGACAGTAGGCTACCTGGCCAAGGTGAGTCCAGCCAATGGCGGATATGTAAGATCTTCTCGTCTTTTGAGCTTGTGTATGCCTCCTCACAGATTTTATCATATTTGGCAATTTCCTCCTAGAAATAAACAGAAATTGTAATGAAAGTATAATTTTTCTAGAATGACAAAGTGCCATGTCTATTTAATAGCAATATGTTTTTGTTTCAAAACCGTACACACATTCACTTTGATGGCCAAACAATAGTGCAGGTTCATCAGCAATGTAATCAATTTTTTATTTGTGTGCGGTACATCTGAATGACTATGCTATATTGTAGACTTGCAAATATTTTAAAAATGTACTTGATGAGACTATATATTTATAAGCATTGTTTGACCTGGCCGTCACAGTGATCTCATCTTGTCACCATTAAGAGTTCTTCTTCACAATATGTTTCTGCTTATTGCATTACTCTTTTCTGTACCATACTTCCTCCAGCTGCTAAGATCCTCAACCCTTTTTCCAGATCAAATTTTATGGGGTCAGGGAATCCACTGTTTGTCAAATCGGATCATAATTGTCTAAAAACTACCTTTAACTCTAAATCCAGTCTGAAATCCTGAGCAAATTGCCTGCAAAGCTCTCATAATAAAAGGTAGCTGTTCAATGAAGAACACTAGGTTTTAATTCGGTGTCATGAGAGAGTTCCAAGAAAAACAGCAGGTGTCCATTGACAGCTCCTGTGGTGTGAAGATAATCAGCGGCATACTGATGCGATGCAGAGCTGGGTGGACGCAGGAGAGGCAGATGTGGCCCTGACACAAAGCAACAGTGTGACGCCGTGCTGGAGGAATATGTCAGCCTACTACAGTGTGAGCAGCCTGCATTCCAACGCATGGAGCACTACAGCATGACCTTCTTGGCCTTTCCAGTGCAAATAGGAGACATCAACAAATCAAGAAGCATAAAAAAATGTATAACTAGAGAAAATAAGACACTATTCTTATAGCCATCAACCAAAATCTGCTTTGTTGATGGATGGACAGTCTAACTGAAGTTCAAGTTTAAGTAGTCCCTCCGTGAGTTGATAAATTCTGTGTTTCACTATGCAAAAAATTCCATCCCTCTCACTATCCAAACAATGTTTTTTTAACACAATATTAAATTTTCTAAATTATTTCACCCTTAAAGATTTATATAAAGCTTATCTTAGTCTTGAGGAACTGTCTCCTTCCATGACTTCCGTAAGGTAACATGAAGTCAAAGTTGTCCCACAAATCCAATTTGCTTGAAGATCTACTGAGCCCTTAATGATAGTGTCATGTGACAGTGGTGTGGGATCATCTAGTACCTCAAACTCCTGCAGTGTCACAACGCCCTCGGAAATAAGCTTGTCAGAGTACTTCTTCAGCACATGCTCCTGCTTACGGATCTGCTTGTACATCAGCGGCTGAGTAAACATGGGCTCGTCCATCTCATTGTGTCCAAAACGACGGTAACACACCTGGCATGCAGAAAACATAGGAAAAACAGATACATATGTAATGCCCCATGTACATGTATGCCACACAGATAAGTAAAGGCAAACTTCCACTGCTGTAATAAAACACCAGATGCACAATCAATGGTCAACATTACAATACATGGGTATACTTTTTCAAAAGGCAGAATTCTTTTCAACTTAATTTAAAAAATGTAGTTATTCTGATTGGTTAATTCTAAGGCGAACTGGTGCAATGAGTGACAATCTCATCACATCTTGTAATTATAGCACTATAATTTTCATAATATGGTTAAAACCTGCTGCTAAGACGATACCTCCTTTTCTTTGGTGAAATCTTGACTCAGCACCATTATACGAAAGCTCAAAAGCGAAAATTTTTGTTGAGAATTTTCTTCATCTTAAATTAGGGTTTGAGATCAAACTTAAGTGTTTTTATTGGATGCTTTGATTTTCATTTGGGATTGACCAATGACCAAGAAATGTATACTTGAATATTTGCACCACCCACCAGATCTATCACCACGTCCTTGTTGAAAGTGCTCCTCCATTCTGCAGCAACTTTGCACACGTACATGACCGCTTCCGGATCATCTACGTTAACGTGGAAGATGGGTGCGTTGACGACGCGAGCCACATCTGTGGGGTAGGGTGAGGAACGTGCAACTCGAGGGTCAGTGGTGAACCCAATCTGGAGAAAGAACCAAAATACAAACATTAGCTGTAATATCTCACCATGCCATTAAATCTCGATGTCAGTTTTTTTCGTTTATTTCATAAAACGATTTACTGCCAGCCGGGTACTATCAAAGGTGCATTGATTCAGTCCACAGCTATGCCTACACCAGCATTATGCTAAGTGACTGACATTCTGAGACATATCTATTGAGAAAGCTACGCTGGCATGCAATTAGCAGGCCATTTAGGAGAGTTTTTTAAAAAAATGTTTTCTGCACCTTTCTCCTTCAATACACAATGAGACTGCGATGAATTGGATAATTGTATTTGATAACAGCAGACAACTACAACTATATTCAGTGTTAAACATGAATATGGGCTTTTACAGGACACAGTGTGGCGGGGAGGTACTGTGCTGTCAAAGTGAAACATTAACTCATTGACGAGGTATTCCCCCTTCTTCTCTCTGGGGGAAAGAGGGAAAGTGATCAATCTAATACCAATCCCTTCTTTTCCTCAGAGAGAATGGCATGTCCTCAGCCATCTATTTAAAAAAAAGATGCTGATCTTGATTTATGAGCTATTTCATCAGTCTGGCCTCCTGCTACTGCTGGCACCAAAGTGCATGATGTTATTCTGGAGCGCTCCAATCATTTCTGCGTACCTGGTTGTTGACCACTACATGAACGGTGCCGTGTGTGGTGTAGGAAGGGAGCTCGCTGAGGTGGAAGGTCTCATAGACGACTCCCTGGCCTGCGAAAGCTGCATCACCATGCATGAGAATGGACATCACCTACAAAGCACAGACCTCACTTTTATGCAATGTGGAGAACAATGACTTGCATTGCTTTCAATTTGCAAAATATCCTGCTTGAAGGACATAAAAGAAAAATAACGATTTCATTGGGTCTGTATCCAAAACACTATTGAGGCCGTTATTGACAAACTGTCAGATGACACTACAGGAGGACAGAATAAGATCTGATAAAAGTGTCTGTGCTGTGTGAGTTACCTTCTTCCTTCTGCATCCCCTCTGTAGAACTGCTCTGCCTTGGCCTTCCCCTGGACCACGGGGTCCACCGCCTCCAGGTGGGAGGGGTTTGCCATGAGGGACAGGGTGATGTTCTTGTCGGTCACACGGTTGATTCGCTCGTGATACATTCCCAGGTGATACTTCACATCCCCTGAGCCCTGCAATGCCACCCTGCATATTTAGTGGTATATATCCCTCTGGCCTCCAGGGGCGCACTTTTCACAAATACATACAGAGATAAACCACAGACGTCAGTGATGAGGACTTCCCATTGTACAGATGGGGTACGAAAATTGAAGTAGCATGCACAAATATGCATGGAATTAAATAAAAATGTGCCATTGTTAGAATTGATTATAAAATTAAAAAGCAATCAAAATTAGGCACATGGGCATGCCTTAGCACTACTGTTTGAGAGCAAAGGAAAAAACGTGCTTTATGCAAAGAAGGGGAGAACAAAATCCATAACTTCACATAACAGACCAAATATAAAGAAGATGAAATTGAAATGTATTATTTAGAAAACCCTGAATAATAAATAATAATGCTAAAATCTCAGTCATCACTGGTATGATTATTATCTGAACCAAAGGATTATAGCTTACTAAAATAAAAATAGTATAGTACTAAAAATAAGCCTAGTCAATGTAATGTTAAACGACAGTTCCAAACAATAGTTCCAAATGGTTGTGTTTGTATCTTGGAGGTTCTAATGCATGCAGTCATTTTCTGCAACATGACATCATTCCAAATCATTCATGAACAAGTGTCTAGGGGTTTTGGTCAGAGGGTTGACCGTAAGTCAAGCACCATCATGTGTTATGTCACTGCAGTGCTTTGCATCCACTTACAGCTGAACCTGTAGCTCACCTCATCAGCTGCCTCCAGTTTAGAATCAAACTGGCAGAAAATCTGATCCAAATCCTTTCTCACAACATTGGCCAGGACATTCAATCGACCCCTGCAACAAACAAGTGAAAAGTATTTGTCTATATATGACATAATTGGAAAGGTGAGATCATACATCACTGGTGATAAAATATCTGCAGACTGTATACCGATGAGGCATTCCCCATGATGACGCTATCGATGCCGGCTTCACTGGACTTGTCGATGATCGTCTTCAAGGCTGGAATGAGAACTCACAGCCCTCCAGTCCAAACCTCTTCTCTGAGGACCACTTCCTTGCCAAGAAATCTTCAAACCTGGGCAAAACAAGATCTATTTTCATTTATGGCAGGCAGCACTACCCATAAACACTGGGACAACAAGGGAGATGGCAAGGAACTAGGAAAACACTTAACACGGAGGGTAATGTCCAAAAGACACTTAGTACAGATTGAGAAATATTCTGGTTGGTTCCTGGAGTCACTGACCGTGTGGATCGCACAAGCCGAGCCAACAGCGTCCTCTTCTCCTCATTGGTGAACTGCATTATCCCTGGAGTCTCAAACTTCTGCCTGATCCACTGGCACTGCTCCACGTTGTTAATGAACATGAACTCCACACCGATGTGACCACAGTATGTCATCTACCCAACAAACACACACAGGAAATTCTCAGTCCAGGATACACAGACATGGGCCAAGAAAATAACATCTGAAGAGATCTTCAAGGCTTTCCAAACAACTTGTCTAACTTAACTCAAGCCTTAAAATATTGGATGATAATAATAAACATATTTCTTGGCATATTTACTAGGCACAAATTGTGCTTGTGCCAAAAAACTCACATGAAAAAAATATTTGCTATGTTGCAAAACTTCCCTCATAAATCCATGTGATGATTTACTCTTGAGTCTAAATCCTGCTCCTTCAAAAAGAGCAGGTGTAGCACATTTGATAAGTATCTCTGAGATCCTAGCATTTTAGTCATTAGAGCACTTTTGTCATAATTCTTACAAGTAATTCTGAGACTCTTTGTAAATAGCATCCCTGTCCTAATTATGTGTCTTTTCATTAGAGATTTCAGTTACATGAAATGAAATTCTCATGGCTCATATCAGGTCAATATCTGAAATTGGCTTGATTTGCCCTATTTCAGCACAGCATGTGTGTCAGTGACGCTGTTTCAGTGTAGTCCACTCCTGTATTCGCTTGCCTGTCGCACCCGGCCCATGCTGTTTCAGTGTAGTCCACTCCTGTACCCGCTTGCCTGTCGCCCCGGCCCATGCTGTTTCAGTGTAGTCCACTCCTGTACCCGCTTGCCTGTCACCCCGGCCCATGCTGTCCACCCACCCGCTTGCCTGTCGCCCGGCCCATGCTGCCTGTACCCGCTTGCCTGTCGCCCCGGCCCATGCTGTTTCAGTGTAGTCCACCCACCCGCTTGCCTCACCCCGGCCCATGCCTCTAGCCTCCATGCTGTTTCATAGACTCTACCCGCTTGCCTCGCCCGGCCCATGCTGTTTCAGTGGAACTTGCCTGTCGCCCCGGCCCCTGCTGTTTCAGTGTAGTCCACTCCTGTACCCACTTGCCTGTCCCCCCGGCCCACTCACCTCTAGCCTCCGTATGATGAAAGTGGTCGATGGCAGCTGGAAGGTCTTGTCCAGATCTGTCTCATGTAACCCATAAAATGCTGAAGAGAGAGAACGAGAGAGACAGAGAGAGAGAGAGAGACAGAGAGAGAAAGAGAGAGAGAGACAGAAGGTAAAGAGCATGCTGAAAGCAAGGATCTTGCCATGGGTTACTGGCACTCTTTGCATTTGTTCAAAAAAATGTTACCACCATGCAGCCCATGTGAAGCAGTGAGTCTGACGGGAGTAAACATGACCAAACCAGCAACCTTGTTTTAAAGTTCACTCTGAAGTCACAGGAACATGACAAATTTGTTTAGCATGGTCAAAAAAACCATATCGCTCTATAAACCTCCACAACAAAGTGTACAGTACTGTCATAAGATTAAACTATTCAAAGGAGTTCATATCTAAGGAGGTGATCTAATATTGTACCATTACAGTACTTTACTCTCTTACAAATTTGCTGTATAAAATAATTACAGAAAATAAAAGTGAATCACACAGACAATATAAGAAAATTAGATATTTGTCTATTATTCCCATTTAAATGTTCTTTCTTCATTCTTTACAGACCTTAAACTTCTGACTGTATGTGACTTCACATTTCCACAACCATTTACCTAAGTCAGTTGTTTTTTGACATCTGTAAGAAAACTCTCAACTGAAATTTCTTTTACAAATTGACCTGCATTTTGAAATTTCTCAACTGAAATTTGATAAAGCTGTGTTTTAATTTGGTGCCGAACGTTAGACTCTTCCTCTCAAACGTGAGTTGAATCATATGCTAAAGGCTAACAAGTATGAGACTGCAAGGCCGGGAGCTGGCCCTCAACATCATAAAAATAACAGCAGTTAGCATCCTGAGGCTAGCATCATGCTGGCCAGAGTCCAGCTATTAGAAATGATGGATTCGATTGACAAAGCCGACATAGGAGACTGTGCAGGCTCAGCTAATCCACAGACATAAGAGGAGACAGGTGTAACGCAAATCAGATGCTTACTCACAGAGAAATGCAAACAAGCTCATTGATATGCAATATACCGGGTAGCAATGCCTTACAGAAATGTACAGAAACAGCCTTGCTACCATTTGAGAAGCTCTGCGGAATAGCATGAACCAATACTATTTAATACAAACAAAGGATACAGAGAAGAGAATGTGGTGAATGGCTGTTCTGTACAGACATTTACTCAATCTTTTGAGAGAAACTATGCTGTTTTCCCTCTTTTCCACAACACTGAATGAGAGAAGACAGAGGCCAGATTCATGACATACCACAGTTATCATTAGTCATTCCTGTGTTTACCCTCAATAGCACTATTTCTCAGGTAACACTAACCTGTTTCCACCATCCACAGCAATATACCTCAGATTAAATAACCAGGAATCATAACCTGTTTATAAATATACCATCAACCTTGTTCCTCAGATCATATAATCTCCATCGTAATTTCCAATATACCATCATCATTGTTCGTCAGATTGCCACATTAAACCATGCTTCATCTACCATCTAGTGCTGTGCTCCTCAGATAAAATTAGCATGTTAGTCCTCAAATAAAATTAATCTTCAACAGCAATTTATACCGTAATATACTAGAGACAGAAGTGAACTGTACAATTACTTCCAAAATACAAAATCTTCCACAGCATTGTTCCCAATATAACATTACTGTGTTCTATTTCTACAGTTCATGCTAACATCCCTCAGGTAACATTGGCCTATGTAATTCTTCCCATTTACAGCAATATCCCAAGATCCACAATAGCCTGTTCTAATTCTACTGTCTACAGAAAATGTTCCTGGGATAACAAACTATGATATTTCTACCATTTACAGGACTAGTTAACAAATAACTTTTACAATGTGGATGTTCCGAAAGAACAGTACAGTCTGAGTGGCATTGCATATGACTCTTTCGCAGAATGATACTACATGGGTGGTATAAAGAAACAGTTGCGGATATATTATACTTATAAAAATGTGCATCTTCACAATCAAAAAACAATTAATTTTTGGTAGTTACATTTGTCACCTTCCCTTGTTCCTCACTCACAGGACCCACTAATGCAGTATTCAGAATTGAATGAATGTGACTCCCAACAGTATTATCACAAAGATCGGTGGCAGCAATAAGACTCTGCGCAAATAGGACACATTAGGAATACAGCTATTACTAATTAGAGCGAGCTATTGAGTTTCTCCCTGCCACCCAACAGAATTTTCATAAGCAGTTATAAATAGTCTCTGTATTGAAGAGGCTTTGCTTTACTGAGCTGAGCCACACTTTTGAAAAGGGTTTTAAAAATTGCCTTCCTGTTCCCACTCCTCTCATTAGAAGCTAGCCCCAGTGTCCTTACTTGTTGACAGCTTTCTCCACACGTAGCCTTCACACCTGACTCAGTGAAGTGGGGGCAGTTTAGGGAGGGGGCGGTGGTACCACCAGGTTTTTAAATACTGCTAAATATTTTGCAACATATCTATAATCATTATGTCTGACACCAAGAATGTAGTCTCCGATTCAATGGTTGAACGGCTCACCAGAAGTACTACAGAGTGAAAAGAACTTTACACAGAGAGAGAGAGACTCAAAACAGACATACTTAGCTGGAGCTAACATATACATGGACACTTACAATAGACACAGGTGGAGCTAACAAACACGAAGACTCGGCACAGAACATGCCCACATGGAGAGCTACCGCTCGCCCACACCGCATAAAAACCCAGCAGAGACAGTGCTCAGACAAGCCGAGGCTGCTGCTTAATCTGATTCAGTGCCAAATTAAAGATGGAACTAAATCTAGAGGCACTAACAACGACTGCATGGCCTTTTCCTCTGATGGCAACATGAGAGTCCTGTGTATGAACATAATGTGATATAAGGAATCCAAACTAAATGGCAAACAATGAAGACAAATAATACATTATTCATAAACATAAAATAATTATGCAATGTATACATTTATTTCCAAGGAAACGCCTTGGGTCTAGGAAACTAGTCAGCATCTACCATATCATACTTTGACAAGGAACTGGTGCTTGAGGAAGAAATAATTATGTAACTCAATTATGAAATGCAATCGAGGTCCCTAGAGGGCAGTGAGGTACATCCTGGACAGTCTAGGTGGAAAGGGGATGATGAACCACACTGTATTTCAACATATGACCTTATCGCATTTAGTTGCTACAGTTGGAATCATAATAGGCAGAGTAGGTTCAGAGAAATGTCTCACCCAGTTTGTCAATGGTTGTAATCAAATCTGAGGGAACAAATGAATCCAAATCAGCCTCCAAGATTCCGAGAGGGTCCAACTGCGCGACATGGTGGCCACGAATCTGAACTCAGCCGAAAACAAAACCACATCACATTCATTTGCACCCACAAGTCGAAAGCACAGGCACACAAAATATTACACTTATCCAAACACAAGCTGCAAACACCCAAAATTGTTACTTTACCGACCAACACAAACAGGAAAATGATTTTACAATAACAAACAGCAGCAGGAATCTAAATGATCTAGGAACACAGTCCCCTGAGAAACAAGCGCTGGACATGAAAACGAGACTTTGCCAAAAGACAGAAATTAATAAATCCCTTGGATAGTTCAGCTTGTTAATTAGGGGAAGCGGAGAAATGCTACCACCTGTTTTGTTTGCATAGTCTCTTTGATATTAATATGTTCACAAACTGTTTAACAGAGGAAGCTATGGGTCCCTGTGTTCTTTTGCATAACTGCTAACAGTGACACTGTATTGAATACTCCATTTAATATGTGAACACAAATGTGTTTCAATTCACATTAAACTTTTACATTAACAGGAATTGAATTTTGTGTACAGCGCTCCTTGTCTACAGTCAGTGATATATACAGGAAGTGCAAGGCAAAATGGCAGGTACCTGATATGCCCTGATGAGAGTGTGGACGGCGAGATGATCCTCGACCACCTTCTGGGCCAAGCTAGGAGTCTGGGACATGGCACGGCCCTGGAGCAGAGTGGATGGGCGGGTCTCGTACTCTTCTCCAGGAGGACTGCTGGCTTTCGCATTTCGGAAAAAGACGTCCCAAGACTGAAGGAAGAGCAGGGTCGTGTTCATGTGTCATGCTCTGGGGAACATTGTGCTCATAGGTTAGTCTCAAGAGTCTGTCTATGGTTGACACCGAGTTAGGC
Organism: Albula goreensis; assembly: GCA_022829145.1. NCBI lineage: Eukaryota > Metazoa > Chordata > Actinopteri > Albuliformes > Albulidae > Albula > Albula goreensis. The sequence continues at coordinate 11,818,105 of CM040750.1, forward strand.
AAGAGGGCCGTTATGCAGTCTGCTCCCTCGAGCTGGAGTAGACTACTGAAAGAACCAAAGCTTGATCAGCACTTGAGCTCCCTAAGTGAGGTTAAAGCTATTGTCAAGAGGTGGGAAACTGAATCTGTTGGAAATTGCTCAAGTTTTTTTGCTTTAAATTGGTTGCTTTTGCATATACTTGTATTTTGCACATTCTGTTTGTCTTTAAAATATTTTGTTTGTTTTTATGCTGCATTGTTTAAAATTCATATGATGCTCTTCTTGGCCAGGTTTCTCTTGAAAAAGAGATTTTATCTCAATGGGGCAAACCTGGTAAAATTAAGGGTAAGTAAATTAAAATGGCAAAATCTTTTCTTAGACGAAAATACTTCAGCTAACTAATAAACAGTAAATTTTACAGACAAGATCAATGGATAGACAAATCATTTTATTTCTGTGTGGTTTTTACACTGCCAGCAGATAACCAATATGATCTGTAGCATTTCCATGCACAGCCTTTTGAATAATCATTACTCAAGTTCTCACCGTCTAAAAGCTACGGGTGGAACCCTACTGAGAAGTGCAGGAGACGATCACCATACCGCATGCACATTTTTAGGGTTTTCCAGCCATGCGTAGTACATCTCCTCCACGTAGCTCGAGCTGCAGCCCGCAAGGGAGGGCTCCGCGGTCCCCGAGGAGCATCCGCGCCTGTGTTCGGCGATGCCTGTCCTCGCCCCCGCGGCCTGCCCCCTCAGCCACCACAGGCCCGGTCCCCTCAGCACGCCCGCTAGCGCTCGAAACTGGCTCATATCTGATTAACCAGACCAGCAAGCTCACTGGTCAGAACACAGAAAGAATATAGGGGCCATGATCCACATTAGTTAAGAATTGGCAAAAACACAAAGGTCTTGTCTGAAGCAGTCTAAACGATATAATTCACCACAGGTTTAGAGGGCAGTCCAGAAGTGTTGGACTGTAAAGTCACCTGATTTTCTGTGGGGTGGTTCCCATTGGATGATGAAATCCTTTGAGGGTTTAGAGAAGCGCTTGCTTAAATACAACACCAGCACATTTCACAATACATTTTAACTGATCTGTATAACTTCCCATTCTGTCACATAGTGACACTGATTGCTCCCAGCTAAATTGTTGCCAGTTATATATATAAAGAAATCTAGGTGCTAAATGGTAAATAGAAGTATTATATTTCTCTATTCATGAAGTACAAATATATATGATGCAAAGACTGATTCAACTTGTCAACAGTGACTTTTTTTCTATTAAGAAATTGGACTCACAATGCCCTACTAGAAAGATAAAGTTACAGTTCTAAACAGTGCATACAATGTTCAATCCTGTTCTGTGCCATTAATTTTAAAAATCTTTTGAATTGATCTTGAGTCATGTCACAATTACCCATGAAGACTGAGAAAATGACATATTATCCACAGTGACATGACTGTCACTGTGGATAATAAGAAACCACAGTAAAAATCAGACCAGAATACATCCATGTTGTGTCAAAAATTTAACTTCACATAGTCTTTTCAATGAATAAGAGAGCAAATAGATTTTAGATACATGTATAATAGTTAAGTTGACTTGAAATCTCAATATTTATGTCCTTAAAGGCCTTTTATTTTGATGCCTACGTTTTAGGGGAACCTAAAAACTGTATTAGAATGAGAGGATATAGTTTTCTCAAATGTTTGAGCATTAACACAACTCATGATATGTGATGTTCATTTTGCACAGCATAGAATTTAGTAATTTTGTTCAATAACGAATGCTGCAGTGTTACAATAACAATGTTACAACGTTGTATTATACCTTGATAATGTATCTATGACCAATAATAATTATACCTGCACACAATACATAATCTATATAACGACCTACAGCACTCTTAATAAGCGTGGCTGTGCCTCATGAGTAAATACTGTTTTACACCAAGTCTAAACAGTACGGAAGTTTATGAAACGGCTGCGAACTTCTCCGAACGTCTGAGACGAACGAGCTTAACATATAGCCTTACTATTCTTGAATTTATACGTCACATTCCGGCGTAATCGTCAAGAAATGTGTTGCTCTTGCAGAAACATGATTAATATTTAATAGCCTACGCCTGGTAAACGCGTTGCTATGCGCCTTGTAGTATAATAGGTTACTGCAAGGCCAAATTCCAGGAAGCGGTTCAAATATTATTTATATTGGCTGGTTGACTGCAGTCACCTAGGGGCTAACTGTTAGACAAATCATCCAGCATTTACTTTTCATATCTCACGCGTTGCAGCACCTCTACACGTATCCAACGACAACGTATTATGCATGAGCCTGCAATAAACTGCGTCAGTACAGCCTAATAAATACTTCTAAGATGTAAATCCCAAGTGCATACTGTGTCTCTTATTCAGTGCAATCGATACCAACTTGCTAGTTCATTCTGCTCTGTAACCGAAGCATTCACCTTGAACGTCGGTGTGTAGAAATGTCCCTTCTTCGCAACGCAATTCCAGAAACAAAACATTGCATTCGATTGTGATTCTATTTCGCTTTCCGCTCCGTGTCACTAATCCCACTCAACGTCAGACCTCACTAATCTCCTCGCAAAATGCAGTAGCCTATATCCCTAACGCTATTCAAGGTACCTACTTTCTGGTACATTTACCTCTTGAATGAACCCCGAAAGTGTAGTCTGCATAACTTGCATGGGTTAGAGAGGACGAAAACAAAAAGAAAAACTATATATTATAAGGATGTGATGTCCAGAAGAGTCTGTGACGACGAATGAGGTTTAACTCAAAAGCCTGAAGGCGACGGCTGGTAAAAGGAGGACGCCCGTAATGCGTTAATGTCAGGTGCCATAGAGTCGGCTGCCGACGCCCTGCAACGCGGGCTTTTGGTGCTGCGGTGGTCCTGAGGACAGTCTGGATGCAACCTATTTTCACTTTGCACAATACATATGATTGATTAAACGTAGGGGCATCGAGAGTTCTGACTTTGTTACCAGGTTTGTAGGTAATCCGGCTATCATAAATCAATGAACAAATAAATATAGAACATTCACTGAGTTTTCGCATTGTTAGATAAGCAGTTTGATGAGTTAATTCATGATATTTGCAGTTTGAAGGAGAGGGTTTCTAGGTAGCCCAGACATGTTTACTCCAAACCTTTGTTTTACCTTAATTGATCTGCACCTTCTAATTCAGCCATTAAGGATATGATTTTTTTCCTGGATTTATCATACTACTATATACTCTTTTTATCCACCAAAATGTCTCTGACATCAATGAGCACAAAAGCTAATAATTAATGTTTTGCTTGGGCATACTGTGCTCCTTAGAGTCCAAAGGGAACCACTAGAAACTCATAATATCCAAATGTAAAGAGTTCATTCAAAGTACATTCCCTGACATCTTTAGGTCAATCACTCTTGCTTCGTACCTAATCTCCTTATCTGGGGCAGTGACAGCACTTGAATGGCAGGTCACATGACACAGTACTGCTTTAGCAGCTGCACTTCTATAATGGGTAAAATCCATTAACCCACTGTGGGGCTAAAATGCTCTACAGGTTAATAGAGCTTCACAGACAAACGCTACGGTCCACTTTGCGTGACACCTAGGGATTTCGTAAAATCATCGGTGGATGTCACTAGTGAGTACTACAATTCAAAGCCACCTCCATCCATTTTAGTGTACGCTTTGGGGCTATGGGAAGTGGATTAAGGGTGCCATCTAAACACACCTATCTATGGGAATCAGTGCTGCCTGTAAGGACAGAATAGGTTCTTCCTTATAGGCTTTGTCAGGGAAATAGATATACAAAGAATTATAGAAAAATGATTGCTCTTGGAAGCCATGGAAACAGTAATGTCTCATCACAGCCAATAGCAGGTTGGCAGTTGGTGGCCCCTCTGTGAGCCAATCACCACATTGGGCCAGGAGGTGTTTAATATCACTACGATGCAGAAGGGGTCATCCTTCAAGTAGCCGCTATAAAAAAGCAGATGGTAAATCAGCTTGGCTTAGTTTGTGCCGTGTCATGATTGCAAAACAGTAAGCCAGCAGTAGCTGAACCAATAGACCATTTTGGAGCATTTTAAAAACGTAATCATTGAGGGCAACCACAAAGGTCTTCACCAACCAGAGGAAAGACACTATAGAGTTGTTGATAGGTGTTGAAGCACTTATCATTTAATAAAAGTTTGCCTGAATATTCTAACAAGGTGTGGGTGTTAAGCCAAGCAATAAACTAAAGAGCTTTATTAAAAGTGAATTACTATATTTGTCGGCAATGTAAGAAAATGTGACAGCCAGAACAAGTTCAATCTGTCAAGGTAATGCACACAAACCTGTCAAACGTACTGCATAGAATGGCGGTAGTGTCGTAATATATGATTTTACTCCTTCCTCTTTAAGGTCCTGTAGACATAAAATCCACTGAGTCAGCTATTTTATGGATCCCGACCCACCTTTGATTATTCTGAGTGATCCTCCTCACCCTGTCCTCGATCATTCATTTTCTTTAGTAGATAGCATACCTCAAGGTTGCAATGCAGAGCTTATGCTTTGGGGATGGGGCATGGTTTGAGGGGCATAACACTGATGCCATCAATGTATCATGGCCTCCTCAGTCATCAGAGCCAGTAATACCAATCCAGTATTTATGGGATAGTCTGGAATGATGCTTGAGGCAGCATTTTACACTTCCATCGAGTCTAAAGTGATTGACTATCTCATGGAAGAGTGATGTTGTGTTTCTCCAGCAGAAATCCAGACATTGTTAACCTACATATAGTACTTGCCCAACAAACTTCTGAGTGACCCCACATTAATGTTATATTTTTTTCTCTCTGCCTGCACGTTACTATCAAACAAGTTACTACCATGAACTTGCACAGCAGACATTGGGCACACCTTCAGCTGAACATCCTGATATATCTCTGGTGACCGTATTCAAGGATGGAAGTGGAGCGACAAACCCATGATTTTAACCAGCAATCATATGGACACAAGTCTGATTTCCCAACTGTACTGCCAGACACATGTGGTCAAGTGGCACCCCCAGAAGTTTTTCATAGGGGTGGCCAGGTGGGGCCCCTGAAAATCAGGGGGTGGCACACCAAAACCAAAAGCCATCACTGGCTTTCAGGGATTCTATTATGCTGTTGTTGTATGTAGGCTAATTGGAAGCTAGTGGGGGCAGCGATTGTGTCAGGATGGCCGTGGCCCCCCTTGTCCCCCCTTGGTGGCGCCATTGCTGTGGTCTTGAGCTGTGCTGGACCTGGCCCCTAATAAACCAGCAGGCAATGTCCTTGTTTATCTCAATAATGTGATAAATATTTGCATGAACATCATTGTCTGGAGCGTACAGAATTACGATCTGCTCATGACCCAGAACGAGCAGGGCCAGGCAATTATGAGTGAAAATGCCATTTTTTTCCTTCTGACTCTGACATCTGACAGAGATGGAGTAGGAGCCTCTTGTTTTTGACACCGAATTAATAGCATTCATCTTTAAAAAAAAAAAAAAATAATAATAAATACATAAGCAAGCCCCAATGGCAATGCCTAACATACATGTATGTGAAAATTACACCCTTTTGGCACAAATCCCTTCTAGCATAAGCACTAAGAGGTTAACTCAGCATTTGGAAAAGATCTTAACCTTTTACATTTACACCCAAAAGAAAGACCAATAAAAGGTTCCACTTTTAATTTATTTCACTGACATTTACATTATTACATGTCTATTCCTGGATGGTATTGGAATTTGCATAATGCATAGACAACCACGGTAGCACAGCAGGAGAAGCGCCCAACGTTTGTCACTGAAAGCTGATGGCTTTGTATTTAAATGTTCCATTGATAAGCGTGCAACTGCTACCTATATATGAAACATCCCTCCTCTTCATTCATATCAGGAGCCTCTTTCTCTGCTTTATCCACCTTTCCTCTACCACAGAGCAAGAAATGCTAACCGTTAAATGAATCTGGACAGAGTGCATTGCACACTGATAGAGTAAACTTGATTCCCGTAGGCCTAGAATCAGCTCAGACAGTCTCACATTTATACTGTCTAATGCAGCAGATTTCCACAGCCTGCTGGTTGTCTTCAATAGGAGATACATCTGCTCGACCAATTACCACTAGCTCTCGCAGGACTGAATGAAGTGCACGGTGAAGGAGCTCACACACTTCAGCTTGCAGTGCTCCTGGTGTGTAGATGCACAAGGAATGAAAGTAAAGAGGTTTATTCCAGCTGTGGAAACTATTTTGAGTCATTCTCCCTGGACCTTCACTGTTGCAAAAGTAAGGACAAGCAAGCTAAAAAGGTGAAATGGACCAAAAAACACCACAAATTCACCCTGAACAATGTTACTTTAAGTAATTTAATATTGTTATAATATTTCATAAACATTTCAGTGATTATTAAATAACTCTTGTATTAGAGTAATTTATTAGTCTAGTATTTTAATTGTGATCATGTTGGTAATGTGTTTGTCAGACAGTTCTTAGATCTTTGGCTGTTTGGAAGTTCAAAGCATAAAAATACTAATTTGGCAATTTGGATTATGCTCCATGTTGTATCGGCACAAGGATTGAAAATATTAGCTTGGGTCTTTGGTGGAGCTTGGAAAACATTGTGGATTTCTTATTTTTGGATTTATACTTTGACTCGGTTCCCAAAGTATCAAAATCTGAGAATTTTTTATAATTAAACATGGTGAGACATTTCCAAGGATAAGTGTGTTATTATTAATCTATTAATGTGTTGATCCTAATTTCTGGCAAATTAAATTGACCATGAATAATTTATTCATGACATTACACCAAAAAATGTTCAATCTATCCCTTGTCATTACTACCATTAATCAAAGTACAAATATGATTGCTTGACATATTCCATCCATGGCGCAGTATGAATAGATGAACAAGGTTTGAAATTGCTATGCATAGACTGTCAAGCTCCTGCTTGCCAGGTATAACAGGCTACTCAGGATGGCTTGGGCGGACCTCCTAATGCAGATGTCACCATTGGAAGATGTTGTGAATTGGGTACGCACCTCTCGTCTCCGACTTGGTTGAGAAACGGAGGCTGGGAAATTCACTCAATGAGCTGGCTCTGTTCTATCCACCCTTAATGAGACTTCATGTACAGTTTAAATGAAGGTATGGTCTCATTAAATGCAGAGGAAAAGGACAGTTACAGAGTTCTTGAATGAAGAATGTCAAAAGTGCAGGAGGACCCAGTGAATCGGAGCGCCTCTGCTCTCGCCAGGGACCATCTCTCCTATTCTAATTGGAGGTCACATCCCGGGTGAGTTTATGTTCCTCAGCTCCTGTGCCCCGCCCCTCCATAAGAAACCTTTGCCCGAGAGGCTGAGCAGATAATGGAGGGTCTTCATGGGTGGGTGGGCGTTGCTAACAAGCAGGAAGTACTGGAGAGGATGGGACACTGTGCCGGATGAGGTGGTGCTAGGGAGTACACAGTAATGTTGAGGATGCAGTGCTGTACAGGGCAGCCCTATATATGGTATGTATGTAACAGTATGTATGGTACTGTGTTATTGTGTCTTAATGGTGTTGTGATAGTTCATTTAGCTAATTTGTCGTAATAAACTTTACCTTTTGGCACTTCCTGGGAGTTGCTTTAATTATAAGTATCTGCTAAATTAGTAAAGTGCAATGGATTGTAAATGTAATGGTGGCCACTCTCTTCTGAGGACTGAAATCCACAGACCCAGCTTGGTAGGTCAGATCTTGAAGGTCAGATTTCTGGAGACTTGCTATGCTAAATGCATCATGCTTCAAAGAGACCAAAAGGTTGTTCTTACATGCGTGAGGGCGAATGCATGGTCTGAGGAGACTGACAAAGCAGCACACGAATGGAGTGACAGTGGAACCAAAGGTCAGACCAATCAGGTGGGAATCCTCATAACTTCCATACAGACACCTTCTACAGGAGCAGAGGGGAAAACATGGAGACTGCAAAGGCAAACCATGGAGAGCTTTGGAAAGGTCTAGAAATGGGAAAATGTCATATATATATATAAAAAAACAAAAACTTCAGCAGACCGTTTTACCATACATGATTGTGGAAATAAAAAACATGCTGGCTATTGTAGGAGGTCCACTTCAGCGAAGCAACAATGGGCCAAGCTTGGCCCAGCTTTGCCAGGGCATGATAGCGGGGTAAGCCAGCTAGTTCTGTTGGTCTCATTGCTATCTAGCAGCAACGCCTGGTTAGGCTGGGCACCTGACATGCATGAACCAAGAATATTCAGACCTCATAATCCTCCGATGACATGGACAGCATGTGATCGGTGGTGTGTCGGCAGTGTGTAAAACTTATTACATGAATTAGTGGAGTCACATGTTCAGACTCCTCCTTCTTAAGGTGGTGGGTGTGGTTACTGCAGGAGATCAGCTCGTTTAGGTTATGGGAAAAAAAAAATCTGACAGGCGACCCTCCCACATCATGGGGGTTCGGGGCTCAGCCAGCTCAACGTCGAAAACCACAAAATTTTCGGCCCCCCTAGGCGAGCAAAGCGAGCAAGGTGAAGCAAAGTGAGCACCTCCAGCTGGGAGGTTCGTGACCAGTTCTGCGCTGTCTAGTGCTCAAATGGTTAGCCAGTTTCAAGGGTTTTATCCCATAACGTAATTGTTTGTTGCCAACCCGTGAAAAACCGAAGCCGCAATGTGGAAAGCAGCAATGTGGGAGGGTCACCTGTATATCTAAATTAAGGATGACTAGGTCTCTCCCAAGAGAGAGAAGTTGAAATAATTAACACAAGACTCATGTAACCCTATAAAGGCAAACTTCTGCAAAAACTTCCAATAGGAAAACTTGTGGAGAAGTAGGTATGTTTTGAACTATTACATAAAACATAGATAAGAATAATTGCTCAAGTAATCAGATAATTTTATTATCAAATAATAATACATGATACAACATAAAAACCTCCCCACCATCACATTTTTTAAAAAATATTCATCCTATTAACAACCCAAATGTTTCCAAACAAATCAAAAGCAAAATAGAAATCTATATCAATTCTTAAAAACAAATGTACGAATCGAGAAAGCCAAACATGCAACAAATCCAAAATTATATTAACTCTTTATAATGTAGTATACGTTTCATACCATTCATATAGGTAGGTCACATGCAGACTGGAATAAAAATAAGCCAAATCAGACAGGTCTTTTGTCCAGTGCTTTCAGGATCAGTGGGGAGGAAGGCCACAACATAAAAGTATTGAAGTATCGTTAAAGGGAGATTTGAAGCAGTCGCAGAGCAGTTATCCTGGAGCATGAGTATCCCTTACCGTTTAATTGTGTCTCTTGAATAAAGGAGAGTACAGTACATGGCATGCAAGGGGTTAGTGAAATGTGAGTAAATATTCTCTACGTTCCTCAGTGACAAGCAAACCAATTCAACAAACCTGGATGACAGAGAGCGTCAGAAAAGTAAAATGTGATACCCACACCGAGGACTTGTTGGGTCTTCTATCTTCATTAAAGCGTCAAGTTTGCTCACAAGAAACATAAAATCGTATCTGAATACAAGGTTATTTATTTAACCGCTGCCTGACTATGACTATGTCTAGTCAAAGTGGGGAGGGGGGTACCGCCACCATGAAAGCCATTTCTGTTGTTTTATCTCCGTCCTTTTTCTAATTTGGCATTCCACTGTATACCACTGCTTCCTGTTAAATAAAAGGCACAGGGCATATTAGGTTTGTTCAGTTGTTCACTGTAAGTTTTGTAACCGTATGAGTATCTAAATGAGAAAGGAAAGAATGGAGAGTGCTGTGAGAATACTCTAGAGGGATGGGTCGGGTCTTGTGTCGCGTTAATGGATGTCCATCGGCTCATGCTCTTCGTCCTCCTCATCCATGTCGCTCACGGGGGAAACGGCAGTGCTGCAAACCTTCTCATAGATGAATCCGTAGAGGCTGACGTCGGGCCGCGGCGCGTGGCAGTTCTTGCACACGGACTGGTAGTACTGCTGGAGGAGTCCGAGGATAGTGCCTGCGTAGCAGAAAGGGCCGGAATCAGCATGGCGCGCGGTACGCGTGTGCCAAGAACAAAACTTCTTCTGTCACCTACGCTAGAGAGTCAGCTACCCTACCACAGTAGAAGTTCTCTTTCTAAATTCCAACATGGAATGTTTAGACGTTTGTACTGTAATTTTGAAGAGAATTCATGCCTTCATGAACTAGTACATAAGACTGTAGTTGTGCCTATTGGAATTTGTAATTGCAATTGCAGACAAACTGGGCAGAGAGCAACACCTGCCATATTGTCTCCAAACAAATACAAAGCATGCACAAATCCAGTAGATCCGTCAGTTGAGGTATCAGGGCCACAAGGTAAAATGGGACATCTCCATTTGCAGTGATGCAAAACTTGTAGTTTGTAACACTCTTGTGTATTTTTCGGACATGAGTGTCAGGGGCGGAGAGAGCAGACTTACCCACGCTCGTGTTCCTGTCCGTGAGGAACGTGTGCATGTCACGCACGTCTCTCATGAGCTCCCTGTCCCCGAAGGTGAAGTACGCCACGTCCCTGTGTGCTTCTGCCGCGGCCATCATCTGCAGCAGGGCTGGGGGGTGGTGGACAGGAAGCCATGATCCATCAATGCAAGAAGCTGGCCAACTATGCTGGCAGCAGCAAATGAAACGCTGACTCTCTGACTCCATTTTATACCGCCTGAAAGCGCCATTTTAATTTGATAAGAAGCCTCATCCTAGCTGCCAATTCACCTGCATGCATCTCAAACAAACAACCCGGAAAACGTACCTCTACCACATATACAAACCCTGTCAAACTCAGGCCAAACATCCTGAAAAAATGGTCCCCAGTGACAGAGGATTGACTGAGAGACATGGAACGGTAATTGAATTCAGGTGAGATTTTAATGAACACGTTACAAATGCGCAATTTGTCACTGGATTTCCTGGATATTCTAAATTCATGTCATGGTATTGTGGATGGTTTGTAAGAAAAACTACAGTTTGCTTGGACCTGGAAAATTATGTATTAGTTCATTACATGGTGCGGCTATAACATATTACTGTAGTTACACGAGAATTTTACCCATGGTCAGTTTTTGTAAGGGTTGTCAGTTTTTCATTCTTGTTGTAGTACAAATGTAGTGGTACATACTTATTTTGCAGATATGCGATTTATTTTAGCCAAAATGAACAAACAGGTCATTTTCTCTGCAATTTTCTGTTCTGTGTTTCCTGGCACGACAATCTCACACAATGCATTTCTTTCCCTTGTGCCCTGAGGACTTGGTAATGGGTTGGTGTAGATGGGGAAGGCATCTCACTTGCAGCTCATTCACTAGATTTTTCTATTATGCTCCTATACCATACAGTGACCTAGCAAGCTTGTAAAAGTCTATAACTGAGAAATGCAAATTTTGCATTCCTTAATGTTACAACTGTATTTCAGTTATAAGAGGCCAACAGAACATGGTTCCGTTCCTACATTCCACCTACTTCTATAACATGACATTCCAAGATGGAATGAATATATGGTGCGAAATGTATTATTTTGGATGGATTTTGGATGAAATGTAATAGATAACAGTTTTCTTATGGGTTAATGACAAACATTCTGGAGAGAGGTTGACAGAGTCGGGCTGGGTGGCGAATACCAGGACAAAACGGAATCACAACTGGGTGTTTTTTTTTTGTATTTGTATTTCCCTAACTAACTCCAGCATGTCACAGCTGTCCTGGAGTGAAATCAGTGCCCCTTCAGGGAAAGCAGAACCCCGTCACGGCAGGGGTTACCCTCTGCACTTTCGTTAATAGATACCCTGCTTACATCCAATTTGCGACTGATTAGAGAAAACCCCGGAATTGTTGCTATACTGCATTTTCATCACCATGTGGCTCCATGAAAGCACAATCACCACCCAAAAATAATGACAATATCCACAAAAAGGGTTTTATTTTGGCCTAATGTTTATAGTGCTAAGTGCTTTATTGGCTCATTGATAAACATAGCCATAAGGAGCGCAAATAGAGCAAACTGATGTTACCAGTGTTTCTTATTCAGCTGTGGAGGGATGAGGTGGAGGGGCTAATCTGTATTTAGAAAGCTAAATAATTCCGCTGCTTTCCCCCTGGGGAAGTCCATCTCGCTCACAGTGCCACATGTGGAAAGCCTGGCCCCTGGGACTTTTTAATATTTAAAGACACTTAAAATAGACCATTGTTTAATGAGGACCTGGACAGAGCATTAATTGCCGCAATAACAAGTGCACAACGGGGTCAATAATTTTCTTCCCGAGTTTCTTACAAAGTTGTCATCCACTTTGCAATCCTCTCTATTAAGTGATATATACTCAAAAGTATTTTTTTCCCTGGAAGTATGTATTTAAAAGACTGTTGGGAATATTTCTGCACTGACAAGCACTACAAAGACTTGGTTCAGTGGATAATGAATTCACAATGCAAACGGAGATTCAAGAAACACACAATCCTCGAGAATGAGGGCATTGCAAAAAAGGCTTCGGCATCTCTTGCAAAACAAACCGCGCATTATATGGGAATATAATTTTCAGAGAGCGTTGCTGCACTTTTTGGAGATTTCAAAGCCCCTTCACAAGAGACTACAATAAACTGATAAACTGAGATGGGCAAGCAAAATTTTTATGGAAAGTATATATACTGCCAGCTGATCAATAAGATCAGACTAGGAAACCAGGTGTCAAGTAAGACCAAGGGTGTCATATTAACACCCTTAATATGCAACACAGTATTTCGGGAGATCCAGATATTATCTGTGGAATATGACACAGGTTTTTGTCTGTCAGCTCAAACACATTACTAATGCATGTCCCATGTGTGCTCTGTGGAACAACCTGTTTTGAGCACTTTCTTCTCAATTCAGCTAGGCAACTCCCCCAAACCCGCTCCCCAATTCCTCACCTTTCAGCCGAGTGTCTCCCCCAAAAGCTCCACAGCCCCAGTTCCCCGTTGCCACGGCGCAGAGGTTCTGGTCCGGCACTCCAGGACGCGCAAAGCCACAGTAGGCCTTTCAAAATAAAAGCGTGGAATGAGTGACCAAGAGTGGAGTACATCGCCGGTTAGTGTCATGCTACAGGCTTAAACCTCACTGCTATAGGACTGAAAAGAAAGTGGTTGGTCAATTTATTCTACACTTAAATGCCTTTGGCCAATACATGGCCTGTTTGCTCACCTTGTTGAGTTCTCTGATCATCTTCCCTGGGTCAAACTGGTCGAGGAATCGCCTGAACTTCAGCGCATCCAAAGCCACAATCTCTGTGCACCTCCTCTGCCAGTCATCTCTGAGGAGGAAGAAAAGGGCCAATCAGATCCACACTGGCAACAGGTACAGCGCAACACCTGAAAATCACTCTCATTTAGTAACTCATTCAAAAATCTCCACTTGTTAAATTCCTTCAAATCATTACTGTTAATCAATTCCTTCAAATCGCCACCATTCAGCAAAAGCCATTGATTCACATTATTCGGAAACACAAATAAATCTGACCTGTTTACAAAGTGGAATTAGCCACTTCCAAATAGCAAAAAGCTAACATTGCTTCAATTAATGTAGATCGACTCTCTGAAGTGTATGATCCTCTGGGATCTTCAAGATTCATGGATAATGAACTGTGGACAGCTTAAGCATTCTTTTCACTGTCCTTCCATTCTGAAAGCCCCACTGTCACACTGTCCCGTCTACATGTTTATGTTCTATCGCCATCTATCACTGTGGCTCATGAGAGAATGGGAGATTAACAGGGAACCAACCCCATCTCCTCCAAGACAATTACAGCTAAAGCTATATTTAAAGCTCATTCTGACAACAAACTGCATGACACATTTTAATGCTTTCCTCCTTATTCTACCGAACTGCATGAATTTACAGCTCTGAAGTATAATCCTGGACTGGTACAGTATTTAAAATAGAAGTCTGGGCAGTCATGCAGCCTTGAAAATTAGTCTGAAAAAACAGAATAAAGCTTGTTGAGGTGTACTGTACCTAGGTGTCTCGTCTTTATGGCTCTCCATCCACTTATAGGTCTCTGCATAGCCAGTGTACTTACTGTACTGCTCCGTTCCTTAAAAACAAGAAAAAAGCCATTGTTAACAAAGGAAAGAAGTTAGAAAAACGTTTAAATCGGGTTAGATTTGGTATTTAAAACGTGGTGGTGGACCAGCCACTGGTATTTTATAATGCTAATTTAGAGGTGAAACACAAGGCTGGAGGTGCCCACAGTCTCTCATTGTAGGACTGCTCATTTATGACTAATTATTTTTGTCATATTATTTCAGCAGCCTTTAACAGATACTTTATGAAGAATATTTCCAATTAATATTCTTGTTGTATATCCCCCTGCTTAGAACACAGCATAAATGTAGCAAGATGCAATAATAATTCATATCTCAACTGACAGGTATCACATGATTGTAATTAACATTCTAATGTAGGAAAAATAGCAAAAAAAAAAAGATTTACTAGCAATTTAAGTCAGGTTTTTACCCCTTTTAGAAACTCCCTGGAAGCTCTTACATTGTCTCAAAGTTGCTAGAACCAATCAGACTGCAGGGGAAATATGCAGAGGACTGCAAGGAAAACTACAGGAAGTTTATGACTGCCATCATTAAAATCCTACACTGTTACAGCCCCTCCATCAAACATCTGTCATGTGTAATAATGATTGTTTCTTCAAAGTGTGCTTTAATGTTTTTTGTAGAATCACAGCAATTGCTAGGTTAATTAAATCTGTATATCTGAATTTTACTTTTTAAGGAAGAAAGGAGGGAAGGATCTGTTTCTTGCGGAGGCCTCTCAGTGAGAGCTGAATCTTAAGACACTTTTGCAGAGGGGTGAGAACTCCAATAGGTTTCAGCAGGACCCTGTCCATAGTGAATGTGCTGCATGTACGATTCAACTTTCATCAGCCCTTTCTGCTTTTTTAGACATGACTGGAAGATGCAGTATTTATACATTAGCAAAAAGGTCACCATTTACGAACACTGGCTGACAGATAAAGCAAGCATTGTCACGTCCATCTACGGGCATTTTATGCTAAAAAGGCAATATGAAAAAGGCAGGTTCCACAGTTTGGCTGAAGTGGGCCTTTAAAAGAATATGATCATCGCCACTGCCAAACCCAAGAATTAAAGCACTTGACTGCACTGGTACCCATTACTGTAAATATAAAAGGAAGCCAGACATTAAAACACTCTGTAGATTAAATTGAGGTCTTTCTGAGCACTTGGAAATTGCCCAGTGGTTCATTCAGATGCACTAGAACTAATTAAAATACTACGGAGAGTGGTATGACGCTTGGTCAGCCAGCTGGCCCCTTGACGTTCAGCATGCTGCCTGCTTCTTTTTACCTTTACCAGCTACCGATTCACTTCAGCACCATGGACAGCCACCATAGGGAAAGGGCAAAGAGGACAGACTGGGATGTGTTGATAATTCTATTAGCGAAAGCAGGCTGTAGTCAATTAATCATGCCAGCTGTAGGAAATCAGTGTACTTTTAGAGGAAGGCACTCCACTATAATACAGGAAGAATGCTATCCTGTGACCCTGAATGTGAACAGACATGTGATCCTGAATGTGAACAAAGCTGTCTATTTTTTCTTCTTCCGTTTAAACATGGAGCTGGAAGGAGAGATCCCATGACCAAGACCGTCACCATACCCTGGAATATTCTTCACCTGACTGTCCTAGCCTCGCCAAAACCTACTCCGAGCCTTGTCTTGTCTTTCCTCTTGCTACCTGTTAATAAACATTCCAACTGAAACTGAAATTTGACATTTTTACCTAGCTTGATTTATTGAAGCATTAAGTGCGTGCAAAACTGCCTTGCTGGTAAAAAAAAAAAAAAAAAAAACAGCATGTGATTGGCTGAGGTATTTCCTCGGCTCTGATCACAAATCATGTCACTGGCATTGCATGTGCAAAAACATCTAACATGTGCTAAAGGCTTTGATAGGTCTAGCCCCCTGTCGTTCTGAAAGAGGTCCGCTCAGAAACAGATACTGATAAATATTCACTCCATTGTTTCAGTCAGCTGACAGCATAATGAAAACTCCTCTCATTGTTTAATGAGAACATGATAAATCGTTTCATAGTATAGTTATTAATTCACTGCAGCAGCAATTAAATGAAGTGCATTGTGATAGTCAATGCAAGCTGAGTACATCGAGATCTGAGCTTGACTGGTCCATCATTGGCACTGAATAGCAGACTACTGTATAGGCTGCAGTGTCACCATAAACACAAGCCAGCAGTAACTGCTCTTTCATCCTGTCTATATTCACCGTAAATATGCTTTTTACAGTCGTCTGCCGGTCTTCCTTTATATTATGTAAAGGCAACGCACAATAGCTGCGACCAGGTGGGATAGTTGTTGTGCTTTGGCCGCGGTGTACATGATATAAATTACGTCAGCAAGTTCAGACAGGACGTTGGCGTTGTTGGCGGTCGTCTGAGCGTGGGAAGAATGCGGTTTAGGGAGAGCTTGATGAATGAGACATTTCACTGTCTCAGCCAGCGGGCGACAGCCAGCACCAGAGCTCTGGGCCAAGGCCGGACTCCCTCCGTGTGAAGTGGGGCATGGAGAGCAGAGAGCTTATCAGACCGTGCGCTCGCTCGCTCTCTTTCGCCCCCTCTCAAACCGCTCTAAAGTTGAGGCCATCTGTCTTCCCTTATTGGCACCGTCCCAGACATCTCTGCATCGGCTCATTTGCCTGTCGCTGTAAAAAGGCAAGCTTGTTTTTTTTTCGTTCTTTTTTTCCCCTCCCGCCCTCTTCCTGATGACCAAAACAACTTATGTTAGTGAGGTACTTTGAGGACAGCCAGCCATAAATCATAACCTTTTTTTTTTTTTTTTTTTTTTTTATAATGCTACTCATGTCATGTGGCAGAGAAAATTACGCTTTTACGTATCTGGATAAAAGATGACGAACATTGCATTCATTTGATTGGACACTCGGGTTTGAGGGAAAGACTGAGCATCAGAACCATCAGCAGGGTCATTTATCCTTAAACAAACCTGGCACTTATGACTTTGCTGATCACTCCTGACAGTGACAGCACTGTTGACTATATCTTTGATAACGGGTAATATGTTGACATTATACTGCTGCTATTATGATATTTCCTTGTCCTGTTGCAGTTTGTTTCTTCCCACTCTGTTAAAGACTGGTAGATGATAGAGAATCCACGGTTCATGGATTTTCTGTATGGTAAGTCTTACAACATGGAGCGACACGGCAGAGCAAAAAAAAACAGACTCATGAACAAGGAGCGATATTTCTCACCACTGGCTCCGCTCACATGTTCTGCCCAAGATAACGGAGCCCGAAAAATCACAAATGGAATGCAATGTGACTGAGGAAGGGGTGAAGAAAAGTTGTGAATGAGAAGATCAGCTCTGATGGAAACTGGAATGGTTTAAAGATCAAATTGTTTCCATACAGACAGCCCGTGCATGAAACTAAAAAGAAAACCAAACTTTAGCAACAACTATACAAATGGTCCATATGTCTCCGTTCTCATTTCCAGCTGACCCGTCAGTTTAAGTCGCTGTTGCGTAAGTGGTGCTTTCCTTATGAGAGCAAAACCAAATCTCATTAAGAGTACCACCTCTGGACGGACTCTGGCTGTGCAGGTTACGACTTTATCGAGCGGCCCTTCCTGTTCGAGTCAATTAGCCAAATTTACGTGACATTTTTGCTTGGGCCCGCTGAACGCTTCGCACTGCTTTCCTAAGCAGAGGAGAAAGACGGCTGACGGGGGCTGGGGAGATTCCATGTGAGATTGATGAGTCCGGGGCGCCGTTGACATAAGGAGAATTCATAAGCTCGCTTGAGTTCTGGTGATCTCAGCAAAGGAGCTGATTAAGGACCAGGGCCTTGCGTATCCCTTTCGCCTCCACTGGAGAGCGACTGACTGCTTCATTTGCCCTCATTTGGCACATGTGACACTTTATGAGGTTGCACCAGGCCAGCCTGTGCAATTTGGGTGGACTAAACCAGCCAAAGTAACCTAATACTGAGCAGCAATTTCTCAGATACCAAGAACTGGAATAGGGCTAGGGCTGTAAGCTTGTTGCTATATCTCATGAAATCGTTGGTGGAGGAAGTTTTTTTTTTGGGTGTAAAATGGAAGATGACACAATTGGACAGTTCCTTTAACCCATTCTCCTCCTACTTTTCTCTAGTAATGGTGGTTTATGATGGAAACGATACATATTTAAACATGAGAAATTCAAATTTCTAACACTGCTAATTACAATATATAAATATCACTGGCGGTTTTCATGGCCTCTTTCAAACTGACTCTTACAGGTGTTCTCGCTGTTAAAACTATGTCAGAGTCCCATTCTGTTGTATCAGTCAGCGTGAATGACATCAGTCAGGTTTGTGGGGGGAGTCTGGAGGAGGTGTGTCAGACAGATGGGAAGATGGAGGGGAGGCTCTTTAAACTAGAGTGATTCCTGCTCTGGATACATAATGAGGGCCTCGCTGAGTACTGTAGCGTTCTGAGACTGAGGTGCTGGCTGAAGAGTCCGCTGAGCGCACTGCAAAGCAATTCTACAGTCCCTAATTTATTCATGAGCCATGTTAGGATCATTCAAATTTTCATTTACCTGCCATATACTTGTGTCCAAAAATTTTTGAATTTTGGAAATTCTCAGCTGCCATTTCCCACAATGCAATGTGCAGGAGTTTTGGATGGCATCCTGGAAAAAATGAAGTAAATGCCCTAAAGTAATTTACATTTTTGGCGATTGTTCAATGAATTGCTAGGTACAATAACTGACACAATGTCAGTTCAAAACTAGTGTGTTTCCAAAAAACAACCTCCATTCCTGACACACTCGCATCTCTTAGGATATACCGTATTCCTAAACTGCAGGGAAGAACAAGGAAGAAATGTGGTGCATGCTGACCCCATCCTTCACAAGGCTTGCCCGTTTTGGGATTCACCCCTGGGCTTGGAGGCTGACCTGTGATGATCAGGCACTCGTTGTACTCGAGAGCCTCGGTGAAGAGACGCGCCGCGATGAGCTCGGGGTTGATCAGGAAGCGGATCTCCTCCTGGACCAGCCCCAGTCCCTGTAACTCCTCCCCCCACCATCCTGTTGGCGAAGTCCACCTGCAGGTCGAGCAAAAGTCGCCACAAACCATTAAGCACAGAGTTTAGACTTATAGGGTTCTATCTAATAGTTCAATTAAAAATGGGTTATGCTCATACTATACATTTCAACAGACTCACCCCTTGAAATGTCTTTGTTTTGGTAATACTAACATGGACACATTCTATACCGTTCATGAAAAATAGTGTCCGTGCAGAAGAATTATTCTCAACCCGCTGCAAACATACCCATGAAAACTGGCTGAACCACAAAATAAAGTAGTTAGTGGTTAGTGTCGGCTGTACTGTGGAGGGTGCAGCTACCTGAAGCATTCCATGTCCCTGATCTTCAATGGTTCCTTCACAGGTGATATGGAGTCTTGTGAGTATTGTGTCAGAGCTGAAGTATGAAAATGATTTTTTAAAATATGAATTCTTTTTTAAATCATCTTCTTGTATGACAAACAAACACACCCCACAAAAAAAAAAAGCACATATTAAGTAATCCTTATTGATGGTACAGTATAGATCTCTGTAATTAGACTACATTGATCCACCCAACTGTAGTTCCACAAGACTCCTGACTAAGCGTAACTTCTCAATGGACTAATTAACGCATGATGGAAACACTCAGTCATCTGAACAACTCTGCAATCATACACTTTTGACCAAAGGGTCAATCGGTACCACTAATTTAGCCACTCTTTTTTCCTCCTCATTATCCTTCATCTGCAACAGGGAACACACAATGGATTGTCATTGGCCGGAGCAGGCCTCGTCTTACAGTTGTCTGCCTTAAAATGAATGGCTATTAAAGACACTGTGAGAGCATATCTTCAGATTAAGCAAAACCAGGCAGGAAGCAGCTTGGAGAAACAGTCTCCCAAAAATTTGAAAATTTGCTTAAGTGGAATCCCAAATATTCCTAAAAGGTTGCTCTATGGACAGGGAACTTTGGCTGTGATTCACTATATGACACAACATCTATGTCCAAACATTTTCAAGGCCGTACAGGTCGTGTAGGCTGCAGGTATGATAACACTGAAGACAGATAAACCGACAAAGTTATCATTGTGCAGCAGAGTCTGTTTTTCTCACTACTGCAGAGCAACATCTTGTGACTTTAGGGCACAAAATGTACCATGAAATGAAAGGAAATAATTACCTCTCCCATTTTGGAAAGTTGTTCAAACATTGTCTTGTGAATGTCACCAGGCCTGTGGGTCCTAAAGTTGTGAGGAAAATAAAATATTTGTAAGAGTTTAGGGATAATAGGCTGTTACACAAACAAAATGTATACAGTTTTGAAGGTTACATGATGGGTAAACAGATGTTGGGAAATAACTCCATACTTCACACTTGAAACATTTTGAAGACTCACTTTTCTCGGTGACTCGTCTGAAGTAGCACAGAAGCGTTTTGAGTTTCTCAACCTTTCGGTGAGGAGAACCTTCGAAGAGTCTGTAATCATATGGAAAGAGGGCTCGACATTACACATGGCTAACATTATCTTGCCAGTCGGTAAAACAAAACATCATACTCTTATTGTGTACAAGCACTTTGCTTTCTTGCCTGTCAATTAAAACGCCAGCACCTTGACTCTGTTAACATGTAGCATTAAGCCATTCTGTATGTTTCATATAGATTTTGAGCTGTTCAACATGGCACTCAGATCATTGTACACAAGACCCCCGGCCATAGGCTCAACCCGAGGCTTTTCCTACAAGCTGTGCGGGCATGCACCACAGAGAGTTCACATAAAGACACAGGAACAGGAAACAGGAAGGAGTATTTCAGGGTCCCAGCATCCCAGACAGCGGACTTCCTCCGTCCTGATAAATCTTCCTTCCCAATCCGCTACCTTACTAGGCACTGCTCCAAAAACAGACTTTTCACAGGAAAAACAATATCATACACAACGGTAAGCAATAAACCGAAAGCCCTGGAGGGGATAAAAACTCATTTATTACAGCCCATTCCCGCGTGGACGTTTCCCCCCTCCCGTATAGGCCGTGAAGCCAATTTCACGTAATGTAATCCTGAGGGCAGCTGCTCAGAGAGGAGATGACCCATCAGAGGCAAAACAAGCTCTTTAGTAAAGAAACAAACGATTACCCTTTCTCTGAAAATAATTATATACTGTCAGCGCCGTTCCTTTAAGGGGAACATTTGAATGTATAGAGGGGTGTCGGAGTAACTTCAAGACTTCCAGTGTGAGTAAATTTGTTCTTAAGGAACGTGAGTGAGAGCTTGAAACTGAACGAAATAGGACAGCCGGTGCACAGAACGGCCCAGCTTATTCTAACAATCATTACCGTAAAAGTCTCACTAGTATATATCAGCCATCCAGTCCTTCTCGTGTGACTGTGCGTGGGTCATTCAAGCCCTGCGCGCACGGTTTCATCAAGCACGTTCAGTTTCCTTCATTGGGTCTTACAGCATACCTGCACTGGCCGTTTTAACCCCTTAGTGCAAAGTCTACGATGTCAAGTAAACAGACGCCATTCATTCAAAACACACGCAGTCCCTCCGCCATCTTTTGCGATGCACTTCTATGTCGACTTTTAACTGCGTCTTTATTTTGTTTAACAGAACTGCGAAAAGTAACAGACTGAAACTTGCTTCCCTACGTATATTTTTATAAATTAAGTAGTAAGGAGATTGCGTTTGGTGGATCGGGTCCAGCGGTGTCCTGGAAAGGCCTTCTGTCATTTCAAAGAAGGCAAATTAGCGAAGCGATGCCAAAAGAGCAATCTGTGGAATGGCCGATGCTACAGCGCGGCAGAGTGCAAGCTGGTACTGTAAGTGATTGAGGTTAACTCAATTATAGGGGGCAAGGCAGAATGACTGATTGGCTATATCAGCAGTCCTGCTTTACTCCTCTGCTCAAAAAAGTGCAACTAAGTTATTCTGCTTTTCTATGCAGTAAAGTGAAGGAATTAGTCCATCCGTGCTCTCAGTTTCACGTTGTACTGCATGACCATTTTACAGAGATTTAAGATGATCTTGAGCATTTAAAACAGCATTGTTTTGTTCATTTGTATTAATGCTTTGCTCATAGTTTGCATAATACCAGACCTCAGACATAGGTGCAACCTGAAATGGTCAACGCTAGCCACATAATGCTAATTCTTTTCGCCAGAGCAAGCCAAGTAATTTCAAGATGATTTGAAAAGTACGCTTCATAAACCTGAGGAATAAAAAAATTATTCTGGCCGCACTTCCAAGACAAACTGACATACAGCGGCCAACCTGGTCAGCAGACAGCAGCAGCTCAGACTAAATCTCCGATATTACCGCAACACAATTACAAAATAAATTCTGATGTAACTGCCTTTAAGCTGATAGTCAATTCAATTAAGACCAGACAGTACAATGCCTCTTCATTTTAGTAAACAAGAGGACAGGAATACATTTACCTGCTCTGTAAGTATTTAATGAATTATTAACTCTGTCTTCCATCCCGGAAGATTAATTTAATTGTGCCTTACTTAGCATGTAATTTGTTAAAAATTTAACTGGCACCTTTTCCCAAAATGTAAACAGCATAATTTTACTCTGGTTATGACTTAATCTCTGGTTTCATAAACAGCTGAAACAAATTATGTTATTTAATGCAACTTATATTTACACTGATAGTCAAGAAATTATTTACCTCTAAGGCAGACAGCTTAAAAAAAAATTAATATCAAAAATGGGGCATAATAATGTCTCACTACATTTTAAACGCACAAAAATTATTAACCTGGGAGGTTTGTGTCTTACATTTTAAAACATGCTCTTACAGGCTGTAATTTTTTATTTTGATTTATTAATGTTTTTGCAATGAAGCTTGTGAAACAACCCATTTCCCAAGAGTAAGATGAACATGATATTACTATCCTGAGAGTGTTTGTACATTAAGAATGACAGTCAGCGAACCCTAGGCTGGAGAACATGCATGCCAATGAGTCTTCACATACAAGGCACGCGACCAACATCATCGACATCGACCCGTAAACCCAGACTGAACGTCTCTACTGAAGAGCAGATGGCTTCTCACCTGACAGGAAGATAAACTGAGACAGGGATAAGATGGATTGTGGTGCACTTTTGGATAAGCAGCTCTCCCACAATCCTCATCGGTTTTAATGACCGCTCTCATGAAATATTTTAGCATTACACCAGGTGATTGATTTTAGAGAGACATAACTCAACGTGCAATGAAACCAGTGTATATTTCTGCCACATGCTCACCCCCTCTGGCTTAAAAACAGAGGGGAAAAATCCATCAAAACTTCCTGGCTCCTAAGTCTATCAGTCAAAGATGAATAAAATGGTGTCCAATTGGTTCTGGTAAGCCACACCCTCTGTATTTGTGCCTTAGTCTAGCCTGTCCTTATCTCTCCTGTTGGCCTTACTTTGCTAGTTTGAAATTAAATCACTTTTTTTTTTAGCCAGGTAGGCCAACTGAGAGCTCAATTTTGTTGTTGTGATGACGTGGCGATTGAGTAGCAAATGTAATCAGAATAAGATAACATATTGGGTGACCCCTGCTCTTTTGAAAGTTTCATAGGATCTTGATAATGACTGGCCTGAGTCAGGACACTGAATTAGCGTCCCCTCCAAATAGTGCACTTTAAACATCAACTCCTTGTGTTTTTGTCATAACGAAAACTCAGATCTGGCATTGCCTCTGAGCTAAAACATAGCCTCTTCTATTAGCATCATCAGCTGTAGGTAAACATGTTTAATTTGGACAATGGTGCCTCCATATGGAGACACTTTTTGTTTGTCAGAGGAAAAACTGTCTGTGAAAACGTATATTTTCTGCATAAAATGAGAAAGCGAAAAGAAATCAGTTCCTTCCTTACTCTGTAAAAGTAGAAGTATGCGTATTCATGTTCAAGCCAAATTCATTTTTATCAACATTTCTTGCATAGAGTGTAAGAAATTCTGGACAGATAAAAGTGTGATTTCAGTTTGCTCAAGGCCAGGTAAAACTTGAGTCACAAACGTTATGGTGCAGTTACGATTATTTTAAAATGCATCTCTCATCTATCTGATTGTTTGGCTAACATGGGGCTGAGGTCATTGGCTTTTCCTTCCAAACTGGTCCTGACGTCTGTTGCTGAAGCAGGAAATGGCATTACCTATGGAAGTTGATTTCTGGGTAATTGGAGTACTCGGACTTCCTGGAGTTGCGGCGGGGGAAGGTGCAGAAGAAGGCGTTGGCCAGCAGGCAGGCGATCTGCTCCTGTGACATGGTGATGGAGTGATTCATCTTCTGTTTAAGCAGAGGTATCGGCTGAGAGAGGCGGAGAGACGGAGAGCGTGTGAGAAACGGAGGGAGAAAACCTATTAGCACAGCGCACTTACCAGAGGGGCAAAAGTGCTTTTACAGATTACTGGGAGTGACTGTGGTGCAACACTCCATCCTTTAAATCGGCAACAACCATTACCATAAATGTCTATTAATCTAGCTTGACTGCAGTAAAATATCTTGTACAGCAAAAGCACTTGTGGTCAAATAATTTAAAGCTCAAAACATACCTAAATAAGAACAACCTCAACCCTGCCACTGGGTAAAGTATCTCTCTTATATAGCAACGCCAATTGACAGTATGTCCTTTTAATTAGTTTGTTTAATTGATACACAAATCTGCCATTAACAATATTATTTTACTTAATCTAACTTAGTCACTATGTAGCTCCTTGGCCTCAGTTTCATAAACCATTCCTTCAACTGGCCACAGACGATAAATCCCTGCCCTGCAATTAGGAATCTGTAGCCTCAGCGTTACAATCCTTTACAGCAGGCAACCACAGATAACATAACTGAGCATTACCTGAATATATGTAAAAATGGATAACCAACTGAGTTACCCAATCAGGTTTAGGCTTGGCATCAATGTTCTATCAATAGATCTCCTACTGATACTCTGCCATTAAGCTGTTCCAGGGCGTTTATTTTGGACTGGTCTTGATCCAGAGTGACCATAGAGGCCATGAGCACGTAATGAGAAACATGGCCTCCGCCACCGGCTACCGTTGACCTTGGGTCCATTTGGTCACTGTCCGTCCATCTGACCAAAGTCTCTAAACACTCACCAGGGTACACAGATGAGGGGCCTTCACCGCCAGCTTCACCATGTCTGGCAGGATGGACTCAAAAAGACGCTCCGCTTCAACGTCCTCAAGCCCCTTTGAAAGAGATAAAGCTTATTAAAAGTTTGAGATGTTTCAGTATCCTACCTGAAAGTAGACTATGCAGTATTTCCCCCAATGTCTACAAGGGGAATGGCAATCACAGTTCACTCAATTGTATTTATTGCAATTCTGAATTTACTGCAATTCCATTTCTGGGTTAGTGGGGTGTGATGGGCCGCCTTGTAAAGATATTCTGTGGAGACCGCTGGCTACTACGCAGAATGGTGGATTCAGTGCAGTTCAGTTCACTGCTACTGACACTGAAGAACCCAGGAGACCGTAAAGCAGTTTCCGTA
The DNA here is from genome assembly GCA_022829145.1 of Albula goreensis. Taxonomy (NCBI): domain Eukaryota; kingdom Metazoa; phylum Chordata; class Actinopteri; order Albuliformes; family Albulidae; genus Albula; species Albula goreensis. The sequence continues at coordinate 11,843,731 of CM040750.1, forward strand.
CATTAGCATCAACAAAAAAGGGCTTATTGGGATTTACACTTGAGTGGGAAGGTATTTTTGTACAAAAACCAACATCTGGGAGAGGGGTTATCAATTATTCCGGGAGAACAAAGTTTATTTCTTCAATTGACTGTCAATACAGCGAATGTCACCAGTGAGCAAAAACGAAACAAGCACTTCATTCTCTCTAAGTAGCAATTAAATCGAAATGGGCTTGAGTCTTCAAAAAGGTTATCCTATTTTAAAATGAAAAGAACACAGTCCAAGAGACACGTTTGCCAGTCTTATATAAAATAGGAAATACTCAAAGAAACGTGAAAAGTCTGAAGCAAAAAAATAGCAACGCTGAGTTGTGATTCACCCAAAGGCATCTGTGTCTCTCCATCCGTCCGTGATTTAAGCTAAACGTGCGTTTATTTTATCATAGCGGCGATTTACTGCCTGCTTATCTGAAACTGTATTGGCTGGAAACGTCAGGCTGATCAATCACCGAGCCACTTCATCACAGTGGCTGGGCATGTTGTCTGATTAAATGGGTTCCTGGAACAGATGCAAATAACCCCATCCAAGCGGGCTGGACGCCATTCTCCTGGCCGGGAATCCGCCTCCGCAGGAAAATTTAGCGTTGTCCATTTTTTTTATTGCGGCACAGAATTTTTGGGACTTAAACGCTGTCATAAGTAATGACCTGCTTGATATCATAAAGTGCTCCTTTGGGCCGAATGAATGAAGGCAGCTGACAGGCGGGACAGGATATAGCTGAGGTAGCAAGGCCCCCGCGTTCCTAAATCAACACCCCCGACAGCGCATCAAATCAACTAAGCTAACAATCTGCGCGTGACCTGACGCTGGCCCATACATCACATCGCGCCGACGAAGTCATCAGGCAACACGGGGAAGCCCGCAATTAAGCAACGTCCGAATCTACCATAGTATTCCTGTAACCCATTTTAATTCCCATCCTGCCTCAGTAATGAAAAAGCTCAGGACTGACAGGTCTTGCAGAACGCGGCAGAGTAACTGAGATGCATCAAAATCCATGCGTATAATTACTTCGAAAACAATCTGATCCTGTCGGTTATGTATTGGCACTCAAGTAAGTCAATCTTTGAGATTAATATTATGTGCAAACTCTCTTCTTGGGCTCTGCAGTACTGTCCAGTTTCACTGTGGCATAAACACCATACTATAGCCTACCCTGTCCACTTATCATTGTCAGATCAGTGATAGTAGGAAATAATTTAATATCTGAGAATCTACAAAAATGTTTTACATTTGTAATTGCATTTACTCATGTGTTCTGCAAACAAACAAACAAACAAATAAATAAATAAATGATATAATCATTTGGATGATGTATTAGACATTCAGACATACGATCAGGCCCGTCCATACATGATGTAAAACTGCAATTCATAAATTAAATCACATTTTTGACTGTCAGTGTCTTTTGCTTTCATTTTATTCGGACATAGCCAAAGCCCCCCCCCCCACACACAGCGCAGCATAGGTCACTCTGTGTGAGACTAGAAAGCGTCCTGACACAATCTTTCCCCCTAAATTGAGATTAATATCCCGCTTGTCAAGGACACTTCTGGATCTACACTTCAAAGCTATAGATTGAGTTCTGACATGTGTCTGATAGAAACTGTCAAGGTTTTGGTATATGGTGTCTAGCTGCACACACAACTCAAAGCGCACTTTAGAAAAAACCTCCAACACATTTTCATAGGGCTTAAGATGCAGTGTAGTTTGGTGGACGATATTCAGAGCCTTTCTGCTACACAGAATCATTTCTATAACCATGATCACGATCTCATGGTTCAGTGCACAACAGTTAGTTAAAAGGGCCATTATACAAGTTTTTAGTCATCTCGTGGGACAAAGGAGCATTCTTCAAGATGGACGTTCTTGTGGAAAAGCATGTGGAGGAAATCTACTCCACGCTTTCCATAAACGTTCAACAATGCTATCCTTTGGTGATTGAGGAAGCCATACAAAGTTTTTAGTCTTCATTCATGTGTTCATGAGAAACACTCAGCTCTAACTATGTAAAGCTGAGGATTTACAAACAAAAATATTTTTTTAACCTATCAATACTTGTTAGACCAAAACATAGTGAGTGAAAATGTGTATGTTGGTCTATATTTAACACATTGTAAATGAAAACCCTGAAACCATGTCAATGGAATTGCCCTTAGTTGATACTGTACGCTGAATATGAGCAGAATTTAATCAGCCGCGAACAGGGACCTTATTTTGCAACAGAAAAAAAAAAAAAAAAAACTTCTGACATTTATGAGAAACCACAAGCTGACACTTTCATTTCAGTGGTAACCACCGAGACAGTTTACAAGACAGGTCCTAATTTGTAGTTCTTTTTTAAAAGCCATTACACCTCCGCTGTCCGTCAAGACTGCAGCTCTGAGGACTCGAACCCTGTGACAATTACCGCGGGCTTGAAGGACCGCTCCTGGCAAATCTAATTATGGCCAAGGACTTAACCACAAATAGCTGGCATTTTCAGATATGAGCCCAGATCCCCATATCTGACGGACACAGCAGTTTTCAGCAGACAAGCATATCAGCCAGAATTTCACACTTAAAACCTTTGATGGATCTATCAATTTAGTATAACGTATGCAATCACATGCATAACATTAAAATGAAAAGCCTCAACTGTATAAGCGACCGGAAGACAAAAAAAAAAAAGTTTATCTTTCTGTTACATTTCTGTTACAAAAATATTGAGGAGAAAAGGGGAAATTTAGCAAATTTGTTTCAAGCCTCACTTCCTCCGGTTTGTCTCATCCGTTATATTTGAAATATGATATATGCTGATAACAGCAACCTCTCTGTCCCTAAAACAAGCAGCCCTCTGTTTGATGGTATCCCTGTTTAAACCACTGCCCGTTAATCAAATAGCTAAGTCTGGCTGTTTTTTATTATGATGGGCAGTTTTAGAGTGTGTGCACATGCCGTTTTCAAATCAAAGGCACCAATGTATGGATGATGGGAGGCTAAAAATGCAAACACTTCCACGGTAAGATTTCCTCTTCAGGGGAGACGTCAGTAAAGATAGTCGCTGCAGTTACTATGAGAGCAGGCTAGGCCCGATAGGCTAGGCATATTGTTCCACTTTGATTTAACACACTAAAACCAGGAGCGTACAACAGCAGGATCCCATTGGCTCTGTCCTACCAATGATAGGGTGGGCCGGGTTGGACAAGGATCATCAGACTGCATAAGCTCCTCCCATCTACTCGCCAGGTCCTTTAAGGTTATCGGATGTGTTATTTCTGCTTCCAGATACAGCTCTGCAATATGACGATGACTGTCCTGCAGCTGACTGTACTGGTACTAGTGGAAATAATCACAACTGCAGCAGAGAAGAGCATGTCCATCATCTACTGCGCTCTCTGAGCAGATGCAGGTGGAACTACATCTATGCAGGATCTGTGTAAAGTTGCCAGTTCCAAACAGTCCCAAAAACCTCACACAAATGGAAAAAGAGGATTTCAAAACTGTCAAAAAGTGGCCGGAGTGTACAATGTAAAAATTTAGCCGGCAGTGCCCCCTGCTGCCTGAAAGCTGAAATGCCCCCAGAGAGAAATCCCACTGTGAGCTGAAAGCCTAATGTGTAATCAAGCAAAGTAATTAAAAAGACACAAATTGACAGTCATGATAATTACACTTCAGTTAAAAAAAAATATATATATATATACATAAAGAACCTTTTTTTAAGTTATACCCTACCAGTAGAAATGGGTACTTGTGCATATGTGAGCAGCATATGACGTACTGTAGCATACGATGTAGTGGTTTCAATTCCCATGTAGGCAGCTGCTGTTCTACCATTCAGCAAGGTGCAGAATTGCTTCAGTATATACTCAGCTGTATAAATATTATGTGCAAGTTGCTCTACATAAAAGCATCTGCTGAATGCATTGCTTAATTAGCTGCTAGCAAGAAGAGCAGCCCATTAAACAACGGTGACAATTACATCACGAACGGTTTAATCAAAATGATTCCATCCGTTATACTTGGGCATCACTTTCAGAATTACAGAGACCTCTCTTCAAAGTTGTACTGTCCTGAATGTTTGAAACAGCTAAGCGCAACTACACTACAACTTCAGCCTATGGTAACAGATAGGGGATGTGGTCTCTACCATTCAGGAATCAAGCACACCGCGAAAGTCTTCAAAAGGTCCACAGAGGGTCTAAGAGAAGGTCTTTGCAAAGTGCCAAACTCAAGGAAGAATATAGAGTATTAGGAGACAGTGCAGGGATGACCTTCTGAATGTGAAGTTGTGAAGCTAGGAAGGCATCCAGATACACACCACCGTTGCCCCCTCCCCCTGCCCCCCTCGAGCATGCCAGTTCTTGGAACAGGAGAATAACACATCGCTCAGATACTTAAGTGGACAGCTGGAGCAGAGGGAGCAATACTGCATGCTGATTAGAACTGGCTAGAAGTGCATTTTCCTAATGGCCTTGATTAGCTTCCTTATAGAATTCACTTCCCCTTTTAATTAAAGTGGATTGAGCCGTTAAACGGTGCCGACCGGTTATTGATCCAGAAATATGTACATTTCCAATGAAATCATTTTAAGGGAGAGGGAAAAAAATTACTAGGCCATCCGGTAGAACTATGAATCACTAGGACGTTATTCTTAAGTATGAGAGAAAAGAACGAGGGATATTGGTCTCACCTCTACACGGAAAATTTTTCCTGAGGTGACAATACACTTTTAGTTAATGAACAGCTGAGATTTATCAAGTGTGAGCCAAATGATATTGATCATAAATCAATGCATTCATACAAGCAATGCAGGATTTATCAATGTTTTCAGATATTTTTTTGCGATTTCAAAAGTCCTCTGGATCATTCACTGTGATCAATTATATTGAGTGAGTCACATGCTGACCTGCACTGTGATGCTGACAAACCTTTTTAGCTGTGGATAAATGCTACGCAATCAGACAAGCCAGAGACCGAAGGCCTTTACATAGATATAAACAATATCTACAAAGCTGATATAAACATTATAAATTAATATTCTTCATCTTCCTAATATAACTTTTAATTATGTTAGGTATAATATATATGTCGTGTGAACCCAGTGTTTTCTGAAATTCCTATGAGGATTTATGGTCCTAGGAAACAAAATTGTTGTTCGATAACAAAAAATAAACTGAGACTGTTTACGACATTAAACTGGGTCAACCCAGACTGTTTTCACAAGGTGTAGCATGTCTTTGCAACATTTGTGTGAAGTAGTGGTGAATACGTTTCACATAATCACCATGTCCAATACGAGTGCAATACGAACAGCAACATCAAAAAACAGGGTAGTAGTACTCCAGGCATACCTATACCCTATTTAACCCAATAAGATCAAGCTCACCGCAAAAGATAATCATGGAAAAGTAATTGTACTAAAAGGTTGATTCACGCATATCAATTAAGAGTATACCATGTCCATTCAATCTGAACTGAAATGATTATCAAATGCTAATTTGCATTCTGTACATTTAATCATTGGGAAAATCTGGGTCATGTCAGAAGTGGAATGACGATACCTGCTGTTGCATATGTATGGCCAATAGCAACACCTGATCTGGATGCGTGGCCTACTCAGTACAGTCTAATTAGTCTGGCAAGAGTCTACTGCTTACCTGAGTACATAGGTAGTTTAGAGCACTGAAGTCCCATTTCTTTGCATGAGTAGTGTTGTATCGCAGAATAGCTTCCTGAAAGAGAACATTTACAACGATTATTTAAATCTTACTGTTCCCTCAACCCAAATTTGAGGGATAATGAGGTAAAAATGTTTAAAAGATGCTAGCAAAACTGGTACATAACTAAGAACAAAGTGAATTACAATGAGAAAAGCTGACGAGATAAAGGTCATAATGCATTAGTTGAAGTACATTCTCACTCATAATGCATTCATTTACTTCATTGTGTTTTTTGGAAACAGAAAACTGTTTTTTAGACTACTACGCCACCTGCTGGTTGTTTTTTGCAATAACTGCAGGGGTAAAATTGATTTCAGTCCTACTTTACTTCCAATGAGCATTATTAAAGACACCAAAATGCATGCAATATCTCTTCTATGCCCAGCACTACAGAAAACAGAGTTCCCACTCAGTCATTTAATTTTTATTAAATGTTGAAGAATGATATGTGTCCCTTTCTGGCAATCTGTTGCCAAATTTGTCATCATTCTACTTCTTTATATAAACATAAACGCTTTCTTACCTGTACATCCCGTGATCTGTCAAATTGAGTTTCCAATGATGTCCGGATCAACTCCCAGCGACTTTGAACTCCAGTAACACCCTGTCAATAACAAAAGGGTCGGTCAGCTGCAGTCAGGCCTTTTTGCATACCATGTTCACGTTGCATTAAGTGAACATCCTTCACTATTTATGAAAATCCTTACCCTTCCCTGGGAAAAAATGTATGTGGTGCTGTAACAAATGGTAAGATATGATAAAATGTCGCCCTGCATTTCAACCAAATTCATATAGTTATGCAAGACGTGAGTGTGTAACATGTGTTATAATTTATCTTATCAGCATCAATGCAACTCAAAGACTCGTTCCTCATACCTCGTTCTCTACAGGGAACAGGTTTTTTCAGAGCAGGGCATCTTGACGGTCACGTCGTCCCACACGTCTCGGAACTTGGAGGGATATGGAACAGGAGGCTGTCCTTCCTTTAAAAGGTCTGTCTGTCAAATAAAACACAGTGGTGTTAGGGTGACTGGAGATTTCCAGTAGTCTTGACTCCTGATCCTCAAAATCTAATAGAAGATGTTGAAAAATCTGTCTTTTTTGGCATAGGCTTTCTGTGTAATTGTGCCCTCACATTTCTGAGGGGGATCTGATTGGCTGGAAGCAGTTATCATTTCATGCACAGAACCCCTCCCCTGACTTTGTAGTTCTGCATTCCCATTTATCAAGAATACACATTCTGTGTTGCATGGACAGCTATGAGCCAGAAAAACTGGGCCAGTAGGTGGGTCTAAAACAGGCTGCCAGAGAGCCGCTCTTTAGGTTAAGGAAAGGAAATTCACTGCCGAGAAGCCCCCAGTCTCACCCTTATCATGATCGTGTGATTGTGACCGGCCTTCAGGCGCGGCAGGGGCAGGCTGCACTGCGGTGTCCTCCTCAGCTGAGATATGGGGGTTCCCATCCACACCTCATCTCTTCCCTCGTCCGAAGCCTGCGGGCTGCACAAACGACACACAGAAAACACATTCCATTCAATACCCCCTGCATGACAGACAGATCCTCATCAAAACTTTATTAAAGCTAGTCTTTATGAAAGTTTTGATATTTTTCCATACTATCTGGATGCAATTATTCTCCCCGGAGGATACAGTGCAATTTTTTGTTTAATGGAAAATAATGGACATCATTTTTTTTAATGTTCCATCTAACCTACCAAGACAATATAAAAATTTGATTTTTAGCCTTAGGAATTTGAGAGAGAATACGGTCAACAATGATGCTGGTGTAGTAGCTTATGATTCATATTAAAATCACTATACCAATAATGTTAGTCACAATGCATTCCATTTTATTAGCAGTTAACCACATAGCTCTGCTGCAGCAAAACAGCACTTTTTTTGCTTAATTTGTTCACTGCAGCAAAGCACCACAGTACCTTGGAGGTGGGCTTGGTGACTGGGCCCTCGAGGAGTCTAATGTGACAGGAGATTTCGGCGTCGCTGAGGACAACCCTGCTGCGTCTGGTTTCTCAGAGCCTCCCGTGCCCCTAGCCAAGCTATACCGCTCGCCGCTGCACTTGCTCTTAGCCAATGGAGTGGTTTCTGTCTCATGGTTGATGAGAGTACCATCTACACTCTTGAGCTCCTGCAGACTCCCTCTGCTATCAGAGGGCCCTGCACCACGGGAACCCTGGGATAGCTCAGCAGCCTCGCCCTCCGGTTTTACTGGACTGGCGTCCAACGAGCTGGGCCTCTTTGGCTTTCGTTCACTGGGAGATTTACTCTGACTGGCGGCCTTCCTTCTGACCCCAGGCCCTTCTTCTGGAGAGCCCATCTCAGCCTGCTGCCCCTCTGTGACATTGCCTCCCGCTGATGGAGAATTCTGGAAGGAATCTGGCACTGCCTTTCTGGCTTCACTCTCCTGCGCATCTTTAATGGCTCTGTCAGGAGAGGTTTCATGTTGCTTGGCTGCTAGCTCTTCACTCATTTTTCCAGTTGCGGGACACGATCCAACAGTGTTCCTCCTTGCTTCTTCGCGCTTCACCTCTGCAGATTTTGCAGGACTAGAGACAGAGAGAACCATATGACTAAAACATGCAGAGAGGAAACTAATTAACCAATAATCTGGCAGACCTTAAAATATGCTCTATCCCAAATGGAAGAAACCCCATACAGTCATACACATGCGGAAAAAGAATGTCATGAGTAACTGAAGCTGCTTGAACAGTAAACAAATTACATTTCTGTGTTAGTCTCCTCCTCCATTTTGTCAATGCAAGTGTGGGCAGTCTTCTTTTTGTTATCTGCCAAAAAAAAAGGGAGCACTTAAATACTGAACACATTTGACCGACAAACCCCTGGTTTTCAATATTTACAAAGAAACTTATATAAGTAAATTGATATCCATAACTTAACTGATAGTTATTATAATATTTGGGGTGGGGCGAGGGCAGACCTCTATTCTTGACGTATTGGACTGAGCGTACAGACTGGTGACTGGAGTCCTTTGTCCTGGCTCTGGCAGACGGTTTTTCAACTTCCAGTCGCAGTTTCTTTTTTAAAAGCTCACATTCAGGCAGTGATGTCATATTTTAACAAAAACGTATGGACTATATAATGGAATATGTCATTCTAGGCAATACTGACCGAACGTACCAGGGGAATATCAAGTCGCTTCCTGACTATCTAAACAATTCTGCTGGTTTTTCTTGTCATCTAGCATATGAAAATGATCTCTATCGTTTAGCTACCTCGACATCCTTTTCAAAAGCTTTTTGGCTTTATATCACTAATTAAAATTACCTAGATAGTCCAGGAACAACCACCACCATGTAAATAAAATCAATGTACTTACAATGAGTTCTAGGTGCGATGAGTTTGCAGCTGTAGTTAGTCTTAATTAGTCATTCCTGCTGCTAGGGAAATCGAACAAAACACGCTAGTAAGTGCTAGCAATAGCGGGCTGGTTGGAAGCACCTGCTTCTTAGTTCTTTGTACTTTGTGGAATTATCGGTAGCTAGCTACCGTCTTTGTAGTCCACAGCAACGCTTTCGGGCAGAGATCGCGAGATATAACCTTCCATTACTTATAATTATCGTGCTGCCAAACATATTTCATGTCAGCGAAACGATTAAGCAAGCTCGATTTTCATTTGCACGGTCAGAAACAAGTCAGCTAACGTTAGTAGTACTAGCAAGCTAACGTTAGCTACTACTATCTAGCTACATTTCAAACACATAGCTTGAGTATAGCCTATAACATTCACAACAAAGCACCACAGCTCAATAGTGCGTATCAACATTAGAAAAGGCACCTAGTTTTATCTTCAAAATAAACAGATGGCAATATATAATGATTAATTTAAATTAGAAACTTTTTTTGATCTATATAAACAACTTTCATCCTGATGCCGTTCCGCAAATTGCGGTTGTGATTTGCAACCTCCTTGACGGCATTAGAAGTGCCAATTAGATAGCGCCTCTGACTCAGTGGGCGGGCTCAAAAACAGATCTCCTAGCAACAGTAACGAAAATCAATTCATTGTCGTGCAAATGTTGACGTTCTCTGCTCCAGCTGGATCTTTAACTCGGAGTATGGGAACCCCAAGCTTTGACCCTTTCGAATAAAGTTGCTGAAAATACAATATTTATAAATATCGACAGTGGTGTTTCGCATCTGGAATGCATAACTAATTTACATTAGACGTGGGACATTAACCAGACACTTTTATCTTTTATTGGAGATTTAGTCACTATTGTATTGCACTATTGTATAAGAGTACCTTGGCTTGGGAATTGAACCACGACTAGTTGCAAGTCCAACTTCCTACCCGTTATATAGCAGTGTCATATGAAACCTTGTCAATTACACTTCGATCAAAAAAGGTACTTTTCTCTGAAAGTTCTAGTTTATTGACTGACATTTATTTAAAGTTGATAAAGTTATCTCACAATGTTGTTTCACAATGTTGGCTGCCAGCTACATTGCCATGGAAAGTTATTTTCCACTTGTCTGGTTTTGTTTGTTTGCTTTTTCATATGGAATATTGCCATATATTTAGCCAAGATACAACCTTAGTGAACAAATGACACAAAAGTTTGATATTACATTGATGGTAGCGATGAGACAACCAGTGTCAGTTGAATTATACAGCTCTTTGTCTTGCACCAAAAGCAAAACTTGACAGCAAAGAGGAGCCACCACCAATACCACCCACCTGAGTGATACACAACAGCCAATATAGTTTTGCTTTTTGCCATTAGAACTAGCAATGATATCTTGCAAATGCAAGCTACAGTTAATGTACATGAGATTATGGGCATTAAATTGATGCAGTTCTTCATATTTTTTCTTTGGTGATATACAATAAACTTTTGATAAGTGTACACTGGTAACACCTTAGGTGAGAATAGGACACACAAAGTCTGAATTAACAAACAGCAAGTAACAACCTTAATACTATATTGTCAAATGATTTTCTTCTTTGAGAAAGTTATTTTAAATCCCAAGCAATTTACATTTAGTGGGACACCTTCCTTGCTGTCCTGCAGTACTGACACACTCTCACTGAGCTTGCTCTACGTTTACAAAGTTACAAACAAACCAGCTAACGTTAGAACCTTTTGGGCAAAAGCATTACAATGCCATTTTTCAGTAATATCTTGGTGATTCCCTTTCTTGCTAATGGTTTAAGAGTTCACTTTTTGCACTTTCGATTCAATACTTCCCGGGATTCTGTACACATACTGACTTACCACGAGTAATTCCATTCAAATGTCACTCTAAGTTTCATTGCACGTTTAGTTTATTGACAGTTCAGTTTATTTAAATGAGGTGCAGCTGAGGAATGGAAGAAAAATACGCTTAAGAATGTATCACTTTAACAAGATGATGTTGATTGCATTTTAGGTACTCTTGAAGGGGAAGAACCAGGGGTTTTATAAAACTGGGCATATGTTCAGCGATCTTCTGTAACAGCAACCTTTGCACAGGACAGATAAAGTGTTGTTTTGAAGTCCCCGCTACCTACAGATTGGGTGTAGTTTGATGATCTTGCTCTTACAAAACTGACATTGGGAGGATTGTGTAAGTGTCCCTCATCCCCACCCACAGAGGGCAATGTTTCATAAATCTTCATTCCTTTCCTTCATTCGAAACGCACACAGTATCAGCGTGATGGCTGCGGTGGCATTGATTCAGGGAGCTAGTAGAGGAATTGGGCTTGAGTTCTGTAAACACATACTACGGAACAAAAGTCCAGTTGCAGTAATCGCGGCCTGCAGAAATCCAGAAAGTGCCGCGGATCTGGCTGGTTTAGCTGATCAGCATCCAGGGAAAGTGACAGTGTTGAAAATTGATGTCAATCAAGAACATGACATTAAAAACGCTGCTGAAGTTGTGAAAAAGACATTCGGAAAAGTCGACCTGGTTATTAACTCGGCAGCGATGCTTCATCCATCAGGAAAAGGTGAAACAAGCCTCAGAGATGTGTCCGGACAGGTACGTCAGTTTTATTAATACAACGTGACTACTATTATGAGAAAGAGATATGTATCACGTGATATTTCAGTGAAAAGCTCTTTAAAAATTTTAGCCAAGTAGCATATTCTTTGTTTAACATGAGAAATGTTTGATTTACGGAACTAGATAACCAGGTTTTATTTAAGAAGTAATGTTTCGTATGTCTGTTCCTCTCCAAAGGGACTTGTTTCCACCCTGACAACGAATACAGTGGGACCTTTGCTGATGGCTAAGTACTTCTCTCCGCTATTACTAAAAGGAAGCGGTGCTTTTGGCCAGCAACCTCCAGAGAAAAGCAAGCAACATAGCGGTATTATAGTTAACATGACCGCTAAAGTTGGTTCTATCGGTGACAACGGTAAGTTTTCTACTCTGTCTAGAGTTGAACGTCTTGCCCAAAACCATATGTCATTCATTTGTTATAAAGTAAATACTACGTCGTAATATGTATGTATACACACATTTGATGTAAGTATACCTTTTCAAATTTAGATAGTAATCTCTTCTAAATCTTGGTTCTCAAAGCACAGTTTTAAGTCTTTTAATAGGAAACCAATATGCAGTGGTCTAGTTCAGTAATGATGGAACTATGACATTAATTCTAAGTGTCAGGTGACACATTTCAAAATTTTCCATGTTTTGGCTTGTTGCTTTTACATTTTCAATAAGTCATAGTTTCAGTTGTGTTTATTAGATGTAGAATTTTGTTGATCTGGTTTACTCAAGTGGCACTGATGCTAATCATGTAGCTTGTGCGGTGGTATTTTTATGAAAGGGCAATCTGACAATATGATGACTGATTTTTATAATATATCTCTACTCTCTTTCTAGCTTTAGGAGGCTGGTACAGCTACAGGATGTCCAAAGCAGCACTTAACATGGCCACAAGAAACCTGTCCATAGAACTCGGGAGGAGCAGACCCAAAGTTGTGTGTGTCTCCCTTCATCCCGGAACTGTCAATACAGATTTGTCTAGGCCCTATCACAAAAATGTTCCCCAGGACAAGCTTTTCAGCACAGAGCATTCGGTACAGTGTCTTATGAACATCATAAATGGTCTTAGTGTGGAGAAAACTGGGAAGGCATTTGCGTGGGATGGTTCAGAGTTGCCTTGGTAACCTTGGGAAAACACTAGAGGCATATGCCCATTGGTGCTACCGCATTTAAATTCAATATCAATATATATGAGTGAAAGCTTTGTATTTTGTAAAAATGCTCAGGTTTGATAATTATGTGAATGATTGCGATACATTTAACCTTTATAATAACTGTAAATCATTTGATTATAGCCGCTGTGCTTTCCTGTTCAATGCAATTCACCCCCTGATTTCAGTAATCAAGTACTACATGTGAAACAAGTGACCTAGGAGATGGGTTCCTGTCGACTTGTGATGTCACTAGGAGTTCTCTGTCCAAACGTACCTATTTTGAAATGTGTGGCAGAAATTTTGTTTACCATTCTAGTCATGCTAGAATTACAGTGGGCCAATCAAAACCTGAGGTAGTGTCTTTCTTTTGAGTTTGGTGTGTGTATGTTTCTACTGAGAATATGGCACTGTCTAGGGATCAGCTCTAAAATGACCATTTTGGCCAAAGACTCAGTCTCAAACATTAATGTCTGACCTGACTTCGTGTAAATAAATGGAATTAAAGTACAGCTTTACAAAGCCCAACAGTAAAACCTTGAGCTTGGATTATTTTGTGTTTTTATACTTCTGAATTATCCAGCCGTTTGAATCAGCGGGTAAAATCAGTTATAAAGTCTACTCTTATCTACAAGCAATAACAGTTTTTCTTCAGCTCCATGTAAAGAAATAGCAACATGCTAAGTGCAAGACACACAGCAGCTGAGGTCATTATTATTAGAGACGTCTGATGTGTGTGACGCTGTTTCAGATGGAGTATGCTAAAAAAAAAAGATGGATACACACCTTTTCTGTAAAATAAAGGCACTGGTTTTTTGTTAGACACAGGATAATGTGTTTTCAGAAAATACGTTACAATAATAAGTGCTAACACATATATGTTTTAAATACAAGAAGCTGCACACACAAATACATAACAGTGCATTTAATAGTTTAAATTTTATATACATTTAAATCTTGTCTTTTGATGTAACTAAAATTCTTTTAAAACATCTCTAAAAATGAAAAGAACAATAGTTTACAATCTCAAAAAACATGTTGCTCACCCTGGCCACAATTCTTTCCTACAACCATCTGTAATGCACAAGATCTACAGCTCAGATAACACTGGAAATGATATAATACTAGACGAAGTCGATTAGAAGACGATGCAAAGAACAGATAAGACTTTGGCATGTTTATGTATCACTGAGCATGACAGCCCGATCAAACTATTCAGCCTTAGTGGTTTTCCTTTCTAGTCTCATATAAGGATGTGCTAAAATGAATAGACAATACAACCATGTTAAACATAGAAACTGTTAAATGTAAACCGTGAATAATAATCATTACTGTATTTATGTAATTTAGAAATTGATAAGAAACAGTTCTGAGCATTACCATGGGGAATGACTCAAAATTATGATAAAATGTTGTGTTTTGCTGGCTAAAGGAATGGTGTTGATATGTAAACAGATATTATAGAAGTGTAGTGGCTCTGTGGAGCTGTGCTAATGTCGCTGAACTGAACCATAAGAGTGCGGGAATGGGACATTGGTACTCGTAGCATTGGTTAAGGCACTGAATCCCGTCTATGTCAGTAAAATCCCAGCTATGCAGCTACATTAACTCTGAACCTAAATGCCCCACTGTATAAATGAAATGCTAACGTAGGTCCCTTAAGCTAGCATGCGTATCAGTACTCATGGATGGCAATGAATCCACAGGCTGTAAATGGCCTCGTCTGACTGTAGATATATAGAAAATGCATAAAGTAGCATGTTCCACTTGTAACGTTTGGTTTCCATTGTGATGTAAGAAGGCTCCTCATTTGAATGGCTTCACAATTTTCATTGAGATGTAGTTCTGTAAAAGACAAAAAATATATTTTTTTATTGAATTGGATTATTACTGCCATCATATTCCATATCCACTGTGTTGAACATTATTTTTGCGAATCAGCACTTGAGAAGTTACTGAATGCAGCAGCAGTCATAAACATCCCAGTAAGAGTAACAGCATCCCATACCACATTTCCACAGATGCCCTCCTCATATTACATTTTCATATATTCATTTATTTGCAAAGCGATTTCATGTTTTGCTGACACATTATGAATACAGCTGTATTAATGGATCGCACATGTAAAAAAATAATTAAAAATGTATTTGTTTTTCTAAAATGAAGAGTGTCCAAAGGCTTTGATGTTTCACTGAAACAATCTTATTGAGCACAGAAGCCCAACGGTGCAGGTATTATCGCCAAAATCAGCCTAAAAATGTGTTCATCATGCACTGGCATGTAATTATTGCTATTATGTGTATTTGCGTCTTTCTCTCTCACCGGTAATGAATACAGAAGGATTCCGAAGAACAGAAGGACGAGAATAAGAATGATGACTCCTATGAAGATCCACTTGAACCTGCGCCACACAATGAATTTCATGGTCTTGCAGGGATTCGTAAACCACAGGAAGGATGTGTCAGGGCGACTGTTGGAATAAAAACATTTACATATTATACACGTAAATATTATGAATACAGGTCAGCGGGAACATCATCGTTTCATCTGAAGAACCACATTCTTAATTTCCGAGGTATTAATATGAGCGACATCGATCTCTTACTTGGGCTGATCCAGCTTCGGGTTCATGTTGGGCTCGTCCCGGCCTTTCCCAGCAGGCTTTTCATCTGCGTCCTTCTCGCTCACTATTTCCAGGGTCATTTCCACTTTCCCCTGAGAATGACAGACATGCTCATCCGAGTGCACTCATACTACCTCACACACATGTTTCTTCACCATTAATGAGTCATTCTTCTGACCCCAACAGGGTGAGGCTCACTTCCTGCAGGAGGGATGGGAACATAGCTCTATACTGTAAGATACCTGATGGTATCTCAATATCAATAACTTTGTGGCAGCTTGTTTTTGTCTGTAAACTTTAAATGTATTTCAACATTCCTTTGCACATTTTTATACCACAACTCCACATTTACTGGTAGCCTAAATAGGTGAAACCTGTTGCTGATCCCAAATATAATCACAGTTAAGTAAAAATACTTGTATGATCTTGTTTATTATAATTATCTCCAAATTCGTAAAGCAAAGCATATACAATATATTTAATTTAGAATATGACTGTGATATCAACAACCATAAAACTTCATTTGATAGCCCAATAACAACAGACTGTTAAAATAAACAGGGTATTACTTGCTATCTTTAGAGACTAGGTATTTATTGTAAGTTTTAATGGTAAACAGATGTAGTGATTTCACGTGTTAAATTGCATTGGTGCCAGTTGCCTTCATAGCAGTGAAATGTCATTCCCAGTACTCCCTTTTCTCCACTAGAGGGAGTGATATGCTTTACTCCACTGCTGTAATCCTTTAACACACACACACACAAAAAAAATATTTTATCTGTCAAGAGCTGCAGAGTAGGGAGGGTAAGTAGGAGTTACATCTCTGGGTTAGAAAAAGGGTCACATAAGAGTGTGGTATGTGTGTGTGTGTGTGTGTATGTGCGTTGGACCTGGAGGGCTGGTCTGAGGGGAATTCGAGGCTGTTGCCTGGAAGTCATGCCATGGGCTACCATATACAAGTAGTAAAAAAAACATTACACATCCTTGAGAAAAACTGGCAGTAGCTTGGAATAGGCCAGGACATGGCAAAATACTGCTGTTAATGTCTGATATATGCTCAATGCAGCCAAAGGAAGCCACTCAAGATTACAAAATGATGCAGATAACAAAATTAAAGTGGGATCGTTTTTTTCAGACTGAATTTACAAGGCAGTCTCTATTCATAATACCATTTTCTTATTGTCACACAATCCCAACTCACTGATCCATACTGGATGAGATTTGTACTAACTGTGCTGTACTTACACCCAGCTCTTTCTTGCCATCCTGCTCGATCACGCAGGGCCACCATCCTCTGACAGACGTCTGATCAAACAGGGAGGTGGATGGCAGTGTTTTGTTTTGGGCGTAGCCCATCGTTCCCGGCAACATTTTGAGACTGCATTTTTCAGGTGTTTTGGAGGGAGGAATGAGATTGTGAAGATCCAGCTCAACAGTACCTGCGAAAAAAAGCCAAGAGTCAAAACATCTGTCTGTAACAGAGCCGAACAACTGCACGTATAAGTCTCGATAAGTGAGCTTCCGTGACATGAAGTAACTACCCTAACAAGTCTCAATAGCTGTGGCAGTCGTAGCTGATGTGTATTCTACCATTCAATTGCAAGTGCAAAATTATCTAACTATTAAACCAGGTATATGTTTAGAAATATTTTTATGGGCACTATTATTGCACATTGTTGCTATTTATCTTACAACCCAGAGGACAATTATTTGCTCATCAATTCGTTTGTTGCAGAATTTTTTCCTAAATTATTATTGGCTGAATAAATGTTCCCACCATGCACCATGTTTTAAAGTTGTCTTTTCTACATAATGGAGTCAGTACACAGCAGGTTAAAGAATATCTATACATTTAATTATTTTTGCACTTACATTATTATAATTCAGATTCAGTTTCAATTGTTAAAACCTTACGAAAAGTTATGCAAACACTGTCCACAGCCAACAGACTGACAAGTGCTGGACTATTTCTTACCCAGGTAGTCGTCAAGTGAGAATTTGTCATTGTCCCAGATCTGGATAATCAACCTAGGGGGTGTTCTGAACTCAGTTTTATCCAGACTCCAAAAATGCTCCTGTTTCAAAAGAGAAAAAGTCAGAACTGTTTCTGAAACCATTGCAATTATTAATAAAAATGATCACCTACACAGATTGAAAATGGCGGATGTTATCACACCGATACACAACACACATTGTTTTGAATGGATTGTTACTCGTTGTGACCAAACACGCTCCTACGCAGGCCAATTTATGCAAGTTGGCGTGTCTCAAGCCATTGTACTTTTATTTTGGATTCCAGAGGGGAGAAATGCAAACACGAAATGTCTCAGAACAAATATTTTGAGAAGTAGATTACAAAAGAGAAAGAACTTTTCAGATACAGCAGATTTTGCATGCAGCATTATGAGAAAGACCAGCATGTCTGCTCACAGCATAAATGTGTTTTGTACGAATTTGGCCACAAGCACTAATATTTTCTTAAAATGGTCATACTTTTTTATTTTGTGAAGTGTATATGAAAAACGGCCATTTCTGCCATACCTTCTTAGACACAAGGCACAGTTGTTCGGCTGGCAGGTAGTCAAATGGGAAGATGAATCTCCAGTTGAAGTTTCCATCCCCATCCAGGGACCTGTAGTGAACGTCGGTTTTCTGCTTGTCCTCCTCCATCCCTGGCATCCACCTGCCAATGAATTACACAACCATTACATCACGAAAATTCAACGATGACGAACTGTGCTGAAAACATAAAAGATTACAAAGCACTTCACAGTGAAAGGTAGATAAGCCAATTCAACTGCAATCACTCATTGGGCTGGGAAACATATAAGTGAGAAGCCAGAGATCTAGACGGCCATATTGGAATCTCTGGAAGGATTTAAGCTGTTGCTTAGATCCTTGCAGTATTATTACAGTCTTAGTAAGGTACCAATATTTGGATATCTCTTCCAGTATATAAATAGCATCCCTGCAGCTAACCTGCTTTGCAAGTCCTAATACTGCACCACAACCATATTACTAGCAGATGCATGCTTTACCTGAAGATCTCTGATCCAAACACCCTCCAGGCTAAGCCATACGTAGCTTCACCCATTTAGTTAGAAAAGGGTGCTAGAAAATGTAGTATTGATAACTAGACAAATAGTTAAAGCCTTGTCTAGAGGCACATCGACAGTGCAGCCTGCCAACCACCTCGTCTCTCTGGCAGATTTGGCGTTACCCTATGATGTGGATTACCCTTTGACATAGATATCACTCATGCTTTCCCCTGTGATGCTGGTTTCATCCAAAATGACATCAGTGGTGTTCCAAACGATGACGCGCAGGAAATATCTGTAAAACAAGGACATTTTCTGTAAACCATCCATAAACACACATCTAGAGCTGCTGCTTAAATTGACTGCGTTTGATGTTCTCTGAAGGAAATACCTGAAGATTACTGTGCAGTTGTTGTTTGGCAAGGAAATCTAGCTGGAACTTGAAATTACTTTTTTTTTTTGGGACCAGGGAGGGCACCAGTGATGAGACCAATGAGAGCATGGCCAGCTTGCCCCCTATCATCCCTGCTGAGACTGGGCCAATTGTGCCTTGCCAATGTGGGCCTGTTGGCCATGGCTGGCAATGGCAATGCTGGGCTTTGAGCATGTTGCCCTGTGAGCCACCCTGAGGCCCCCCACTGGAAATTACGTTTAATGTTCAAGTGTTGAACGGAAAGTGTTAAAACTCAATCATCACCTATTACAACCTCTTTGCCTCTAGCCCAGGGGTGTCAAACTCCAGCCCTGGAGGGCTGCAGTGGTAGCTGGTTTTTGGTGTGTTTAGCACTTAATTGATTAATTAAAATCACTGGTTGGCTAAAGAGTCCACACACATGGTTTCCAAGGCTTAAAATGGATGCCAATTGAAAGGAAATAACAAAAACCTGCAAACACTGCAGCCCTCCTGGACCAGAGTTTGACACCCCTGTTCTAGCCACATCCAAAATCATTGAGAAGTTTGCATATTGCCATGGCCATTACGCATCTTGGCAGATATCCTCTGCGTAAAGAAACTGGAATCCAAGGGAAAGTGTTTACTGTGCCAAGCATAAACAAAGTCAATGGTCCTTATGGTTGCTGTTTATACCGCACAAGCTTGGTGTGTCCAGCCAAGCTCTTTCCCTGTGTTCACCATCTCACAAAGCCCTCAGTACCTTCATGGATTCTTACTTTTTGGCTTGGCGTGGCGTGATGTCAAAGGGAGGCCCAGGAATCCCAAGGCTTTTAGGAAAGATATCCACCCACATTTGAATCCTTCCCTGTAAACAAGGACGACAACAAAGATTACATTGATCCTCTGATGAGGGATACAGGAAGAGGGCCAAAGTTCTGTGCGGAGGGAGGACTGGGTCTGACCTGCGACAATGTGGGCTGGAAGCTGCTGTACAAAGTCCTGGTCTCCACGTGCTCTGGGACCAGGCACTGTTTTCTGAGCACGTGCAAAGCGATCCGTTCGCTGGGTGGGCCAAGGTGCTGGTGGATGGTTTTAGTGGCTTCTGTTCGTTAAAAAAGATACAAAAGCTAATTATACTATTTAGAAACCAAGCAAAGGCTATGTGTAAAAAGCCTACAGTCCCTTCAGCTGTCGTATCTTTCTTTACCCATGACATATTATCTTGAGCTCACCAAAGTCCAGCAGGCTGTACTCCTGGCCTTCAAAGCTGATTGCGTTTCCGTTATCTCTGATCTGAGGCGGAGGGATTCCTCTCAGTTTGGCCAGGTTCTGCAGGATCTGAGAGGGTTTCATCTGGTCTCGCCATTGGTTGATGCCAGACCTGTTTTGAGGGACAGCGAATCAGATGCCATTCTTCAATAACAATTGCACAAATGTACCACAGGATATAACGACTGCCATATTAAAATTCTGAACTCTACTATAAAGAACATTTGAGTCAGATTCTTTGATAAATACTTGACATTGTGACGCAATGTGAGTGAGATGGAAAATCAATTTCAATCTATTTCGCCTTGAATACAGACATCTCAGACATACAGTTATGTGTTCGCTTGTTGTAAACACTCACACACAGTATGTCTCAGGAATTCCACAATATGAACCAAAATGAGAGAGCATTCGGTTTTCCAGATCGATCACCGTCTCTCCAACTTTTTCATCGCGGCTCAGCAGATCGTAGTCATAAACGGCGATTTTCAGGTCTTTGTCTTGAGGAAGGAAGCAGGATAGCTCAAACATTCTGTATATCAGGAAAAAAAGGATACGAGGATCTTTGATACAGTTCTGGCAATAAAACATATTTCTTAGATAACACATTCCGTTGTGGTTTTTTCGTTTTACCTTCCAAACATTGGATTGATGGTGTTGGGTTTGTAGTGATCTCGGTCCTCAATTGTTTTACGTCCCAAAGTGATCTTAACATAAGGGTCACACTGGAAAAGAAACACAGGTTTACGATACAATACAACATCTGTTCTAGCACAAATGCATATTCCCATGTGCCGTATAACGCGGTAGACTGGATGAGATCTGCACAGACTTTTCAGTGAGCGAGGTTGAGTGTTTTTTGTACAGTGTTACTGGCCTGCAGTGAGTTAACACTGAACAGTGTTAGAAATCTGCCCTTGTGAGCTGACTCACCATGCCGTTGTTATCCTTGGGCTGCAGGTCGATGCAGCGGATTATGTAAATTCTGACCAGACACTCCTGAGGACCACTGTCAGGGAGCTCCCGAAACTGGCGAGGGGGCGGAATGATATCCGGGTCGTCTGACAGAGGGTACACTCTGAATGAACCCTGAACAAAACCACATAAAGCCGCCATGATCATTTTGGTTCAGAGAAATTCCAAACCAAATGATTTGAGAGTAATGGTGTTCCAATCGTTATCTTTAAGGTGTAGGCGCTAAAATTGACACACACACTCAGATGTAGATAAACAGTGCTTTAGAAAATATTCCTGCAAAAATATTCACCTGTTCATAACAAACCACTGGCTATGTGATTTACACCACATGCAATACCATTTTCCTGGCATATTGCCATAATGAGTAACAAACCATTTTTTTAAAAAAATTATCCACTATCTTAATCACTGTAAATAAACTTCATGAAAGCATTGCTATTAAAATAAAAGAAAAATGCACACTAGCCAATAATTTTATTTTGGTTATAGGTCTTTTATGTTTACCACTTGAAAATAATAAATTGGCAAAAAGTCTCCAATGACAATTCTGTCAGTTAAAATTCAGTTTCATTGCTGCTAAATTAAGTAACATTCACATCTGCATAGCATTTACATGCAAAGAACTACTGGTTGCCAAAAAAACTCACTACATAATAACATACTGATCATCTTAAAATAAATTACAGTTCTTTCACCTCACAAATTCCACAAAGCAGTAAAGAGTTTTTACCACAAGCAAGTGTGAAATATTGTTCTCTCCATTTTTTTCTTGCAGCGGGATAAGAGTTTAACAAGAGATTTAAGAGGAGACTACTGCACCCCATTGTGGTGGGAGAAGAGCACTATGGGTCACAAGACAAGTCAGGAGTTTCTCCAGGCCTTATCAATTGTTGTGGATAATTCAGAATGATTCCATAAATGAAATTATGAATGAAATATCCTGCCCCCCATGGCTGCTATAGACCATTTCACCTTAAACTCCCCGACCACTGATGGATCTTCATCTTCTTCATCGGTCTTTCCCCTCTGCAGCTTGAAGGTCTGGCAGAAGTCGTTCAGGCCTCTAAAATCCTGAACCTCCTCCAGTTCGCAGTCATACACCTGTGTGGGCACACCAGTGGTACCACATTTTACAGGAGACCAAGCACAAACAAACAGAACCAATCTAGAAATCAAGGGTTATCTTTCAAGCATTCTATAACCATAATAAATGCAGTTACACAAACCAGCACACAGTACACAGTGTATGTTCACACACATATAAACATATCACTTTATACCTCACCTTTAAGGTGTCATATCCTTTCTGGAGGTAAGGACCACACTTCTCATGTTCTCCAATAGAAGAGTAGAACTTACTCCACCAGTCCACTGCTTCCTTCTCCTATTTGCCCATAAAGTGATTGGGTTATTCATAACACAATGCTTACATTCATCAAGCTACTGATTATTTTGTATCTTATTCAGAACTGCCTTGAGTTCCACATGTCTAAAACCCACTGGATTTCAAAGGTTAAAGTGATATGAGAGGAATGCTCGGTATGGATAGTTCCAACAGCACCGATACAGAGTCAAACCTGTTTCAAAACAATCTTACCCTTTCTGCTTGCTGCTTGCGGAGCGGATCAGATTCAAGATGAGAGTAAAGAAAAAACAAGACAATTAAAACTATTAAAAACAGACACATACAACTCATCACCACTTATAACTTTCTGAGTAAAGACTAAGCTATGAGTTTTAACAGACCAGCCATCAGTCTGGATGATTTAAAAGTGGAAAATGTTCAAAAGGTAAATCCACGAAAATCAATGGTTAAATTACCTGAGCTTCCAGCATTTGCACCCTGTCCTCCATGTCGATGACTGTGTGCAGTGGAGCGGCAGCCATCATAGCCACTAATGGAGAATTCACATCATCAACATTATGTACTGAGTGTGTTTACTGCTGCTTAGTATGAAATTTAAGACATATTTGTTTTTTTTGCCTTTTCATAGAGACTATAGAGAAAACAAAGAATACACAAACCTATAAAAATTATATTTTTTCTATTTAATGAATAGGTTTGCAGATACAGTGCTTCGATATACATCACACAGCAGCAAGCAAGAGATTAGCCTCTTTACCTCTGGCAGATCTGGCAACCTCGGCTCCAGCCCTGTAGGGGTCACAGCGGAACTCCTCCAGGGAAGTGATGGTGCACTGACCCACGACGGGCTTCCTCCCAAACGGTCTGTGGTCGATAACTTTCAGCACAATCGGAGGAGTGTACATCTCCTCTTTGGGAAGCAGCTGAGACAGAAGAGAGTCTGGCTCAGCAAGGTCACTGAATCTCATTTCACTTACATCTCAACTTAACCTTACATATCACCTTACATCGTATCCTAAACTTGAATCTAATGGAGTTACTCTTGTTGGCACAAATTTACGTTTTAATTTACTTTAAATTTATTTAATACTGTGTTGTCACTGTTACAGTTCCTTAAGTACATTTGAATCTTGTGTCAAAAGAAAACGGCCTATCATTGAGATACTTTGCTGTGTCTGGCCATGGAGGATTTTCGTGGTCGTACCACTTTGAGGAAGAGGACCGATCCAGGGAAGTTTGGGCTCTTCTTGATGTTCCTGATGACCGCAGAGTGGACGATCTCGCCTCCGCACTCCACGACGAGACTGGGCGAAGAGACGGTGGCCAGCTGGTAGGATTTCATATTGCGCAAGCCCCAGGCCAAAATCTGAAAATATAAAGAGTGAAGCTGAATCCACTGCACTGAGACCTGTAGTATTTGGCTTGGGCTTCAGCTGAGGTTTTGTAGTGCTTGTTAGGAAGAGATATGGGCGAACCTCAATGGCGGTGAGCTGCACCACGGGCCGGATCCCCTGAGGCACCATGAAGAGCCTCTCTGCTCTGCGCGGAGGGAGGATGGGCAGGCTGGCCTCGTTCGCCTACAGTCACATGGGAGGGGAAAATCACCAGTGACTCATCAATACCCCCATCCGCAGCCTGTCCTGCTTCCATGCCATGACCAGAAATGCTCTCCTGATATAAGCTGGGACGTTACCTTGTCCTTCAGAATGAGCTCGGCGGCCACAAGCATCTCCCCGGCGCTCTTGCCCTTCTTGGTGACGGGGAACCATAGGAGTTTGGGTGCCACGTCCGTGCCCGGGTTCAGCTTCACCACAGGGGGGCATGAACACCTGCCCATGGGTTCATCTTTACCCTGCAGCAAAGAAACCACAAACATCAGACCTTAACACTCAGTGACGGATTTCAGGTGACAATATCTGTTCCATCTGTTGTATATGTAACAATTGTGATGCTGTATACAATACGTAACAATTTATTAGTCAACAAATTCCTTATGGAATAACAACACTTGTGATAGTTGGAACTGCAGTCTTATATACATAGGACTGGTAGTTTCATTGTTATTGCCCTCAAGCAATGCAAACGCTGTTACTTGCAGTTAATTCAGGAAATTATGTCACCAGATTATGAACAGTCTTATATAGACATATAGTCTATCAATCACTTTTTATGGATTTAAACATAAATGCATTTAACAAAAGAACAAAACAGTGTGCAGATAGTTTATAGTTGTGTACACTACAATGAACACCTACCACTTGGTCACTGTCATAGACCTCAATGACCACACTGCAAGGGTTGTGGGCAATAGTCTGTGGGTCACCGTAAATCTCGATGTCATTGAAGATGAGGGTCTGGTCCCAGGTTGGGTTCAGAGTGCATTTGATGATCTCGGTGGTTTTGCTGACGTGTAGAAAGGACACGTGCGCGTAGGGATCTGTGTGGGAAGATGACCATCATCATATCCAGGAATAGAACCGTCTAATTCTCAGAAATTAATTTATAATAAACTGTACCCTCAACAAATCAAAATGGGCCACATTTTCACTCTATTATTCAGTTATCTTTTTGCTTTTAACTTCATAGGTTGCCAAAAGGATAATTATGCGTTTTTTACTTCTAACAGTCTCCAGAGTCGCTAATGTTGTGCATTTTCCCGTAAATGTTCCCAACTGGTAAAATTATAAATGATAAGATCACCACACATAATTTCTGGTCCATGATTGGCCGTGTACCAGAATGAGCGGTTGTTTGGCTGTGAGATTGCCTGAGTGAGTGGCTGCAAGCTGGCCAAACGCATTGCTTTTGTTTACAAATTGTGGTTCGCTTGAAGGGTAATGAAGTAACAACTTTAAAAACCTCATTTGGACCAAAGAAAAAAAACTACAGGGAAAACTACAGGAAATGGCAGCTTACCTGAAAAGCTGTCTTTGTCCATGGCAAGAAGGTTTCTTGCCTGGTAAACATAGACCCTGAGATGGTACATGAAAGACCCTGCAAAGAAGTTGTTGTAAAACATCAGAAATTTGGTAATTAAATCACAATTTGAATGTCTTTGCCTACAAATGAACAAGTACTTTGGACAATCATTGTTGATAATTGTTCAAATTCATGTTGCTAAAACCCGACTTTCTTTTCAACACCCTTGTGTGTGAGTGTGTGTGTGTGTGTGAGAGAGAGAGAAAGAGAGTGTCTGTGTATTTTGTATGTGTGTGTGCGAGAGAGATGAGATAGAGCACGAGACAGACAGAGAAAGATAGTGTCTGAGCGTAGATGTGAGAGAGATGAGAGAGAGAATGAGAAAGAGAGAGACGGACAGACATAGAGAGACTGTGTGCGTGTGTGTTTATCAGATCAAGCAGACTTCCCAAGAGGAAGGGTGTAGGGGTAGGTGCTGAGAACGTGAACCAGGGGAAGCGATCACTCAATCACTGCTTTCTATCAGCTGGCAATGTTTCAGGTGACTCACGGTCAAAACTGCAGGAAACAATGGGGGTGTTGGCACCAAACAGCTTAGCAGGGTCCTTTTTGGAGCCTTTCTCATCATCGTCAATCCCCTGTACATAAAAACACAAAAGCAGGGCCTCGGTGCTCTTACTTCCACTTTTCTCCATTGTATTAACATTCCAGAGGAAATTGCAGACTCAAAAAGTCAACAATGAATGCAATAAAAAAATATACCCAAATGTAAAGCACTGAGGTAACTGGCAAAATTAAATTGGCGATGTGGCCTTGCGCTCACCAGTGCGCCCTCGAGGTTGAAGATGGCGGATGACCCCAGGCGGTTAGAGGGGGCCATTTTCCTCCTCCAGCGCCTGCGGCGGAACGTGTCTGAGGACCTCTCCTTCCGGTGGAACTTCCAGCCAATCAGAGAGGAGTACTCCCAGCCCTCCCCAACATCTCTTCTCTATTGGTCCACAGGGGCACAGGAGGGGAGGGACCATGATAAGTACTTCCCATCATCCACTGCTCAGTAAAAGCACGGCCAGGGCCAGAAGAAAGCTTTCTCTTCTCACCTCTAAGGTCGCGCTGGTGTCCGCCACCTTCTGTCGCTGCCGGATCAGTCTCTTCCGACGGTGCACGTGGTACATTTTCTCTGCCGGTGCCCAGGACTTGGGTTTGTCATTAGGAGGCACTGTGACGCCATACTCCCAGCCTAGTTTTACATGCACAATCAAATGGCTTTTATTAGTAAACGTTTGATTATATTCTGCCTCAGTTTACAACATAATTCAGCTCTAACTAACCTGTTAAAGTGCAAGATAGGTGAAACACATGGTAAAATATGAAATCCCAAGCAAGAAGCATACGTTTATCACAACTGTCAAACAATCTTAAGCATTAGTGTGGTGATAATGAACACTGAATGAACAACCATTTGCAAATATGTTCGAATATTAACCTACAATATATGCATTTCATGCTGTTTAGGTGATTAATTTTAACATGAAATAACTTTGCTAAGAGTACAGAACACAGTGATACATTTGAAAATCATTCCATGCTATAATTTTCTTGGTCACTAAATGTTGCAAATGCTCATTGTGAATAATAATTAAACGGTGGAATGAAGACGAACCTTTTTCATCCACAGCGCGGTTGCTGTCGAACGTCCAGTCATCCTCCCACCTCCAGCCAGGGGGACATTCAATCTCCTCTGGGCTCTGAGCTTTGTCCCCATTCTACGAAACACCACAATCCCATTCACTCCTGCCTGTCTCCTGCCCCTGACAATACCACAGCTTCTCAGACATTTTCGCTCTTATTGTCCAACTCAAATAACAAATATTCAAAGAAACCGATGTTGTGATATAGAGCTTGATTAACTTGAATTGTGTATTCCCTTAAAGAGACAGTTTGTTTGAATGGGTCCAGACCCTGGTCTCTTGTCAACACTTAGTCCCTGACTCCCATGGAAATGACATTTGGGACAGGACTATTGGTTGCTAAGTAAGTTGTCATTTTCATCATGTTACTGAAAATGTTATGCCATATATTTGATTTCTTTTTAAGCTATAAAAGGAAAAATCCTGATTGAACCCAGGGCCAATGTCAACAGTTTATTAAATGAAGTGGCATTTCCACAGAAACAGAGAAGAGTTGCTTTCCTTCACCACATCTGCTTAACGTATTCTTAAACACATGAGGACAAATCTTGGTTGAACCCAGGCCAATGTCAACGGAGCATTAAGCAAAGCTGGGTCTCCACGGAGACAGAGAGCAGTCGCTTTTCCTCACCACGTCTGTGTAGGGCTCCGCAGCGGGCTTCCACTCTCCTCCCGGAAAGCGAGTCTCGTTCTGGAAGACCTCATCCATGAACTCAGTGTGCCCTGCATCAGCTTCTGTGAGCAACCTGGTACACACATATAAAATACTCTTTACCCGCTAAATTCACACTCAATTGTTCTGATCCACTAAACACCAGACACCACATGCTAAACATGTGCAGCCATGATGTGTATCGATGTATGTTCATGCTACACATGAGCCTAAACGCAGACAATGCTGCCCTATATTACGGGACAACTCAAAAACAGTCAAATGTACATAACAGGGTATTAAAGAAAAAAATTGAGTTTGAAACTGTGCATAACTTCTGTCCCTGTTAAGATTGCTGAAAAGTGTTAACGTTACACCATAATTTTGTCCTCTGACTTTTTTTTAACACAATGTGGCTTTGGGTCTCAGCCATTTGTTCTGTCATTTCATTTTTGACAAAAGTTCAATGACCAGATGGCCACAGTTTCAGCACTGGGAGCTAATTATCCTCATCAAGAATGGCATAGAGTCACGCAGAAACACAGAAACAAGCAGAACAGGGTATATACATGGCTGCCAGCCCTTTTCACGCTGTTTGGAATTCCAGAAGCCTCCATTTCCTCTAATTGTGTGCTGGGCGTGGACTTTCTGAGCAGTCTTTCAAACCATGATAAATGACTCCAGCAGATTACCTCGAAACCCCATGCTAAGCTAACTCACGACTGTATTTGTTGTATACTGGCTCATTTCCCCGGATCAAAGTTATTACATGTGCTTAAAGATAAACCACTGTCCCTCTATGTGGTTCATGTGAAATCACTGTATCTGTATCTGGGATATATTTTGATAAATTATAAAAAAATATGTATTTTATTAAGCTATTGGTGCACTAGTTAATAAATGTGTCAGGACAAAGTTAATTTTGTAGCAGTTTGGAATGTAACCATTGCAGTTATGAAACTCTTGCAATGTCCTCACGCAAATTAAAAGCACATAGTTTGAAATAAAAATGATTGCATTAGCTTGAACGAACACACTTTAACTTCACTGTGACACTATGTGCTCACTGGCTTTAAAACTGAAAATTCTTCTGAGATATTTGGAAGACATCACAAGGATTTTTAAGCAATAAAACATGTGGCCAACCAAATTATGGCTTAACGGTATTCAAATGTGAGAAGCAGCTCCTCGCTCCACCCATCCTTTGCTTGGAAATGCCTGTATGCTGTTCTGGAGGTGCAGGGCAGTGCAAAGCATTCTGGAACTTGTAGTAAGTACATATGCAGGAAGTACAAAATCCAGTGCCAATGAAAGGTACTTTAGCTTGCTGTTTATAGGTAATTCCTTACATTCCTTGGATATATATTAAACAATGGACACTAATAATAAAATGCATAAATGTAATCAGCAGTCCATTTACACTGTATGGATTCTTGAAGCAAAACTTATAAATATGGTTCTCTTACCCCTTCTCAGGGTCCACAAACCACTCCTCCTCCCAGTCCCAGCCTCGGGGGGGCAGAAAGTACTCCTGCTTCAGCTTCAGCTTCCCAGTCACGTCTGAGAACTTGTGTCGGCCCACAAGGCCTGTCGTACCCCACTTCCCGAACACTTGGGCCTGGTTTTCATACTGTCCACAGAGGGATGAAGAAGGCCATTCATGACACAAATACTTTTTAATTACATTATGTATTAATACATTTCAGATCATTAGAAGTGAATATGTATCTATAAGGCAAGTGTTATACAATGAGTCTACAGTGTGCTGAGGTTCCTACTCAGTCTCAACAACGTCATTACTTTGACGTCAGGTATTATTCTTGCTGTTTAATGTTATGATTTTAAAACTTCAAAAAAGTGTTTTTGATTTATGATTTATAAAGATTCACTTAAGGTGGGACCTCCTGGTTAAAGGTCTGCAACAACCAAGTAAAAATAATAATAAAACCAGTGAGAAATTGCATTCCTACACACTTAAATCATTGAAAATGGAATCATGACATTGAGGAATAGGGGTGCCCCTACAGCTCTTACCATCTCTGCAAAAACACTGAAGGTTCCCTCTGAGAAGCTGTTGAACTTCTTTTCATGTGCCGAAAGCCCAAGCCACATGTTCACTCTGAGCTGGACGGGAATCTTCAGCCCTTTATTTTTGTCCATTGGGTACTTCAAAAAGAAAACTTTATCAAAAAGCTAGCATAAACTTCACAGAGAATGTACAGTATAAAAGAATATAGAAGGGCTTATGTTTAAGCATTCTGAACTGACATCGCAGTGCATACCAAGGAATACAGATAGTCTTGGTCCAGCCACAGTTTCTCTGAATACACTCAGGTACCTGCATAAACACGGTCTGGGTCCTGCCGCAGTACTTTCCGATGGACTGGTCGCTGTAGGTGGAGTATAAGATCTGATTGGCTGGGATTCGTGCATAGGCCACTCTTCTCTCTCCTCGCAGCATCCAGATTATCACATCTGGCATGCTGTTCTGGGGCTGGGGATGGAGAGAGATGACAAGGGGCTGACAACAGCTGCTCTATGAAACAGGGAACTGATAAGAGTAATCCTATAGAGTATGAGACTGAAAACAGCTGCTCACTCTGGAATAAGAGGCTAATAACACTTTCTCACTGGAATAGGGCCGGGATAACAAACTAATATCATCTGCTCTCTGGAATAAGGCTGGAATAAGGGACTAGTGAAACCTGTTAACTGGAATAACGCTAGAATAAGGAACATGACATCTGCTCCTTGGAATAAGACTGGAAATAAAGGACTAATGAACCTGTTCACTGGAATAACACTAGAATAAGGAACATGATGTCTGCTTTCTAGAATAAGGCTAGAATAAGGGGTTAATGATATCTGTCCACTGGATTAATACTAGAATATGGAGCATAGAGTCTCTCTGGAGTATGGCTGGAATAAGGAACTAATAACATGGGAATACTTCAATAACACTAGAACAAGGAACTGCTAACAGCTAGTCTCCGGAATGAGGCAGGATTAAGTGACTTGTAATGCTTGTTCAATGTTGTTACTGACCTCCTCAGACAGCTGCTGCAGTCTCTCCAGCCACTCCTCGATGTCCCCCAGCGTGGCCTGCACGTCCGTGGCCTCCTCCTTCATACGCAGCGCTGCATCATGGATGTTCTTCATGGTGCTGTCCGCAGCTTTTTCAGCTGAATGTCCAGGGAGGTGAGGTTTGGCTTCCCCTCCAGGTCCGGCATTTGGAAGCTGAAAGAAGCAAATGCTGTAAACTCTGGACAATTATCAATGATCAAAGATGACAAATATCATCAATGAATGCCGTCAGACTAATCAATTGCCAGTCTTATCTATTATCAAAACTGCCATCAATCTGAACAGCAACACCGCAATAATTCTTGTTGTTATATTGTGCAATTTTGTATTGTCCAACTTTTGTGTTGGTGTAATAGAGAATAAAAGAGATATCTGACCATGATAGGTAAATAAATTATATTTCAGAAGTAGTTTTGACGCCACCAATTTATCCTGATATTGTACTGATGTGTTGTAAGATTCCCTCGTGCAC
This sequence comes from Albula goreensis, assembly GCA_022829145.1. Lineage (NCBI taxonomy): Eukaryota > Metazoa > Chordata > Actinopteri > Albuliformes > Albulidae > Albula > Albula goreensis. The sequence continues at coordinate 11,875,123 of CM040750.1, forward strand.
TTACAGTTCTCATCAGTCATGGTACACTATCAATATTATCATGGTTGGAATTCTATATGGACCAATCAGCATGTTTAACTAGAATCTGTTTTATAATCAGTGCTAAATCGCTGTTACTAGTCTGATCAAACATGGATGACCGTCCTCAAACAACCATCCACGCTATCACCCACTGCCATCATTTGGACTCATAAATTATGCATTATCAACATATTTCGGCAACCAAACAGCCAATAAGAAGCTCTCTGTGCCTGAACCTTACCTGCTGAGATCCTCAATCACTTGATTGATGAGCTTCAGCCAGATTTCAGCCAAACGAGTTTCAGGGACTTTGGCCAAAATGGCGGTCTTCAAGGAGGTGACGTTAGATTTCTGAAAACAGAAAACGAAACCCTTAAAGCACATGCCTAAAGAAAAACACATTTTTGCTGACAGACAGTGTGGATAAATGAATATGGAATGGCTATGTCTCTAGTGATAGACAATAGAAGAAAAGCTATGGAAGTCTCCTTGATACTAAGAGTATGCTAAGCATTCGATTTCATACTTTTAATAAAGTAAAAAGCATATTCTAAAACAGCAGTCTGACATTTATCACAAAACAAAACGAAGGGTAAATGCAACAGCTTAGCTACAATTAGGCTACAGCTTAGCCTAACGAACAGTGCATTAATATGTTAACCTGCTAAGCAGACTACCCAAAAACACTCAGCTCCAATGAAAGGCATATAGCTGCTCTCTTACCAATCGATCCACTATATATATGATGATGTTGACAGAGTCTAGTCGGTGGCTTATGTCCTCCCAATAGGAGGTGATGATAACAACTGGCTTTGTGTTGCCCCAAGGCAGGTAGTAATAATGGTTTCCTATGAAAGAGTGTTAAAGCACAAAATAAACATCAATAAGAACAAACTGAAGATGCATCAGTTATAACCATCCATGCATGCACAATCCTTATGCTTTATTGCACAAAGGCGTTTTACACAAATCCCGTTGGTACGAAACAGGATCTCACCGTCGAACACGGCACAGCTGTACTGGGTCGTCGAGGCCAGCGGTTTGCACGTCGTGTCTAACTTGTTGCCGTAGTTTCCGATGCTGACCTCGAACTGGATGGGCTCCCCCGGTTCCTGCAGCATGCAGGCGCTGTGGAAAACGGCGCACAGGGAGTACTTCCTCCGCCGCTGATACTTCTGCAGGAGCGGAGAACCAGAGCACGGACATATTACGATTTGCGACGGCACCAAGCTTTCTAATCTGTGATATTGAATCTACCACCACTTATGGTTCCCATGACTCTTGAATTCCAATGGAACAATGACGAAAACCCGCTCACAAAAATGTTTCTCCATCACGTCCCTGTGGCCCCTGCCATGCCAGTATAGAGCCGAAGGCCTGGTCAGTGTCCGTACCTGAGCCACTAAGATGTCGTCGCTTGGAATGTCATCCACTTTCTTTTCAGCTTTGGCCTCAAGGTTCGTGGAAAGTTCAACCAGAATTCTTCCCCTGTAGGCCACTCCTTCACCCTGCCAAACAGAATTCAACCATCTTTGAAATCACATTTCAGGAACATGTTTTGTTCTTAGCATAGAAAACACCTCTTAGGACCGAAATTCTGAAATTCACCAAGCAACCTAATTCTGGAGGTAGCTGAAAAATGGTTACTTTCTTGAGTACATGTATAACATACTGAATAAGCTGTAACATGTCATGAATTGAGAATATACAATTGCAATATTCAACTGACATGTACAGTAGTTTTGGGATTCCAGGCATTGCTTCATTTAAAATGATGTTTCATAAAAAGTACAGTACTTGCATAGCAATAAATATAACAAGGAAAATTCTTATCTAAAAACATGTACAGTCATATTCAATTGCTTTGGTTTGAACTATTATGCCTAGTGCACAAAAACTTGCATTGAAATGTTATCGTGTATCTATGTAGTAAAATTCTTCATAATGACGAACACAAGATAAAATACCGTTTACTTTTTCCACAGACAATGTTATCCTATGACACTGTACCTTCCCAAAGTTGAGATCTTCATATGGGTCTGAGAGACCAGTGAATTCCCGGGGGCTGCCATACAGGTTAACGTAGCATGGACCAAACGCAGGCAGAAACCCGACCTCTGACTGCCCAGAAGTTCCTAAGAGCAACAGAAGCGTTTCAAACAATAGCTGAACTCAACACAGAGATTTGCCACATTGTGAGGTTTAGTCAGTTTACATGCTGTCCATTGCCAGTCTCCTAAGCAATGGTTTATTGACTAAACCCAGAATACCACTGGTACAATTTTAATTTCTGTGTTTTTTTTCTGACAGAATTATCTGAACTTAGCATGGATTTCAGCAATGGATATCATGCAAAAGAATTAATCGGTAACTTATCGAACCTTCAGATCCTGGAGTTTCCCCATACTCCGAATATGAATCTGTTTCAAGAGACAGAGATAATGCGTGTCAGAGAACAGCTCAAAGGAATGTGTTCATGTTTGGAACATGTAGTTTCATTTCACTGTGCAAGAACACTGACATAAGCTAGAACTACATAAGCCTGTCACAAACTGAGCGTTGTTATTATGTGGGGTAACAGTTTGGCTAAATGCTAAACTCTGTGTGTTCACACAAAACATCTTCAGACCAATAGTGCCTTACATTTCCAAATACAAAGCAAAATCTGCCATTCTAAACAGAATTGATTCGGTTGTAGTTCACAGGAATTCAATGCTTGTTGTTTAGACTTAAATATAAATAACTGTCTCTTTACAATCATTGAGTTTTTTGGAATTTGTAATGCATTAATACATTGTTAAATAAATACATATTTTAGATTTTATAAAAAATGGAATGTAATATGGAATGTTTTATCACATTATGTTAATTATATTTCCTACACTACAAATTACATTCTTGAAATTTCTCTTGAGGTGTTTTCTCCCCTTCACGTTTAACGACAGCTTTACACATCTAAGAGTATATTGACTGAAATGTAATCCTTTCGTTGAGCCCTATTAATACTTTATAAGACAATGAGAATAAGGCCAGGTTCCTATAAGAATGAATGCTTTGCCAATTCTACAGCACTGATTCCAAGCTGTGTTTCCACAGCAGGACCTTACCGTCAATCTCACCACCAGAGGATGCTATTTTAGTCAGGTTTAAAAATGTGGTTCCTATTGCGTCGTTTCTCGTCAGCCGATCCCTGCGTGGGAGAGAAAACTGTCGGTTTTATCACACTTTGCAGGGACGTGATGGACTTGAAGTTAACAAGTCCAACAACAAGTTCCTTCTCCCACTGTAAAGACTTCATCCACTTCAGACAGATTTTGGTTCAGCCCTGCCAAACACAACCACCGCCCTGGGCCAAGGAGTGACCCCTCCTTTAGCTCCGCTAGAGGGACTGACCACAAACATCTCCAGAGTTTCAGGCCTCAGTATGGGAGGAGCGTTATATTGCCACTTACTCATAGGAAATTCCAACCAGATAAGAGCAGAGCGTCTTCAAAATGAATGCAATGTAATGTGATGCATTCAACAATATTTATACCATTAGCAAATACACTTTTACTTCAGCTAATCGACTGAAGAGAACATCAATCGATACCCTGTTTTCCTTTAGCTGCAATTTTAGGTATTATATTTGCCTTTTGTGAGTCAAGAGTAACCCACTAAAATTTGACGGAACAAACCTTAATTTGACTCCATATGTACAAACCTACAGGCTAAAAATGTAAATTTTATGTTCATCCACATACATAAAAAAGATCATTAATAGTATCTTCTATGCAGCCTAGATCTCATTCTGTACATTGAATGCAGTTCCTGCAAATAGTGTCATTTGGGGACATTGATCAGGGAAGAGATTTGGAAAATGCATAGATAGCTTTTCTGTGCAAAGGTTCTACAAATGTATATTGAGTCAGTTATGGTGCAGTGTTTTATGACTTGTATAAACCGCAATGCTAACATGTCATTAAATTGTACACAAGACGGAGAGACGTCATTTTTTCTGTTTCCTAAGCTGCCTCTTGTCTCAAACTGAAAATCCTGGTGTTTGTGTTGGTGTTTGCATGAGAAGATTGTGCTCAATAAGCTAAACACAGCAATAAGATGAGAAACAGGAACGATTAGAGAAAAATGTCATGTTAGTAAAAGCATGGCAAAATTAGTCAGATTTTCCCATAGAAAAAAAAATTATAATGGGGGATTTTTGGAGTGCATAAAAACCCAAATTCAAATTCCAAAGTTTACATAGATAAAAAGGGAAAATATACTCATAACTGGACAAAGGAACATGTTTTGGCATAACAGCTAAAGAATACTATCTGAGAATTTGAACAAGTTGAACAGCAGAAGTTTGGTTACGTGGGTATACAAATCTTTTCTGTAAGGGAAATGATTGGCTAGTCAGCTAGGGAGGAAATGAAAGAAGTAAATCAAGCTAACAAGCTCGCTATTAGAAAAAACAGGAAATATCTTGCTCCATGTTCAGTACCCTCCTGTACACAAAGTGAAGAATCAGTGACTTACCAGTCAAAGACAGTCAGTTTGATACGCTCACACATAGATGGAAACTGCATGAATAAAAAAATGCATTATAGCTCTCATTATAGCTTTAAAGAACATTAATCTTACATTAAAACACACATGCCTTGCTGTGTTAATATATAATTTACATAAGCAGTGTTGTGCTTACATATTATTACAGATATGCAAAATATAGAGTAGAATTCCAACTTCATCTCTTAAAAACCTGGAAGTTTCCTTTCATCAAGAATGCTCTCTTACCTTGACCTGCATGTTGATCAGCTGGTTCCATTCTGGATTTGCATTCTTCTCCACTATTTTAGTGCAGAGCTGCACAAAGAAGCACAAGTTGACTGCTTCAAACATTTATTTAATAACAGATGCATCACAAGCAAAATCATTGCAAGTAAAAATCACCTCTTTACTCATGTTACACTGTTTTTCTGAGCTATAAAGTAGAATCTCATCATACATGAAAATACATGCATATATGTACACATACACAAGTGCATATAAAACCACATGCATGCACATGCACAAACACAAACACAAAAATACCTTCTTTCCAGCAAAGCTGATTTCTAAAAATGGGTCCACTAAGTTTTTCTTGTCACCATCCCCTCCAAATACTTGCTTGATTGTCTGGGCGAAAGCATCATCCACTAAAACAAGACAGAGACACACACTTCAGTGGCCTTAAAAAAACCATCAACTTTCAGTCCATCAATCCAAAGGTAATGAATAATTAACAGAATGATGAAGACTCTTTTAGAATTGCTGACTTCACTGTGAGAACATCTTTCAGATGGAGAGAACCGTTGGATATGAGGTCAGCATTCTGAGAGAGAGCGGGTGGGTCATGAGCAAATTGGGAACTGCCCGGGAATTAGACAGCGGGATATGAGTCCAGTAACAAGAATCTAAGTTTGGTTAATAATTACAGCACTGTTCAGAGTTAAGAGCCTTAGGTTTAAAATCAGTGTTCAGCAGTGCTGGTTATGAGAACAACTGCACAGTGAATCGAAGTGGTGGATCTAATGAGAAGACATCTATTAACACCAGCAATTCAAGATTAAGATTAATTACAAGGCACAGTATATGATAGGGCTGAATAGTGACAAGAGACACTGGTCAAATGCATCACAGAGTGTTGAAGAACAGTTCAGTGTTCATCACACATCAGGCAAGAATCTGGCTGAAAGAGCATTGTTTGGAATGACAGCAGTATGTTTAAGAGAGTAATGATTAGAATGAGAGTAGTATACTTAGGAGAGTATTGCTTAGAATGAGAGTAGTATAGTTATGAGAGTGGTCTACAATGATAACAGTACTTTACTAGAGTAATACTTAGACTGAGAGTAGTATATTTAGGAGAATGGTGCTTAAAATGTAAACAGTATACTTATGAGAGCAGTGGTCAGAGTGGGTGAAAAGAGCCGTACTCTGTGGCATGTCCTCGGCTCGGAACACCTTCAGAGCCAGAGTAACCCATCTCAGGTTGACTCCCGCTGGCAGGAGCAGGTTGCTCTCGATGTCATCCTGCTCGTCATCAGCGTCTTTCTTCTCCATCTGTCCACAGGGAAAATCAGAGGAACCAGAGATATGTCACCCCTCAAAAACTTCATGAAGAATGACCGAATGAGCTGCTTACATGTGTCTCAATACCCGTCTCAGTACATTCTCAGCAACCAAGCGGGAGCTAACATTAGCAAAGTATGAACCAGTTACAAATGTACAGGCATAACAATGACTCATGCAGTTATTATTTTAACGCTTGAGAAGGCTGCACTGAGACCCTTGAAGTGTTTCTGGCAGCTGGTTTATTGAGGGTGCGTGGGTGTCCGTGTAGCACTCCCAGAGGGTGGTTGAAGCATTAATGGATTTGTAGGTGGATGGGACAGTGTGGGTGGGTGTGTGGGTGTTGCAGGCCCAGTGGGCGTGGCATGCTGAGTGGATGCAGGTAGGAGTAAAGAAACAGTGGGTGTGACAGTGTGTGTGAATATGGATGTGAAAGACAGGATGGGCATGGCGTGCAGCGGGTCGGTTTCTCAGTACCGGGGGCTCATCTCCGGTGCCCACGATCATCACGCTGACTTTGAGGTACCCCCTCGCTCCGGAGCTGGAATCATCCGGATCTCCAAGGAGCAACCATTTCCTCAGGATAGCGTGAGCTTGTGTGGCACGCAAACACACGCACGGTTACGCATGCACACACACATCAAAGGCACTCTCAATAAACTGAGGTCATTAATACCAAATACAACATATGAATGCAACATTCAGACTTCACATGTAAATATACCTGGTTCATCATAGACGTAGCCAACATCCAGCTGCAGAGAAGAAAGCAAAACATTACCACTAAAATATGTATCTGTATATCTACACTTCAATATGAGACTAAATTATGCCTAGAAATGTTATAATGTACTGTCTTACATACTTTAATCTCTTGAATCAATGTCAAAATGGTTATTCTAAAATGTTTATGCCAACTGTTTGGAGTTAAGCATACTTAACTTATCAGCAGGTGTGGGCTACTTTGTCAGAGTTGATTTATTTTCAAGAAAAGGCTAAAGGAAGTGAGACTTTATAAGGTCTATGAGGTGTTTCAGGAGGTGCATTAGAAGGACATATAACCACACCTAGAGCTATGGCTGCATGTCTCATCTTGCCTCTGGGTATGTGGCTGTCCCAATAATGTACTTCCTGTTGCGCCTCATTGCTTATGCACTATGGGCCGGATTTATCAATGCCTTTGGCACATGTGAACGTTTTTTCAGCCAATTGTCATTGGAACAAATAAACAACCTCAACCAATCAGATGCTCTGTTAGTATTTTTGCACCAGCAAAGCACACACTACATTTTTGCACATTACATTTTGCTAGCTGTTTTTATGATAGTAAGGCTTTTGGATATTAATGAATACATGATTGTATCTATTTCCTTTTATTATATTCTTTTGATTTGCGTGAATAAGTGAAGGTGCAATACCTTAAATTCTCCCATCAAACTGTCAGCTCTAAGGGAATATGAGTCGTACACCTGCAGACAGAACATGACTAATGTGAGTATAGAACTGTGTATGGATCATTTGAGAAGTCATATCTGTACATGTACTTTTCATCCAGGGATATGAATTATGCTGTATGGCAAAAGATAGACTCATGAGATAGTCAAATATCGACAAAGGTCAAGCAAATACACATGTATTTAATACTTTACAGGATTATAATCTGGCACTAAACTTACCCGAATTTCGATATACTCATCGAACAGCTCTGACGGTAACATGTTGATGTTGTAAAAGAAGATCTGTGAAAATGATAGCAGTCACATAAGCCAATGAGCTGCAGAGTGTGCAGGCCTGTTTAAAACCACCTTACATCGAGTTAGTCATTCTGTTGAGCTTTTAATGACAGAGCATAGCGACGTTGCCGTTTTTACCATACGCTTGCTTTTATTTTACAGTTTTTTCATATATAGGTTAAGGTTCAACAAGATTCTTTGGATATCAGCCAGAATGAATGAAAGACGGTCAATGAGAATGGTCAAACTTTACAAAATCTCACTAGTAATAAAAATGCATTGATTTAATTCATTCAAAGACATGTGTTTAAAAAAGGGAACCTCATATTCAAAGTGTCTGTAATAGGTTGCTATTTCCATGATGTCAGACCACAAGTAGGAAGTTACCTCATCAAAGAAAGGATTGTTTCCTCTTTTGATCCTGGTTCTATGTGTGTTTCCACAAACGTTCACCTTGACAACGGGTTTGATGTTGTTACCAGGCAGCTGACGAGCCTCAATCACTCGGACACGGATCTGATAGAGAAAGTCGATAGGAAAAGTGAAACAAGGTACACAGAATGTACACAAGCACTGGTTGCTTTATTGCTAGACCCACAAGGCGTAGGTTCCCGTTGTGTTTCATTCTAATTATTCACCGCAAAAGAATGAGGACAGCTGTTCTAAATTAAAGCTCTACTTCAGTACATGATACAGAGAGGGAGAAATGAAACAATCAAAAGCTGGGAGACAACATAAACATTCCCCTTGTTTTCCAAGATGAATACGATACTGATCCATAAATCATACCAGTTTCATCCAGTCATGCATATATTTCATGTTACCTTATTTTTTGGTTAATATAGTCAGCAGGCAATTTGAGGGGGGATGAGGGTGGAATGCCATCCCCCTTGTTAGCAAAATGACCAAAATGCATCCCCCTTGTAAACCTGCCACCCCCATTTTACACGTGTATGTGTTGGTTGGTGGTGTAGGGGCAGGGGGGTGCTCCCTTTGGGCCATCCCCTTTGTTAAAAAATGAACAAATTGCGTACTGAATACAGGGAACTATGGGTGTTTTCATATTTCAGCCACACTGAATCATACCACCACCATATGCTGTAATAAATACTGACATGCATTGGGGTATTGGAAACAGACGCTTCCATTGAAATATGTGCTGACTGGAGGACAACGCACCTGGAAATCCTGAGGTTTATTGGCTAGCAGTCTGTGCCGTTTCCTATTCCCACTTTTCACCCTCGGGGTGGGAATCCCCGGCTGACGAGGGGAGGGTGCTCCTCCAGGCGCTGACCCCTGTCCAACATCGACGTCATCCTCATCCCCCTCTTCGCCTCTGTCGCCTTCTGCAAAGTCACACCAGGCACACGGTTTGTTATCATTTCTTTTTGTGAAGCAGATGGAATTTAAAAAAAAAAAAAAAAAACAGCGGCGGATTTTTCTGCGATTACAATCCTTTCTGTCATGATATATAGCTGCACATTATGTCCTGGCTGAGAGCTTATACAGATCATATGTGGTGTTATGTTACAGATGTTTCAGGAGAGTAAGACAAAGCGTGTATAAAAATAGAAATGTTTAGTTTAACAAAAGATTATGAGACTTCCAAATGAAAGTCTACCACAGGCACCTGACTGTATTATTAAAATTTTGAACTGAGGGCACAGTACAGTAATGTGCTGTCATGTGCTCCCTTCATAAAACTAGTAATGTTAAAATAAATTATTAAGGTGATATATTTGTCACTTCTCATGGTTAGATGCTAATTTGTCTTTTTAAAAGGCTCTGACCCTTAACCAAGGTCAGGCGTACCCTGGTCCTGGAGCTGATGTGCTGCAGATATTTCTGGTTTTATTCCATCCCAGCTCTTGATTAAGCGATGATTAAGTCCCTTTTCAAACGTTAAAAATTCAGCACATGGACACCTGCATGTACTTCTCCAGTGTAATTACAAAAGCTATAGTCTATTTAAAGAATGGTACTGAAATATATACTTTTCAGAAATTGATATCTTACAACCACAAAAATAGTGGCGCAATATTGGCATACGCGAACAATATTAGCCTAGGGTGATGTGTAATATGCTATGTGTTCAAATAGCCACATGTTGATTAAATACTCATGAGGTAAGTGACTAAAAATCATTCCTGTCATGTGTAAGAAATGGACTGTTAGTCATCGTGTTATGGAAATGATAAAAGTCAAAACAGAGACACAAACATTCTGTGACCAGAGGAACTGCGCTGTCCGCATTCTCTCCACCGCTGTGCTGTTTTCATCCCCAATTTGCATCGAATATTTTCATAAAAATACTTTCTCCACACATTTTCATGCAAAACAGCAGGTATAAAGGGTATGCAGCCATTAACTAAATATCTGAGGATCACATGTCCACAAAACATACAGTTAATTTAAAATAAGCAGAGAGGTATTATACTGTACCACTAGAAAAGAAATAATTAAAAAAATAAAATGGGTGTGCTCATGAGTGTGTCATATACAATGGGCAGCGCAACAGTGCCTGGTACCAGCATGCTTAACTGTACACCAGCCAGGGGGCTGGTGTGTATTCTGTTTTTTTCTTAAGTGCTTATTTTCAGTTATTAATTACCTAAACAGACATACACCTTAGTTCTAAGGCCTAAACTGGCTTGAAGTCCTGTCAACATAATATGCAATTACATCCTCATACCAAGGCTAAAAGTTTACACTACAGTTAAAATGATCTAAACTAAAATTAAGACTAAAAATTACCACTAGACTAAAGACAAACTAGACTAAAAATGTAGTGAAAGAGTGAAATTGTAATACGCAAATTTACCAGTGTCTCCAGCTGTCTGGTCCCCATCCGTGTTGTCATATGGAGTTGGAACAGCACCGGCTGGTGGCTCATATCCAATCACCAAGCTGATGGTTGCCTATACAAACAGTTCAGCCTGGTGAGTTAACTGCCAATCGTTTTTGAAATACAGACTGATACAATATCGATGCACATCATTCTGAGAATTAAAATTTACTACAGAAGTGAATTGGTACTCATTGATGAGAGAACAGTATTCCATAGCACCTTCAAAAAAGTGGAAAAAATATATAGGTTACAGAAAATGGTGACTAACAGTTTGAAGAATACTGATCACATACTAATATGTACTATATAGGCTGTTTTCTAACTTCAGATTAAATAGTGAAGCCATTTTACTAATGATTTGTGTCTACTTATTAAAATCAATATGGAAGGCACGTGATTGATACAGTAGACCGTACTCACCCCGATATCCTGGCTTTTTTCATTGAGAAGAGACACATTTTTTGATGGAAGGGACCTTTGTTGACCACTTGCTAAGTCTTTTAGGGAGATTTTTGCAGAGCCAATAAATCTACAAAACACCAAATAAGGAAGTGTTCATTTCTATCAGTGTAAAGTGACAAGGTTACATTCTAATTGAAGACAAAGATACAACTCAAGGTCATACAACAGCTGAATAGGAAAAGAGTTCATTTTATATACAATTTTCATTCAACAAATACTTTATCTCTTCAGAATGAGGCTGCTATCTCAGTAAGGTCTCAGTAAGGCCTGATAATGAATATTATTATAAAATTATTTGGCTCCAGTAAGTAGTACTAAGCAGCAGTTCGGGTGCAAATAGAGCAATATGCCATTTGGTTTCCTGTAATACGGTGTTTAGGCAAAGCCTAAGCTAAATTACACCAATATGAAGAATAATTAGGCACCCATTATTTATCATAATTCTGATATGCGTTGTACTGTACATGTAATGAACAAAACACATTGAGAATCCTTTTCTGTAGTTCTTTAGCATAAACACATCCTTTTGTACTCTAATAATGGTGTGAGAGCAAGCACCTGTAAATCTACATTAAAAAAAATGCTAAAGAACTGATCCTTTAAAGGGAGCATGGCAACGCACAGCACATTCATAACACCTTTAACTCATTACAGCTGAATTTGCATGCTCATTTCCACCCCTGTTTGCATGGGACCGTAATAAATAAACTTATTATATAGTCCAGTAATCCACAAACATATAACACAGTAGAATTACCATAGATATAACATTCATATACCATATATGTACATATGTACTAAGAGTAGCCTATACATTGATACTGAGACCGTGGCAAGCAACAATCCTTTAAGAGGAGTGGCATTTGACAAGCACCTTCTGACTCATTAAATAAAGCATTAAGGGGCCGATTTACTAAAGGTTTTCATTTCATGTATCATGTATAAGCCCGATATTACACACACATACACACACACACACACACACACACACACACACACACACACACACACACACACAACATTTCCAGGCTGGCAAATTTTCATGCATCCTACAATAGATTTGCATATTGTTTGCAGGTTATCTTGAATGCAAAATTGGGCATTTCTATGTTAGTTCTCAATATACTAGGAAGAAAAGATGAAAACACAACTTTAGCACATTTACTGTAATTTGCTAAGCCTGAAAGCAGTATGAGGAAAGCTAATTGTGTGTGTGTGTTTTTTGTTTTGTATGAATGGGGAGCAGTATTAACCAAAATTATTCCAAATTATTAAACATTTGTGAACATGCACTTCTGCCATTATTCAGTCAGATAAACAGGCAAGGCTGAAAGTGAGACCGAACCATCATGTACACCTGTCAGCAACACTTCTCTGTTTCAGTAACTGCAGATGTACAGCATCACGGTAACCTACACCTCTAATTTGCTTCACCTTTTAGACAGTTCATGAGTTACTGCCTCACTGCTTTACACTCTGCCAAGTTATACTTTTTCTCTCTCTCTCTCTCTCTCTCTCTCTCTCTCTCTCTCTCTCACACACACACACACACACACACACACACAAACACATACACTCACAACATGCACACACACACTAGTCTGTGCCTTCCATGCCATCATGCAGGAGGTATTCAAAGCAGTTGTTCACATCTTTTTTTGAATTTGCAGAGATACAAGAGCATTGTCTGCAGTGTGTGGTTTTGAAGTATTCAGTATCATATCAGAAAGCGGTGATTCACAGAGATTCACAGAGGTGCAACACTCACTATGATATTTGAAATTTAGGGCCATTTAGAACAAAGCAATTAGCAGCCGGGTATCATAAAACCAGGCCCAAGACACTTGAAAACACTTGCTTTGAGCAAAAGAACAACAAATCTTTGTATAACCAGCACCCAGGATGGATGTGGATGTAGCTGAGGTTAACAAATAAGATACCTGACCATGTAAAATGAAACCTGATCACTGTCACTGAATTTACACAGGGAAATAGGAACCACTACAACTTCCTCTTAACTGCTGAGGTGGCCTTTGGTTGCCTGGAATAATAATACTATCTTATAATTATTATTATTATTTGTATTGAGCCCTGGAGTCATGATATGTCATACTTATTTTATTAATATTCCTCTAAATGATAATATTGTAAACCTCTACATGCTGTAGAAAAATAACAAAAACTGCTTAGCAAATAACACATAGGTTTCAATAATGTTGTTGTCATAATGTAATGATAATGTTAAAGAATGTTTCATACTGTGGTGTGATCATACTGCATGCTGTTTGGTATATATGGTCCTAAAAAGTATTCACCTGCAACATATTTACCTACAGTCACATAGTATGACTAATAAGTGTGACAAATTTAAGTGTAATCAAGCATTGTTATGATAGGATGAAAAACAGGAAGACGCAGTAAAAAGAAAGAAGAAAGAAACAATACTAACACCTCACCACCGAACAGAAGCCTAAAAGTACAAAAACAGACGGTTTCACAATGCACTCAATGCCCCAGCTCAGCTAAAGAAAAAATACAATAAGTGCTGTAAAATACAATAAAAGAACAACGCTGTTCCAGAACATTTTTCACAAAGTTATATATAGATATATATTACAAGGCCAAATGTTATGTTTTCCATTACATACAATATGTGCTTTTTGAGCTGCTGAAAACGTAGAAGACCGGCCATTTTACTTCGGTCTGTCTTTCTAAAGCTGAACAGGCTCTCTCTCCCTTGAAAATCAAAAGGAAATAACTGCCTGGATACAATTAAACACCAGGCGCAAACATCTGCCAGGCAAACTGAGGACGAGGGTCTGTGTGTGTGTGTGTGCATGTGTGGGTGTGTGCAGTGCACTGCCACATAGTCCATTAATGCTGAAAGCTGCCAGAGCCCCAGAGAATTATGGGTACAGCTCAAAAACAAATCATACTAGAGACTTAACAAAGACAACTCTCCGTGGCTGCATGTTAATACGTGGGGTGGGTGAAAGTGCGTTCTGGTGCTGTAGGCCAGCTTGCTGCTTTCAGCAGAAACTGTGTTTACCTTAGGCCTGTGAGTCATGTAGGTTCAGACAAGGCTCCAGCCATCATTTTTTCCACAAAAAAGATTTTAATCTTAAGCACATCCAATGACTTTCGTACCTGTTGTTTTTATTTTTTAATCCATGTTTATGTACTTCATGCAGGCTCAGTTAACCTCAGCTATATTTTTGATTAATTATCAACATCATAATCCTTATTATCAAATAAAGAAACAAATTCTCCTGTCTCAGATGCAAGCCATTCATTTTTTCATTGTTGCATTCATACAGAAGGAGACAATCCCAGTACAAACTTATCATTACATATGCTAACAGTGTGTTTGTATCTCATGTCTAGCCAAAACTGTGCGTTACCCCTGAGCTAAATCTTTAATGGGAGTCAGGAACCTTAGCTGGTGCTTTGGTCTCAGACTGACAGTAAATTACAGTTGTCCCATGTAATCACATCCAGCTGGCCACCACTGCAGTTTATAAACATGCTTACAGCCCAATATTCTCATTGGTTCAAATTGTCTTTAGCATATAGTTTAGTCTTAAAATGTCCTCGCAAATTTAAGCAATACTGCCTTCGGGAGAATTAACCTTCAGACAAAATGAATGCGTTTGGAAGGAGATTATAATGAAATAGTAAGTTGTATATTGGTACGGACATTGATCTTTGGCATGGAGTCCAGGGGGGCAGCATCATGCCTCACTGTTTTTAGGGTGAAGTGATCCCCCACTTGACTGTCAGAAGAGAGGGTGAAAAACAGAAGAAAGGGAAGTAGACTTGAAGGTGGAAATGGGGAGGGGGAGGGATGCCAGAAACAGAGAGTGTGATAGGAGAGAAGGTACGTGGCAAATTAATACCTATGTAGACAACCGGATTGGACGGATATCGGTGTTTGAGTGAAGGGTTATCTGAAGGTTACCTCTCCCAAAATTTGTTTTTACAAACTCCAATAAAAATACAGCTCATGGTGTGTATATTTATTAACAGCAAGCCTTCAATCCCTTTAATGAGCCTGGTATTTTAAAAATTCACACTGTAGCAGTGTGCCCTTAAGTGGGACTGCCTTTGTCCTGGCTGAGCGAGCTGGCGCATGCACAGTACTCCCTGCCGAGAGAAACAATCAATAAAGCAATACTGTTAGAATTTTAAAAATGTCTGTGCTGCTGTTTGGGGTTGAAAATCGTTTTATAATGTATTGTATGGTTTTAAATGCCCATTGGTGTAAACTGTAAACCCTGAATGGGGTTTAGTTTTAAGATGAAAAGGGGAATGAGCCTGAAATAACCCCATTCATGGTATGGTCCATGCCAGGGGGAGGGGCTAAGACTTCAAAGGGAGGGCTAACCTAGCCTTGGGCAGTGAGTTCGTGGGTGAGTTGGTGAATGAAGTACAGTCTGCAGAGGCAGCATGGATGGTTTGTGTGTGTCAAACCGCTGTATATAACTGTATATAGTTGAATTGCCTTTTTTTGTTTTTTGTCATTAATCCTACTGTTAATATCATCACCGAGCACAAATAAATCACCCTTGCGCTGAAGTGCTATCTGCTCTTCTCGCCATGGTTGGTTATCTCGACAGTTGCCTTACGGCTAGTGCTACCCGCACCCCAAGTCGGGGTGTGACACACACCCTGATATACTTTGGAATTTCTGATGTATTACAGGAAAAAAAACATCTAAATTAGATTAAATCTGGTTCCAGTACCACCAAAGTACAATATAACTGTACAGAAACCCAAAAAGTTAGGTTACACACAAAATATGGGACTAACATGGGACTGTTTTTGGATTAAGTATGACACATCCCAGCTAATGGACTGTTGGCAACCCTGTCTGTATGTTGTGTGCTAAAAGGTCTTTGGGTCATTGGGCGAAGCTTTATAAAGATGCAATCTTTCCACTGGAAAAAGGAGACATATGATGGGTGGCTAATTGCAAATTTCATCCAGTAAGGGGATCCAGTGCTTGCTGTGAAAAAGCTTGCAAAGCTTGGTTAACTCACAAACTAATATTTTTTATTGAAACAATGCAACTATGACAAAGTATCACGCTAAGCCAAAATTACAATAAAAATAAAAAAAAGACTAAACTCACTAATGTGAGCCATATTAGCTATTTAGTAACTGAAAGGATTTTGACTGTGACCTAAACACCTGTTGTTGAGCTAATGAGCTATATTGTCGTTGGTTCGTTGATGTCATGCTAGCTGGGCATCCAGCATCAGTGCAACAAAGGTAACATGGCTAACTATTTAGCAAGCTAATGACAATAGCCAGCAACAGTTGATGTCATGCAGGTGAGCTGGGCATCTGACAGAATCAAGCTGCTGGGTAAAAACTAAAAGATTTTTAATTATGGCTAACTATCTTTCTAACGATAACCAATCAGCATTTCACAGAACGTTTTAAAAAATTTAAATTTAAAAAAATTCTCCAGTAAGCTAATCAGACGTTGGTAGGTTGGTAGGTATTACCTGTTTGTTGGCTAAGCTCTTAACCATGTTTCTCCACCTATTTTGCAGAAACCAGTAATAATTATTCTTCTGAAAGGATAAACATTGACAACATATATTACAGATGAAGTAAAGCAGAAGCTATACTCCCCTGAGCCGATGAGTATACAGTGGGAAAATGAGTCACTATCATGCTTCTTGTGACTCCTCTGTGCTTCCTTATGGGGGCTACAATGATGTCAAAATGCCACTCCTACACTCAAAACACCCTCCTGAAATGCAATCCAAGAGTAAACACTATATTCCTTGGTCTTTATAAATGCCTTTGTGTTTTACAGTGCACAGAAATGGAGGCAGCGTGGAGGTGTGTAGTGGGAACCGATCTTTTAATTAAAAGGTTTAAGGTTTGGATCCTGGGATACACTGTTGTTCTAACCTTGAGCAAGGCAAGGGCTTAGTTTCTTCCTTGTACATCCAGCTGTACAAATGAATAAATCATAAAATCTAGCTCTGTGAGGCTGTAACAGCATATCTACAGTCTGAAAGATCTTCAGCAAACTGGACTGACTAAAAGTGAGTGCTATTGAGCCAATAGGAATTCCATTGTCATTTGCTCATAGCTTACATATTGCCGTAAGGGCTAGGGCAATGATCCTTGAAGGAAGTCCAGGCAGTTAAGAAACCTGGGCCTAGCTGTATCTGAGCGGGCCTTTCGAGCGCAAACAAACAGAGCTGCAGTGGTTTTGTCGATTCAGTGAGGAAATCCCTGCAACTGCTGATGACACTAGACCGCACTCTGCAGCTCGACTTTATTTTCCATCTGTTGCTAGGTAACAGACTATCCAGTGAGCCTGGAAAAATGTTCAAGTCTGAGTCCCACTGCCCCGCAGACCAGCTGGCGGGATCACAAAAATGACTCAGAGGAGACGGCCCCAGAAATGCATAGTGCCTTGCTCACAGAGAGCTCCAAAAGCCGGGGAAGTTCTAACAAGCTAACTCTTACCACTACCACTTACAATGGTAAACAGACTGAATATCAAAATGTATGTTCAAAATATTCTGTTATTTGAAGGAGACTGGTGTCAATGTGTAGGCCAATTCCTTGAGTTAGACATCTGGGATTCATTTAATGTATCAAGAAAAACTAAATATAGGCAAGAGCATTTCCTCAAGAAACATTTTATTTGAAAGACTGAGGGGCCTTATACTCTGTGGCTGTCATAGTTTCCAGACAGATACCATTATTGTACCATTATATTTATGTGTCCTATTTCTACTCAAGACTGCATCGCAAACATATTCAAACAGACTGAAGTTTTTAATTTATTGCAGGCATACTTTAATCACCATTTTACTGATAAATGAGAATTCCATATGGGGTAGAACATACTCTTAGACGTATGTTTTATGTCATACTCCTTGCTGAAGAAATACCAGAGTTGATACTATAATACTTAACAATCAACTTTAGCCCTTAATTTGCCCCTGCATGTTCACACTTATGCTGTGTTTTCCCTACCCATGCTGGCTCAGGTCGTGGTGCTTTTCCACTGTATTTTTATAAGGTTTTTAAAAGTGTTCTGTGACAGCCCCATGATAAATCTGCCCCTTGCTCACTTTCCACTTAAGCCAAGAGAGTAAATATGCAGTACACACCATCATTCACTGTCATAAAGATAGTGTGTGTTTTCATAAAGTCATCCTAATCACACTATTCTATTCCCATTATAAAGGTAATTCAGTTAGACAAATTGATATTGCAGAGATAAAGTGTTAAAGACACATTTACTCTGAAAGCAATAGACGACTGATGTGCCACAATGAGGTGACACAATGAGGTGACTGTTCAACAAGATGCCTGAGAACAGACCATAAAAACCTTCTAGTGTGTGGGAGGAGGGAAGTACTGATTACAAAATAAGTTAGGGACTTCTATGGGCCATAGACAAAGGCTTGACGCTGTATACATTTCGTAAGACTGCTGGATTGCCAGCTCAGGTCATTCTTAATGTCTTCGCTCCATTCCTGTCCATTCGAGAGGCACTCTGAGAAGAACAGCGCCCTCCCCCTCTCCCCCACCCTCAGACGGATTAATCAGTCTCCCTTGCATAGCTCAACAAGTTCCAACACTTCAGCCAGGTGTGGCCTGCACGGTGATGAATTACCGAATGCTCTTCTACAGCTTTCCCTCCATACAAGTGCAGACACTGAACGCTCTGTAGCTCTGTGCTGTGCCTTTACAAGTTTACTTCCTGGAGTCACACACAACGTATGCCCACCTATGTCAAATGAGAGAAGGTGGGTGGGATTGTATGAAACATGGCTTGCTCCAACTCAGGAAAGTAGGGATATTCCTCAGTGGGTTCATCCGTGCATCTGAGAGTCACGACCAGCTTTCAATCCAGTGAAATTTCCCCATGCTTACTTTAATACTCTGTGATAACAACGCCTATGCCACTGATGGCCACAAGTGTAAACAGGAAATACCTGGATCAGTACAAAAACAAACCCATTCCAAGCTCACCAAACTTAAGTGCTGTTCTCCAAACCATTACGCAGAAGTGAATTGTGCACATGTAATTGTCAAAGTTGTTTACAGTATTACACTTTTTCTGAAGGGGAAGCGGGAATAGCCGCTATCAACCAATCATCTCCCCTGGTTTTATTTTCTTAAAACCACTTTTGATGTTCCTTGTCTAAATGTTTCAAGAGGAATTAATACTATAAATATGTATAAATGAAATCAAAAGGCTAAATGCTGAAGTTGTCTAAGGAGTATGCAATACTCTCATGTACATACTTGTCTTTTCCGATGGTTTCATAGTCTTTCACAACCACGTCAATAAATGAGGAGGAATCCAAGGGAGAGCCCTTCAGATCAAACTCGAGAATCTGCAAACAAAACAAGAATTCAGTCACAGAAAGCCAGTCGGCACCGGCACTCTTACAATGGACAAAGTGAGCAGAACAAAAGTTTACTCTGAAATATGGCACATTTCACTCAGCCACAAGATGCATAACTGTGAGGGAGCTGGATGGAAATGTTGAGTCATCGGGCTTTGTTTAACAAAGTTATATTTATGGACCTGCTGTTGCTGAATTTTACACATACTCCATGATAACCTTTCTGACTTTCACATTTTCCAGAAGGAAACAATCTTAACACTTAAGAAGGGCTTGTCCTTGCATACACTGATATGTTACTTACTTCACCCCACACAGGATTCAGTTCATTGTCAATTGCTTTGGTTTTCTTCTTTTCACCTGAAAAAAAACAGATATGTTTTTGGTAAAAGTAACTGAGTTACAAGTAACTACAAATACATTTTCTGTAGTTAAACAATGCGTTACAACCTATAAAACAAACGTGCTTTACACAAGACACAGCAACAGCAGCCAACATCGTTCCTTATAAGGGAATGAAATGGCAGCGTCGTTTCCTTATAAGGACTGTAATAAACCCACAAAATCTATCCTCAAATGAATAGAGTAATTTCCATGACTAAAAATGTAATGTCCAGCAAATGCTTTGTATAACAGTACAGCAGAACTATATTCGTGTGAACTTCTGCTGCCATCCATGACCGTTACCTGTGTAAACTTCACTAGATGCTCTTGCAATTGAAGGTACAGTATATCACCTGCACGACCAACTGAGTTTTAGAGCGACAAAGGCGGCGCAAGAACTGGATAGCTAGTTACTCCAGATATTAGAGTTCATTTGGACCTGCACGACGTGGCGATGCAACTTTGCTCGTTATACTGTATTTTAGACACAGCGTACTGATAGGACGCAGGAAAACTCTGTCAGGTTCATTTGACTTTTTCTCACAGGAAAAAACTACCTGTAAGGTTATCTGTAGGCGACAGCATAACGAATCAGTGTGCTTATTTTAACAGAAAATCATTTTCGCTTTTCGCTGAAGAATCCAAATCAATGAGACAAAGACCATACAAATTACACCACGTTCCTGGAGCATTTTCATATGACTTACCTCTGAAAACTATTCCAGCGATGGGGTCCGGATTTCCAAGTTTCTTTTTAGGAATATTTCTCGCAGATTCCACTACGACACGTAACATGACGGCAGGAATTTATACAAGTGTTAGTCCAGAAAAGTTAAGAATGGTGGCATACTGTGAAACCAGCTCCTCATCCTTTGCAGACAGATGTGGCGAAAGAGGAAACACCCGTTGTTTCATGTAGGAAAAGGAGAAGAGGGTGTGGAGATATAGCAGTACCTATGACACAATCTGCCTCCATGGGTGGAAGGGAACATTTAATTGAGAAGTTTTTGCGAACTTTACTGAACTTTTTTTGTCTTTCAACATTAACGCTACCCTTAGCGACTTCTATAACAATTTAAGACTCTTTGCTAATATGATTATGGACGAGGAAATGTTTGATTTATTATCTTATTCTGTGCCACCACACTGGCTGACAATGAGGTGATGTAAATAGAGGGACAACAATAAATAAACATAAGGAATTGAGATAAAGTTTAAAAAACAAAACAAAAATGCATTGTCGATCACATAGCTGACGCCTGAGTGCAGACTCCAGAGGTACAACATGCGTCGTAAAATAGGCTGGAGAAGTAGGTACCATATCACAAACCATAATCCATAATTTATCGGATTTCAATCAACCGCTCCACAGGTACAGCTTTCGACCGGGCTATACCACTTGCGAAGGCACTTGGATGAAGAAATTAAGGAGAAGAGGACAGATAAAAGCACACAGAGATTCAAATGCATATTTCAGATGGATTGCAGACAAACGGCACACGATCACAGTTCAAATGATGGTAAAAAGCCATGTTTGTACGACAACGTTTCAGCCTGTATAGCGTGTGAATATTACGAATCTTCAGGTTTCGATTTAATCATACGGAAAGTACACAAGTTCTCCAATTACAAGGTGTACTACACACTACAGCACACATGGGAATTAAATGAACTATTGAATTCAGGAAGTTACTTGGCAGAATAAAAGAAAAAGAGTGCTCTGGGTTTTTTTCTGTTTGCAAGAGCAACAATACAATGATCTAAATTAGACTTTTAAAATATATGAGTTATATAGTCCTGCTTGTTGGAAGACCATAACATAATATGATTCATTCATCATCTAAAACTTTATTTAATTCTTTATGTTTTTGTAACTAGATCTGCTAACTTCTTGCTATTGGCTGAAAATTCAAAGCATCCTGGTTCTTTACATCTGCATGTTTCTTAAATAGGTACAATATAAATATGCATGTAGTATGTCCAACACATGAACATATTCATTCATTATCCCTCCTCATATCCTAGGAAATTGAACACAACTTTTGTTTTGGTGGGTCAAATATGACCCTGCAGTTTTTAACATGACTAACGTTTTGCTGTCAGCCAGTTATTCTTGTCAGTATTGGTCAATATTTTTGGTACAATCAGTAAATTCCCCCCGGCTCTCCCTTCCCCTTTAAACTACTATCAGTCCGGAAAGTCGTGGAACCATTTCCTCTTTTGGTGTGCCCTTTCCTCAGCCGGCATATGTAGATTTTGGTACAATCACATGCTTGCTACCCCCGGGGCCACTGTGGAGCTTAGGTCAGTGCACCTGCCATTGTGTTGCTTCTTTTTAAACAGGAGCAAAAAAAAAAATAAGAAATGAATCACCCCCATAATATCCAAGCTCACCGCCATGTGATAAATCGCACTGCTTAAGAGAATCTCTAAATGACTGAAGTTTAACGTAAGGCACAAAGACAAACGCACGACACATCCTGAATCTCGAAGCCTCTTGATACTCTGATTCTTTAAGTGGGCTCGGCTTTTCCTGAACCCACTCTTCTGTGGTTCCCTCTCTCTGGCTCCGTCAGCAGAAAACATACTATTATGTTGGGCATGAGCCCAAAGATGATGGCGACGGATGCCGTGCATTTTCTGTTTATATGTGGATACCTTATGGTACAAGACAGTGATGCCAAAGGAAGTGACATCATGCATCACACTGGCAGGATAATCTTTGTGATGTGGGTTGTTGTATCCAGCCTTACACATTATTTGCATATAGGAGAGAGAGTTTTAGACAGTGTCTTAAAAAAATTAAACACCTACATGTGGAAAAACGAAACACCCTCAGACAACATTGATCTAGACATATTAGGCATATACCAGACCTGTTAAAATCAGTTTATGGACAAGCACATGGATGCAAGTCTTGTCTTTTACTGTTGAGAGACTATTAAGAGTGGAACAGGCAGGCAGTGGGTGGTCCTGGAGCTGAGATGGGTAGACTTTGCCCTAGACCACTGTAATGTACTGACGTGAGACACGCACAACAATATAACTGTGTCTTTACTGCCATCTAGAGGCTGTACTTGGTAGTGGGAGTACAAATGTCGAGCATGACAATACAATTCACTTACATAGGTGAAATTCCACTGTGGTGCATTTTGGGAAAAAGACAAAAAGTGGTTTATGATTCAAATCTACCACCCCAGCTCTGGCAGGGAGGTTGGGTTGGTTTCAGTCCAAATGGGATGAACAGTGTTGACTAGGAGACAGAAAAAGTTTCTCCAAGATCATAAAAAGCTAGAAAACTGCAAAGTATTACTCATCATAAAATTGACATCTGTTGATCATTGAAAAATTAAAATCCAAGACAAAGGTTAACTGCAGCACTAGTTTAGATCCTGAGTTTTTTGTGTTGGGGTTGCGTGTGTAAAACTCCCTGTGCAGGTTTAGAGTTCCTCACCACCATCACTAGTTTTGAGCTGGGGACAAACCAGTCTGAGGATTGATGACTTCCCTTTGTGATTCATTTTTAGCAAATAACTGTGAAAATGGCCTTCAAAACCAGGATATGAAGTAAATTCATGTCTAATCACTAATAACTGTTAAAATGTTTTCAAGGGAATCCCATGGTCAGAGAGATCGCTGGTAAATCCACATTTTAAGGTGGCCACAGGTAATTGTGGTGAGCAAGCGTTTGGAGACGTATCAGACAGTTAACGAACGGGTAATTTCATTAAAAGCTGCAGTCTCTGCTGTCTGAGAAAGCTGTCACTTCACCTGTGTGGTACAGTGAAAACGCTGGAGACTGTGTTGAAATATCTTTGAATGTCAGTATCAATGCTTCATATCACTTGACGTGCCTATTACATCATATTGTACTGTACATGTGAACAATAATCTCTGATGATCAAATCATTTTAATCTTTTTAAAAATAAAAACTTTAACAAAGTTTTTCCTCTATTTCCCCTCTTGTAGTTGGAGTACAATAACAAGGAAGAAATAAAAAACAAATATTTTGAGGCATTTTGTACATTTATAATATAAAATTTATATACATAAATACCCATTTATAACTACTCATATGACATATGACATAGAAGTTTGCATTAACTGAGCAAAATAAACACGATAATGTAAATAAGAATATTAGAAATAGAAGAGATAGAATAATATTCCATTATAGATTTGACAATGGTGTGCAATATGTGCAGCATTGTGATTGGCATCTATGATAAAATCAGGTTTAGCCGTGCTACATACTACATTCTGCTGTCAGCTGCAAACACCCCTCATAGTGAGAAGGCATTTTAAAACACGGATGCATGTTTGCTGTACATTTGCGCTTAGCATTTCCAAAAGATTTTTTCCACTTGCTGTATTTAAGGGGACTTCCAGGGACCCCCGAGCCTCATCTTTAGCTTCACTTCCAGGAAGCGCTGTTTCATAAGACCCCTTTTCTCAGCCGCGGTCTGTAGGGCAGATAGTTACTTAGGATGAGGGCTGCGTTCAAATCGCTTTTGAGGACGACCCCCGGAACCACACCGCAACTCAAACAAGATTGCATGGGCAAATCCTTATTACGCCATACTATTTCAGGCAGGGGATTTAGCATCGCTGGGTTGGTGGGGAGGTTAAGGAGGTCTTGCTTCTGAAGAGGCTTTGGAATGAGTGTGCGACCCCATGGTTTAACTCTACAGTCACAGCCCTTGGAAAAGCACGCACTGTGGGCTGGCCAATACCTGTGTTACCTTTGAGGAACTTTCAGTAACGAGGGTCTGCACCGTCAATAATTCAGCAAAGCTCAGCAACTTTCCAGGAAACAAAAGCAGAAGCATATTTGTGAATGAGACATTATGTTGATATTTAACTCATCTTCTCGCATATTTTAACGCATCTTCTCTCTAATGCCTTATTGAGGATGGCTGGAATATTGTATAATACACAATTTCACAGTGTTATTATCACAGTGTTATTATCTTTTAATTGTTATACCCCACCCCCGGGCTCTTTTATCCTCTCCAAGTCAAAAATAAGATTCCGCCTTGGACAGAGGTCTTCAACGTTTTTCAGGCCAAAAACCCTTTGGTTGATAGAGAAACAGTGGACCCCCATTACATATCATATGAAATTATGTTGCTTATTAAACTGGGGCTACAATAATGTGTAGGGGAGCCTATTGTGCCATGTATGAAAGTACTTTGTAATGGCGCATACAATGCTAAACTAAATTAAAATAATAATTACTGACAGCTTCACATATTTGCAGAACATTTTTTTTTTTTTAATTGGTGTAATTTTGTTAATGAATAGGAAGATTCATCATTGCTTATTATTGGTTGAATTTATGAAATTTTGTTATATTTTTGTCATATTTGCATTTTTGAAAGAAAGAAAAGTTTGGGATCAAATCATTTGGCGGACCCCCTGCAGTAACTCTGAGGACCCCCTAGGTGTCACGACCCCCTGATACAGACCTCTGACCTAGGAGATTCACTGAAATGAAATCCTTCCTCATGACATTCTGTACTTACCGGCACTACATCCTGGTTTGCAGGCCTCTTGCAAGAGACCGTTATAATGAGACCGATCATTTTTCATCTGCGACTAGATGACGTGCAGGAATTTTAATGAACCTTCAAGTGAATCTTCTCATCACTCTTTTCCGAAACCCCAGTTTTTCCTCAGATGGTCAAACATTAAGATCTATGACAGTGCTTCATTTGTGGAAATTTGGAGGTATGTTCATGCACCTCTGTAATCTAAAAAATATTTTTGGTTTTTATGTAGCATACCCCTTACCTTTATTGCATAGGAAAGAGCCTGGAATACCATAATTGCTACAGTCACTGTCTTTACTTATAAACATTTACCCACTTAAATGATATTTTGTCAGAAATACCTCCACCTGTTGAGCAGAACAAGCTTATTTTCAATCACACAGAACATTGGCCACAAATAATGTAGAAAGTGATTCAATGGGAAGAGCACAGTGTACTACAGTAAAACCAAACATTACATATGGTATGCATAGGTTTGGATTAAATTTAAATTCGTTCTATTGTTTTTGGAAAAAAATGTACATATTATGTCTTATTTATGTATTGATTAGTTTGTGTATTTTACACTACTACAATACTATTGTTCTACTATGCTAGATAGAATATTTTTACAACTAAAAAAATAGTCTTTCTAGCAGATAGAAAACAGAGTTTTAATCCAAAATGGAGATTGTGGTGTTGAGGAAAGTTCACTGCCAAGTTGTCCCCTCTAAAGGGATCTACCCATATTGACTCCTAGCCAGGCTGCTATGCCGAGACTAGCAAGGATTACAGGATTATGAATCTATGGTACTTGAAAGCTTTTTATGTTAAATAGGGCCATGAAGTCCCTCAGTAAATAAGCTCTTCTTTTGAGGAGGGGTGGGGGAGGGGTTGGGATCAGTAAAAGACATCGGATGGTGAGCCTGACCTCCCTTTAAAGGCTTCATAATTCCGGGGAGAGGAAGTAAAAGTTTAGAAGATCGAGCAGCATACTTTCGTTTTCTCACCCTTCGCTCGTCAAAATGGGATGGTTAATGTCTCATGAAGCTCCACTCTTGAGTTTCTGTTAGTACATTAGTACTAAAGATAAGGAGGACTGCAGAAGACTACCACCTTCCCTGCCACGGCAATATGGGAATATCCTTTACCACCATTACATGAGTATGAGTGAGAACCTCCTTCATCTCCATAACCCTAACATAATTGTTATAGCCTCCTCTACCATATAAACTTCATGCAAACATCCTCTACTGCCATAACCTCTGTAACTCCACAAAAACAGGAAGAACCTCTTCTATCTTTGCAACTCCACAACGATGATGAGGAGGAACTACTGAGAAATGCGGCTTTTTACCCCCTCAAGGACTTCCCCTCAGCTTGAAAATGGACAGTGGAATTGAGATAGCTTATGCAATGCTAATACCTGTCTAATGCAAATGCCCTATATACCTGCATTACAAACTGCCCTGACCTCTGACCTTTCTTAAATTCTCTTGTGAATGTTCCACCAGGAAGTTCCAGACGAGTAAAAATAGCAATGACAAGAGTTAATGAGGAGTCAAGCTCCTATAGGAGCTTGAGAAGCATCAGAAAATATAACGATGAAAACAGGTCATTCGGCCTCAGCCATTTAGTCCTGTTCTGCCTTCAGAGTATCCTGCAGTGTGTTAAGCCAGGACTTGAGCAGGGGAAGCAATTATACCTCAACCTCATGGTCTGGAAAACACTTCCATGAATTGAAAATTCTGTGTAAAATTTCCTCTGGATATAAGTTTTTTTGTTTTCATTTAATCCTTATTTGTTAATTGAAAAATCTCTGATGAAGGAACTCCATCATAAAGGCCATCTTGATTGATTCTGGAATTATTTAGCTGTAAATTACATTCTGTAGTTTGAAAATGGAGCCGCTCGATGACCCAGGCCAGTCATGTCAGTTCTGTTGTGACTGGACCATGAAAGTCCATTTTATGACGTAAATCAATATGACTCAAACTACCCTAACTAACAAAACTAGAGGCTACCTAGAAGTAGCAAGAGTGTCCATTTTATACTATATATTTTTATAAGTTGTAATGCAATACATGCTGATGGGTTACCTTAGTTACATCCTCCTGGATCGAGTCCACTATATTTATGTTTTGAACTGAAAATTGTATCCATGCAGTGCAATGCAATAATAAAAGCAACATGGATCACACCAATACAGCAAAGGAGGTAGGCTACTACTGTTGTGACAGCCAAATTTGAGAGAAAATTGCTTCCCCAAAATTGTTTGTACACAAAAAGATTTGAAAGATTTAGATTTTTCACATTTTTGTTAATTAAAAATACAACATGGATTTTGATCATTTTGATGGCATTTTGTTTGCTGATAAAATGTAATTAAAAATAATGATGAAATGGTCTAGATATATGATGTATGAGTGGAAGTTTCCAGCAATGTTTATACACACAACTGTGCCCTTTTTAAATAAATAAATAAATATGTATTGAACTGTCAGCGCACATGCATGTTATCCATTTAAAAAAACAACATATTCATTTTGTTGCAGTTTCTCTATTTTAAGCCTTCCATTGCCAAGTTAAAGTGAGTGAGCTACAGACGCAATGTTGATTGAGAAGAAAGCTGGATTCATTAATGGCCATTGCTAATTTAAATCACGTTTGGATGACTCAATATACAAAACCAAAGTGTCCTATTTACGGATGCAAATTTCAACATTATAACGGTATTTTAAGTTTGAGCTATCATCGAAAAGATAAACATGGTAAAGTTCAAAGTGCTGCTGCAAACAGGAACCACCCGCCTCAGTGTCTAGTGAGAGTTTTCTCTCAGTCCCAAGTCATGGTGCACAGCATTAACTCTCTGAAAATATGAACAAGCTTGTTTGGCTAACTGGCTCAGTGGGAAGAAAGAGATGGCCTGCACAGGTGGCCTGTTATGTTGCGTCTGTGTCCTTAAAAGGCCTCTGAGAGGAACCAGAGATTTTCCTTGACCGTTTTTTGTTTGAAAGAAAAAGTCCTGTTTTTGTGATTTTGTTCATTTTTGTACTGAAGTTTGGGAATCGTATTAAAACGGGATATGAATTTAAGACATCCTGGTGACAATTGGACATCTATAATATAGATGTTACAATAAAAAAGAACATATGTACATGCATTTATTTTTTAATGTGTATAAAAGACCAAAATGTCACTTATGTCTCTGTTTCTAAGACCTCATTCTGTTAATCGGCCAGTGGTGAGTAGACTAAGTAAAATCGATGCCCCACTACACTTTACTGTGGTACATGTCATGTTATGGATAAAATTTCACTTTAAAGTCCTACATTACTGGTCATTAACGATTCCTGTCACTTATCACAGATAACGGGGGTTCACACAAATGTCCTAATTTTAACACACCTATCATCCCACAATGTCCTTGGTGTAGTAATCCCTCCCTCCCCACGCAGGGTTGGTGTGTGGTGTGGTTCAGCTGAAGAGAGATAGCCAATCATCAGCCAGGTAGCTGCTGCAAATCATTGGGGGCAGAAATGAGTCTCCCTTTTCCGCTATAATCTACATACCTACGCTCGGAAAACAGGGGACCTTTGACATTTGACATGCCCTTCAGCAGAGATACCAGTCACGGTGCTGGTGTCTTCGATCCCACAGAAATAGATCTCATAGTTACTGTAACGAACCGTATGCCGCTGGTTTCCAAAGTGTCCTGGTCCTTGAACAGACTGGTTTCCATCAGAAGAGTAAGCCTTGCAATTATATGAAAAATCTACGTTGCCAAAAGTCTAAGCCCTTCCACAAGGACCCAGAGGCCTGCTGTAATTTTGCTGGCACATTTCAGCTTATATTAATTTTACAGATAGCAGATGTATTCAGAGTTGATCCAGTCATGTACCAGTTTTATACGTGCTGTATAATCATAGCTTATATTTAATATAGAATACACAAACATGTATGTCAATAAAGCATTTGACATAATTGACATGAAAGGCATTTAAGAACTGCCTTTACAGAAATATTGTCTGAACTGAACAAACTGAGCCTCTTTTGCTCTAGGAAATGGATTCCGAGTTGAATAGCAATTATAGAGCCACAATTATATGTGTCATGTTGTACTCCAGCAGTAGATCACCACATAGGAAAAAGTGGAAGCAACTTTCTCATTGACTGTGAGATTCAACTGCACATATAAATGAGCAGGTCAAAGAGCAAGTGCATAGAATCATATCGGGAGGGGACCGTGACGTACGATGCACAGCCATTGGGCCACTGATAGCTTTGGGCCCCACGTCAACTCATAGGCTTTTCCAAAAGTACATTCTGTGACAAGTGTGAGCCTTTGATTAGGATTGGGAGTAAAATGGTGAGCTTCCCAGTACATGGTGGATGATATGGTGTGGAGAGTTGACTACCACAGGAAAATGGCGGGAAATCCCAGGCAATTTGCCTCAGAAGTTTGGCAAATCATCACATGGGTGCAACCGTTATATTTAATTTTGACACCTTTCCTGTGCAGATCACTCCACGGGTAATTAGCTTTGATTGGATTGTCCAAACTAAACTGATCAGCACGGGATTTGCAGGTTAAGAAAGCTTGGCGTAATGCCATGACGTCACATTAATCAGCCACCAGCAGGATCCCCTTAGCATCTAAGCCATTGCCTTCTGTTAGTTTGGCGATGAGAGCAAGAGACTTTCCTTCTCCACTGCAAGGGGGACGATAATGCCATTTGGGACTACCAACAGGAGCTGAATGACCACTGTGAAACTACCATCTTGATTTTATACGAGTGATGTATTTGTGAAAGAAGAGGACAAGAGTAAAACAAGCAAAATGGTTGACCAGGGCAGCGTGGAGAAATATCTGGAGAACAATCCCCAGTTTGCCAAGGAGTACTTTGAGAAGAAGCTCCAAGCCGAGGCCATCGGGGCGGCTTTCTCGGGCAAAATAGAAATCAAGGATGCCACCTCATTCAAAGAAGTCAGCCAGATCCAGGAAGCTGGTTTTGTATTCGAAATAATCAAAGAATTACAAACGGAAACCATCATGGAGAAGACAATGCACAAGGTCCTGCAAAGACTAGTTCAGCTGGTGAAGGCAGACAAGTGCAGCTTGTTCATGCAAAGATCCAGGAACGGGTCACCTGAGCTATCAACAGTTCTCTTTGATGTGACTGGAACGTCTAAATTTGAGCAAAACCTCGTTAGACCAGATTCTGAGATTGTGTTCCCAACCGATATGGGAATAGTTGGATGGACGGCACATTCAAAGAAGCCCTGCAACATTCCAGATGTTAAAAAGGTGTGTGTTTGTGTGTCTGATTTGATTGTTGCATAAATATCTCAGAGGTCTAGTGAAACCCTTGGCCCTTGTGGTTTGTGTAAGATTCATTGATATCCATAAATCTGTAAGATACAAACAACCATAAATATAACCTCTCAACAGATTAAGTATTTTTTTCTGTAAGGACTGACAGAAACTGTTTCTGTGGACAAACATAAAATTACTTTCCCTGAGAAGATCTCTGAGAAACATTAAGACAGATAGATTGCTATATTTGGATATTTCATATATTGGGTGTAGTTTCTTTACTTATGTAACAGTAATGTGAAAATGCAAAATAATTTATTTCATTATTTTTCAGGATTCTCACTTCAGTGATTTTGTGGACAAGCAGACAGGATACACCACTAAGAACTTACTTTCTGCTCCAATTATGAGTGGGAAGGAGCCTCTTGCTGTCGTTATGGCGTTAAACAAAACTGGCGAAAACGAATTCTCAAAAACAGATGAGGAGGTAAGAAAATGACTTTTCCACTTGCCTTTACCTTCAAAATTAGAGTGCTACCCTCAAATATACATATATATATTTTTTTGCAAAACCCAGTGGTATAATACTATATGGAATTATACCTATCCCTAAAACCTGACATTCAACAAGTAGTTAATAGTTATTTTATAATAGTAATTTAACTACAATGTGGGGAGATCATAATATTATAAAATTTTGAAAATGTAGTGGAAATGTTATAACAAATATTTAACTATGTATAAGTAGTTGCTGGTTAAACATCAAGAAGGACACTGCATTAAAGTAGTCACTTTCCATTCGAAAAAAAAGTCAGTGGAAGGCTCCTGAAGGCAGTCTCTATTTTCTTTTCTATAAAACTTACTAACAACAAACTTTCATTATTTGTCTAGAACAAAATCGTTTTGTCTAACTCAGACCTTTTAATACGATTCCAGGTCTTTCAGAAGTATCTCAACTTTGCGTCGGTTGTTCTCATGCAACATCACACTTCATACCTGTACAATGTAGAGTCCAGGAGGAGTCAGGTAAAGCTTCACTTTCACCCATTATTCAGCTGCGTGTAGATCATGAAGGGAAGTCCTGTGCAAACTAATCCTAGTATTTAAGATGAGTTTACTTAGGGAATGTCTGAGATGATCATCATGGTAAATGAGAATGTTGTTGTTTGGACTTTTGCGTTAACATGACATGTAGCTTTACATGGTCACCGATACTTTCTCTGCTCTCATATTTCTTCGAACAAATTTGTGAACGATGAGAAGATACAGTGTAGATTAATGTTGATCACTGTTGATCAACGTTGATCTTGTAGTTGTGAGAATGTTGAGTATCTTTAAGGGCCAGCAGGCGAACACCTACATGTCATGTAACCTGTTAAAACTAAACATACATTACTTTCCAAAAAAAATTAAAAAAAGATTGTGCAAGTTAAATGGGTCAAGTTAAATTTTATGGTCAACAATGCATTGAGACCACACCCTTTACATTTTTACATGTGAAAAAAAGAAAAGCTGTTTATCTCTAGAAATTAGCATTTTTCTTGGTCATTTTAATACATGGATGAATGTATTTTAAATAGAAAACTTAGTATAAGAGTATAGTGGAGTGAAATAGTCACCTTGAGCAGAAGAGTGAAATTGGGAAGAATGGAACAGCCATTCATATCTGAATATTCACCTGTGTGCATTTCATAATTACAATCTGAATATTTACCTATGCACATTTGTAGTTCATGCTTAAATAGAAATCCCAATATGACAAATATACAAATTTGTATCAGATGCAGCAAATTCATCTTCAAAGGCATTTCAAATCAACATGCTTATGCAGCTTCTGG
Source organism: Albula goreensis (assembly GCA_022829145.1). NCBI lineage: Eukaryota > Metazoa > Chordata > Actinopteri > Albuliformes > Albulidae > Albula > Albula goreensis. The sequence continues at coordinate 11,907,744 of CM040750.1, forward strand.
GTCCACACCACATCCAGTCAACACATATTTCCATAACTCCATAAAAGTCCATAAATCTGGTCCATAAAAGTTTCATATACAAACTGAAAAAATATTTTGGTGATGTTCTGCTGCTCAGGGATTAAAATATAAAACAGAAGTGGTTCCCGCTTCTTCTTAAAATGTCATGTGACATGTTTTGACTGAATGGAACCAATGACCTTGGGCAAAGCCTTACCAAATCTGTACATCGTTATACTTCAACCCACAGAAACTGAGAGGACCTCTCAGCTAGAAACCCATGCAAACTCATCACAACCTTCAGTTATACTCTTCTTGAACTCACCAAAGTACATGATTAGTTGACTTTTTATGATTACGATCCTGATACTGCATCTTCTGTTCTATGGCTGATAGACTCAATGAAAAAAAAAAAATTGAAACTACAACTAATAATTGCAGTGAATCACATTCCATTAGCAATATTGAAGTCAGCGCAATCATAACCATAAGTGCCAGCATCTTGCAAATCAGTACTGCAGCAATTAACTTGCAATGCAGCTATTATCATCCCATTTTGGCTTGTCTTCATTTGTGATTGGTTCTATTTCAGAGCTGAACCCCACCTTGGTTGCCTCAATATGACTGTCTGCTTGTGGAATACTGTCGTACTGATCTGCAAAACTCTGGCAAACATACAGTTGTGCAAACAGTGTGCCATTAGCATAGTATGACTGCTAGCTGGGACAGCAGCCCGACTAAAAGCAGGCTCTGTAGCGGTTAACGCGAGTGTAATTTCCTTCTCCTCTCCTGCTTGTCTATAGCTGCTGCTGTGGTCCGCCAGCAAAGTGTTTGAAGAGCTCACAGATATTGAGCGACAGTTTCACAAAGCTTTGTACACTGTGAGAATCTATCTCAACTGTGAGCGCTACTCTGTTGGTCTGTTGGACATGGCCAAAGGCAAGGTGAGCATTATTGCAACAGGCTGTACAAGTCTGAAATGCTAAAACATCTCTCTGCTGTTTGACTATTATATCTAATTGAACAAATTTTGAGAATTTGAGAAACTTCAAATGCTAATGCTAATTTACATTTGCAGGAATTCTTTGATGAGTGGCCACAGAAATTGGGACTTGAGGAAGCATACAGTGGCCCAAAAACCCAAGATGGAAGGGTAAATACTTTACTCTATCCTGTATACTACACTCAAGCATACCATGAAGACAACTACTCGATATGAACCCAATTCTACCTGCTTCAGACTAATTTGCCTGTGTTTTTCTTCGTGAAGGAAGTGTCATTCTACAAGATCATTGATTATCTTCTAGAAGCAAAAGAAGAGATTAAAGTCATACCGTGAGTATTGAGTAAAGAATTGTTTATTAAGAATCTCATATTTACAAAAAATATTATCCATAACTTTCCAGACTTGACTTTCATCAGGGAAGTGGTCAGTATTCAATATCGACCTTACCGCCATACTATGGTTTTGTCTGAATTATATGATCAATGTTACATTCTTGTATGTAGTGGCGATAGAGTATAGTAAATTTTCATGTTTGTACAAAACACCAAAACGGCTCATTTGATCTTGTGCATAAGAATTTGTGTCTTCTTACAGTGCCTCGTAATTTATTTGCATAAGTTTTAAGATACATGAGCAACTCTGGCGAAAAGCAATCCGAAATTTATGATTTACATTTAAATACATATTTTTTAATGAATAGAGTTCTGGCATGAAATGGGTGGATATCTATTAAAACACACAGAGTACTGTTTGCTCACTCATTTCTGTTTTGTCTGTAGCAACCCGCCAGTTGATCACTGGGCTCTTGTCAGTGGTCTTCCAACGTATGTGGCTGAAAATGGCTTCGTAAGTTTAATTTCATGTCAATTTACACTTCTAACTGAATGTTTTCACCTTCATGCTCAAAGAATGGCATTCTACATGCCCCAAGGTTATGGGGACCTCAAGTCGTCTAAGTAATGAAAAAGGGGCGTGGTCAAGCAGGTGGTATGTTATGGCATGTCAGTAAAATATGGACCATAACAGTGATTTTCCCATTATTGGGAATCATGGACTTTGTTACCATGAGCTCTAGATCTGAAATTGTGGTGTCTAGCCATATGGCATGTCAAACCATTCAGCTTCGAATGAGAAAACACTGCTCGGCATTGCATTTATTGTCTTTGAGAAAATTTGTGTTTATTGTCTTTTGAACTCATGTGCCAGCTGAAGAGAATGGAAAAAAAAGCATCAAATGAAAAAACCAATAGCTGTTTGCTCTTCGGATGTATTGGCGAGTTTTAACACGCGCAGGTTATATATTTCTCTCTTCTCTTTTCTTTAGATTTGTAACATGATGAACGCACCAGCTGATGAATACTTCACCTTCCAGGTAAGAGTGTGTCGACCAACGCTATATGTGAAACGAGATGTAGGATTTGCCACGAAAAGTAAGTTTTGAATCATATCTAATCTGTTTTAAACCCTGAAGTCAGTTCTTTTTTGTTTTTTTCTTGTTCTTGTTTCATCTATAGAAAGGGCCTGTCGATGAATCTGGCTGGATAATAAAAAACGTCCTCTCACTTCCCATCGTCAACAAAAAGGAAGAAATCGTGGGTATCGCCACCTTCTTCAACAGGAAAGACAACAAACCGTTTGATGAGCACGACGAGCAGATCACTGAAGTAAATGAAAACAATCAAAAAGTTCCTTTCCCATAATTCAGCAGGGTATTGAAACTGGCAGACACCTGCTTGTCAGTGTAATTGTTTTTTTCCCTTTCTGTAGCTAATACATATTTTAAAATGATGTGCTTTTCATTATCGCTTCAGGCCCTCACCCAGTTTTTGGGATGGTCTGCTCTGAACTGCGACACCTATGACAAGCTGAACAAAATGGAGAACAGGAAAGACATTGCTCAGGAAATGCTCATGTACCAAACCAGCTGCACAAACAACGAGATGCTCACTATTCTGGTGAGTCCATAAATAAGACTGGAAACCAGAACACACCTTTTGCTGGAGCTTGGAGGATGGCTAACACATTGTGTATTTTATCGCAGAATGCACCTGATATATTGACCCAAGACCCAGAGGATTACGATCAAAAGGAGTTATACAAACTCTTGGTATGGCTTTGTCTTTCTAGTTGCTGCAACAACTTGCACAGAGAACTATATGTTGTGAACACTTACCATTCGCTGTCATCACAAAGCAATTAAGTTACTACATGGATATATCGTTTAGTAAATACACGTATTAGTATGTTTTGAAGACTTTTGTGCGTAAGATTACTGTCTCTTGAAGTAAATACTGCTTGTCATGTATTGCCAAATTTGTATAATTTGCATGTTTGTCCCACAGAGAACGAACATTCCGGAAAGTAAAGATGTGGACCTGCTGGAGTTCCACTTCAGTGACTTCCCCCTGTCGGAGCACGATCTTATCAAATGCGGCATTCGGTGTTTCTTTGAATTAAAGGTGGTGGAGAAGTTCAAAGTACCAGCAGAGGTAAGATATCTTTTATCTTTGTAAAAACAAAACTGTCAAAAAGAACAGGATGTGTTTTGTATAATAATATAAACACACGATAGCCTGATAACGTCATACTTTATGAAGAGGGCTGACAGAAGAGGGCATAAACAGGGTTTATTATCTTACGACTGAAAATCTGTTACAGTGATATCTCTGTGATAATATTATCTCTGTTTACTCGACCAAGACTCTTACCCGGTGGATGTACACAATTCGGAAAGGATACAGAGACATCACTTACCACAACTGGAGGCACGGCTTCAATGTTGGGCAGACCATGTTCGCTCTCTTGACGGTAAATTGTATTTTACTTAATTTTCTCTATTAAAGAAAAAGCATCACGAGTGACACTCATGGTATTCTGCATCCTCACAGGCTGCATGTACACAAAACGGTTAATGAATGAATTGTTTAACATCTGATAGGGAGGTTTTAATACACATTTAGGGCCAATTTAAAACATACTGTCATTAGTCTGAATTGACAAACAATACTGACTTTGAATGCTTTTAGTTTTTATTTTAGTTGAAAAATGTTTTACACAAACATATATAGAATGTTTTAAAACTCATTAGAAAAAACCCTCAGACAACCAGCATTTGAATGCAATTAAACCCAATGTGTTTAATGTTTTCCAACCCTCTTTCCCCTTCCTATAGACGGGAAATTTGAAGAGATACTACTCAGACCTGGAAGCCTTTGCCATGGTAGCAGCTGGCTTCTGCCATGACATTGACCATCGTGGGACCAATAATTTATACCAAACAAAGTAGGACTCTCAGGGACTCTCTTATCTGTGAAATAATTAAAATAGTCAAGCATGCAGCTTTTTAAAGTTTTTTGAGCATTTTTTTTTTTATATCTCAGCTTTTATATGCCATACAGTTACACGCTACACCTTGGGGTGTGTTTTTCACATTCCCCACAACACTTTCTGAACATGGCATTTCATGAAATGTCAACGATTGCATATCCATAATGGATGGTCAAAATAAACACTGTGTCCGTCTGAGGTTGTGTGTGTTTTTATAAAACGGCACAAGGTGGTTTTTAAACTAACATTCCTTTTTTTTTTGTAGGAGCGCAGCTCCATTGGCCAAACTACACGGAAGCTCTATCATGGAGAGGCACCATCTGGAATACAGCAAGACTCTGATGGAGAACGAGGTTTGATGACCATGACTCTTAACGCGCAAAGATGTGACTCGACATCATCTTTGGCAATCGTATCTAATAATTTTATACTCTTCCTCAGAAACTGAACATCTTCCAGAATCTGCAGAAACGCCAGTTTGAGAATGTGCAACATTTGTTTGATGTCTGCATCATCGCGACAGACTTGGCCTTATACTTCAAGTGAGTATTTGGTCGTTCCATGCCAACCCGACTAGGACCTCCCAGTTAATGTCATGGATTTTCTTGAAAAAAATTAATGTAAAAACGTTTAAATTCATGGGACCTTGCAAAATCTTACAGTTCCACTGAAGTTTGGCCTTCAGAGCTAAATCTCATCATTTTTGTATGTGTATTCTAAGCCTCACAAATGGTTTATTTTTCACTGGATTGGAATAAGCTTATTTTTCTCTCATTCACCACCTGAATGCATTGCTAATGCTCCCCATCATACGAAGTGTACAGAAACATAACATGAACTGGGAAAAGTTCTGAATTCTGGGTCAGTTTGCATGGAATCACCCTACTGCTTTTCCTATACCGTACATCATAACATAACTCTATAATAATGTTAACACATAGCATACATTTGAAACTCCTGTAGGATGTCTTTCTATATTGTTACATTATTCCAGTTCATTGTGCATGTGAAATATGTGGAGTTATTCTCACAGGACAGGCGGCATCCTAACATGCTCAATTTCCGATTCCTAGAAAAAGAACATTGTTCCAGAAGATCGTCGATAGCACCGTTCAAATGACAGATGATCAAGAAATCATCAACTTCGTTGGCAACAATCCTACGAGGAAGGAAGTTGTAATGTAAGTGGGACTAATCCTGTGTAGTAAATATTACCATTTCCTGTTGCCCTTACTCCTGGTGGTTGATGGTTTCATTGGTCATTATTGTAAAATCAGCTTGTGCAATTTGCTTAACATTTATTTATCTTTTTTTAATTGTAAAAATCAGGGCTATGATGATGACGGCCTGTGACCTGTCTGCCATCACCAAGCCATGGGAGGTCCAGAGCAAAGTGAGTACAACTGTAACTACCAGAGAGGATCTTTGATGGTATCTTTATCAACAGTTGGCCATGTCTCTGAAATAGATTTTAAAATGAACTCTTCATCCTAGACATACTTTACATGCTCAAGAGCAAGAATGCTGTTTTATGTTGATGGATGTTCTGTGCTTCTGTTTTTAGTATTATGTGAAGTTTTTAAAGTACAGTACCAGTCGAATGTCAAACTTTCTCATTCAAGTAAATGGGAAAGTGTGTTTTAAATTGCTTCTTTTTGGTTGCAATATGCTTAGCTATTCAAAACAATTAGTAATAATGGGCATCACTGTTATATAACTGTCTTCTAATACTAGATGGCATACTACATGTGTAAAAAAGGATAAAATACTTTTTAGAACTATTCAATGCATTTATAGTCAATCCTCCTTTCTAGGTGGCACTCATGGTAGCAAGTGAATTCTGGGAGCAGGGAGACCTGGAAAGGACTGTGCTGGATCAGCAGCCTATTGTAAGAATTTTTCAAGTATCTCCCAGATTAATTGTTTCCACTGTGACATCACCCACTGAAATCCCAAGTGTTTTCATTGTGACCTCACCCACTGCATACTCACTGTTTGCATTATGACATCACATACTGAAACTTCACTGTTTCATTGTGACATCATCCACTGCACCATATTTTTTCCATGTTGAAATCACCCAGAGCTCCTTCAGTGTTTGCATTGTGACATCATCCACTACACCTTAGGGATTTGTACTGTGACATCTCCCACTGCACCCTATCTGATTGTTTTATGACATCACCCACTTAATCTTTTTTCCATGTTGATATCACCCAATACATCCTCACATTTTTCTTTGATGTCATCCGCTATTCCCTGTCAAAATTCATATAACCCATTGTACTGCACACTGATTGTATGGGCTATATATTAATGGTCATAGCATATGGTCCATGGTGCATAGCAGAAGTGCATTTTAGAGCATGCCCAACTTCATTTTTGATACTTATGCAGTGGTAAATTGAGCACAATTTGTGGTTGGCATCAACACAATAGCTTTGCACTGGATCAAACAGTAATATGTCTCATAAAGACCACATTTCCCAGATGGACACATTCATTTTCTATTGTAAGAAATTGGGTGCCAAATGGGAAAACGACACTTTTGTGACAGTTTAAATAAATCCTCACCACTGACTTGCCCATGAGCTAAGATGTTAAAGTTGTGTATGGCTCTACATGCAGATAAAATATTTTTTACTGGCAGAGACTAAATGTAAAGATTGCTTTTCTGGCTTCATTGATCCTCAGCCAATGATGGACAGGAACCATTCTGCTGAGCTTCCAAAGATGCAGTGCGGATTCATTGACTTTGTGTGTGCGTTCGTGTACAAGGTAAGGGTCTCACCAAGACAGCATCTTCTTAATTTTACATACAAAATTGACCTGCCTTGAACCTTTAGTCTTTTTCAGTGAACCCTGTTGTCAACTTCCAAATGATGTCTGCATTTACTGAAAATTATTTCAGTTTGTAATGCACCCCTTCACTTTTAAAAAGCAAGCTACAACAGCTACTGTTGTCCAGCAGATTATGGACTAACTAAGAGTTATAGGCTGCTTCCCAGAAACAAGGTCTGTTTGATCAAAAGTTTTTCCTTAAAAACTCATTTCGATTAATATACCAACAGAATTAATCACAGAAGACACAAATACTTATTTTAATCTTAACCAATAGAAATATTTTATATGACATGATTGGTAATGAAATGACATTGATAGCTCCTGGAGTTGTCAGGGTTTGAATTCAGTTAATAAGAGTGGTTTTGCTTTGTATTTTTTTTTCTGCCCATCACATGCAGGAATTTGCACGGTTTCACAAAGAGATTGTGCCAATGCTGAGCGGACTAATGAACAACAGGATGCACTGGAAGGAGCTGGCAGACGAACACGAGGCGAAAAAGAAAGCCCTTGAGGAGGAGCAGAAGAAACTAGAAGGCAATGGAGGTGAGAAAAGCTGACGCCCTTTCAACAAAGACCTCAACCTTCCAGACAAAATTTTTAAAAAGCCGTTGTTTTAAGCAGTTATTTTATGCTAAAGTCCTGACCCTATGGTGCCACATGGGTACCACATAATTATACTAGGAGAGGGAGTGTTACAGCAAATTTTCTGTCCTGTCTCAATGTCAAGTCCTCTGGCCAATCAAGTGACTCTATGAGTAAAATCGACCTATGCAATTGCATAACTAAGCAAGTGGACTTAAGAGTGAAAAAAGGAGGCAGCTGGCTGGTCGCACATGCTAGTCCACACTAAACATATAAATATCAATCAAAGGTTGGACCTCTAATGGGAACTATGAAACTTTATTACATTCTTAGTACATGACTACGATTTTATAGCATTAGTATATAATACAGTAATATTTTAATATTGTAGTATTAGTATAGTCCATTTCACCTCCCCTCTTAAACAGGCCTATTAGCTCCCATTGTTTTGACTAAGATTTTTCTGGAAAGTGAATAAACAGCTCAAGGAGCGATGGCGTGTCCTCCCAGCCCATTGTAGAGCAATATAACGAGCCATCGGCCATGATTTGCCAGGGGTTATCCTTAAGGTATGGCTACATTAGCACCTCCAATGAAACATGGGGCACTCGGAAGCTGCCAGTTATTGTCAGGTAGAGTAACAGCAGTGAATTAAAGAGATGCGGTCATACTGGAATGGCTGTCTGGCACACTGGCAGGTTATGTTGGATGAGTCAAAGAAATGTAAGCTGGACCCTGACTTACTTTCCTCTTTCTTTTGTTTTGAAGAGGGTGAAGGTGGGAAGTCAAAGACCTGCACCATATTTTAGCTGAAAACCTGTTGCCTGCCGAAGCAGAGAAAAGGATGAATGATGAAACGGCCAGAAGCCTCCATGCCTGGATCAGAAAAAAAAAAATTCCCGAGATGATCTCAGAACCAAACCAGCCATCTGAGATGATCTGAGCACAACTATAACACCGCAAAAGCACAATTATATACATCGATAGCATTAGCATTGTGCTTGAAATCGGTCTATTTTTTTAAAGAAAGATATTTTCTTAAAGATACCCTCAAGTAATATTCATCCTAGCCACAGAATTTGATTGTTTTTACCTTGCACCACTAAACAGAATTTCTGAGACTTTTTTTAGTAATTACAGGAAACATAGCTAGAACGTATAATAGATGTATATCTGATGAATACCTTAAACTTTAGGCTATAAGTGGCTTGGGACTGCAGTTCAATGGGATGAGTAAACTTGTTTGACAGTCATCCCAGCATTGCGCAAATAACCAATAGTGGTCCAAAGTTTGAAAAGTGGCTACAACTTCCTTCAAATATGTATAATGTCATTGGAGTGAACCTGAGGGTCTCTTTGGTTTGGAGGTCATCTTGAGCAACATAGTGTGAACAGTTTTAAATATGTGAAAACCTAAACATTCAGGACTGTTACCTAGACCATGCTGACTTTAGCATCATTTACTCATATAAAATATTATATTCTGTGGATTATTAAGCGTACAACAATTATCATATAAAAACAATAAAGAGAATTCTGTATATCTGTAGCCTTTGTATATGAAATATTATATATTGCAGGATGTATAAAGCATTTAAAAACCTATGTATATAACCTGGAGTTTTTGGAGGACAGTATTTGCATGACGTTTGTTTGCTCTAAGCAAAGCAAACATTTACAAATATTTGTTTTAAACCATCTGTACAATACTGTACATGTAAGAAGATTGAACTGAATTTGTCTGAACTGAAAGCCAGCTTTTAAGAACCTTCAATGCTTCTGAATTACCTAAGAAGCCAAAGTTCCACATGATTTTTCAATCCAATAAAGAACGGCAAATATTGCTGATTCCAAATAAGGAATGTGATGCATAAAATGTATATTTTAAATATCATGTATCTATAAACAATAGGTTCCATGCATAGTAGAGCTTATGTCTCCTTAACTAGGTGCTCTTGCTTGGGAGTCATTTTAAGTCAGGGGTAAGATTGTTGTTGAAAATGGCCACAAGTCCTGAAAGTGTCTCCAGTGTTTTCTGGAGGCAGCAATGTGTGTAGAATACCATGTAACTTCCAATTATTTATCCCACTGAATGTAGTTACAACCTATAATTCAAAAAGACTGGTGTTAGGTGCCTAGATTGACTTAAGTTGGGTAGATGAAATTGAAACTTTGGCCCACAAAATTACTGATATGCACTAACCTGACACTTAAATTTAACGTGCGGCTCTTGCTTTCAGATAAGCAGTAGAGGCTATACTGGATGTCTCTTTGGTTTGGATCTTTCCCTGATCTCTAAGCTAGCTTGATGTATGGTCCATCAACAGGATGCCAGTCCATCCCAAGATCCTTTCCTCCTCTATCCCTAACGCTGGAGAGCCATTTTAAAGTTCTTTGTGTTGATTTGAATCGGTACTTAACGCACAACCCACCAGGGTCATATGGATGTTAACCCAAAGGTCACTGTTAACACAAACCATTGCAGGTTCATACCTCTTTACTGGTTTTTCATGTCTTTATTTAATTTCAGTCTATATTCACATAATTGCAGACATTGCATTATTGTCAAACTTATAAATATACATGTACGCATTGTGTCAGAGGATGTAAACTGGAAATAAAGACTTTCTTCAAAGCTCATTAGCATCTTGTCTTGTTTTAAATTCTACGGTATGTCATTTCACTTGTTAAGACACAGCAGCTGTTCCAGGTACACACCTCCAGGTAAAGTCATACTTTAATGTTAGATAAATAATAAACAGACGGATATTTGTTGCATGAATATACCTGCATATACCACAATTTCATGGGTGCATAGAGGGTCATATTCAAGTGCATGACAGAGCAGCAATTAGGCTGAAATCTACTGAAACTTTTCTCATGGAAGCTATGAAATTGAATTGAATAATCTACTGGCATACGCTATATTTTAAACAGGGAGGTTAGAGAAGATTTTAAACTCTTTATTAACTGCTATTGATCCAAATACCCTCCAATAAGCAGTGGACAGGGGTGCACAGACCTCCAATGAAAATGATGGCAATGCACCAACTACATGAGGTATAAACTCACAGGTAGACGTTTCACAGGTGAAAACGTTAGCTATGAGTCTGATTAATGAGATTAATAGAGAGGTAATGAAAGTCATCCATCATTAATGTGTCCTTGTGTAATACAGGTGTCCTCATTAGTATTGAAAGGCCAAAGTATTTCTGAACAAAAAGGTGACACTTGCAACTCTTTTCTGGGCCTCTCCTTCCCTATCAGTTTACAACTTTGTCTCTTTGATCCAAGTTGCTCCATCAATGAAGACTGCCACAAGTCCCAAAAATGTATTTTTCTGTACATTTTTTGCATACCCTCTTGTATGATAGGGTATAACTCCACTCCAAAAAGTCATAATTTGAGATATCCTTGCTGGAATTACTATACTTAGCTTTGTTAGTTACACTCGGCCCTTCAAAATCAAGCTTTTGGCCGACTGTAACCCATTTTTAATGGTATTTATAAGATTAGGAATGAGAGTAGATGTTTAATCTGTTTAACTATCAATCTAAATTAAATACACCCATGACTTTGGCTCAGAGTGTTCAGCCCAGCTGGATACTGGTTTAATTGCCTAATTAATTAATTACTTATGAACCAGATAATGGGCTAAACTTAAATCCACACTAATTCTTTGGAAACAGTATCTTACTCGCTCCTCACCAATCACAGCTAGAAACCTGTGCAGGCAACCAGGATAAGTGCCTGGATTTATATTTAGTTTGTTAGTAGTAGCACTTTTATTTTGTTACTAGGCTACTTAGCTAACATGGTGGATTGTACCCAGTTCAAGCTAATCAGTCATTGTGCCATTAATACATAATAAGGTGGGGAGTCTGTACTATTCCTTTTTGCCAAAACCAACAGTAGATATAAATACTTGTCCAAAATGTGGAATGGCACAATGAATGATAAACGTGTACCTTTTTTTTCTTGGGGGTTTGGAGACCTCTGATTAAAAATAGGTAGGATGGGACAGACTTGCAGAACAATCATGAGTTGGCAATGAAAATCTTCAAAAGGTTGACAAATCCTATAGTCATGGCAGATAAATGGTATCACTAAGAGAATGAACATCAGACAAGGAAATAACTTCCATACTATTTTACTAATTTCCCCTCCCTAGGCAGGAAGTTTCCATATCACTGAATCAAGGACAAATGTGTTAGCCCTTTTCTCAGCTGAAATTGAATTAACTTCTATTCATACGGGTGCTCAATTTAAATTTGAGGATCTTAATCCTCCCATGTTGCAGAGACTAGAGTCACAGAGTCATTTTGAAGTGTCAACAAAAAGGGTTAAATCATATCTTTCAGGTGTGAAGGACTTCTCCATGCTTGGGGAGGCCAAAATAACAGCAAAAATAACGTGCTGTTTTTTGGGACTGCAGAGCTATATCAAGGGTCACCCTGCAATCTTGAGTTAAGAGAAAGACCTAGAGAGCCTGAGACGTTTCGCAGGTCATTGCAACACCCCAAATCCCACAATCCATCGAGACCACGGGTCAGCTATAACGTCATCACTTAAGCCAAAAAGTGAAGTGCGGGAGATGCGTCCTGACAGATGGCATGCAAACATCAGCTCAGAGAAAGAGGAGGAGGAGGGGCTAGTCTATTCAGACAGAGGGAACCCCTTCGTCTGTCATCTGATTGGGTTAAGAGCATTAGGTGCAAGACAGGAGACAGCATAACCACTGCTTTCCCCCATACAGTATTCAACAAGATATTTGCACTGCTAAACTCAGTATATGGCGAAAGATAGCTGCGCTACTAAAATGAACAGTATACTGACATGTATATGTACTGATATGTATACATATGAATGGTTAAACTTGTCCTACTAAACTGCTAATACCACTGTAACTGAACCACACATATGTGCACACCTAATCCAAACAGAATACTAAACAACATGCCGCAATTAAGCTTAATCAAAGAACCAATTACCGTCACAGATGAAGGATACATCAATAGCATACATAAAGATTAGCATCACAAGTGTGTTTACTGAATGACTTTGCGGTGTGCGTGTGACCTTGCCATAAGCTCTCCACAATCCTGTCTGTTTCTGCAACCTCTGTGGCGGGGATGGATCTTACAATGAAGTGACTTTTGCGTGCAGAGAAAGCACTTAAGTGCTTCTGAAATGAGCGCATTATAAGCTTCTGAGCTCATTCGGGCTAAAGGAACCTGGAAGAGATTTCTGAGATCAGGGCTTCAGGTCATTTATGGATATTCATTCTCTCTCTTAAACAGTTTGAAAGATAAGCATGTCTGGCAATACATGTGCTGTACATTGGTATGTCTTCAATCAGAACAGGGTGGGAAAAATCTCCAGATTTTTATTTTATTCAGTTCATACATTGTTGTCAATGCAATAGCTTTCCAGCCATGTGACGAAGAACTCACCAATGTATGTACCAGATGACACAATTGAGTACTCCATATTTAATATATATCATATACATCATGATTATATATCTTAACTACTATTATGATGAAGAAATATTTCATTGGCGTTTCAAAACCCAAGCAAGATGCTTCAATACTCTGAGAGAGGTAATAATGACCATCATTGTTGATTATGATAAAGGATCAGGGTGTATAATTCATGTCCAATTAGTCATTATTTTATTAATTTATTAATCCTTCCAAAGCTCTTTCCTTCACGGAGTCAGAAATTGTGCATCAACCTTTCCACATATTCTGGATTATGGTACTGAAAACCCAACACTTGCATGATAATGTCGCCATCTAGTGGAGAGACAACAAACTGTGCTACAGTTACATCAAGGATTATTTTTACAGTAGAGTAGTGCATTAATCGACACTTGCTAGTGCAGACTACAGTGTCCAAGATGCCAATAAGTCATTCATATCAAACAATAAAACACAACATAAATGCACCAGATACAAATCAAAGTTTATCAAATGATATCATCTAGATTGAATTTGTTCTGATTTTTATGTTCACAGAATAAACATCTAAAAACCTTACAGACATACATGAAATAGTAGATTGAAAACAGTGTATGAGCAGCATACACCAAAATATATATTTCACCCAGCTACTGAATTAAGCTCTAAAAATGTATTTATCTTTTCCAAAGAAAACCAGACAGGTCAAATCCATCTTCTCTGTACCGTTCATACAAATATTTATTACAAAATTTGTACATAAACAATACTACTGTTTCCTAGGGCTGAATGAAACGATGGTAGAACTTCTTCTCAAATAGGTGTGAGCTCATCATCTTGTACGCTGTGTCATCTGCCTGACTGGCCAACAAACATGAATGTAGAGGGTAAACTATTAATTACTGAATCAAAATATAAACAATGGGACATCAAATGATTTTGTTGACCCTTATTGTGGCCAATGAAGATCATTCCGTTCTAACATTGCAATGTCGGATTAATTAAAATGTTAAATTGATTGAGTCTGGCATCTGTCTGCAATATTTTACAAAGTTACTCTCTTCCCCTCTTAGAAAGTATACATATGAAAAATTATTATTATTATAGTTTAGCCTCAGGAGGAGGTGTCCATGAACATGTGACTCCTCCAGTTCATGAGATATGAGCCCTCTCTTACTTCAACACTGCAGATGCACCAGCAATTGCATGCTACCTATAGAGGATGACAAAGTCAGCATATATTTAGTTAGTGCACCTCAGGTGCCAGGGTGACCAGACATGGCGGCTTGACAGTGATGAGACTAATGAACTTAAACCGGCTTAATGTACATCATTAATGTACATAATTTGTGTCATTCCCTTGTGAGGCTGGGGCAATTATTTCCTCACTGATGCAAACCTCCAGACATGGCTGGTTATGGTGTGACTGGAACTCAGATACTCTGTTTCAGACCTCATGCCTGCTTCCCAGATGTACATCTTGTTGCATTAGCCACCCGGAGGCACCTAACAATGATCTTAATAGTGAGCCAAAAGTGTTCAGGAACATCTTGAACTTCAAAGATCAGCTATACTGATACTGCCAGCAGTAAGAAAGAAGATGGACTACACCAAAAAAAAAAAAAAACTAGCTGCCTGAGCAAAGCCAGAGCTTCCCAAGGCCTTAGCTAACAAACTTACATTGGATGTTTTGCTATATCGTTTTCTGTGAGCACAAATTATGCCATTAACTGCATCCAACTGGCTATGCAGCCCTTGTGAGTGCTCTTCGATGAGCGGAGGCTGTTGATGAAATTTTTTTCGACGGCATGGAGCCTTGCCAGACCAAAGTCTGCATACATGTATGCCGCAGATGTCGAAGACGTGCTAGAGGAAGCCATGACAGTCCGCTTTACTCACCACCCACCCACCTCGCGACTGCACTTTGCAATGCGGCCATCCTGAACGCATTTGCCGTCAAATTTTTGTGATGTTTGCTTGCTTTTCATATACGCTCCTCTCTTGTTTTGCAGCCACAAACCTTAGTTTGAAATAAACAACGATCAAAGCATGCAACAGCGCAACCTCCGGTCAACCAATGTTGGGTACATCATAAGTACACACGTGTATCTAGTAAACAGCTTCCAAAAACATATGTTTAAAACACCAATATAGTCTGTATACTTGTGTGGAAATAAACTACGGACGGGTCAGTCGAAGGCCTGTTAACCACCCTGGAGTTATTTATTTTCATGCAGCTGCACTTGCGTGAGTAGTTTATTCCGCTTATATCAAGGCTCCTTGAAACAGGAAAAAAAAAAACACTACAAAAAAAGTTGGTGTGGTTGTAGTTCTTTGTTGTTGTTCTCGTGTTTTGCCATTATTTCAAGTTTCTCTATAAACAGAGTTTTAAATTGAAATATAATGTTCAACAATTGTGTATATTCATTTAGAGTTGTTAGAAGACCACAGGCAGGGAGCACATACAAATGGATGAGCTAAATGTCGCACTGAATACATAAAACAAAAAAGTCTTTCACTCTTCAAATTTTCAAATGACATTGGGTGGTGAAAGAGATGGTCTTTCGAGTCTTTCATATTGTGCATGAAGGACAAGTGGACATCTATCCCGCAGTCTTTCATAAATAAGGTCCTGACAAAAAGAGAGGGACTTGCACTTGCAGCCAAGATAACAGCGCGCTTATTCAGAGTCCTTATAAAGGGAAAAAAACACGGATGGACCCTTTCCAGTCTTGGAGTTAGACAGAACTTCACTGTTATTAAGCCTTCTAGATCAGATTCCCATTGAAAAACGACAAAGACTCCGCATTTACTACCATCTGCATGTTAAAATTGGCCAGTTCGCAGCGTGCTTAGCAACCACGAAAAAATTTGGCTGTAACTGTGTGTTTGGTCTAGGGTGACCGGCGTCCCGGACGGTCCTGGATTGTGAGTGTTTGTCCTGCATCCCGCAACAATCAGGTCTTTCCGCACCATGGGTCACGAGTTAACCATGAATGTTTTAAATCGAAATTGTATGGTGTTAAGTGCGACCATTCACTGACGTTTATAGGAATTGTTTTTCATTTTAATCTAAGCAAGTCGCATTTAACAGAAATATTTGGTGGTTTTTTTTACCTATGTCCTGCAAAGTCCCGCATCAGACCTGGTCACCTCACTTTGGTTACAGTATTTTATGAACATGCCTACATAACTGCTTATGCATAATTCCTTTGACCTAACATAGAGAAAAGTGTGTTTACTTACTTTTTAACTTTTCGATAGATAGCACTTACTTTCCATAGGGGTAAAGGAAATCACTTATTTTCCAATATATTTATACTACAACATATTTAAAATAAGCTGCCATTGATAACTTCGCCCCATATAACCCCTCGTGGCTGTGCGTTCAATATTGTCCTCAGATATCCCAGAAAGCTCTGGGGGTGTCACTCTTTCCTCATCTCGAGAGTAAAATCATTGGGAGGGCTGCATTTCCCTTCATGCAATAAGCGAGCACTGTTCTCTAGGGTAGAGACGGTTCCATTTTTTTTTTTCAAGGGACTAGCCATTTGCAGAGCAGTTGATTAATTTATGATAGGGTAGATTTCACAGTGATGGCTAGGAATTTGAGTCATAACATAGTTCTTAGAACTACTATGAGGTTCAACATTGAACGCATTGTCTTGTCCAACCGCTCTGTCCATTAGCTTCTGGAATATAATTTTGATCCTGTGCCAATTGGTATTTTCCCTGGGTATTATTGGTTCGTATGTTTCCGTTACATCTCCTTTTATTCTACCCAGTCAGTGGAATAGAGCGCCCCGCAGAACGAATCGCTTGGATGAGCGCCGGGTTACAGGGCACACAGCTCAGTTGCAGTCACTTCCACGGCAACGACAGAAGCAAATATAGAAGCGAAAATTGAAGAAAAAGCTGGTGTGGCCGCTGAGAAACAAATAAGCAAAAAAAAAAAAAAAAAAATTACAACAGAGAATCTGGTTCATGTGCAGGAATATTCGACGCGCTGGTTGTTACCAGACTGGGTCAGAAGGATGGGAAATGCAAAGAGAATATTCAAAAGATGCACTTTCTTTCTGTGGATTTCTTCTGTTCTGCTTCTAGTTGAGAGCAGGAAAGCGAAGCCACCCCGATGCCCCGCATCTTGTACGTGCACCAAAGATAATGCACTGTGTGAAAACACAGGATCGATCCCTCGCAGCTTTCCTCCCGATGTCATTTCATTGTAAGTGTTCGTGGCTACGCATGACATGCTCCCACCTTTTCAGACAAAAGAGGGAAGACGTTCACGCTGTTTGTCTTAAAACATATGCTCTGCCTTGTTATTAGGGGATAATAAGGCAAATCATTGTCGTGTTTACTGTTAACTGTTGTATCAGTTCAATACAACGCTGCAGGGAATGACGCGGTGAACGGGTGCAGTTTTGTTCATATATGTATTCTATTGCCCAGTACCCTCATGTACTGTAATAGTACTTTCCTCTTTTCAAGATCTTTTGTGAAGTCTGGATTCAGCGAAATTCCTGGAAGAAGCTTCATTCACTCACCCGCCCTGCATCTGCTGTGAGGTTTTATTGGTTTATATTTTTTTGTATTACCTACTGCTTATTGACAGAGACACGTATTGCAAGTGGTGATCGCCATGTTTTAAATGGACAAAGGTTTGCGCTATCAAAAGAGTCGTTTCTGACCCTATCTACTTTTCACTGTTATTTACATGTATGGTCGGTTTCTAATATTCATTTACTAAGGGCGTTTCCAATACAAACCAATGGAGTAACTGGAGAAGGGATTTTGTTGCTGCAGTGAGACAAGTGTTCTCTGTATCTTAAATCGCAAATATTCAGCACATATACAAAGGAAGTAGTTAAGTTAATTAGAAGCTCATCATTCTTTCCTGCGTATGAGTACCAGTCCCCACACTGATTACAGTTATGTTTTACGTTCCATTGACTATAACAAATGGAGGTCCAATACAGTGTTTTTCTGTCACGCAGCACCCGAAACTGCTTGTTGGGAGTAAGTACGTGCTTGACAAGTAACGTAGTGTCTGACGCTATGGTAATAAGTAGGAGCTTGACAATTAACGACCACATTGACAGGTCACTAAACAAATCAATGTGGTGTGGAACATTTTCGTGTGGCATCATGTTCTCTATTGAGTCTGAACGTATGCTGCAACAGGGTATTACATTTACCACATTCAGGAAACACATCTCACGGCTGAGCTTATTTACCTCATACATGTTACTGCTCGTTTAAATACAGCAGCAACCAGTGTGAATTAAGGCTGCTGTGATCAGCCACTTAAATTTCAACTGAGCTAAAATTAGCAGTAACTGTATCTAGGGTTTAATTAGGTATTTTGCACCGGCAGAGCATTAAAAGTTGCAAATGATTACAATTATGATGAAATGATTAGGAGTTTAAGTTAAAAATGAATATATATATTGTGCCATCAGCAAAGATGCTTGATTATTTGAAGCATAACATTTTTTGATACTTTGAGTCTTTTGCTTTGTGTCATATGACAGTTATAACAAAAGTTTAGTCAATTCTTATTGTACTCAGTTTAATGTAATTAACCTCAAAACGGTAAATGTAGAATATCTAGGGAGTGAAAAACATGCCAAAATACAATTGAGGAAAACAACATAGTTTCAGTTTAGTCAATGATTAAGACATTGGACATAATGTTTGGCTATTGTCTTTGGTCAAAAGTCTTTCTCTATTCTGTTATTATTTATTTTATTTTTTTGTGAAGCGGGAGGCTTGATTTCTGTCTCTTACAATGAGGGGGGCAAACCTGCTCCTTTCCTCATTCAGCTTTAGGAAAAAACAAGTCAAACCCCTCCAGGAATTTCATGCGTAGATGAAGCTGTCAAAACTCATATGCACTTTTATAATGGGCCAAAGGGCAGAAACGATTCTGAAAAGCGACGGGACAATGCGACAGTGGACATGTCAACAAAGTCGCGCATTCCTCAGCCAGATCTGACCTTCTGTCAATAACTGCCATTAGTTGTTCAGGCGACAACAGCAGATTTGTCGACTGAACCGAGACGAATTAACAGAAGGGAATGAAAACTATGTTTGGCAAATTCTGAACGGTAACCTCTATCCAGCTTGCTTAAATATGTACGTTTCTACTCTGTATGGTGCTGGTAGATTGACTTCACACAAAGCCAAAGTAAACTAAAAAGTCCATGTTGGGGATGGTGTATTCGACTGTAAACTCAGATGATAGACTGGCTGCTTATTATCAGTGACTGTTTCTCATCAGTGTATGTTTGATTGTTTCTAAGGCTGAACGACTGTCTTTGCATTGTTGTGGTTTCAGTGCTGTGATCTGGTTGTTTGCTGGTGGAAAGTTATTGGCTCATGAATTTCATGTCTGTTCCTTATTGCAGAATCCTGCTTATATATTCAGAGTACCTTCAAATGTTTACATCATTACAACTCTCCTTTCTGTAGTTTGTTTGCAGCCAATTCTTTTGATTCCATAAACGAAGATGCATTCCTTGGTCTTCCTCATCTGGAGTATCTGTAAGTTGCGTCCAAGTCTTCTCCTCGACTAGTCTTTTTCAGCGGCACTCACTTTAGTGAATCAACATTTCTTTACATGTACTCTCTGTTATATGTTTCTCTCACAGGTTTATTGAGAATAACAAAATCAAGTCCATATCACGTTATGCCTTCAGAGGACTAAAATCTCTGTTATATTTGTGAGTATTACTGTTTTCTCATTTTTAATTACATCTTTGAAGTGCATATGTGATTCTGGTTAGCGACTGTTAAATTTGAATCGTGTAAACACATGCCAAGACCAAGCTATAAATTGACCATTGTAGCTTTTGATGAAGGCTGACGTATACAAGGTAGCTTATTGTCCTAATTATCTCAAATGATGTACATTGCAGGGGTTTATCCTTATTGGCTGTTACTTGCCACTTCCAATTTTTTTGGGTTAGTTAAGATTAGGTAAACACCAGTGATGGGAAATAGAAACTTGAATCCGCTTTCTTAATATAACTGAGAATGTTGCGAATGTGAAGGCAGAGCTAAAAATACGATCGACTCTCTGACCTCCGACTACTCTCATTACAAACCCCACAGGCACCGTTTTCCTGACAACTGTTAGAAAACATTTCAGCTATCAGATGGACCCCGCTGAGGCTTTAAAAGTAATGTGATCACTGTGATCAATTCGCTAAACGCTAAAAAGGATTTCCGCAGACTGTCCCATAATTGGGTTTGTGTTAGTCGTTCTGTTTTAGTGCACCATGAAATGACTCCAAGACATAAATACAGTTTAGCGCAAATTCAGCCAAGCGTAGCAATTTGACTTTTTTCATGACAAATTGAAGGAAGTGTTACTTTCCTATATAAACATGCTCCGCATGTACTATGCCGTCATTTTTAGATTTCACTTTGAAAGTACAAATTTGTTATTGCCTTTTTAAAATTGTGTTTTCTTTATTTTGGCATAACATCGTTGATTAATTGTTTTAGAGACAAACTCAGATAAAGACAACTGACAAAACAGATATTTCCATTCTGCAAAAACTACAGTATGTTCTAGTGTCTTATTTTAAACTGTGTTTATTTGCTTTCACCAGGAGCCTGGCCAACAATAATCTGCAGACTCTACCCAAAGATGTTTTTAAGGGCATGGACGCCTTGACGAAAGTGTATGTACTTTTCCTCAGTTTTGATTTCTTTGCAGTCTCCCAGCAGTTTTAACTGTCTTAAGCTGTTTTCCATATTAGAGTATTGTAATTTATCTCAGTTGGATAAAAACACTGTTCTTAGCTGCAATTGTGTCTTTGATCAAACCAATGCTTTTTTTTGTTTTATTATTATTTAGTCATCATATATTTTCATGTCTAAGCAACAGAGCACTGTTAAAAGGGCCAGAGGACAAGACTCACAGATGACTATGTAGAAAGTTCACTGCCCTGTAATTATCAGTCATAATTAAATTTTGAAATATTTTCGCCTTAATTGCCACCTTCAGTCATCATAAGATGTTTTCAGGTTGGATTAGTTTTATTAAAGTGAGGTAATGTAATTAGTACTTTGCCTGGTCCGTGTCTTGTATGTTTTTGCCTTTATCTGTCAATATGGAGACTTTGCTCATTGCTTGAACCTTGAATGTCAATTCAGGACAGTTCAGAGGAGCACACATTTTCCTCTGAAAGGTGTGATGTCACCCGCTGCTTCTTTTCACACCACGGTTCACAAGTTCAGTTTGCACATACAGGCATGAGTCAGAGGGAGAAACCTCCCGTGTAGCTTTGTGCAGGTAGACTGTGGGGGTCCGATTGGCTAGCTTTGGTTCCTGGAGGGCATTGAGCCATGTACATCCCCGCCAACCCTACCCCTTCCTCCCTGAGTGGTGCCATAACCAGGTACACGTTGCCATGTGGCCAACCAGGAGGCCCATCCACACTCTGGAGCAGTGCCTTAATAGGATGAGCCACCCAGCTGCCCAGCTCTAAATTTGAATCCCATGCAAATAGACTTTTTTGGACATTTTTATAATGCAGGTAAGAAATGATTGGAGACAAAAATCCCACTTTTTTCCACTGAAGTCCTCCTTCGTTTTGACCGATTCCCAGAGATCTCAGCCTCATGACTTCGGATTTTGATAGGGAATCCAAAAGACGCCCACTTAGTCCCCAGACAAAGTTTTTAAGTGTGATACTGCAAGAAAATCTGAGTACAGATGACCCTCCCACATCGTGGCTTTCAACATCGCGGCTTCGATTTTTCATGGATCGGCAACAAACAATTAAGTTTAAAAGGGAAAACTCCCTTTTAAAGTGTAAATGTCCTTTGAAACTGACTAACCATTTAAGCACTAGACAGCGTAGACTCCAATCTGGTTTAATGCTCACAGCACCCCCGCGAACCTCCCAGTTGGAGGGGCACACTTTGCTTCGCTACGCTCGCATGCTCGCCTTGAGGGGCCGAAAATTTTACGTTGTTTTTCCACATCGTGGGGGTTAGCGGCCCAGTCCCCCTGCGATGTTGGAGGGTCAACTGTAGTTTCTAGGGTTCATTAGAAAGCATGGGGAAAATATCTTGTGCAAATATCTTTTTTGTACGGCCCATTACTATGCCAACAAAACCTCACAATCCTTGCTACTACAAGCAATCATGCATTTTCTTATCGGCTGTATTTTCGCATTGCCTTTTTAAAATGCGTATCACCTCAGACAGATGGGAGACCCGGTGTCTCATATTTGTATACAATTCTTGTAATGGTTGATGTTATGCTTTCAAGTGCAGTGATTTAGTTGTGACATCTGCGTCACAGCTGACTACAGCGCCCCATTAAAGACACCCCTAGGAGGCCCACAGGTTTCTGTAGCAAAACTGGAAAAAATATAAACAGAATGTTTTCAAACGGTGAACATATTTTCATATTCCATTCGTAAATGTTTCAGGTTTTCACATCCGTACATGTATTACCATGTTAACTTTTTAAAATTCATTTGAACGACATCGTTTTTGCTCAGTGTTGACTGTATACGGCACTGTATGACATTGTTGGTGCGTAGCAATGCAAATAGTGAAGGAAACACAGCTACGCACATGCCTTTTGCCTAAGGTTGTCAATGAAGGTGAGGCCCGTTGCTTTCCGCCATGGTGTTTATTATGGTTTGTGCATTTGATTTCCCAGGGATCTCCGGGGTAACGTCTTTAACTGTGACTGCAAACTGAAGTGGCTGGTGGACTGGATTTATCACACGAACGCAACTGTGGATCAGATATACTGCAGCAGCCCCCCACTCTACCAAGGGAAAAAAATCAACGACCTCGTGCCGCAGTCTTTTGACTGCATAACAACAGGTAACATTAGTGGTCATGCGTTGGAATAATTCCCAGGTATTGAATCTGGGCTTTCTGAACTAACTGAGTTTGTACTGGTTATTAATTTGTGGTTTGTAACCCAAAACAGTTGCCACGTTTTTGTATTATCCAGAAAGAAGAAAAATATAGAAATCACAATTAAGATAAAACTATTATTAAAAAAATTGTTTGGTAATGAGAATATCTCTTGCTTTTAAACCTGTAAAAGAAAATGTTTAGTTTGTAACTGAATTCAGACTGTGCCAGTAGATGAGGCAGGCAGTCAACCAGGGCAATGCACAAGTAAGCTTTGCTACAGGTAACTTTTTATAAATAAGATATTTGCTTTTTTTATTCACAGATATACTGGTTTTGTGACATCTACTTCATGGGTGTCTGAAAATCCAACAATAATGCATGACCTCCAATGACCAAACAGAAATGAGAATTCAATCATGCCGTAGTATTATTGGGTATATATAGCATCATCCAGGGAGGGGAGGGATTTCAGAGGATACCATCCAAGTCTCAGTGTGGGATTGAATCAGTGGGTGCCCACAGTCTGCCAGCACAAGCTGTACACAAATTACAGCTCACAGAGACATTAAGCTGGAGCAGGATCTCCGGTTCAATGTCTGTGCAAACTTCAATGATGGATTACAGAGTGCGAAGAAGCAGCAGATGAAAAGATATTAAAAGATGCCTTCATAAATTTAGTCCTTTTCAGCATTGAGCATGACTACAATAAGGAGAGAAATATGGCAAAGTAACAGAGTAAGAGGTTTTAATAAGGCCCCTAAAGAGTACGTACATGTTCTCAGATCAGTGGTTAAAGCACCCTTTGGGTCAAAATCATGATTTTAGTTAGCGGCTAAGTCATCCAGATAGCATTTTCCTCATAATAAATATTGATTTTATTGCAGAGCCATTTTTTTTAGTTTAAATAAAAGTATAGTTTTGTATTTTTATTTGTGATTGATTTGGAAGGACTTACTCTCTTACTTCTCGGGTAATTGGCTGGCTGATGTTTAAAGAATTCAGTATGTGCTAATGGCATTCAGAATTAAACTGATCTACCCTTGCTTGTTTTGATTTACCTGGTTTTGTGATGTTGTTTTCCAGAATTTGCTTCCTACCAGACGCTGAAATTTGAGTCCATTTCAGTGGAATCCTTTTCCTATGGTGGCGACGAGTACGTCGTGTTTGCCCAACCTTTCATCGGGAAGTGTAACTTCCTGGAGTGGGATCACGTTGAAATGGTCTTCCGAGATTACGACTACATCGACAGTGAGTATATTCGTTTTTTTTTTAAATCTCAGCAGAGTGGTTAGCTGAGTAATTGTGTTGTTATTGTTTAATTGGATGCAATTAAGTAAAGTTCTGGGGAATAATTAACAATGATTGCTTTGATTTACATGAACAAAAAACGAAAATTTAACCTTTTGTAATGTGTAACAGGTTTACTCGTAATGTTAGACTTACCGTAACTATTATCGGTGGTTGAAAAAATCAATGCATTTATGATATTTTCACAGGCACTTCGACTGTAATTTGCAAACCTCTCGTCATTGATAAGCAGCTCTTTATTTTGGTGGCCCAGCTGTTTGGTGGTTCTCACATTTACAAGCGAGACACCTCAGCCAACAAATTTATCAAGATCCAGGACATTGACATTCTAAAGATCAGGAAACCCAATGACGTGGAGACCTTCCACATCGACGGCGAGCATTTCTTCGTCATAGCCGACAGCTCCAAGGCGGGCTCCACGACAGTGTACAAGTGGAACGGGAACGGCTTCTATTCCCATCAGTCCTTGCATCCGTGGTACCGCGACACGGACGTGGAGTACCTGGAGATCGGCAGCAAGCCCCATCTCATACTGTCCAGCAGCTCCCAGAGACCCGTGGTTTACCAGTGGAACCCGAAGAGCTTGAATAAGTTCGAACGGCGCACGGACATCCCGGAAATGGAGGACGTGTACGCGGTCAAGCACTTCAAGGTGAAGGCCGACCTGTTCATCTGCCTGACGAGGTTCATCGGGGACTCCAAGGTAATGAGGTGGGACGGCTCCATGTTTAGCGAGCTTCAGACATTTCCCTCGCGGGGCTCCATGGTGTTCCAGCCTTTCGCCGTCGACAACTGGCAGTATGCCGTGCTGGGCAGCGACTACTCTTTCACCCAGGTATACCGATGGGACCCCAAAAAAGGCCAGTTCGTCCGATTCCAGGAGCTGAACATCCAAGCCCCGCGAGCGTTCTCCCCAGTCTCCATCGACAACCGTGAGTTCTTACTGGCTTCCAGCTTCAAAGGGAAAACTCAGATTTACGAACACCTTATAATCGACCTGAGTAATCAGTAGGTTCGGACAAGGCATTACTGACAAAAGCGGCGGGGCCTATGGTCCCGCAACGAGGCGGACCTTTTCGGATTATATGCATGATAAAGCCAACTAATAAAACCATCCATATGAATGCCTTGCTAGAAATGTCCATCTTAAGTCGCCATCTAGTGCTTTTGAATTCCTTTATCTTTGATTGTTTTCGAACGAAAGCCATTCATATTCTCTGCAATTATAGACCTTTGCAAATGCATCTTCTGCTGAGTGAGAACAAAAGAAATGTACTTTTTAATATATTTATTAACCTGTTTGGAGGAACAAATAAATCTGCCAAATAAAATGTTTACATTTTTCTGTCTTTCCAGTTGTACGCAAAATTATTTATAAATTAAGCTTTTGTAAATACGAGGGACCATATCAGTCGAAGGATTATTTGATAGGGAAGGTTGTTACCTATTTGTAAAGTTAAAACAATTGACATGTTGCAATGCAAACCTAGATGTTGTTGAGTAGAAAATTCTTGGCAACTTGGATTTTTATTGTTTCTTGTTTGTATGAACTGTATAGTACTAATAAAAAATTACTAATGAAACCTATGTGTTTTTATTCAGAACAGAGCTTAGAGCCAATATAATACACAAGCGATGTCAATTATAATTTGTTACCGTAGGTGTGACGATTTTCGTGCGTATTCCTTGCCATAGGTGTTACAGTGTAAAAACACTGGCTTACTAGTGATGAACTGATTTTTATTGCACTTACACAAGGCTGTGATTTGGGGTTACAAAGCGTATTATTAAAAACCCTTTGATATCCATTTGGAGCCCTTATACCACTGTAGGCAATTACA
The DNA here is from genome assembly GCA_022829145.1 of Albula goreensis. NCBI lineage: Eukaryota > Metazoa > Chordata > Actinopteri > Albuliformes > Albulidae > Albula > Albula goreensis. Next base: position 11,934,011 of record CM040750.1, read on the forward strand.
GACTTGCTTATCCACCAGGGCGGGCCTGCATGTGACTATCATCGACTCAGTGATAATGTTATGTAGCTACAGGTGGTGAAGGAAAACAGTGGTGTAACATTGCTTCACTGGGCATTGAGCAACCAGTCTTTGATGTCTACCTGCTCTCACCCCTGGGTTCATTTGTGTGCTACTGCTTTTTTGGCTGTGGCACTGTTGTGACTTCACTCCTTAGTGCACACCTGACTGAAAGAGAGGCTTTATTGGTACATGCAATGGGGTGTGAAAAAGGATTTGTAGCCAAAATGCAGTTGTGAAACCTGATACTGTGTCACTACAAAAAGGCCTCCTTTTTCAGCGAGACAAGTTGTATGTCGTCTTGCAAACTTTAGGTTTCTAATTGGTTACCCAGAAAACAGGGTTGGGGGACTTGGGTGTCTTTTGATCTGAGAGAATTGGGCAAGTCGATCGTAAATAATTATCACCCCTTCTCTAATGGACAAACTGTTCACCGAGCTGGGAGGGGTCCTCAGTTTTTTGATGCGTTTTTGGCAGTTGACTTTGTATCTGTTTATGACAAGGTACCATTTAATTACGATACTCTATTACTCCCTTTGTTGCTCAGGCTGTTGTGTTTTTGTAGCCATGTTCCATACGGACCGGCATTAGCACCATCTGCATGCTGGAGAATGATGGCAACAATCTTGACAATGCCACCAGATAAACAGGTGTACCTAGATTATATAAATATTCATGGACATGACAAAAGAGGCAGACTTACAAAACATACCAAATAGTGCCAGACCTGAACTGGTTCAAATGCGCAAAACGTAACATTCAAAAGTACAAATTCAATTTATTGTGACTTCAGGGGAATGCCGTTTTAAATGATGGTCCATACCATGATGCAGACTAAATTGCAGTTGATTCATGAATCCCTCATGACACTACTTCCCGTATATCCTTGCATAACTTCTTTCCAGGTTTTGCAACATTTGTTGAATGAATGCAAGCATTACTCCGTTCTAATGCTGACCTTAAATTCATATGGACTGAAGAGGCTGAGCTGTATTCACAACGCTGAAAGAACTCGCAGCACAGAGTTCCTCCAACTCATTCTGAGTCACCACTGCCTACATACTGTTTGTTGTCCTAGAAGCCTCCGACTATGGGCTAGAGTATGTAGTTGTACAAATGCACACAGATAACACTTAGTGGATTCTCACATTTGCATCCTGGTCATTATCATAGAGGGATTTGGAAGGTAAGGACTTGCGTGTTATTTTTGGGCTGGGGAAAAGCAGAGACGCTTTGTTCTCTGCGTAGATCTCCAAGCGTTAAGTCCTCTGCTGGCATCTGAAGGTGTGGGTCGCGCTGGTATGCGAATTGCTCTGCGGTCAGCAAGGCTGCTGCGTTTCTCATACGAGGTCACTGTGAGTTATATGACGGCCACAAACAACTAGAAACATACTGCTGCTGTATTTTCACAGAAGTACAGCGGAAAACCCTCTAACACCAGTGGAGATACACCATTCCTATTGAAACATAACAGGAAAATGCACACTCGGATAAAGGCCAGCCTGTTCCTGTAGAAATCACACAAGCATCTGAGAGACACGCTTGGACAGAAACAAACAGCATGGCTTTGACAGTATAAGAATGATTTAATTCAAGTCAGCGTCTGTCATGCTGCTTAGATATATTACTTGCAGAGACTGAGAAAATTGGACAAGTGTACAACTTCTTACACTACTACTTATCAGGTATATTTGTTGTATTACATCACATTACTTCAATTCAATTAAACTGTACTTCTGTCTGGTATACATGGCATATAATTATTTCAAGAAAAGGAGAAATGTTGTGCACTGAACTGCAGTTACTTTGTTGATATGCCAGATGGCGCTCTATAGAAATGCCAGTTATTGATAACACGCTTTGCTGATTGAATCAGAGAAGCAAACAATTCGATAAAGTAGCAAAGCCTGCTGTTTCCCTCCCATTTCATTCCAGAGTACATACACATACACGCACAAAACATGGCAGAAAACCAGCAATTCTAAAGTGTTCTCCTAATTCTGTTGACATAAACATCAATTTTATGTCTGTTATATAATTTTTAAAATGTTGAAATCCCAAGATTTGAATGGTAAATATGTGGCTGTATACAGCATGGGTATACATACTTTTGAGTTACAATTTTCAGATTTTTTTCCACGTCTTAAACTGACAATTACCATCAAATTGCGCTCAAACATTACAATTACTCAGCCTATCAACAGTAAACATTCCAATGGGAAGCCTGATGCAATTATTAATCTCACATGTCACCTATTTTCACGACATGATTTCTTACCTCACAGAGATATCTCCACATTTAGAACGCTCATTTTTGGTTTGTATTTTACATATCGTTATCATTAGTTGCTAGTCCCTCTGAAAACACCAACTGAATGCTGCAATTTACCTGCGAAGCAGTGCAGTTTTTGTGGTCCCTGAGGATAAATTAAAAATAAACTTTGATAAATATTTAGCATCTGGTGAATCTCATTAGTTACAGTGCTGAGCCAACAACATTGTGAGTAATTGCGATGTCTACCTCATGGATGATAAAAATGCAAACTACCATGTAATTTAGGACTATCAGCATTTGTGGAAAATAGCTTTTTTTAACATCAACATTGTCTACATTACTCTTTTAGCGATACAAATTGGCATTTGAATTTGTTATCTCAACAAGACTTGTGCCCTTTTCTCTGCTCCACGATTCCCTATTTACTCATTTTATGAACTGACCCCTAAACCTTACCTTTTAAGGTAAGCCATGCCTAATGTCACATTTTGTACCTGTACATGTATACGTGTTAAAACATCAACACTTAAAGCGCTTGTGGCCTCATTTGACAAGATAGAGGGGTATGTGTCTTGTCTTATCCACAGGCCCCTCCCACATGCTTCCTTCTGAGGCCTCCTTCTACAGCTACGTCTTCATGCCCAAACCAGCATCTTGGTTTGATTCGTTCTTGATTGAAAAGTCCTTTTTTGTACACAAAATTCCAGTGAGTGTAAATTCCATGACTGAATAAATATGCATATATGCAGAGAAATAGTAGAGTCTGAAATCTATCAAACTGATGGCATTTTGGACCTTACAAGTCAAGAGCAGATGTCACTTGAACAAAACTGTCTGTTCTGGTTTAAGAATTTTCCTAAATGGATCATAACTTCCTGGAGCCTCATCAGACAAAAACTGCATCCTTTCAGAAACAGAACAGCAACAAACAAAACAAATTTTCCACTTTTCTGCTCCTCATTCAAACTGCATCACTCTCCATTCCAGCCATCCTCTTAATTCTTCTGTTCTGTTCTACTGTCAGGGAAATTTCCAGGGTCAAAATGTCTGCCTTTTCACCAGGAATGTTATGGGAGTCATAACCATCATTTGAATAAATGGCTACCTTTTCAGGTTAACACCTGACGAATGAGCAAACACTCTCTTAGAAATAGCCATTTGATTTTAATGACTGAAAATTGCTCTGATGCAAATTCTTTAGAAGGTGGAGGATATTGCTAAGTTCTTTCCTCACACAAGCCTTTACAGACAGTTCATTTAGTGTATCCCTCTGTTGAGCAACTTAATCCTTCCCACCCTCCACCCATCCCTTGGACCTCATGTTAAAAATATTACACAATGCTGATAGGAAAAAAAAAAATAAATAAATCAATTACTTATTGAAAAATCCTGGGGAAAACTCTTAAAGCTTACAAAATTAAATCAACAACTACGGCGTAAGCCTCTTTCCAAAAGCTCTAGATAGCAACGGGAGTATTTATTGATTCTAGCTATGGGAAATTCTAATAGGATGACAACTGGAGCCAAGACAATCTGTGAGAGGAAACCCATCGGTGGATCAGAATGTTCTTTGCCGCTGTGAGACCAGGTAGAAAGATTCTTCTCTGTGAGTCTGAAAGTTGAGTCGCTAAGCAGACATAGGTGTGGTTCCACTGGTCGAGCAAAGTCAGTATGACATCTGTCATGAATATTGCCAGATGGCGGCAATAAATTCATCAAGACAGTTGTTCCGTGCCCGATGGTGCACAATGAAAGATTTCAATAAGGAACACATAATAATAAGGTATACAGGTAGAACAGCCTGACTACATGTTCCAGGAAAGTCAAATGTGCTAGACTCTATTTACACTAAGACCTCTGTCCTTTTAAACAGAGGCCAAAAGAAAGATAGAAGAGCAGCTGCGGAGATCTAAGGGTTACTTGACTTTACGGCTCTAGCATATGGTGTTGATTCAGCTTAACTGGTTCATGCTTTTTTTATGCAGCGTGTCTATTAACAAAACTTTCCTGGATACTCACTGTCTTCAAATCCCGGTTTCTCAGCACGGTAGACCTAAGCCCGCTGGACTGTGGCCCACGTTGCACTGATGGGTTTTTGTGCTGAGGAGAAAGAGAGGCAGACAGCAGATGTGGTGCAATGCTGTAGACCTCCTGCTGTGACAGCAGGCTGCTTTGTCAGGAGATCAATTTTAGCCTTCGATCTTTGGAACTGTATTCTCTCTTAATGTCTTGCAGGTCTGGGTGCAGTGCCAGGAGTGACAGCTACTGTTAAGCCAATGGTGGCTGATCTGGCTGAAGGAAAGTGCTAATGGTAGGAGCCTGACTGAATCAGTGACATCACAAAGGGGAACATCATCATACTACTTCACTGTGATAGTGCGTTCAAAGTGTGTTCAAATTAGCACTGAAATTTTCATAATTACCTTGTTAATGCCAAACAATGCTAAAGTTTATGAAGGGTGCACATATTTTTATATTAGTGGCCAAAAAAAGGCATTATTATTGTTAGATGAATCCCCCACTTTAAATCATTGTATATTGACATAAAAACATTTGCCAATTAAAACAATCTTTGGACATGAAAAAAGCCACTGCATTTTTACTCCAGTAGAGGGGGACAGCTGTGTACAGCATAAATCCTGTACACTGTGAAAAAGTGCAAGGGATAATAAGTACCATTGCTGAATAGAGCTTTAAGTTGAATAAAAACACGGTATGGTTAAATATTGTATTAATACAATAATTATAACTAGCTAATACAATAGTAATAATCACTCTGACAGAGGTGAAGATATAAATAAACAATGTCAGTGTATATATATATAATTCATTCAGGTGGAAATGGCAAGATCGTACAGCCATGATGTAAGTCTGAATCATACACAATACCACATGGGTAAATAGGTTACTGTTTCAACACCTTCCCTCCCACGGTTTATTTTCTAGCCGAAAAAGCTTAGTTTTTCCACAAAGTCATGGAGGGTGGAAAAACCATAAATCTCTGAGAAAAGCATACATCTCCAGTATTCCGCTACTACTGGCAACAGTCCTGAGAGAAACCACTGTACGGGCAGTTTCCAACATCCATAAAATGCACAGTATGCATTACCGAGACATTCAAGCTCAATCATGTACTGGATGCCAAGGAGACGTTATAATTAGCTTTAGGGGTTACTAAGCGATACAAAAACGTACTGTAGAGTAGATTACCACAGCTTTAATGACAGGGTCATGCATAATACTAAAATGTGAACATAGGATTTTTTGGGAATGGTAAAATTCAATACTTGAATTCAAAATGTCAGTAAGTCACACAGAACTGAAACCCTTTGCTTTATATTTTTCAATATATTGCACCTTCACTGCAATATTGATGGCAATCTCTAGCAATGATGGACTGAGCCTTTGAAACAGCTGAGGTGTATCATTGTATTGAGTGAAAAGAGCCATTTTAAGAAGTAAGTACACCTTATACATGTCTAGCAGTCTGGAATACAGGGGGAAATTCTGTAGGGCGCTCACACAGTAGCACTAAGGCCTTTGAAATGCGGCTGGCTCAGACATTCCAATTGTGTGACACAACCGACGCTGACCACTTTCGCTGCTTATCTGCTTACTTGTGTACCGCTATTGTCCTGGGCTTACACAATGCGGCCGTACTGCCCGTTCGCTGAGCTGCTCCACGGTGGACCTCCGCGCTGATTCTCCAGAGACACACTTATGAAAACTTCACAGTTGCTGTGGGCGAGTTTTGGCATTCCTATCTCCTGCCATGGACACAGAATGCACGTGGATGAGGTGTTGCTTTGCGCTACGCCTTCAACACTTCGTATGTGAATTTGGTAAGTGAAAATCAACCCCAGTGCAAGTCTGAGTTCAAGCTGTTAACTATTTATAGCTCTCAGATTATTTGCACTACCCTAAAATTGACAAATATTTAGACATTAAATATTGCAAATACCCGTAAACTTTCTGACACAAGCTTGTAAATATTTGCAACCTCAAACACACTGCTAAATGAATGTTTACTTGGAGATTATTGTGCTGTGTGCTGGCTACCGATAGCCACTTTTCCTTTGACTAATTTAACAATGCAATACAACTAGAGTTTGCACTGGATTAGATAAAGATGAAACATGTGTTATTGTGCACATGTATGCTCGTGACATATTAAGCAATATGTATTCATAATTACTTTGCTGTTTGGCCAAAACACTGTTATACATTGCATTTGGAATGATAATATCTAAAGAAATAATATCAACATGGTTCAACATGGACAGTATGGCACTTATGCAGAGGAGATTAATTTTAATAATAAAACCATGTTCATTCATATTCATTACTTCATTGGAAATTATAAGAACATAAGAGTACATTATGATGAAAACAGGTCATTCATCTCATACAGACTAGTCATGTCCAGATCTCAGGTGGGAGAGTATATTCAGCATAGTGCATTTCTTTTGTACAGGCCAAACCACAATTGCAATATTGCAATGCATTCTATTGATTCTGGACCTTGAGGAGTAGCTAATGGAGTAAAAGAACACTGTGAGGTGCAACCATGTGTCCTGGATGAATGTTTGAGTCCCTGTCTCACCATTATGGGCCACAAGATACAGTGGAATAACAATGGTAAAACCAGTTGGTCTTTAAATTGGTCTTTAGTGACATTCGTTGCCAAAGGAATAATCAGAGGAGGTATGCTGCAGTCAGTTCCTCCTGAAAGTCATACTGTGGGGCAGATAGCACAGCAGATACTGATGAGTAATACAGTAGTGCGAAGAGAGTAACAAAATAACACCAACATTCCAAAGACATCCAACTGGTGGTGAAGAAAACATGAACAGTTGCATTTACCTGTGAGCCAAATTTAAAGACAAATGTCGATTGAATCCTGGCCTAAATTTGGTTAAAATTTCCAAACTGGTAGAAAGTTGCTCTTGTCTGAATAATGTATTATCCAAAGGTTAAACCTGAAGGTTAAAGCTGAACACCTCTATGATGGTAAAACAATACAGATCTGGATATAAACAAGGTCAAGACACCCAGGGCAGTCTACCTACTGCTGAGGCAATATTTACAATACAGAAGGATTTGCCTCGGATTTCAGCTACCTTTCTCAGACCAGACATAAGCAGATATATTTGTTTAATTTTTAAACTTTGTCTCATACGTCCAGTTTCAAAGTAATCGACTGACAGACCAGTGGTAACCACTGTTAAAATGGAAAGTTGTAAGAAGGATGGCTTCCACATTTATGCAAGATGAAGGAGGTGAGGCAGAGCTCTGATACTTTTCACTCTACATCCCAGAACTTCGAATAAATAATGGTTCAAGGAGGTTCAGATCGAGTGATTGGAGTGGCCATGGAAGGGGTCTGATTTCATCTTACTGTCCCTAAAACTGTATTCCTTCCTTAGTCATAATTCTATCATGGAGAGTAATAATTGGACTCAATGACTCCCCCCAGATGGTTGTACATACCTCAAAAGATTCCTCATAGGTTGAAGGATTACTTTGGCTTTTTCTGGCATAAACCTGTCCAGCTGTTGGACAAAGAGACAACCGAATCAGATCATGTTATTTTCTCCCACTGCCCAGAGAGCCGTGTTATATGCTCACTACACCAGGTTATGTATTTCTGTGCAATGACCTTGGGTACGAGCAGTCAAAAATGGCAGCCCACACATAAATATCAGCTTCGTTACATTGGGACTGGTTCATCGAAGCGTAGATCCTGTTCTATGGCCTTTTTTACTGAATAAAATAGTCACTCGTTATGCTAACATAAAGCTGATGCTATTTATTTTGCCTCCACATAAGACTAAAAAGGTTGTCATGACTTTTGAAATAATGCGAAGACCATGAATTGTGAGTTTACCTGGTTAAGTAAAATAAATGAAGGCCTTGTTGGCGATCTTCAGCTTGTGACCACTGTTCTACTTATCTCATGCAGATTTTCATTGTTAAACATGTCATCATTATTTTTTCATACTGCTCTCCTTCACACATAATTTTGCCTTTTCTGAGATTGGCACAGCTGCAATAAAAACAAGTTATCCGATTTCTCTCAAACCAGTCAGATCTCCTGTATTGCATTACCAAATCACACAGTCAAGTATTGTAAAGTCATACAAAATAGATTCTAGCAGATAATTGTATGACCTACTTACAGTGTTATGCCCTCATTTTATTTAATAGGCCTCCCCTGCTGTACAGCAGGTGAGATTATGTTTATGATACTGTACTTGTGTTTATGGAAATATTTGTTGTTAAAACATGATGAGTGTGCATGGTTCAAACACGGTTAATACCTCAGAGAGTTGAGGCTGAGCCCAACCCCCAAACAGAGGTCATAAACGATCCACTCTTTCTCTAAAGTTTACAGTCCTGTGGACCTGAGGGCAGAGAACGTTAAAGGACTTACTGTTTACACTGCATACATATGTAATTCAGGGCTACGTAGCTCAGTTTCACAGCAGAGGTTGACTTCCTCGTTCAAGTAAGTTTTGCTAGCCATTTTTTGATTTTCAGTGTTATTATTTCCATTACCGTGAATCCATTTGAACATTCGTATACATTTCAGGTATTGCGACAGTGGTATGGCTGTAGCAGAACTTTGCTCTGTGTAGTAGCTCAGTCGGGGTAAATAACACTGGCTTTACAGCCAGAGGTCGGAGAGCCTGGATCTTGATCATTCATGTTGAGAGATTTCTCAGGCTTAATTACCTGAGGCGGTTTTAACAGAGTTTTTCTGTTTTGCAAGACGTGTTACAACTGGCTTCATCTAACCTATTTGTTGAAATTGATTTGGAATTGTGGGAACCAAAACGCGTACCATGAGGAATCAATTACGGTTATTGTTATTTCCATAACTGAGGGTGTAGTGCATGTTTTCAAATCACAATTTCTCAAGGTTTTAACCCTTTGCAATATAGGCTTGTTTGGAGAGGCCTGTCACCCAGAGGTGTTGAAATAAAAGACTGCCTTTTTCTACTTTGTCTGCTTTTTCAGTTGCTTTCATTTTAATTTTTATCCATCAATAATCAGTGGTAGATCGTTTGCAATTTTCAAACATGACAGGTTCAGTCTTCCTCAATAACAACACTGAAAGCTACTGTGATCCAGGAAATGTCATTTTTTTAAAATATATTTTTATTAGGGGTAACAGTGAAACTCAAACTCCTGCTGTCGCTACTCCAAGCACCAGCAAAAGCTTTCTCAGCCATTTTTAAAAATATTTGTTTTGTCCTTTTTCTTTCAAATTTGGAAAAGGAAATTCAGCCTCTCAAGTTGCCATTTCATCACCCATACCTGCACACTAACGAACGACAACAAGCCTTTCGAAGACAACAACTGAAATGCATTGGGGAGGCTGCCTATTGGCTCCCTCAACAGTTTTTAAATAAAGTTTTTTCATCTGTTTTCAATCCTATTTGGACCTGTCAGTTCAACATCTTGAGTCATTTTGTCATCTGACCTGCACACTGCACACTCACTGACAACAACTGGTAACAGGGGGATTCTGGGTGGACCTTATCTAGCAGTGGGCCAAATAAGCTTGGCAACATAAATCCATCCTACTGCTAGCAGGACAAAGACATTTGTTTGCCACTGCTGAAGAATTCATGTAATAGTCTGCCGATGACATAGCCAAGGCCGGGGCTAAAACCTGCACCTACAGGGTCCAGCCTTCACTCAAGGGTAATCAGCTAATTTAACAGGCAGACTGAATTTATGCCTAGATTATTGTGTAAGTATGTGCACGGCATGTATGTGTGTGTACATTGCATGTGTCACTTTGTGAAGAATGAGGCAAGCTGCAGTTGTTTGACTTCGGATATACAGTTCAGTTGGTGATGTGGTATTTATGCTAATGTGGGTTTTCCACCGTTTTTTCCTCTGCAGCTCCTTCGGTTTCCTGAGTGCCTTGGAGGGATTATGTCAGAGGGAGCGAGGAGGGGCCTGGTGGGCCCAGCGCGAGGCCAGCGGAGTTTTCTCCAGACTTCCCACTCGGAGGACAGCAGCTCCTGCTTTGTAAAGCTGGAAATACGTTAGCCCCAGCCATAGAGAGCTTTGCCACTGCCTGTTCTTAATGGGGAACCTGCTCTCCTGGTAAACAAAGTCAAGTATCCTTTTGTTGTTTATCTGGTCCCTCCTTCTGCTCCAGGACATGCAAGAACTTGAAGACAGTCGGAGGAACCTGCTGTTTCGGCTTCCCCTGCAACCTCAGAGGAGGTGTCTGTGGTCCGAGGGACGGGGACGATCGTTTCACCAGCTGGGAGGAGACATACGTCGGGCAGTCCGGACTGCAGCCTGTCACAGAGCCAGAGTGCCAACCTGGCACTGCAGTACCCAAACTCGCAACGTCCCTTATCTGATGCTGGCAAACCGTGCCACGGAGCTGGGTTCGGTTGCTTCAGGGCGGAGGTAGAGTTTTCCCACAGGTGCAGGGAGGAGGAATTTTCCAACACAGGGTCCACGTGGTGGGGGTGCAGCGTAAACACGCATGGACACTGTGACCTCACGCGGAGAGGGGGGGCGGGGCTCTGTCGCGACTGTCAATGCCCGCCTCCAGAGTGCCGTCCCACGGAGCCACACGCACATGGCCACAGCTCGGACACTCCTGGAGTAGAGGTGCTACTTCCAGATCGGACGCTATTGGATACAGCGACCGAAGAGGCTTCCCAATGTGAGGTGGGCTCTGATGCCAGGCTGCGGAGGAATGACACTGTGCCTTGCTGCCAGTGCTGTGGAACCCAGCCGGCCGTCTGTGCCACTAACCAGCGCTGCTATTCCTTGCCATGTTGCTTGGACACCAGTGACAACTTCTCTTGCATTCTTACATGGGACATGAGAACTTTTGGTAAAAACTATGTGATGTGTGATGGCTCTGTTAAAAATGGATGCTCAAGCATAGAAAAATATCCCACGACACCCAAAGCAAGCTGCTGTAATGGTGATATCTGCAAACACGGTACACAACACAGAATGCCTTTCAACACTTCTTCTCCGGGCCTCAAAAACAATGGGAGCAGCTTCTTGGTTGAGGAGTTTATTGGAAATAAGAAAGAACGCTCCACTCTGCTGGTCCGGAGGTATTACAAAAACAACAGAGAGGTGAAGAAATCAGTCTGCGCTGGGACCAGAGCAATCGTGAGGACCCTCCCCTCAGGTCACATTGGCGCTAACATAGGGGAGGCTGTAGAAAGAGCCACCTTCTGCAGACAGAGCCACCATGTTTGGGAGAGACAGACCCATTCATCCAGAATACCTGGGGCACCAGCATGGAGCTCCTCCACTTTGCAGGATTGCAGGCTCCTCTTGCAAAATCCTGGGGCCAAGTGTTCGGAGGTAGGGTAATTCTACACTCAGATGGTGTACCCAGCATGAAAGCTGTCTCTGTTCGAGCTGTCACCTGCAATTGATGTTACTCTAAAAGTTAGTGTATATTATTCTCTCATCACAAAGTTTGCTTGTCTGCTTACTGCTGTGCCTCAAAATAGCAATGCATCCTAATTAATATACTTAGCAGTTTACTTAGAGCTACTGTACATGCACCTCACTGAGAAAGTGAATTAAATGTGCTTACATGTAAAAAATAGTCAGTTCTGTGTATGAATACTTCCCACATAAATGTGGAGCTGAGAGTTATTTGGACGAAGGCCCCTGCATTGATTGTTGTTGTTGAAAGTATTTAGTTGGACGCGCACAGTCATACATAAACTGTACTGGCACATTCTGGGGTGTCCGATACCTCCAACAAAATGTTCCTGATTATTTTTTCAAAGAATCTTTTTCTTGTCTTAGGGAACAAGGGACAATGATGATTTGATATTTGTTCTGTGGCCACGATCGTGTTTAGGGAAAATACTCGTTCGGAAACTCGGTGATCCCTGTAGCAGAAACTGGCATTCCGGCTGGAAAACATATTTCAGTAATTTAACAAATTACAGGACCAGTGCTATCCCACCCCACACTGTGAAACCCTCATTTTTCAGAGAGCTCCAGACTACACTGAACTCTTTCAAGGTCATTTCCTGTTTCCACACAAGATTTCCCTGAAACACAGAGACTTCCATTCTAGTTAAGCTTAGTGAGGCATGGCCAAGTAAAGACTTACCTTCGTGCAGCTCCACACAGCCTTTGCCACAGTATTGTAGAAGACCATAAAGGAAACATATGAAACATTCTCCAAATGATAATTAATTGCTGTAACTGTATAAAATATTTAGACACGGCAAGATGCTGAATCACTTACCCAGAAGGCTGCAGTCTGCAGAGATCAGAGCAGAACTTCAGTTCAAACTAATCAGCTAAATAATCTCATTTTCAGTCACCTCTTCTCATGTACGTTATTGTATATCATTACGTTTTTATTAATATGAAAATAAATACATTTTGGTAGATGATATATAGAATAATTTTCCACGACAAGGGATACATTAAACTACAGAGAATAACGTTGAAGTGTAGGTGAAGACATAATTGCCCTGTGCAGCTGAATACAGTACCCCCTTGTTTTATTCTGTACGCTGTGAGACATTTTCACTTTAAGAAAACAGGGTTTAGCCAGAGACGACTGCAAATGCAAACTTATAACTAACCTGTTGCTCTTTAAAGCCTTATGAGATATATATTTGTGTTCTACATGAATACTTAGCTGTCTGTTAATAAATGTCAACACGCATGACATGTAAATCTGTATACATTAATGATACTGAATAGAGCACAATATTACAATATGGAGCTTTTGGGTGGTGCATAGCATTAAGGCATGTGAATAGGTGGAGTCAAAGTATAACAACTGAGCTATTTTTCCTGGCAAATATACACCACACAGTGTTTTTTTGTTCTCCATTTACTAGTTAGCTTAAGCTACAGTACATGCAGTTATTACGTATTTGGCCATTTTTGCAACATAGTAGGTATAGTTAAGATTCCTTTGTAATCAATATATTCTCTGCCATGAGAAGAGTGATAGAAAAGATCTATATCTCAAGCAGAATTGGAGGGTGGCACCAGAAACCGGATTCCTCTCATTTAAATGGATACTTAATTATCCTGAGTCCTTTCCAATATCTGTTAGTTAAAAGTGAAGTTTTCACTGTTCTCTATATTAATGGCAGCTATTGTTGTGAAATGTTTGTTTTGGCATTTTGTGCCAGGCTTACTTGGCCGCTACACGAAAGTGCTGAATGCATTTCTCTGTTCCAAGAGAAGAAAAATCCACCAAGCAGCTCTTCTGTGAAAAATGACAGAGAAAAAGCAATAATCACACCACTACACCCCTGGGGCCTCGATAAGCAGCACAGATTGCTAACGCTGCCTGCCAGTTCTATATGGAAGAATAAATGTAAAATTCAGGAGCCATTAAAATCCTTAACCATTGGCATTGCTCAGCGTGACTTCTCTAAGTTATACGTTTTATGGATCTTTCGTGGTATAAAACTATGTCCTATATCAAACTCCGAGCTCATATCTTGCTTAATATTCAGCCCTTTTAAAAAGGTTATATTTCACGGACTTTAGTGTCCTTGCATTGTTACCATGGAAACCAGCAGGACCGTTGGAACTTTGAGTATGTCCCTCGCTAAAGCTACGCTCGTCAGCGATAGTCAGCCAGCCTTTTGACCGAATGAGAGGCGTTTCAGATGATTTTCCAAACTCACCGAAGTGGAGATGGGACAGGACACACCAAACTGTGAGGTCAGGGACTTGGCCTCGGAGAACTGAAGGCTTCCTCTGCACCAGCAGTTCCACCACAGCCACATGGACCAGGGCTGTGAACTGCAGGGGGGGTTCTCCACACTCCTTAGGAGACAGGAAAGCCCGGCTCATTCACCAACCAGTGTTTAGTGGTCCTCATGTCAGGTTCTCGAGAGCCATAGTGTATGCTGGTCTCCATTTTCACCTGACAACCCACCACAAGGAAATCAGCTGAGATGAATCACCTGTGTAATCACTTGTGTTAATTGGTCATTAAGTGTTGAGTAGCAACAAAAACCAGCAAACCCTGTGGCTCCCCAGGACCAGAAGTGAGGTCCACTGATCTAGAGAAGCAGGAAATCAATAGACTCATCCTGAATATATTCTCTAATGGAAGCTACCAATTTCAATGCCCTTTTGCAATATTTTCCTAAATCACCAGACTTCCAGTGACAGCACATTTCCTTGTGTAGAGCACAAGACAGCTGAATGACAGTAGGGGAAATGTTGCTCATTGTGGCTGTGATTTTTATTCTCTAACAAATAAAATAGTTTGCCAGGAAACATTCAGTAGACATCTACCTAAAATAATCAGACAAATATTGTACTTTACCTCTGCAAAAACGAAAAAAACAAAAGAAAGTCACATCGTTGGAGGGAGGGGAGAGTGAGGGTGAGCTAAAACAAGAGACCATATTGTGGTTGCTCTAATGCTCATTGAATTTGTTTGGAAGGTTTCATGCTGATGGACGTTTAGCAAATATTAACGTTCTGAAAATAATAAATAAACTGTATCCGTTTTGCAGGTTGGTCTAAAAATTCAGATTGCTGGAGTATTGTTATTTTGGTTAAAGCAGACAAATTGCCCCACTCAAAACCACACCCAAAGTCAAAATGCGGTTGGTTTATTATGATTTTCACAGAATCGTTGAGATACTGATTTGTGCTGACAAGTGTTGTGTGATCCATATGCCCCTTCTCTTACATGCACATCAGCAAAAAAAAAATTTGTGAAAGATCATCAGTTGTTTTTCAGACTGAAACAATATACAGGACAGTGAAAAGTAAAATCTCCCATATCTATTTAACAAACACTAATCCTTCTCAGATTAGTTAGGCATCACTTTAAAGGAAAGCAAATCTTGTCTGTGTTATACAGGAAGCTGACTTTGCTGCCAAGACTGTGCCATACTGAATGCCCTTAGCCATTCGTGAGAATATTTTGGGTTGGATAATTAGTGAAGCATAATCAGATGTTTAAACTCTCTGACAGGACATGCATATTTTCTACTTTTAGTTTAGAAAACGTCTGTGCAGCTATAAGGGTTACTCCTCAGGTCATTTCCTGTGTATTTCAGGACTGCCTTTTTAACATTAAGCCTGAAAAAATTATGTGTAAAAGTAAAAAAAGAGTGTGTACTTGACAAATGGGTACTTGAAAAATTTGAATAGTTGAATAGTTTTATAACTAAGCAGATTTTGGATACACACATTTAATAAATACAGATTAATTGAAAATTTGATATTACAGTTATCTAGAACAATAGTGAATGTGATATTAAACGTTGTAGTTTGGATAAATTGCTGCAGGAATTTGAGACACTGGAAAATATGGCAATTTTCTCTTAATTCATCAATACTGTAAGGTCATTTTGACATGCAGTCTGTTTATCTGAAGTGCAGCAATATGTGCCTGCATATGTTTTGTTGTCATAGGCTTGGCACACCATGGCTGGCAGTCCTGAGTCATGTCACTGTCCTTGTCTGAAGATAGGGGGCAGCACAGTCCTCTGGAGCAGGGGCTCTCAACCAGGGGTCCACAGACTCCATAAGTATAAGGAGGTCCTCCAGCCTGGTGAAAATGTGGCTGGGGGCCATTGCTAAATAAAGGTTGAGCACCCCTGCTCTAGAAAAAAGCAGGACACTGTCTGAGAAGCAGATGGTCTAGCGGAGAAGTGGGGGAGCGGGCGGGGTGTGTGTGTGTGTGTGTGGGGGGTGTCGTCTTAGATGGAGCCGAAGAGGGGAAAGTCAGATGGTGGAGTTTGTGTGGACTGTGTAGAGTGTGTTCAGAATACAAATGGTGGAATCTCATTAATTTTGGCCCTTCTAGTTAGGATTTGTGGCCACTGGGTAAGGAGTCAAAATTAGACTGGAGCAGGGTTCCTATAGGGTAAGGTGAACTGATAATGAGGATGAAATAAGTATTTAAAATGACTTATTGAAATGATTCCATCATTATGGACCATGTATCCCAACACTGTGAAACTCATTTTCAATTCATATATTGTCTCCATTAATGAAATTATATTACATTGGAGCATTTCATTAAATAATTTATTTACATTAGATCCATTATAACTGCATGATGTTAGCAAAATGGCTAGACAGCGAGACAGTAGGGAAACATTACATTTGCCCTTGTAGGGACATTGGGTTAGCACTGGGATGTGAAATGGGCCAGTTTCTGACTGGTAAAGTATTGTAAAGTAAACAGTAAATTATCACTCACCACATGTGTGGAATTAAGAGTAATTAACAGATCATTACAATGCATGGGTTTGTAACTGTGGCTGGAATGAAAACCAACATACATGCAGGGCTGAGGGCTGAACTTGAGAAACGGTGTTTTATAGAGAATAACGCGGTCTTTGATGCTGCGCTGAATGAATGGTGCTTTACCTAAATGTATCCCTACACTGTGTGGTCTACACACATGTAAACACAGACAAATGAATCTACAGCTAATAAAATGTCAGATTGCAACTGGAGTTGAAAGGCCTGCCTGACATGTATTGTCATTTTTACATTTCACTGCATCCCTTTTTAAATTCCACGTAGACTGTATAGCTGTGGTAGTGCCAGCGCCCTCTCTCCTTCACAAAATATAGCTTAATCTAAATGAACACAATTATATTTGGAAGTTACTAACATGATATAGTTTGTGGTCCTTGTAAGCCAAAGGCACTGTTTTTTAAAGGAGATTTATTTCACTGTCCTTTCCTGCCATCTAGTGAGGGTTAGAGGTATCATTACTGTAACTCAAAAGTTCCAAATAAAATCTGCAACACATTACATTCTCACATTTTGTTTTTTAGTCTCTTTTGAATTTGCATAGTTCAGGATGTCAAAAAAATCCTATTTAATAATTCCACCCACACCAGTAAATTGAAATTCCACTGTTCAACATTACTGTAATGTATTTTTGAAGTATAAGATAACAGTTAAAACTTTAATGAGTCTGTTATCAATATATATATATATATAATAGTGTGTAGTATAAGGATGTGCATATGTTAATAATTCATAAAACATAATGGCAGGCTGTGTAATATACATATATAAAATGTTTATATGCTGCATAAATATAATGCATTTGACCATGCAATGACGTATTCCATGGAGTGCTATGCCAATGTAAGAATGATTTATCTAAGAATAGATTCATCTTTTCTGTGCGACTGCTTGTAGTGCTACTGACTCGGACAAATTGTTTTCTCCTTGCAAACGTTAACTGAACTGCACATGTGTTGTGTGTACTGGCAAGAGAACTTCATCTTCTCTTGTCAGTAATTCTTTTTGCCTTGCAACTATTTATTGGAACAGTAATTTGGTGTTATTTCAGTACTGCAACTTCTCAACAAGGCTTTGTACAGCCACTAGGGGGACCATGGATCATGCCTATGACGGTTTTACGTACCTGAAAGAGGTTTATTGGGAAAGAAACCAAATTCCAGTTGAAGTACATAAAAAGTGTATGTTTACAGAACAGAAAATAGAGGAGCAATTAACATATATGAGAAATATGAGGTTGACAACAAAAGGAAACCTGCTCCCCATGGTTTTGTCAAATACCTCATCTTGTCATGTGTCTGACGGTTGTCAAGGACCAAAGTCAAGGACCCCATTACTCCTTGTTTACACAGCAGTATTACATGGACACTTTGACATAGAATGGCTGTCTGGTTTCCTTATGCATTTGTTTTTTCAATCATGTTTATTTCAGTTTTGAAATACGCAAACACAAAATCTGACAATGTTTCAGATTATTGATGGTTTTTTCAGTTGTATATCGCTATAGCAATTTGCATTTTTCATATGTTCTTTCATATTGTCAGCGAAAAAATTGCAAACGTCCTGCAAACTCTAAAGAGAAAAGACCCATTTGGAAATGAGTGCGTTAAGATATAGTGTGTATTCCCAGGAAAAGAAGGCACAGTGAAATGGATTAACTCCAATGCAACAGAGATTGAAACACTGAATCAAAAAGGAATTCAAAATGGAGCAAGTTAGCCTTGCCCCAGTTTCACTCTACACTGGATTTATTTGTGGTGCATGTGATCGTTTCAGCAGAAAATATAATACTTTAAGATCTCTCTAAGAGGTTCTCATGACAACAGTGGCCAGAGCAGGCCAACATGTAGTGTTGACTGCCAGATTCTGGGCAATAACCCCCACTATTTCCACTGTCACTGGGATAAGGAGGACATTATATGGCAAGGGGAGACCCTACACAACAGGAGAAGATAGAATACACTTCTGAAAAAGGCTGTGAGAGACTGTGGCCTTGCATTGAGCTTAAACGGTAATCAAGGTAATCTGAAGTAATCAGCACTGTCTGAATTATTGATTTACTTCTGTATGAAATATGCTACTGCAGGTGGACACAGTCAATACTGATTGTCATTAAAACATTATTCGTTAATTAACGTCAAGTCTTCTGTGTTTGTGCAATTAGCTGGATACAGAGCAATAAATTATATTTATACAAACACCTTTAAACAGTTCTTATTGTTCTCTGGAGCTAAATATATGGATGCCTATTTTCCAGGGAGACACAGAGTAACCAGTGAAACGTATATAATCATGTGAACCCTAATTAGTTTTGTGGGAATAATATGCAGTATCCTGATTTGCTTTTTGGTTTTGGTGCATTCTAAGATGAGAAGAAAAGATGAATACAGCCTAATATAAGGAGGAGAGATGAATGCACAGTGGTGTGAAACTTGGTAGAGGTGGTGCAACACAACTCTCATTCTTTTGCTGTCATTCTTTACCCATGATTACTCTGGAGAGAAAACAAATGTCCCCCAGTTTAATTTCTTACTTCAAATAGGTGGCTTGAAAAACAACCCATAGCCCTTATCCAGACCTGGTATTAATTTGTGCCTTAGAAGATGGCACATATTATTAAATTAGAAGAACACACAGGTACACAGGTGTGAAAGATGCTTTGTGATAATATTATGTTTGGACCCTGAGGATCACCTTGAAAGTAGACAGGGAGGGATTGCATCCAGATATATGGCAAGCGTAAACACAATAAAGCTACCAAAAGTGCATAAGGTGCGCTATTCCATCTGCAATCTGATGAGATTTAAGCTCTTTGGAAACATTATCAAAGGTGTGTTCTCACTGTGAGTGAGGTCTGTCACTATCTGTGACCGCAGGGCAGTGCAATATTAGACTCAGCCTCTTGTCCACATCCGCCCCCGCGCTCACACTATGTGAACAGCTACTGCGGGTACAGTGTATACATATGTAACCTGTCTCTGGTGCTGTCTCTTCGACATCGTATGGATTGCGCGGGCCTTAGCATAACTGGATGCTGGGATTCTGAACATGAAGAAAAAGGTCAAAGCATCCAGTGTCATTGTGGTTTGGAGGGAGACTAGATTACTAAGTCCAGGAAAAGGAAATCCAGATAAGGGTCACATTTGAGACTGCAATTTGAGCTGCTAACTGCATGCTAATCTATTCATAACGTCGGTACTTTTAATACTTTATAATTTTTAAGGATGAACTTTGCTATTCAAAGTATATTAATGCTCATACACTTGTCTTAGGGGGTCAAAAGATGTAAAAACACACATCCGTTTATCCTATTGTTAGAATTACCCTATCAAATAGCATATATATATATCAGTAACTATACAAAAAGCTCTTGCTTATAAGACAATTCCAAATCCAGGTCATTATTAGGGCTAAATAAAGCATTTTGGGAAACACTGGACTCGACCTGGGACCTCTCAGTTGGGGTTTCAGCGTGTTAAAATAGTTCAGCGGTTTAGTCATTACCCAAGAGACTAAGGGGAACCAAAACCATTTTTCATTAAAAGCTTCCAAATGAATTTTTCTTGATACAGTGCTGTCTGCAGTGTATGGGTCCAAGAACAGCAGAGAGCCATTTCGAGTTTGATCATCTAAGGCACGATCCACTGCCTCTTATTGTCAGGGGTATGTTGCCTCATTACCAAATAAGGGGGCTGGGGGTGGGGGGAAGAGGGGGCTTCTTAATAGGGTCCACTGATCCCTGAATGTGCGCCCTCCCAGCTCTCTGTCCATCAGCTAGGAGCCAGTTCTGTGCCTCTGAATGATTTAAAGACACCGTTTGATCATTTCTGAAGGATTCTATTGTCTTGAACGTTATCTGCATTTCGACTCAAGCCACAGTAAGTAGAAATGTTTTTGTATTGCCCGTGTTGTTAAATGCCATTATCTTATCCCTGTTAGGTCATAGGTCTGGAATTTGCACATATGCATGTTTTTTTATGACTGCAAGTAATTTGGATAAACCATTGAGTTCAGTTAGTGAAACGCAATTGGTTTTCCTAATGTGACAAATACTCCTGCAACAAGATAACTGTAATACCACATTTTTGAGTGGACATTAACTGCTCCTAGGCATTTTAGCATCTTTTTTCTGAGTATGTACATATGTGTGCATGTTTTAGTGTATCTATTGGGATATATGTTTGAGTGTATGCATATATGTGTTTGAGAGTAAGTTTATATACTCTGGTAATACACCTCCCCCACTATAACATGTACACTAATAAATTAAATTAGATAACTTATTTGTGTGGAGTTTGTATCTAATTTACTATAATATTCAGAAATTAATGTAGGGACCTTCCCTTCTGGTGTTGTATAAGCTGAAGTCTCAAAATATGGATGTATGTGTGTTCTTCCTGTAAGCGAACAGGTATTGCCTAAGAAGAAGCCTAGACAGATGGGAATATGGGCCATGACTGTCAGCTAGCAAAGGATAACTTATACAGTGTCATATAATACTCTGTCTTGGACATGGACTAAATTAAATTAATTAGTCGAATTTAAGATTCAAATAACACTGCAATACATTTTACTGAACACAAGCAGATCCTGTTGTTTTTGTTTCGTTGCACCCTCTCAGAAACCCATTTCATCCTTTAATTTGCGGGATTTTACTGTTCCTCAACGTATGCAAGTTACTGAGTGTGAGGCGTATTAGCCGTGGGGATTTAATAGGACTTAATATGGAGCTTTGTTCTGTCACCCGTCACCCCCCTCTTCCCCAATGACCCCAATCCTACAGGAATTCTTTGTGTCCAAATACAGCTGTAGCCTATGTCATGACCTGGCTGTCTCTTAAGGGAAAAATCACTTTGAAACTACAAACAGCTTTCTGCAGACATAACAAACACTTTATTATGTCTACACAGCACCAAAGTGAAAACACACATATATGTACATTTATGTAGTTATTGTGTACATACATGTTACAGTGCGTTTGTGCTTGCAGTCATGATTAATGAATTGAACCCCTGGCCACACGAGTGCTGATGTTATTGGAGATGGTATTGTGGCTAAGGCTTGGGGTCAAATATGTAGCCCACCACAGATTTACTACCATTTGATCACTGAGAAAGGAACATGTACATTATGTACTTTTATTAATACATTGTTTTATGAATAGCTCGTGGAAAATGTTTGGCCCGTACGCACAATTTTAAAAAATGCAGCTGGGCCTCATGAAAAAGTAGCTGAGAACTTTGTGAGTGTAACTCCTGAATATGCGTCCCAACATGCTTAAAGAGCATCTAGACATGTGTTCTGAAAAAAAGACCTTCACTTGACCTTACAACGATCTTGGAAAGTGAATACTTGGGAAAAAGATCAACTGCATTTACCAAAACTAGCACAGAGGGAATATTCTCTGCCAGAGAAGGATAAATACAGTCTGACTCTTTCCATGGCGAGAAAAGTATGTTTCCTATGATGCGACCTTTTAAAAAATCAATTTTTCATCTGTATCAATGATCAGATTTGAAGATGTGATTGTAAACTCATTAAATGATTGTTGATTTTGTGAATTATGACCCAAAGGATTTGCTTTTTAAAGCTGGTTATGAGAGCCACAGCACACAGAAATGTTTTAGAATATTACGGTTCCTGCATAATAAACCATGCAATACAATGGGAATGCACTAACGCTTGCTTACAAAAAGCACCAACAAGTACATTAAGGATGTTGTAACCCATGCATACAGAATACATAAAACTGTTAATACAGCATTCAACATAATGTTCACATAGAATGGCATAATGTGTGTACACCTAATGAATTTATCTATTAAAAATACTGCATTATGAGATGCACAAATGTGGACGATAGAATGGTGTAACCTGTTCACATACATTACTCACCTGTGTGGAGAAACTCCTGGGAGCAGGTGGGGGTGACGGAGTCCAGAGGGAGAGGATTATGATTTGGCATAGACCGCACCTCTCTGGAGCCTGCGAGAGCAGTCTGAGCCGCACAGCCTCCTCCTGGGCTGTCCCAGAGGAAAGTTCGTCTCCGCACAGGTTATAGAAACACTGCTACTGCCTGCCGGTAGAGAGAATCACATCAACGCTTCGGTCATTTAGCATTTTCTGTAAGCAGTGAGTAACTCTTTCTTACTTCTCCTGAGACAGGATGAGAGCTTACAACCTCATGTTTCGCATAGACAAGTTATCGGTCTGTTTGTTTCTGTGAGAACGCGCTTGAGCTCCTGGCTTTGGATGCTGTATGCTTTGTTAAGTAAAATCTTAAAGTTTATCAGCACCGCATGGGTTTTCTTAACGCAGGAGAGCCATTTCTGTAACATAGCTTATTTTGGTAAATTACATTAACACAACTGGATATTCAATGTGTGGACATAATGCTCAACCAAAGTAAATGATAGCCAAAGGAATAAAGCTTAATTTACTGTGAAAGGGATCAACATAGCTAACAGAACAGCCTGTATAAGCCAGAGAGGCATAGTAAAGCTCTGTTGGCATCAGACGGAAACTGTTAACCAGTCTGCACGTGTGACAAATATTCTGAATTAATGACACTTTGAGTGTCAACAATCAGACAAATGTCACACTTTACCTGATTTTCCTGTCTTTTGTGATTTTCTGTTGGCTTGTATGTTATGGTATGGCTTGTTGTTTGGGGCTTTTTACGGTTTTTATGGTTTTTACGGCATTTGTTGGTTTCAGTTGGTTTCTTTGTTCTGGTTTCACCTTGTTTGATTTGTTAGAATATTATTGTGTTTTTTGTTTGTTGGTTCTAGACATTTTATTGTGGTAGTTTGATTAATTTGTAATTTTTTGGCTGTGTTTGTTTTGTTCTCATTGCTGTGACTACTGTCGTAGTTTGTTGGTTTGTTGGTGCCTGTTTTTCCTGTTATCATTGGCAGCTGTTGTTGGTGGTGGCATCAGGTGGTGGCAAATCATATTGTCTCTGTGTGTCTGTTTGTCTATCTGTCCTTCTGCAAACACGATAATGCAAGAAAACAAATGTATTTGAAGTGAAAATGTATAGTGAAGTGTAGTGAAAATGCATTTACTTTGTCTGATATGACCACAGCTGGTGGAGATCAGAGTTGTTCCATGAGGTTACTGCTGTCTTCTGTTATTTACTCATTGGGACTAAAAGAATGGCTATTGAAATTAAACCCAGCTAATTAAAAGCCAAACCAGAATGACCCATTCTGACTACACATACCCATACATTTTTTGCATGCAAATGCATTCAATCTGAATACAGTATACATGAATTTTCATGACTTCTTATTGGATGGTAACAGGACCCTGGTTCTCCTTTCAGTCCTTTGACACACTCTTATGGAATCCATTTTACATACCTGGCCTTACTTTGATAAAACTACTTAGCAGAGGAGGCAGTCAGACGGTATCTGACTGTCTAAACAACTTTAATTGATATTCAATCAGCTCCAGCCAGCTTGTTCTAGGTAAGAGAATGCAGATGGCTTGGAAGCAAAATATTTAGTCGAATCTGAAAGACTCCAGACGGTGCGGCATGCAGAACACATCACTCTGTGATTAAAGAGGAACCAGGTTACACTGTACAAAAGGACGTCTATAAAGACCATTTCACGTCGTATTGTAAATAAGGCCCACCGGGAACAGTTTAGAGTAGACGCAGGCTTATTTGAAGAGACCTAGATATTCTTGTGTGTACATGAAAATATACATGCCTTTGTTTTCAAAGCACATCTTTAATTAGGTTACTGGATAATGTTGGATATATTAAGTAGACAGAACTGCATTGTTTCAGTCTGATCTAAGTATC
The DNA here is from genome assembly GCA_022829145.1 of Albula goreensis. Lineage (NCBI taxonomy): Eukaryota > Metazoa > Chordata > Actinopteri > Albuliformes > Albulidae > Albula > Albula goreensis. The sequence goes on from CM040750.1 coordinate 11,958,442, forward strand.
TGACAAATCCTGTGGGAATGAGTCTTTTGGAAGGAAACCAAGATAGTAGTAAAAAGGTTTCTTGTTATTTCTTTGAAAAGGACCTGGGGTCTTAAGCAGCTATGTGTTGCTTGCTGGAGGAGCAGAAATTGCTGTGGAAAAATATCAGCAAGGTTGGAATAAGCTGAGTCCAGGGTCAGCTCGGGTGTGTGAAACAACGCGATGTCCAAAATTATGTTGGATGTTTTTGAGAAATAAATTTTGACTTTGCTATCATTTCGTATTATGCGGGTTTATAACAACAGGTGGTGGAAGCCTGGCAATAGCTGCCAAAAATATGTTCAGAGTGAGGTGGATGAAATACATGTATTCATCTCCTTTAAAGGATCTGAATAGTTTGGTAGTGTGTACTAAAAATTATTAGTACTAAACATTATTTTTCAATACACATCCCATGATTACAAATATTTGATATTACTAAGTCACTGTGCCCAAACTGTGGGGTTTTCAGATAGAGTAACTCACATTTTTTGCAAAGAGGACTTTAATCATACAGGACCAGAGTTCTGGTAGTTTTCCCCTATAACCGAATGCAAAATACTAAGTATATTTGTGCTGAAGGCTTTCATAAATCTGACCCATATTAATAATGTATGTTATTGATATTATAATGGTTGCAACTGCATGCAGCTGCTGTTTTTGTAGAAAAGCAGGCTTTTAATTTTGCCTGATTAAAGTGAACACACTTCCATATGTGAAGCAACTTTATGCTTCAATGAAAGTTTTAAAGGGCATGTCATGTCCAGTGGATACCTATTAATGTGTGTCAGTGATGGCTGGTGAGCTCAAAACAGGGGAGGAACAAACTTTACCTTTAAACATGTCATTACTTTCATCCTGTTCCCATTTATCCCCCTTAATTAACAATAAGTCAATTTATTCATGGCGTGATGGATACCAGCTGATGTAAATAGAGTAAATGGTTACCAATTTCTTTTTCTTTAGAATTGCTGTTCTTTGCAAACTAGTGTTACATTGTTATATCCATGGATGTTTTTAATCAGATTCCATCGATTGGTGTTGATTACTCCATGAATTACTTGTTTTATTGTTAATCAAGGAAGATAAATAGGAACAGGTTGGACTTAATCATATGTTTAAAGGAAAAGTGTGTCCCTCCCGTGTTTTGAGTTCACCAGCCGTCACTGACGTGTGTTGTGTACAGTGTACATCAGCAGGCATGAAAAATGGGTCACCAAAACACTAACTACAGCATCCTTCCAACTTCCTGTTCAGGGTGCATAAGACTGGTGAGGAAAAACATCAAGAAATTCTTGCCAGTTCAGCTGAGAGGCCATGTCCTCCTGAAAGAGCAGCTTTGGGGTATGAGTGATGGGAAAGTGAGACTTTCTGTGCTTGTGCGATACACAGAGCATGCTTTGCATGCTCTAAACTGAGCTCTTTACATGAGCTTTGTTGTGGTATCAAGAGCTACAATGTTCCTGCATTTTTCACTCCAGTTTCAAACGTCCAATTACAGCTCACGCAGATCCACCGCTGCAACATCCTCTGTCCGTTCAGCAGGGTGCGGATTAGCACGTGTACCGCTAGCCACCATTCTGTTTACACTGCAGTCCGTGAAGTGTGCAGAGTGCTGATTCAGCAGGTCTGAATGACCTGTTTTTAATGCTCACCCTAACGGGTGCACACCTTACAAAAAGAGGATGATGCAACTAGACACCTGTTTTATAACTGCGAACAGAGCTGAAGGACAAAACAAGCTATCCTGTATGGAAACTCATAAGTATGGGACAGCACCTGCAACCTGCTGCAAAGCCTGTGTCAAAGATATTTGTTGTATGCAGGTGAAGCCATTGAACTTTTTCTTTTGTAAATTATAAAATATTCGGCTCACCTTTTCTGAATGCATAATCATATAACACTTCAAGCTAACAAAAGTAACATTTAGGACACTTTTGGGTCCAAAAAAAAAAATCCCCAACAAATTAACCATTCATGCTGCACATTTTCCCAGCAGCAAAATTCAGATGAAACCACTTTGTTATAATCTGTATTTGGATGTATTCTGAATTAATTCAACTTCCATTTTATTGAGTTTTAAAATGCCAAATATTATTAAAATTGGCATGCTCCGACATTGATTCCTTCCCATGAAATTGAACCTGAACCAGCCCAAAACTGACGCTTGCCTTCTGGTCCCAAATGACAATAACTAAATTCAATAACAAAATATTAAATATAACACCCACTTCAGCGAGTTAAATAAGTGATATTCTCATGTTCCTTTCCAAATTGCTCTTAAGAGTATTCCTCAATTTTACACTCTTTTAAAGCATTACTGTAGCATCTTGTCCAGTTTAAAATGTCAGTCTTTTTCCATTTCAATTTTAATAGCACAAATGTCCCTACTGTTGAATAGAGTATGTATTCAGGAGAGGCACACATTTACTTAGATGTGAATCCATATGCTGACAGTTGTCATATGCAGAAATTAAATCATTCATCGGGATGATTAAATGTACCTCCATTGGATGATTATTTGATAAGTGGATTGAGAAAAGACAATAATGAAGTTTTAGTGTCCACAGAGGGATCTACTGGTCCGGCTATTTTGCAGACCTGGACTAAGTAGTCAGATTATCCCTTGTCTTTCCATGTAACACGTTTGAAAGTTTCGTCTCTTTTTCCTTTTGAGGAAACATAGACTGCCTCATCAGAAAAATTCTATCATGACTTAGTTTGTGCAAGCTGGACAACAATAAACAAGAGAGGGATGTCAGGATCATGTCAGAAAATAAGAGTTTTAAGACCTATTTGAATATAAATGTTATATGCTCATAATGACAGGCATAATATGTTGATTTTTCACTGCTAATTTTTAACCGTTCACTGCTGATGTCCTTGTGTTTCCAAAATGTTTTGTTCGGAGAAACAAACAAATTCAAGCAATTGCTATGCTGAGAAAGCAGAATAAATAGTAACAGATAAACAGTAAGTAAGTGACTAAGCATCTACCGAAACAAAACATATTAATAAGATGCAAACAGCTGCCACACATTTGGCACATTTTGGAAACCCTAAAATAAAGTATGGAAGTATGATTTATCAAATGGAGTTTGGGCACTGACTGTATTGCTCATTTTGTTTCCATGGAAGCCAACCTTTACAGTCGTGAAAAAAGAAAGAATTTTGACCAGGAAGCCTAAGGGAAATCTCAGTGTGGCCAAACTATCTGGAACTTGCTAAAGCATGATGGGAATGCTTTTCCTAGATAGGATTTAAGAAAATACAGACCTCAGGTTACAGCACTAATAATAATAATAATAATAATAATAATAATAATAATAATAATAATAATTTCCATAGCACTTTTCATGGTCTCAGAGTGTGTCTTAATGGTCCAAATTTGATTTTTAAACTGTACACCATTTTTTTGCTGGTTCATGATTTGTCTTTCTCATTTGGGTTATTAATTCCCTCATGAGATAGACAAATCATTAACCTTTATATTCTTGGCAATCTCAACATATGAATCTTCCATTTTAGGTAATATGTAGCTTGTTTGATAACTTCTAATGCAAAGTGTCTATTGTAACATATAATAAGCAAAACATTAGTAAAATGGCCTCTTACAGAGCTTTTAAAATAATACTTTGGCATTCTTGGTCAGAAAATTGTTTGCTGGCCTTGCTTGAATTACAGGATTGACTGATGTCAATAAGTATGGTTCTTGTTTCATCTACCTATTGTCTATATGCACAAATTTATTCCTGATAACATATGTTCAGGAATTAATTTGTGTTTGGCTATATAACACTAAATACGTATATTGATCTCCCTAAATGTTTGTTACCATTTTAAGGTTTTGATTTAGACCAGTGCTGTCACGGGATGAGTAGGCAGTTTGAAAATTATCTCTGGCGAAGCATCAGTTTTACTCAAATTACAAACATTGAATGACTCAGAGCAGTTTTCCTGAAATTATACAATCTGCGTGAGTCAGTCTTTCCATCCAAACTCAGAAATTTCCCATGAATATTACACTCATCGTAATGATCGAGGGTCATCGTGATAAGCCCTGCTAACAGACTACGGAAACACAGCCCTAGCAAGCAGAAAACCTGTGTCGCATTACTAACCTGGATTCTCAATACTGTTCTTGTATTGGCAACATGCCTTCCATTCGTGATGGCTTCTGATACATCGAGTCAAGATCGTCATTTCTTCTGTTCTACGTTTTGCTAGTAGGATGAAGCGGGTACTGTTGTCCTGGTTAGCATCCATGCAAACCTTTAAAATTTAACAAGGTATAATGCAACGCAAATCATGTTTCGGGACATTTGCATACTGTGAAACCAAACCAACTGTGATCAAATTATGATTTAAAGTAACTGGACAAAGTAAAATGTCTTTGTTCTATTGTTAAAGAGTACGGTTTGTGCCTGTGTTAGCTCTGCACCTGTTTCTGCTAGGATGAGACTGTCTCAGTATTGTGGTTGTTAACAGGTCCGCTGTTTTTGCTGCAGGTTTTCTCAAGGGCTCAGGGGGAAGCGGCTGATCCACAGAACCTGCTCCATCCCTCCTGGAAGATCCTGGCCTCATCTGTGCGGCGGGGGCGAGGCTCGTGCTCCGGAGGGGACGCACAGCCATGCTCCCGCTCCTGCTCCGAGCCACGTAGCTACCGCGCCTCCTTACAGAGGACCGCCATCGCGGCGCACATCACCGGAGTGCTCCTGGAGGCCACAGTGTCCATCGGGGCTTGCAGCGTTCTGCCCAGTGTTTCCGTTATACCCACAGGCAGGGCTATGTTAAAAGGTACGGGCTCCACAGCCTTCTCAGTCAAACACAGGGCCGCTCGTTTGAACGGTCTTTCTGCACTTTCTTAAAATCTTCAGACTATAACGCACGTGAGCACTCTTGGAAACATTTTGATGTTACTGCACAAAACTGTGACCTGACATCACTTCAAAGCTGCATGAGTTCATGTTCTTTGGCAAATAGTGCCAGTGCGTTCAGACCTAACATAATCAATTGTTGGAAGTCCCATGGTATTTTGTGGCAATTGAGGTGCAGTTCTAACAGAGCTTTCATTGGTTAATTGCCTGTGGGTGTGTCCTTGAGATAAACACGCACTATGCATATCGGAATTTCATATTAAAAGCCGCCTGAATTTTCTTTTAGCTGATTCATTTCCTTCAGTGGTTCAGAATTACCGAGAATTCTATCAAAAGTAAGGAAAATAGCCATAAATGTTATTTCAAAATGCCATTGGCAAAATAAATGTGCTGCACAGTGGTAACTGTCATAGGTTATGATTATTTTGTTGGGCAATCATTTTTATCATGGACAGGAATTTTTTTTTTTTATCAAGTAGATAGTCATAAAACTCCAATTGTGGATTTTCAGTCCTGTGTGATGGTTTTCCTTCATGGATTAAAAAATATAAATGTCGTAGTACAGATGCATCACAGTCAATGCAGAAGTTTCTTTTTGAGCTGCTCTTGCACTTGTAAGCAAAAAAAAAAATCTGACAATTATGGGGGCAGACTAACAAGGGTGAACATGAACAGTTAATAACAATTATGTTGAAGCATTTCACTTCTTTTACTTGCTCTTTCACAAATATTTCTCAGCTTTGATAGAGGAACAACGTTATGGAAAATTAATTTAGCCAGTCTGTTACATGCTGTCCTCTGTCAAAAAAAAAAAAAATATATATATATATGCACAAAGAACTTAAAGATAGCAGATCACTGAAAAGGGGTGCCTCTTTCTTATTTGTGGCTCAAAAATGAAACAGAAACTGACTTTAGGCACAAATGAATCAGAGAAACACTCGGAAACACCCTTGGGTAAAGTCCATTTTATAAGTGAAAATATTCCAGGAATGATGACTGTACAGTTCAAAGAAAATCTCTAATACATCCAGTCTATAAGTTAGAAACTCTATCATGCTGTATGACTGGTTCAGCACAGTGGGTAAACGCAGCTATATCTGGGACCATTAGATGAATGATCTGACTGTAATGGATGTAGCTTTCCATTACAGTTTTTAATTTAGTCCCAAGTGGGCTTTGAAGCCATTTTCCCACATGTGCTGCCCCGTTCCCGCGGTGACCCCTGTGAGAAGAGGTCTTTAATATAGCCTGCGGCAAGTGGATCTCGTTGGTCTCATGTCCTCCTCTCCCCCATGGGGGACAGTGCCCAAGTCACATTACTCATTTATTTATACAGCCAATGATAACAGAGAGACACACTGTCTGACACTTTGGTCATTACAAATTACATTTCCAATGTAGCACATATCATTTGGTTTGTAGGCTATGAACTACAATTCATTCAACAGTTTTTCTTCCTTTACAAATTGTGTTTTTAATGTTTGACCGTAAATTGGTGTGTGAATTCAGTCTGTGACTGCGAATAACTAATAATAAACCTACTGCTACGACTAACTTATTTCTATTTTTAAGAGGAACAAACTGTGGAGTCACTCATTTTCATGAACGCTGTGTAATGGAGAGACTATAAAAAATAGCGCCCAAGTTCAAAGATGTCATTATTTATTCATCGTTATTTTTAATAATGAAATACAAGGAAATGCATTGGACTATGTTGGACAACAACTTTCTAGAACATTCTATATAGCAGTCACTCAAAAGAGAGAGGATTCTTGCTATGTTTAAATGGCAGAATATTGTTATCATCTGCCTGTCTGTATACTGCAGTTGTCTGAGCAGAATTTTCTTGTTTTTACCCAGTCTAGTTTTGGGATATTAAGCAACAGTAAAAATATGTGAAGTAATACACTAATTTAATATTACAATAGTAATAACAAATAATGACAAGCACATTTTGTTTGATTAAGTGAATTTAGGTTATTTGAGGGTTCAGCTGCCTTATATGGTTGTGTTTATGCACCGTATGGTATATTTATGTTACAAAACAATTTTTGAGTCATGCTAGCAGAATGATTATCACTGTTGCAGTCTAGAAATGGTACTGTGATAATATTACACCCAGAGATAAGATTGAACCATCAGCAACATTTGTACTGAAGCCAGTCAACGAGCACTGTGTTATCCACTCCATATTCAGTTTTTGTGCTTAAATTCCCATTTATACGGTCCTCTCTGGGCAGATATGCAGGCCTACCAGTATTGATGCAGTCTCTACAGTCACAGCCAGGGGGCGCTTGCAGGAGTTGATGCAATGACCCGCGCAAAACAACCGATAAAGCTACTGCTAATACAACTGCTGGGGTTCTTTGCAGGAAAAAATTTGTGTTGAAAGTAGTTTTCCCTGGGTTTTTTGGATGCAGGTCCAATTGACCTGGTGTCATAATGTAAATTGGCTTGCTAATGAATTGCCAGTCACTACCCATCATTCAACCTTATAAGCATTAGAAGTAGTCAAATCCAGCACAAATAATTACTGGTTAGCAAAAAAAAAAAAACGTATTGGCAGATGCCGTGGGGTCACATCTTATCATGGCAACAAGTTACAGTGGTGTATAACAGCAATATAGACAATAAATATACATTTTCAAATTGGAACAGCACAAAGCAACTTTAGGTTTTCGAGTTTCCTTTATGACAGGTTTGCATGTCTGGCACAAACAGCATAGTTCAGAGCAGTAAAGAGGCCTACTTTTAGAATATAGGAAATACTTTCTAACTAGTCACATCACCTCATTGAAATCCATGTGAAAATCCAGGTTTTAAACCAAGTTGCTCTTATTGGGAAAAAAAAATCTGATCATTTCCAGGGAAAAGGGAAATGTCATGCCACCAGCGGGGAACCAGAACAGACAGCACCACGATGGACCTCCAGCCATCACTGGTAGTAGTAGAGGTGGGACTTGAGTTTTGACAGCAAACAGGACCTGAACTCTGTCTCTCTCCGCTCATAGAACGGAAGTTGTGCAGCACCATGGCAGGTCCTGGAATACTGCCCACCAACGTGACTGGCATCAGCAAAGAGCTGGCCGGCCTGCGGCACCTGGTCCAGTTCCCGGAGGAGATCGCCATCATCCTGATGGAACAGGAGCAGCAGCTGTATCGCCGCGTCTTCCCGCTCGACTACCTCTGCTTCCTCACCCGGGACCTGAGCGCCCCCGAGATCCACAGGCAGCACCCGCATTTGAGGACCTCCCTGTCCACACCCGCCATGTCCACACACGGCGGTCACCGCAACACGGTGGAGGATCTAGTCACACGATTCAACGAGGTGAGTCCCGTCTCCACGTGCTAACATTCTTCCTTCATCCTATTGAGCGAGTTAGCACGACAAACACCTGTATTACTTTTTAGGCCACAGCAATAAGACAATGCTATGCCTCTGCATTTATCAGTAGAATATATTAGATATATGTGTAATGTGTAATTTGTCTCACCCTGAGATGGACTGATAACTTGTCCAGGGTGTCTCTTTGTATTATGGGATATGCTCCAGGCCCCTCCACCAGGGTTTGTATGAAGTGGGTATATACGTTTTCAACAGTAACAACATAAAAAAAACGTTACTGCACATGTACGTTATTACGGCCCAAACTTAACTCCCGGCAGACTTCCACAAAAACCAATAACAACAGCGTAACATCAGTAAAGTTACTTTTTATTGTGTTTTGTATTACATTATTACCTTGTAAATCCTCTGCTACTTGGTTCATGCAATAAAGCTTAAATCGACTCACAGCTCATGTTTGTCATTTCACTCTGATTACTACATCTTTTTTAATTGCAAAAAAAAGTAGAAAGTAAAGCAGTACAAGGTTACTTAACGCTGCAAGTGCGGTGCCCCTGCCCCAGGCCGAGTAGCTACCCTCTTGAACAAAGTTAAACATGCCTTGAGTGGTGATGGATGGCAATACTCTTGGTTGAGCTTTATATGAATACTATTCTGCAGTGAAATATTTGTTTCGCTGCATCAGCAGTTTAAGGCAGTAGTTTGATAGCGTTTACTTTTGTGTTTTAGAAATGCCAACTTAAGACTGTTTCTCTGCTCAGTGTTTTTGGCTTTTACCAGAGGAAACCACTTTAATTTGCCATGCACTAGCCTTGTCAGTTTTTTTGGCAAACATTGCATGGACAGGACCACAAATGGGTATCGCCAAACCATACCTGTTAAGATAATTTTCTGGAAAATTTTTTTGCTCAGGCTTTTACATTTTCTTGATTCAGAATCACTGATTCTATTTACACTTAGCTCCAATCATTTTGAAATTCTTCATCAGTTTTTCACCACTGCCAAGGACAAACCTACTCAAAAGCATATCGCCAGCCACTGCTTCTTATCAGCAAACACACTCTTGTATTAGCTTATTATACTCTACCAAAAAAATTTTTTTACACCATAATCATGAACATTCATACACTATTACATGAAAACATAGATATGTTTCTTTTGAAACTATTTTAGTCTTTTAGAAACAGATACCTGTGCTGAAACATATATGATACCCTCAATATGTGCAATGTAATATGAATAATTACTTTAACATGTGCCAAAACCTATGAGCCAAAAATCATATTTGTATGTATAAACTGTAATCTGGGTTTTAAACAATGTTTTGATTGTGTTTTTCATGACTTAATGAGGTTTAGTAGAGGGAGGGCTGGAAGTACATTAGTGTTTGAAGTGTTGTATCATTAACTCTGCTCTGACATAACATTGAAAAGTTGGAACCGTTTTTTTTTTTAATTTTGCAAAAACATTACTGCCTGCCAAAATCAGCTTTTTTTATTGGCTCCAAAGAGATTTGAGCACGAAGAAAGGCAGATAAATCCATTACATGTAATAGTGCTGCTTAACTGAAATCTAATAAAACATAAAATAAGAATAAGAAAACAAGTGACTCATTGCTTCCCTTTCATTCAAGATTGTACATGTTCCCTTGCATGTAATCTAACATTTGTCATTGACCTGGGTGAAAGATTTTGCCATGAATCAAAGTGTCCCGACCTTAACCCAATGAATTCTCAGCACACGCGCACCATAGAAATCATACCCCATCAATGCTGTAGTCTCTTTCTATGACATCATTGCATGGTTCACTTGTAAATCTTCTTTGATTTGTCATTTGTCAAATTTGGCCATTACTGAAAGTCCAATCATTAACCAGTGGTGGAAATGTAATCAAAAGTTGCTTTAAAACAGAGATACTTTTTTTAATAATCCAAATCCAAGTCATGAAGACCAGAATCGGTTTTTCCTCTTACATATCCTTGTTGCTTTCTGAAATCGAATCTGCAGTCAGCAGTGTTAGAGTCGAGAATAATATGGTCAAGCGTTTTAATCAAGTCAAGGGTTTTACAGTAACCATGATAGCCATCCCATGCTACGACCTAATTCCCCCTGGTTGAACTACACTGATCCAGTCAGATATTGCAGATCTTTCATTCCAAAAGTACATAAAACTAACTTTCTCTTTGTTCTCACAAGTTAGGTATGACATTGGCCTATCTGTTTGTCTAAGCAGATAGTTAAAACAATTGAAAATGAAATATAAAAAAAATCTATTGAGCCTAACCCAACTATGGTACTGGGTGGAACTGAAGCTCCAGGGTAGAAGTCAAACACATACTGTCATCTGTGCATGTTTTGCTTGCCCAACAGTATAAAAGCAAAACTATGTACATTCGGCTCATTCTCATGCTTAAACTGGAGAGTAATATTAGATATGGTCGACATTGCTTTCGTGGTTCCTCTCTTTCATTGGACTTTCCTCCTGGGGAGTTTTGGTTTTGGGTTCTCTTACGTAACCCAGTGAATGGATATCTGGGAAGTGTTTCCTGGATAAGCTTTGACATGCTGGGCCCTGCGTATCCTTAGAGTTTTGGGGCGGGGATAAAAGAATGCCATGGAGGTGACATTAACCCCACTGCTGCAGCTACAGTGTACCAGACCAAACCTTTGGGACTCTTTGGGACTGTTTATGTAACGTCAGTGTTTGTGTTTAATGCTTTCATGTTTCGGTTTTCCACTTAATATTTCCATCACAGGAATATTGCTGTTATATAAAATTTTTATTTATAGGGGTCTTCAAAGAGGAAATAATTATTTAACCCTGCACACCCCAGCAAAAATGTACTGTTGTTGTTGTCTTCAGAAAGTAACGTAGTGTAAAAAAATTCTTTGATGCACTATATAATGTGTTACGCAAATAAATTGCGTTTTGTTTCTTTGGGAAAAAAAGACTGAAAGCTTAATACGCTAACTTCTGGCTTTCTAAGTTTACTGGAACGAAGTGTTGAAACATCATTGTATTTTCATTTAAAGTATATGTTTACACAGTTATTAAAAATTCACAAAGTAGTGGAGGAAAAAAATAAAAAATTGGCTTGCCATCTGATTTTACTTTAAACGGATGACATGTTAAATTTGCTTGAAGCATGCAGGAAGTTCAACATAGAAATCAGACTCAATCATGGCATGGTATACATTGAAATTAGCCTGTAATGATGCTAATTCTTGTCATGTTATTCTTTCCTTATTTTTGTTGTTCCTTTGGTGAATAGAAAAAAAGGAGGTAGATCTTACATTATTTTATTCTAATGACAGCAATGAGAAATTTCTTCGAAGAAAGAGAATCTCAACTGTAAACATGAGATGCAAATACACAATGCTTAATCAAGAACATTACCATTCTGCTCCAAATTCAGCAGGGTTTCCTTTTTTGTGTGGCCAAAACCTGGAAAAGTCTAAAGTCTGTACCATGAGGAAATTAACCATACGCGGTACTAGCTCTATGGCTACAAACTCCCTTTTTGAGGATCATGGAAAGTCTCTGTCTTGGCCTATAGTTGCCTTGCTTTCTCTGTGTATGAATAATGCTGACACTGCATTTTCTGCAGGTGAGCTCTTGGGTTACCTGGCTAATCTTGTCTGCTGGTTCCATGGATGAGAAGCGAGAGGTCTTCTCCCACCTGGTCCAAGTTGCAAAGTGCTGCTGGAACATGGGAAATTACAATGCTGTGATGGAGTTATTAGCAGGGCTGAGGTAGGGAACAGGGTGTACAGCGGTGTTATCTATGCCATGTTTTTCCTGGAATTTGCATTACAAAATTTCTACATATGAAAAGTATGAACACTTTAACTCAATATGGTTAGGTTAAAACAAGTTCTATTTTTACTTAATTTTCCAATGGGAAAACATTATTTCCTTCATTCTGTCAACAGGTTCAAAGTAATCACCACTCATTGTGATGGGGAAGACTTTCCACTGTTTATTTTTCCTTATTGAGAGATGGTTGCTAAGGGGAAAACAGAAGTGAGAGGCAGCATGTTTCTAGAAGGTTCTACTTCTGTGTTTAATCAAATACACCCCATTAGCTAATGCAAAATATTTTTTTGTGTGGTAATTATGATGGTATATGTGAAACTGAAAGGTGAATAGGTACTAGATTGATACTTATATTGGCCAGGTCTCGTAAGGTGCTGAAGATGTGGCAGTTTATGGACCAGTCAGACATCGAGACCATACGCAGTCTGAAGGATGCCATGGCGCAGCACGAATCCACATCTGACTACAAGAAGGTGGTGAACCGTGCCCTCAACGTCCCCGGCTGCAAGGTGGTCCCGTTCTGCGGCGTCTTCCTTAGGGAGCTCTGCGATGCCCTTGATGGAACTGCCAGCCTCATCAGCTTAAACCCCCAAGAGGGCTCCATTGAGGTATGGAGTATTCAGGGAGCATCATAGTATAATATTTAGTGAGCTGGTTAGTGAGAGGTTGCAGGTTCAATTCCCAGCCATTGTCCCCTCAAGCAAAATACCTCAGCTGAACTGCTTCAGTAAATTTCCTGCTGTATAGATGGACAGTGAGTAATATATAAACTGTGTATTGCTCTGAATAATATCATGTGCTAAATGTCTACAGAGTTACTTGAAGTGTGACTCTTGTCTCTGTGGTTCCTGTAGGACTTGTGGGTAACTGAAGCCGGTGCTTTCCTCAGTTTCTCACAGATTACAGAGGACAGGAGCGCTTCGTACAGCGGGCTGGAAAATGTGGCCTGAGGAGCTCGGAGAAGGAGGCCACGGTCAACAACATCCTGCAGATCATCCGCAGCTGTAACCGCAGCCTGGAGTCCGAGGAGGGGGAGGACAGCGTTGAAGGGGGCGCTGCTCACAGGAACTCCCTCAAAGACAGGAACAGGAACCAGTAAGTCACCACCAGATGTACAGCTGCATACATTTAACGCTGAAAGCAATGCCTTCCTAAAGGGGGGGGAGGGTGTCGAACGACCCCTCATTGCAGGCACACGACCAATCACAAACTGACAATGAAATAGGAGACTGATGATTAGAGCAATTAGACTAACAAATATAACTAGCCCCACTCCTGTCTTTTCTTGGAAAGGCTGAGCCAGTTCTTGCCTCACCGTTGGTAATTGTGTGGCAGGATTCCAGCACTCGGCTGCAGGGCTCCTGCTTGTTTCCCATTCTGTTCTTTTCATATCAGGATGAGGCAAATTAGATATTGATTGGAGGAAGCAGTGTTTAACGTGTGAGCAAGGACATGAAATACAAAACATCTGTATCTGTGTGAAAATTCGGTGAAATATCTTTCTCATGAGTGAACTTTAACTGAAAAGTACTTTAGAGTCAGGAAGACAGGGTCAGTGTGAATGTGTTTTTCTAGTCGGTTCTTTTCTCTCAGATTTGCGTCGACAGACCTCTCGGACTCTGAGGGAGATCTGCGCGAGATTGCCAAAGAGGCGGAGCCCCAGGGGCTGGAGGAGTCGCAGAGGGCCTTCGCCCACGGAACGGAGCTCATTCCCTGGTACGTGCTCTCCATCCGGCCCGACGTCCACCAGCTCATGCTGCAGGGGGCCACCGTCATCCACTACGACCAGGACTCCCACCTGACGGCCCGCTGCCTTGTGCGCCTGCAGCCGGACAACTGTTTCCTGTCGTGGGCCAAGCTCCCGAGCTGTTGCCCCTCCAACAACAAGGTGAAAAACGGGGCCCCGGGGGGCAGCCCCGAGTTCACACACTGCAGGCCGCAGTCGTTCGGACAGCCAGTGCTGAACGGTCTGACGGACGGCTTTCTGGACCTGTCCATAGCAAAGGCGGTGTTCCTGGGCCACTCGGGAGTGGACATCCACACGGTCTACCTGCAGAACAAGCTGTGCGGTCTTAATCGAGAGGAGTGTGTGGTCACCCTCCTCTACGGCCAACACACAACTGACAATAAGCTACTCCATTTTGTGGCCCCCAAACACACCGCCCGCATGCTGTACGAGGGCCTATCAGACCTGGTCTCTGCCATCAGGAAGATGAAGAGGTTTCCAGACCAGAGACTCCAGTGGCTGAGAAAACAATACGTCAGCCTTTACCAGGTATTTCAAAATCACTGCCTTCACCTTATCATTCAGGTAATCTGTGCTCATTCGCAGTAATTCATATTTGCCATGTTCACATGTAGCATTCATGTTTTGCATGTTCATATGTGGTAATTCAGATATGTATGCAGCTAACTGGAATTGTTTGTTCTCTGAACCTCCAGAATAAAGTAGGTACTATGGTAGCATGTGTCTGTTCACACAGTGACACAAACTTCTCTCTGGTGCTATTCTTGAAGCCAGTCTGTTTGTAGATTTGCGTCTCAGACTGGTTTTGCTCATAGGAGGACGGCAGGTACGAGGGGCCGACCCTGGCCCAGGCCATTGAGCTGTTTGGTGGAAGGCGATGGAACGCAAGCATGGAGAAGCAGGGCGTTCAGAAGAGCAGCCCTTTGGCCATTAATACAAACAGGAAGAAGAAGCTACTGATAAGGGTGAGGAATGGTCTCTGTTCCTGTTCCCACTGCTGTGAGTGAGAAACAGTGCTTTCTGTTCCTGCTCCCACAGGTAAGAGTGAGAGTAGGTTCCTGTTCCTCTCCTATTGGTAAGGATGAGAAATGGTTCCCGTTCCTGTTCCCACCGGTTTAGATAAGAATGGTTTTCTGTTCCTGTCCTACTGGTAAGTGCACCAAGCAACACTCATTCCTTCCCTGCTAGTAAGGGTTGGGAAAGGTGTCTTTTTGGTAGTCCATTGGTGGTATGATAATATCCCTGACGCTCAGGTTATTCCATGTGGCTTGCACAGGGTGACAGCGGGGACGCCACTGACGACGAAGCGGTTTCGAGGAAGACGAGGAGCTCCAAAGAACCGCTGGGAAGGCGTGGCTCGGACCCCTCTGACAGCATGGATCAGGAGGAGATGGGTAGGCCGGCGTTCCTCTCTCACCAGTCAACAAGGCTTTAACACTATGTCATAAATTCAAATAAATTCTATTCTTGCCACCGGGGGAATGACTATCATTGTTGGAGATAGCCAGCATTTTTATTGACCTTCCCTAGGCAATCAGAAATATTTTTTTCCTTGAGAGCCACAGTTGCTTGACTATCCTGGCAGAGCAGGCAGTGAACTCCTTTGAATATTACAGTGTGGTGAATTAAATATCACCCTTAAACAGAACTGGCACTAATACCCCTGACACACATCCATCATTTACTTAAAGGGACACTTCACCGATTTTTGACCCCTGATATCATTGTCTTTATTATTTGTGTTACATATCCAGCCATTGTGAATTCCTATGCCTAATAAAGGTAATTTATCATAGTATTTATGGCAAACTTTCTTGGATGCTTAGATAACATGAGCACAAATGACCATAAAATACAGAGATAACCAGTGATGAAGTTCTTTAAAGAGCAGTGGCTTGGCTAGGGTACTTTATATATAATACTTTTGGCTTGGGTGTCCAGAGATTGTCTAAGCTAAGTATGTATTAACATGAATTATATTAATGTATTATTAAATAAAAAAATATGACAATATAAGCATGAGTTGTTCCTGTTCTCACTCTGAAGTTTCTCTTTAGATGATAGCAATTCTTTTAGCTTCCCGGGACCCTTCACCAGTAAAACCTCACCTGCCAGCTCCTCCAGCTCTCCTCCCACCTCCTCTGGCCCCGCCCAGCCACACTCCTCCCCCATCCTGTCCTCCTCCCCCACCAAGGGCCAAGCGGCGTGAGTTACCTCACCTGAGTCATCCACTTGATCTAAAATAATAGCAATATAGCTACGATCTATAAGTTTTACCTTATTTTTTGTGATGAATTATTTGTGAAAGCTGCCACTGCTAATCCTTTCCTTACTGCACAGCGGCAGATACTATGTTAAAATGTACTATTTGATGTGATTTCTTCCGGTCGAGAGTAAAAGGATCACCACAATAAAATAGATGGATTGGATTTATTAAACATTTCCTTTCGCATCTCTCTGTACCTTAGCAACATATCGGTGAGTTGTGTTAGCTATTCCCTGTATCTTAGCAATGGTGTTAGCAGTGTGTTAGCTGCTAACAACAGTGATATCAGTGTGTTTTAATAGTTGCTCATTGTATCCTAACAACAGTGATACCAGTGTGTGGTGTTTTTAGGCTAGCTTATGCCTGTATCGTAGCAACTATGATGTCAACATTTTGTGTTAGTTGCTCTTACTGCCTTAGTTACAGTTATATCAGTGTGTTATGTTAGCAGCTGTCTGTAGTTTAGCCTCATTGATATCAGTGTTCTGTGTTCTGGTCTTGTATTCCCCGTGCGCAGGAGCAGTCGGGTGTTTTACAACCGGGACAAGGGCTGCCTCAAAAGCTTCCAAAATCTCATGGTCTCGGACACCCCTATGAGCTTCACTGAATTTGTGGAGCTTTTCAAATCCTTCAGGTAATTTGCCATATTCAAAGCCAAGAACTGAACTGAACCATTGCCATCAACAAGGTTAGAACACAAGGTTATTATACACATATCTTAGATTGAGTTGACAAAATTACAAGTTATTCTCTTTTTTTTTCAATTTAAAAAAGCTCCCCAAATGAAAACCATATATCACACAACGAAATCACACCAAATGAGCAGTAGTGGCTGGGTTAGTGCGAATAAAAAGCATGCATTTACAATTATTTAATCATGGCTATGAAAATGTAATACTAACAGAAACTGTTTATTGATCGGTATCTCTTTGGTCATTTCTGTCCGGCAACAAATCACATAACAGAAAAAAAAAATTCCTGGCGAGACAGCTTGGAAAAAATTCTGTATGTGCCAGATCTACGGCTGGCAAGCCTCAGCGCTGATATCATTACAGGCCGTTTCTATGGCCTGAAAGACCTGCAGATACTACAGGAATGATAGGATTTCTAGCTCCAAGCAGAAAAAAATTCCTCACCAGCATTCAGGAAGGGAGAACAGGGTGTGACGTGCGTGGCTTTGCTTCGGACCGTTCCCATATATGTGCAGCGATAGCCCACGTTAACCATGATAATGAAAAAGTTACCTTGAAGTTTCTTGTCTACCACATGCTCTGTTGGTCAATACAGAAAGTTCCATCAAAAGGCCCCATTGTAAGGACCCATAACTGTGTTGTGATGATGTGTGAGTTTTGCATGATTCATTTTGTTTTCCTCAATTGGAGGTTCTATGTTAGACTATTAAAATGGCCATCAAACCATACTGTTTGCATAATCGCACAAATCCACGGCAGAATGCAGTATTGCTGCCATTTCCAGTAAACTGCTTCTAATTCTTCTTCTCTAATGATTTATGATTTTTTTTATTGCACATGTGCAGTAGTATTCTCTGTGTATAGTTATTTTCAGTTTTCATACACCTGGAATGCTTAAAATTCCTTGCCACCTACTCCATAAATTGCTCAGTGAAAATGTGATATTTAACTAAAATTAATCCTTGACCTCTGCTTTCAATCCCGTAGCATACGAAGCCGGAAGGATCTAAAAGAGATTTTTGATACCTTCGCTGTCCCCTGCTGTCGGTCTGCCCAGGACTCTGTCCCACTCTACACCAACCTCCGAATCGATGACAGAATCACAGGACTGCAGCCTGATCTCGGTGTGTCCCTGTCTGTTCCTGTCTTTGTATTTCAGTGCTTCACTTAGATTCAGGAATCAGATCTGCCACAGCCTGTTCAGTTAGCATTACTGTGCTAAAACATTGCCTTGGGGCAAGAGGTGAAAAGAGTTGGTGATGTTACAAAGGGTGACATAAAACATGCATTTATGATGCTAGGCTAAATGTGGTTTAACACATGATGTCACTTGGTGTCATGAGCTTGATATTGTGAAACCTTTATAACATTTAGCCTTTAGCCAGGTGACAGTCTTGGCTATGTCATGTTTGGTATAGCGTATTGCATAAAAAAGTTTTATGTCTCAATGTATGAATTATGACATTTGCTTATGTTTGGTTTATGAAGGCATTATGTCATTTTTATGAAGGCTTTATTTAAGCTTCATAAAGCCTTTATAAGTAACACTTTGTTTAAAGTTGACCGAGTTGGGTTAGTGGACAAAGGCTGGTTCACTGGGCAGGTGATGGGTTAGGGGACAGAAGTTGCGTCAATGAGCAGGTGTTGGGTCAGCTGACAGGTGTTGGGTCGGTAAACAGAGGTTTGGTCTGTGGGCAGATTTTGTTGTCAAATAGCATAGGTTGAGTTAGTGGTTAGGAGCTAGGTGAAATAGCATAGGTTGAGTTAGTGGTTAGGAGCTGGGTGAAACAGCATAGGTTGAGTTAGTGGTTAGGAGCTGGGTGAAATAGCATAGGTTGAGTTAGTGGTTTCTCCTTTCTGTCATCAGACCTCCTGACACGTAATGGCTCAGACCTGGGTCTCTCCATCCGGACCCAGCAGCTGATCTCAGACAACCAGAAACAGATCTCGGATGCCATCGCAGCAGCAAGCATCGTGACCAATGGCACTGGTGTAGAAAGTTCTTCTCTCGGGGTGCTGGGCGTGGCTATCCCACAGCTCAATGACTTCCTGGTCAACTGTCAGGGGGAGCACCACACCTACGACGAGATCCTTAGCATCATCCAGGTACTGCAGTCGTAACACTCTTCACCTGAAAGCATGTTTCATTTTGATTAAATTCAGTTCAAAATTTCATTTTCAGTGAAGGGTAAGTTAATCTGGTCTTTCACAGCAATGAGAAAATTGTACCAATAACCAATAACATCTGAAAGTTTTACAACAAAAGCATCATATGGATCTTCTTTGAGTATGATAGGAAATTGAATTGTCTAATGCAATAGCTAGAGAGTCCTTGGACAAAGAAATATATTCATAACAGGCTAGCAGCCCCACAGGAAAGAGCCTGATTAGCTTTAGTATCAACCAGGGAGGGAGGGAGGGATTTCAACTGGCAGAATATCCATGTCTCACCGCACTCCAGAAATCCCCTCAAGTCAGTCATCTGCCTGCACAAGCTGCATGTATGAAGTATCCTCCTCTAGCTTGATGTCTGGGAAAATCTGACTGCTGAATCGTGGACTGGAAAGAAGCAGCCGCTTACGTCACATGCTCCTGAGGAGAAGGCGTACTCCGGTGCCTTTTCCCAAACTAAAACGAGGAGATGCCGCGATAAGCTTGGTTTATGAACACAGTTTGATATTCCAGTGTGAGAAACGAATGAATAATGCATCACTTGTGTTTAATTTAAAATATATTTGACTTTTTTTCTGGCAATGACACTGTTTCTCCTATTTCCCAGCTCTTACGGTTGTGTCATTAATTAATTAATTAATTTGTTTGTTTGTTTCTGTAACGTGATTGCAGATAGTTATGTAAATATTTGTACATTGCATCATTTTGAAAGAATGAGTGGTTTATTTTCCTTTTTTTCTTCATGTGCTCCAGAAATTTGAGCCGTGCGCCAGTATGCGGCAGATGGGCTGGATGTCATTTGAGGGTTTTGCCAGGTGAGTGTGAGATGCACCATTCTCCTGTCAGTAACTAATAAAATGAATTATATTTACTAAAACTAACTTCTGTCTATAGTGTTAAGACATGGCATGTCAGTGCTATGGTTTGAATTCAATCAGAAATTTTCTTCACATGTATGCTCAATTAAATGGCTTCCTGAAAGCGTTCTTACTTAAAGCTTCCTTGAAAATGACTACTCACCTCAGTGGGTTACACTGGATAAATCAAGAATAAATAAATGAATAAATAAAACAGTTCATTTTTCATTTCATAAACATTGCAAAGATAATATAGATATTAAAAGACTTTGTTTGGATTGAGAAAAGTGCATCAAAGTTCACAGAATCTATGTCAATGTCATCGTAGTAGATTCAAAGTGTGCTACATGAATTCAAATAGCAGTTCTAGCTCTCCATGCATCAGCAGTATCAAAACAGTGGACAGTGTCAAACGTTATTTTCAACACAGCCTAATTTGGATAAATGCATTTATTTGTATAAGGTTTATGATGGACAAGGACAACTTTGCATCTAAAATTGAGGAGTCCCAGGTCAACCCAGAGGACCTGCAGTACCCTCTGTCATACTATTACATTCAGTCTTCCCACAACACCTACCTAACTGGTCACCAGCTCAAAGGAGAGTCCTCAGTGGAGCTCTACAGTCAGGTGAGTCCCACCGTACGGTCAAATGTTCAGCGAATCCTGCTATGGGTCATTTAAATGGGGTGTTTTCATAGAGGGGGATGTGCAATGAAATAACTGCTTCAATTTAGTGTTTCTGATGGGTGACATGATTCGGCCTAGTTATGCTATAAGTCGATACAGGAAAATCAGATCGTATCCTGAGTCCTGCTGCTTTCGAATAATGTATTTACTTTCAGAGGCCTCTAATTCAGAGACCCTCACTTTAAATTGATGTAGTACCTTTAGCACAGTTTGCATGTTACCCATTTATAAAACTAGATTTACTGAAGCAATTCAGGATAAATACTGTCATCAAGATTAGAGCAGGAGTGTTCTTGGGTCGTAAGCCCAGCTCCCTAAACGATCTCGCAGTTGCAATGATTAGCCATGCTAGCTGATTAGCCATTATACTACACTGCTAATAGAGAGTGGGAGCTCTCCGATTTTAATGGTGATGGTGTTTCTATCCCTGGGCCAGGTGCTCCTCCACGGCTGCAGGAGTGTGGAGCTGGACTGCTGGGATGGAGATGATGGGATGCCCATCATTTACCACGGTCACACTCTTACCACCAGAATCCCTTTCAAGGTTAGTGACCGTGCGGTTGGTATGGCCCGCATTTGCCGTTGTCTACTGTCAGCTGAAGTTAGCATAACGTGCTATGGATCTGAATCCCAAAACGTTCATCAGTTCTCTTCCGTGCACATCTTCTCAGGACGTGGTGGAGGCAGTGAACCGCTCCGCTTTTGTGACCTCACAAATGCCCGTTATTATTTCCATTGAAAACCACTGCTCATTGCCCCAGCAGCGCAAGATGGCGGAAATCTTTAAGGTAATTCTCGATGGCTAATGATCACTTTGAGTTGTGTTTTTAAAGAAGTCTTTGTCCTTGAGAATTTTTATACAGATTGAGATTTGATAGAGAATTTTATTCCTTTCGCCCTTTGAAGATGGTTTTCGGGGAAAAGCTGGTGACCAAGTTCCTGTTTGAAAGTGATTTTTCCGATGAACCGCTCCTGCCCTCTCCGATGCAACTGAAAGGCAGAATTCTCCTGAAGAATAAGAAGCTGAAAGCACACCAGGCACCCGTGGATATCCTGAAACAGAAGGTCAGAATAAGTAAAGAATTATCTTCAATTAGCAAGTGCTAATACAGAAACCAAGTAAACATGACTCAGTTCGTTCAACACTGGTCATATATGTTTGTCAGTGGATAGTGTCATTTGTTTATCAGGCCAACAATAGGGCTCCAACATTGGCAACTACAATTTGGCCCAACAAAAAACGGCATCAGAAACGTACAATATATTTAACGGAATCTACCATTGCTTCCATGGGAGATTGACCGCTTGTTAGTCAATCAACAGTTAATCATTCTGGATTAAAGCATCAGAAAAGTAACTGTAATGTGAATGTAACGTACTGTGAAGCGTCAGACAGCAGACCCAACCGTTTACCCATTTACCACTGTTTCCATCCCTCACAAAGGCGCACCAGCTGGCTCACATGCAGGCCCAGGCTAGCAACGGCAATCACCACGAGGAAGAGGAGGATGAGGAAGATGAGTACGATTATGACTACGAATCGCTGTCTGATGGTGGGTGGAGCTGTGTCCCAGCCACTAATACTCATGTGGTCCGATTTTCGCAGTGGGATATATGGGATATATATGTATGTGTGTGTGTGTGTGTGTGTATATATATATATATTTGGGGAGCCTCATGAAAAATGGAGAACAGATCTAATGGTTAAGTCAAGCTTTCTTTAGTTATTAGCACAGATTATTATTATCAGTTATTAGCAAGGTTACTTTGGTTACAGTGTCTACAATGTCCCCTAATCAGTCAATCTTAATGTATGGATGGTGTTCTGTGTACCCGGTGGGCATTTGTATGGCATGATTATTTTATGCATTAGCTGTGTGATTTCAGTCACCCCCTCCCCACCTTTTTCAAGCTACAACCTCTGCAAAGGAGTTTCACCCTCTAAATTAAATACAGATTTTCAACAGAAGCAACATATTATATCACTGCAGGTCTCTACTTCAGGTTCCAAAGGAAATGTTAGTTGTATTAATCACACAGATCAGAAGAAGGGGTGAATTACTGAGGCCTGGTGGGCTTATTTGAGGTAATAACTACATGGCAGTCCAAAAGACTGGCCACACTCCCTTCCTTCTGCTTTACTGAATGGAAGCTAAAATCTGTGCGGACATCATTTTTTACATCGAGTTTATGCAGTGTCTGTAGGTCCTCACTCTCTTACTCCATGTCTGACTGTTCCCCTATAGCTGATGTCTTTACCATCTCTCCTGTTTCTTGTGGCCAGGAAGGTAAATCCCGCCCCCCTTTTGCCCCTCCCCCCACCTCTGTGTGCTGTCTGTATTGGCCAAATCCACTGCATGGCCTGCTCCACTCAGTATGTCTATTCCTGTAGACGGTCTGCAGTGTTTGTGTTCCCTGTCAAGCGTTTGCAGCAGATCGCATGATCACGAACCGCGGCACAATCAGACGGGCTGTCAGTTTTAACGCGGTCAAATAAACAGCTGGCTAACGTCAACTCCCCGCGGCCAGAGTGCACAAAGGTCTGAGGTCCCATTAGCGATTTAGTCACGGCACACGCCGCTGAATCAAGGAGCTGGGGTTCACCTAGACAAATCGTGGCACGGTAATGCGATGTTTGCTGCGGTATAAATACATGCGGGTCGCCGTAGTGTAAACAGTCCATCCCCGTCATCGGTGCGGCGTTTTTCGTAAATGTCCTGACCTTGTCAGTGGCGAAGGCTCATCAGGAAAAACAAAGACATCTGGTTTCTCAGGCCCTGCGCTCACTTTCCAGAAACTAAGTTAAATATTTCCTCTGCCCTCCTGGGAAAACCCTCTTACATGAAGCCTGTGCCTATTAAGACTCCAGACCCGCACTGCGTAACAGTGTCTGTAAAATGGAGCTATTTTACATTTTACATAATTTTAATTTTTGCTCAGCATTCTGAAAATTTAAGTTATTTATGCTCAGATTTCTGAAAATGTAATGTGTAAATTAATACACCTGCATGCTTTTCCACAAACACATATTCTTCTCTGTGTTCCTATATCTAAAAGTACCCATATGAAAAAAGTGTAAAATTATGTAATCAAAATGTTCGTATAAATCTATAGCTTTATTTACAAATGTATGACTAGGTACGGCACAAGTTAGTTCTTTTCTTTCTGTCTTCCCAGGATCACTCGCTTTTTCACAACAGAGACAGTCAACATGGTTGATTCTGCTGTGCTTTGCCCAAAGAATTGTTTTTTTTCCCAGCATGCATCCCGGCAATAATGGCCTTGAAGGTTGTTCATTTTATGTCAATGATGTACTGTTAGTGAGGTCCTCATGCTAAAAACCCTAGAATGTTCCTCACCGTTTTTGTTCTTACAAAGGGACATTGAAATAGAAAAACAAGGAAACGGATGTTTAAATATTTTCATTGACATAAAATACAAACAGCTGTACCCTTTTGTGACTGGTATTGTTTATTTGAAGTGCAACCTTCAAAATTTCTCGTACAGATTTTGCAGTGTCTATTTGTATGAGTGATCTCTCTCTCTCTCTGGCTTTGAATTTTTGTGTTGATGTAGATAATATACTGGATGACCGACCAGAGGGGAAGTCATCGGGTGACAAATATCACTTTGAATACAGCGACGAAACACATAAGCGAAGCAAGAAAGCCGAGCACACATCTCAAAGTAAAGGAAAGGTGACTTCCCCATTTCTTTTTATTGAATGAGTCAAGCTAAAACAATAATAAAACTCAGAGGAATAGCATTGTGAGCCGATACTCTGTACATTTCATTTTTTCAATTCCATGTACCCTCTCGACGTTCATATATCACAGATATTTGACATGGAACTGGGGGAAGAGTTTCATCTCCATCAGAACAAGAAGGAGAACCGGCAGATCGCTCAGGAACTTTCAGATTTGATCATATACTGCCAAGCCGTCAAGTTTCCAGGTCTGTGCATTGTTTGTCCTCTCAGGAGTGTTATTGACATTTTCAGCGCTAGGCAACGTAGGTACATAAGCCATATGGCCTCAGTTGCAGTGTACCTCATTTCCATGTCCAATAGTTTGAGTTTTAATTGTGTAACACTTTCAGGAAAACTTGATGGCAGTGTTTAATAGAGTTATGTATTAATGTTAGGATTAATGAATGTTACGAGGCATTAGAATGTTTTCCTGTTCTCTCGGTGAAGCTGTGTACTGGAGCTCATGAGAGTATTTACTAATAATAGGTCCATTTGTTCATTTTGCTTATTATCCACCTTTCTGCTCTCCACATCATTTAGTTAGCATGTGCATGCATTTTTTTGCATATACTATATTTTTACTGTGTATTGTATAACAGAGCAGTATATGTTGTCCAAGGAAAATTTCCCCTGTGGGACAATAATGCTTGTTGTAAATTCTTTGTATGTGTTAGATTGTCAAGACTATATGCTGGAATGTATTTACATTCAGAATTATTCCCATTCAACAAACAAGGGGCCCCTTAGAAGTGAGGTGCCCAGCTGAGACCAGCTGAATTCCCAAGGAAAAGGCCAAGAACCAAAAACAGTCGAACGAAAAAATGAGTGAATGGAAAAATCCGTGCCCTGCAGTGTTGGCCCCGTGCTCATGTGTGTGTGTGTGTGTGTGTGTGTGTGTGTGTGTATGTGTGTGTAAAACAGGTCTGTCCACGCTGGCTTCTTCAGGCGCTGGAAAAGACAAAAAATGCAGGAAGTCTATCTTTGGAAAAACCATCGCAGGGGAAACCTCGCCTCCACCTCGTGTCCCAGGAAAAGGTAAAGCTACCCCCACGCTGTGAAGTCAGGTGACCTTATCCTGTTGTGGGGTGGAGCCATGTGGTGATTAATTATGCATTGATTATAGGCCGAACACTGTGAAAATGCATATAAGACTTATCATAGTGCTGCAGAGTTTATTGGTGGAATATTGGTTTATATTCACATCCATTAAATTTTCATTCACTTTGGGTATGCTGAACTAGAACAATGGTGTCCAACTACTAATATGGTATTTTGACAGTCTTGGCAGACTGACTAATATCAAAATTAAAACAATTAATAATATTTGCTCTGGATTGTCGCTACAAATTACATAATGCTGAGAACTTGAGGAAAAAAATGCGGATAATAATAGAAGTAGCTAAATTGTTGATTGTTAGCCCTTGGTTATTATGAGCCAAGAGGGCTTAGCACTCATAAACAATTGTCCTCTTTAAACTGTAAATCTCATGCTTATTTCACTAGTGCTTCTTGTTTGTGTCCATTCAACTAATTGACATCATACTCCTAACAATCATGCCAACACGGCAGCCTTCAGAACATGTAAACGCGTGTCCGTGTTTGGCAGGCCCATGTGAAGCCCCGCGCGTGAGCTGGGAGGAGCAGGCACCGCCCCACCTCAGTCATGGGACGTCGCTGAGCGCCATCATCCGGACGCCCAGGTGCTACCACATCTCGTCCGTGAACGAGAACGCGGCCAAGCGGCTCTGCCGGCGCTACTCGCAGAAGCTGATCCAGCACACGGCGGGACAGCTGCTCCGTACCTACCCCGCCGCCACGCGCATCGACTCCGCCAACCCCAGTCCTCTCCTCTTCTGGCAGCACGGCATCCAGCTGGTGGCGCTAAACTTCCAGACTGACGGTGAAGACATTTACGTTTCGTAATTCGCATCACACCTTCATCTTATTGATTGCTACTGGATTACAAGATATCTTTTATGTTTGTATGTTCAAGCACAGAATTTATTGCCTGAATTTAAGAATTTAATAGGAATTTCAACACAGTGGAGCACATTATACATTTTCTAGGTTTGACTACCAATTGATTGATTTGTCTGCAATTGATTTTTGCAATGTAAGCAATAAATTCATGTTTAAGTCCTGTTCAAGTCGATATAATCCCCTACGTACTCACCAGGCCCTGTTAGACTGCTGAAAGGGTTAAACAGTGACATTAGCTGGTTTGGGGCGCTGTGTTTAAAAATATAAGAGGAAAGGTTTGGTGGCAGTGCTCCAAACTGAGATTTTAAGATAGGCCCCCGAAATCACTATATCGCTCCTGCCCCCGCAGACCTGGCCCTGCAGCTGAACGCGGCCATGTTTGAGGCGGGTGGGGGCTGTGGGTACGTGCTGAAGCCGCCCGTGCTGTGGGACAGGAGCTGCCCCATGCACCAGCACTTCAGCCCCCTGGAGCGCGACATGGAGGGCGTGAGCCCAGTGCACTTTTCCCTCACTGTGAGTTAGCGATCCCTCTCTTCCAACTCTCTTTTTCTACCTTGTCTGTATCTCTCTCTCCTTCACTGTTATTTCACATCTATGCTCTGTGCCATGCCAAGGCACACCTTGAGAGCATTCTCTATTTCTCACTCACTCTATTTCTCACCCTCCCTATCTCTCACTCACTCTCTCACTCTCTCTCTCACTCTCTATCTATCTATCTATCTATCTATCTATCTATCTATCTATCTATCTATCCATCCATCTATCCATCTGTCATCTATGTATTTGTCTATCTATCTGTCTGTCTGTCTGCCTGTCCATCCGTTCGTCCATCCATGTATATGTCTATCTGTCTGTCTGTCTAGCCATCTGTCTGTGATGTAGGTATGCTGGTATTGTTTTCACAGAGTGTTTGGATGAAGCCTTTGTAGGTTTGTTTCTTAGCTGCAGGCTAAGGCACTTGTCCAAAAACAGGCTGGATGTTTATAGAGCGAGACTCCATATCCAGCTCAGTCTAGACACAGGGATGTTAGAACTGCCATCCATGATAATTTGTCCCTTGTTTGTACAGAAGCCTTAAGCAGAGCCCAGCCAATGTTATGGAGCAGATCCTTGGTAATGTGTGTACTCACTGTTCATTTCCATGAACCTTCGATGGCAAGATAAGGACAGAACGGGTTGACAGGAGGGTAGATGGAGGCTGATTCGTAGTTGGGCCCCTTGCAGATCATTTCGGGTCAGAACGTGTGTCCCGGCAGCGGATCGGGCAGCCCGTGCGTGGAGGTGGACGTTATGGGCGCCCCGGCGGACAGCGCCCACTTCCGCACCAAACCCATCCACCGGAACACCCTCAACCCCATGTGGAGCGAACGCTTCATGTTCAACATCCACCTGGAGGATCTGGCCTTCCTGCGAGTGGCGGTGGTGGAGAACAACAGCTCCCAAGTCACCGCCCAGAGGATCGTTCCCCTCAAAGCCCTCAAATCAGGTGAGACCCACAGAGAACCTTAAACCTGTACAGCCAATCACAATCCAAGGACATTTTGTTCCCGGGTCGTTCCACCAAATCAGACCCTGGGTCTTTTTTGTTTCCTCACGTCTAACGACCAAGCCAGACTTGACAGTCATGAGACTCTCTGTTGGGGACCACTGTTATTCTGAATGACAGACTGGATTCCTGCCAGACATTTCCAACATTTTTCACACAAAGTCATCTGCTTTCCTTATTGATTTTTAGATTGTAGATAAATAGAAACGTCCCAGTTAAATCTGTAATAATTAGATTTCATTTCGGAGGCCTTGGAATTCTCTGACCATATAAAGAGGTAGGAACACCAGGAGAAGGGACATGTTTTTAGAGGGTTTTTCATTTAGGTTGTTTTTGTTGCTTTAGGATACAGGCACTTACAGCTTAGGAACCTACAAAACGAAGCCCTTGAAGTCTCCAGCCTGTTCATATATAGCCGGAGGACAGAGGACAACGCCTCCGCAAACACTCTCCCTACTTCTATGGTGAGTCCTTCATGATCACGCCAGATTTCATGAACGACAAACTTTTTATTTTTCTGTTTCTGCATATTTTTATGTATATGGGTAATCCCCACCTGACCCCCTATATTTTCCTGATTTTTTTGTGTTTTGTCATTTTGTTACATTGATCTGAACCCATGATGGTCCCTTCAGTTCCGACCCTTTTTTAGTCAGTGATTTTTATCACTCATTTTGATTCCTCATTATTCTATCACTGATCGACATAAAGCTATGAAATGATTTGCGCAGAAACAATGGTCCCCATAGTTTTACATAATGTAAAGAAATTGTGATATGTTTTTAATCTTGGTTCTCGTTGGATACAGTTACATAATCGATTTGACTAGTTTTTCATTTCAATGCATTTCTGCTGATCAGCGTCCAAGTAGTTTTTCTCCTGTGGTCATCAGTTTTTCAGTTCAGAGGAGCAGCGGGCCTCCGCTCAGTACAAAGTGACCATTCACGGGGCTCCGGGTCCGGAGCCATTCACCGTGGTGTCAGTGAATGAGAAGACCACCGCCAGACAGCTGCTGGCCATGGTGAGTCCACAGCATCTCCCATTGGCCAAGCCAGGAGCAAAACAGAAAAGAGCAATGACTATTTCCATTGTGTGCTACTGCTTAAATAAAACCCAGGGAAAGTCAATAGGTGGACATGCTAGGTGTCTAATTCGAAATTGCCTTTCGCTGTGTGTACATATGTATGACATTTTTATAGTGGGTTTCCTCAGTATGGCCATTTTCACACTTTTTTACTCATGTGAATTTTCAAGCACTATTTGATAACCAAGAGTTTTCTTTAAACAATTTTTGAATTGACATTTGGCTTTAAGTTCATTTGGTTGGGCAAAATGTAAGCTGAAAGGACTTTCTGCCCGTGACATTAGGCAGGGAAAGTATTGGCATTCTTTCTTGTATGAATGGGATTTTTGTTTCCTTATAACAAATGAGGCATTTGTTTTTTGAATAATAATTTTAAATAATTGATCTAGAAAGCATTCATAGGAAAATTTAAATGTGAAAATCCATTTCTTTTATGAAAAACCTAAAATGAAAATGAAACTATGAAATAACAATTTATTGTGTAGAAACAAGAAAATCCCTAAATATACATTGATTGGCATCGTTCCAGATACTGTGGTCCTCCTGTAATCTAGATGGCGCTGTTGTGACTGTGAAAACTCCCTAAACCTCTCTTTTCCTTCAGCTTTTGTCTCAAACCGAGGCCTCTGCCACTGATTGCTTCCTCATGGAAGAGAAGGTGCCCCTATCCAGAGAGAAGAGTGATGCAGGGAGGCCGACCCTCCAGCGGGCTCTGGGCCCAGAGGAGGAGGTCCTTAAAGTCCTCAGTGGATGGTTCCCAGACGAGGGTTATGTGGGAAGAATCTGCCTCAAAACCAAAGAGGAAGTATGTTCATGTCCAAACCCCGAACAGTGCCACACATTCCCATGACTCCAGTAACAACCTTAGCAGTTAAAAACATACCCCGCATTTTATGAATTTCATGAATACAAAATGTAGGAGCTTTCGAATGTTCCGTAATTCAGATCGTCATCTTAATGGGGATGTCTGACTGTGACAGAGCCAGTCTGAGCAGAGCGCAGAGACGGAGGGAGAGGAGGAGCAGGTTAGCAGAGTGGAAGAGGACACGGTCTTCATCCATGTGCATGAGGTGTGCCCTGGACAGCCTCACTGTGTCATCAAGACGCTGCGCTACAGCACTGCTCAGGATGTCATCCAGCAGGTGGGGGGGTATCATGAGCTGAAACCAGGGTCTCACACACAAAAAACAATCATTTTAGTCCTAATTTTATTATTTACATGCAGTAATTAGTCCCTGTTGAATGTGTGATGTGTGTGGTTTCACCTATGTTGGTTCGAAGTATTTCATTTTCTTTCTTTATATAGCCTGAATAACACTATTATAAGCATTACATAAGACCTGTCATAATGCATAATGAATGCATAAACATTTGCATTGCAAATATTGGACATAACAGCTTATGCTAAACATGCTAAACTTGCAACATGAGTCTTTGTTGCATGGCTTTGGTTTGGAATGCATATTTTGCCATGTGCTTTACGAACATATTTTTTTAGGGTGTGCACAGATTCCACAAATTTAAATGCAAAAACAGAATGTACCTCTATTGTGGAAAGCTAATCATGAAGTAAGGAGATGTCACTATCTCACATATGAGTGGTAGCACATAGAATAGTGGTAGCATCTCTGTCTTTGTCTAAGTGCAATTTTATTTTACCGTGATGAGAAAACTGTTCCTTTCCCAACAGACACTGAGCAAAGCAAAGCAGTCCAGCACTTTTCAAAGCAGCTCCAAGCCCAGCGACTACGTCCTGGTCGAGGAAACGGTCAAAGAGATGGCATACAAGAAAGCTGCTAAGCTTTGCCAGCGAATCCTGTGTGAGCATGAGTGCGTGTACCAGGTGCAGAGCAGGTGGAAAGGAGCCGGCCGCTTTTTTCTGAAGCGGAAGGACCAGGTCCAGGTGAGCGACAGTGCATGGTGCATGACTAGTACCCCTGAGGTTGGTGGTTCAAGCCCCAGTCCAGCCACCGAACATTGCTGGGCCCTTGAGCAAGGCCCTTAACCCCACGTTGCTTCCAGGGAGGAATTGGCCCTTGGTTAATCAATAAAGTCGCTTTGGATGAAACCATCAGCTAAATGATTGTAATGTATTGTATCTGAGATACCACGTTCCAAAGGAAGACCACTTCCTGTTAATGCTAATGTGTTATGTGAGCTTGAGAGACCACCACATACACTCTTGTTCCATTGTAGTCCTGTGTGGCCCTGAGAGGTCCATGTTCCATTTTCCTTGCTATTGTGTATGTGTGCGGTCGTAGGTGTTTGTGTGAGTTTGATGAGGATCTCCATCCATCCCCACCCAGATTACACGCGATGACAAGAGGAAGGGCATATCTTTCGCCAGCGAGCTGAAGAAGCTGACGGGCCGCAGCCGGGAATCTCACTCGGCGGGGCCCCCGTCGCGGACAGCGCCCTCAGTAAGGACGAGAGAGGCGTGTTCTGCTCACACTTGAGTGAAGTGACTGAGCCAGCACTCTGAAGTGTCCGCCCCCAAGGCTCTGCTCCAAAAAAAGTTTCCACAACCACTGCATAAGAAAAGACTTCTTCAACCACACAGAGTGGTTGGTGAGTAGGTAGAGAAATCCCACTGCCTGAGATAGGGTACAGTAATGTGTGGCAAGATTATTGTTGTTCTTCTTCTGCTCACATGCATTGCAACTCACAAGTGTAGTTTATGGACTGCTGTTTGTAATGGTCTATCTTGAAGAGATTAGCAAGTCTTAAGCATACCAAAAATACTGGCTTATTCGATGTCCTACATGAGTCTCCCCTTCACCGGTAATATGATTTTCAGTATGTGATTCAGTAAGGGTTCTGAAATTCACACCATGATCTATGAGTATAGTTTGAAAAAATTAGCAGTGGGAATACTTATCAAGATACATGACTTGGATCTTGATCCTAGCCCATAAAGATCCATTACAACAGCCTTCAACTCCAACTACCAAGGAGTACAACTAAAATTTACAGTAGAACCTCACAGATACAGAACTCTGAATGATAATAAAACCAGTCAACCAAATGTGATATAAATCAAGAAGTAGTATTCCAATTATGCTGTATCCGTAAAGTCACACTGTTTGACAGCCTCTGTTACACATATACGGGTGTCTGCTTTAGTCCATTTCCATTTTTAAGAAATATTTTTCAATTGGACAAGAAGGTCGCTTGAGAAACACTTCACATTTGCAAAAACCACAGAAATGCAGACTATGTAGAAAAAAAATATGCAATCAAGCAGATAGCCAAAGCACTAAGTACAATGCACAATGGACAGTGCAATGAATTGCCTACCAAAACTGGCAATGCAATATAGTTTTTTATGGAAAAACCTGATTTAGATTGAGAAAATACTGTATTTATATGTATATTTTTTTGAGATATGAATTTTAGTTTTTACATAATATTTTCTATTCGTGATGCTGGCCAGTGTGTCATGCATCCGTGCAAGACGTTCTTCCACAGGTCTTTGTGGAATGGTTTAATGTACGAAGTACTGCCCATTTTAAAGGCTTCATTGCAATGCATCTCTCAGATTTATAGCCAAGGGTTCATCTTACAAGTCAACATTTAAGCTATGACATCATCTTTCGTCATGCACAAATACTTGCATACAAACATTTGCATAGTTGCAACAAAATTTTTGCTAATTGTTTGACACAAGTCGTTTTGCTGTTGTCTGTATTCCTTCTGGGATTATTTGAAAGGTTTAGACCTGTATTTTTGCAATAGAAGTGTCATTATTATTGAAGTATTGATCATCAGTCATATATTAGATATTTAAGCTGTGGCTGGCTGTATAGTCACTCAAAATTGTACATAGCTAATTTGTGTTTCAGAATTGTTGTTGAAAACTAAAATTTAAAATGAATAATAGATTTAATTTATTCCCTTGGGAAATTCCTTTTCCAGCTCATTGTTTATTCATCATAATGCATTATTAATTGCACACTCATTTACATACCAGAAATCAATTTAAAAACGGTTGTGTGTGTCAATAGGTTTTTAAAAATATGGGTAACCACATCACTGTTATATATCACCCTCAGTGTACATTTTCATTGTATGGAACCTTCCGTTTCAAATGAAATTATTTATGTAAAGCAACAATGAAATTCGTGTTTATTTTGTTAAGTGAATTAAGTGAAAACTCATATATGTGCACAAGTGTATTCGTTTTTTGCTGTTTTTGTTTGAAAGCCTTTAGCATGTCAAGTTCAGAACTGCATCAGTTAGAGTTTGAACCACAACATCCAACACAGTTACAACATTCTTAATAATCTGTTTTTACAACTTTCTTGTTTGCGATATGAGTATGGTGGCTGTTTTTAACCTATTATTATATGCAATACTGTATATTTACATTGTGACTGTTTTCATTGCTGATACATGGACTGTAAAAATGTTGTACTATTAAAAAAATAAATCTTATGAACACTGGTTTGGTCACATGAGATATGTATTTACATATAAACATCTTTGCTTACACAGATTTACAGATTACTGGAAATCTGACCATGATATTAAAGCTGATCGAAGTACAGTTCAAAACATTTCACAATGGCGCCATCTAGCTGCACATAACAGTACTATATTGTTTCTTCAATATTTACTGCGAGTGATATAACTTGTTTGGCATAGTACGAACAGAAATGGGATTTGCATCATAAACTCAACCATCTTTTTTTGTGACCAAATTGGTATTATTATTATCATTCGACATCACACAAAGATCACCAAACAACCTAGCAACAAAAAAATACAAAACACAAAACCCTCCACCCCGGTCCCACGACACCCCATCCGCAAGAGCACAAACAAAAGAACAAAAATAGTACTACATAATAACGCAAAATCCAAAGTACTTCACACACCACAGAAAACTCTAAAAAAAGAAAAACGAAAATTACAGTAGACCTCGAACCATCTTTAACTTCTTATGATAAAATAAATTCTCTATTTTCTAAAAAAAATCAGTTCACCTTCTGTAGCCCAACGAAAATCATGTAGGGATAATATTAAACCTGAATCACTGATTGTTATTGAATTAAACTGAATAACTATTTTATTGAAGTTTCTATATATTGTTTTTCCATTACCAAATGATAAGTCTGTTTTATTTTATTCCATCAACCTCTGCTTAGTCCAGTTCTTTTCTTTCTATTCTATTTTTTCTTCAGTTGGCCCACCAATCTAGGGGCGATTAAAAGTGATTTTTGGAACCACAGGGAGACTGTTAGGCAACTGTTTGGGTCTCACAGAGCTGACAAGACCCTTCTTCTTTGCCAGCTTGGGTGGATAGATATATATTACTGGCACAGACCTGTGTGGAGCCCTCAGACAAGCAGACAAGCAAACTTAAAACCCTAACGTTTACTTACAACTAACTTGTGGCAAAGTAGACAGACAGGCTTTAGCTCTAGTGTTCACCCCCAAAATGGATTTTACCTGCAGATGGTCTTTCTCTGGTTAAATATATTAGTACTGAGTTAGTTCACATTTTCAAGGGTGCAGAGTGCATCACTGTGTATAAAAATACAGGAGTATTTTTCTAGAAATATCCACTAAAGCAGAAAAGGAGAACTCCCATCAGCCAGAACCGTTGCTAATGAGCCATTGCTGTTGTTTAGTGGATTACCCCCATGAGTCCTGCAACAATGGTTTTAAAAATTCAGGATTAGAGAAATACGTGCAAACAAGATTTTTTCACACCATAATAACTTTTAACAATTTATTTATTTGTTCGTATAGTAATATTCCCACTACCATCCACTTAAATTATGAAAGATGTACTATTTACTTTTGGCCTTGCCATTTAAGCTATTCAGACTGAATGTTTACACAAAATGCCATCTTAGTGTGACAGAAGGCCTTTTCTAAAGGGATTGTGGGAAGTGTCTCTGCCTCTCTTTGAGTGGCTCAGGGGGGGATAGAGGGACAGCACGTCCTGTCTTGGGCTCTGGTGAATCTGGGAGGGGCATTGCTTTAGGGAGGTCTGGGCAGCCCCATTGACACCATGCTGTTCCCCCCCTTTTATCCCCACGCTTGCAGCCCCACGCTCTCGCAGACCAGACCCGGCCCTCCACATGGTAAGTACAGAACTCTGAAAACACCTCCAAACGGCTGCGTTACGTAAAGACTTTGTTTACTCCGCGCCACCGACTTTAGCAGGACTCTTCTGGGGTTGGAAGCGACTTAAAGTGGATTTCCCCGCGAAAGAGTCCAAAGCATTTGTTGCAAGAATCAAGAATCAGCGTTGTCTTTGTTCTAACACATGCTCTGTGTTTAGGCTGTGCTTTCCTAGCAAATGAGTTCTTTAACAGAAGTTGATTTAACCTTTATATATTGTCACGGCTTTCTGTTCTAATACAACCTTATAACACAATAAACATGCTTTTGCAGATTTTAAAATGGGGAAATTGTTCTTTGAAAATTGTTAAGCGTTTTAAAGAACAAAGAAAAAGGCAATGCACACATGCTAATTGCATAGTTTTGGCACTGAATTGAATTGTGCAGTACATATTTTTAAATAAAATACATACATTTGAAGGAATAGTATTTGGATTTCAAAAATTCCACATGACAGTTTCACTGATTTGAGGTAATAATTCCATTTATTAAAAAAATAATCACAGCCATATTTTCATAAGTGCAACATGATGAAAATTGGTTGTTCATTTACATCTGTTTTTTCATCTGTATAGTAATAGAATTTTGAATTTTTTCATTTTTCCTATATTCAAGGTCTTTTGATTTTGGAGAGTCCCATTTTTGATTACCGCTGGTGGCATTACTGATGCTTGGCCGCACCTGAATAGCACATCCGTAAGAAGAAGCAGGTCTTGCCATGAGACTCCTCTGTGCCCTGGTGTTTCTCCTTTGCCTCTACACTCTTCAGGGGACAGAGGGAAAGAAGGAGAGCGGCAGCGAAAAGCAAGCGGCCAAAAAGAGCCGAAACAAGGCGGTCCCCAGCTCCGGAGAGCTCACCAGCAAAGAGAACCACAGATGCACCTGGGAGACATCAGGAGAGGGCGAGGTCACGCTCCTCATCAACTGTAACCACGGCGAGCAGTCGTACTGGTGCCGCTACGTGGGCCAGCCCGATCTGTGCCAGAGCTACGCCACCAGGTCCAGCCAGTACTGGAAGCAGGTGGTGGGGAAGCTGAAGAAGAAGAGGAACGTCTGCGACGGCGAGAAGGTCCTGAAAACGCGCGTCTGCAAGAAGGCCCCCGCGGAGTCCCACCTGAGGCTGTCGGAGAAGATCGGGGAGGAGGAGGAGGAGGAGGAGAAGAAAGTGGAGGACAAGGAGAGAGGGAAAGGGGTAAGCAAGAAGCCGGAGGCTGAGGGCACGGCGAGCGAGAAGGAGAAGAAGCCCGCCGTGGAAGATGTGGACGGGTTCGGGGAAGTGAACGATGGAAACATGGAGATGGCCCCCGTGGAGAACTACTGTGCAGAAGGGTGGCAATCCTTCTGCTCTTTCTTTGTTAAATTCATTGATGGTTAAAACTCAGCTAATGAACACTGTCACTGTGGCTGTTCTGTCTTCCCCTCTAAATAAATATGGGTTTGTATAAAGAGAAAACAACGTCAACGTCAACAAAACAATGTAATAATTCAGGAAAAATACTGCTCTAATACTGCTCTGCCTTTTTTGCTGGGCATTTTTATTATTAAACGAATTGTATTTTACTTTGAATATGTACTTTTCACAAGTTGTTAATAGATATATGTCAGATTTAATTATGGAACCTAACCCTATTTTTTAATTTACTTAGATGTGTATTAATGAATGAATAAACAGAATACACCTTTATAATGACTATTGGGTTCTTTAATAAATTAACTTCAGGCACTACACCAAGCAAGGTATCAATTTACCTGATATTATAATTGATCAGAATTGTAATTTCATAGACATGTAATTTCATAATTTCATTTGAAGCAGCTTTTAAATATACACCAGTTAATAAACATATAGCTTGAGTATTTGGCAGAAATATGTTGAATGGAATATAACAACAATATAACATTTTAAAATAACAAATTATTATTTGTTATAACAAAATAGCTATTTATTATTCAAGGTATTCTTGAAGATGGTTTCAAGAAACAAATTCTCAACAACAACAAAAAACTGACCCGATTCACAAATCCATTACTTACAGTGAAAGAGAGGAGCGATTCATAAAGAAATAACATTCAATTAATGACTAATGAATGGTTTACTTTTGAATGAACGGCCATTTTGTTTCTTTTTTTATTGACCTGCTGCTTTGCTACTTTAGGTAATTACGTTTCACTACCCACCACTGCACTTGTTTATCTACAGATGTCTATTACAAACTTTGAAGTAACCTCAGTATGAGATCCTTGCAATCACATCCTCATCTTCATAAGAGTGATCTACTGACTTTGACACTGATAGAGTGCAATAATGTCTGGAGTTCTGAAGATATTATCAATCACTAAATATCCATCCAGGTCCATTTTAGATGCTCTGCTATTGAAAGGTAAGAAAGAATCGCTGTTTTCTCTTAACTCTGCTCATCCAATCAGACGAGAGTGATTTCCAGTTGTAATTCAAATCAGATTGGTATCTATTACGCTCCTAACTGGTTGTTTCAAAGCATGATTCTGTGTTCCATTGCAGAGTGTTGCAGAGTATTTTTTTAATTATACATTTAAAATAATTCCTTTCCATTGTTTAAAAACTGCAGCCATCATTCAATATATACTTGAAAACAGAAGATTATAAAGATATCAGTGATGGTGCCTTTGAACCTGCTAATTTTAACATCCACATCTTTGGACCTCGGCGTTTGAGAATTTACATGATCCACTTGATCAGAGTTAAATATTTGAGAGATGAAGTGGCAATCAAAATGAGCTGGGACACTGTATTATGTACTGTGGATTTCAGTCGAATTCAATCCGGCCTCAGACAACAGAAACGCTATTGTATTTCACACTAATGTTGGAAACAGGCCAGACTTTACCCCAACGCTGTGGTGAGTCGCACAGTATTTCCACAGTAGAAACTATTGTTCGTGTGGGGGGTAAACCAATAGACTAATTGACCCTGTGTTCTGCTCCTTTTCTGAAGCCACAAAGTCAACTAAAGCAGTCATGCTAAAACCAATGAACATTTTTCATAGCTGAATTCCTGCTCTCAAGAATGTCTCCTCTTTGTATATAACTTGTATAGATCAGCATAAATACCATAAAAGGAAGATGATAACACAAAGCAGCATAGTGAGGGCTAAGCCCCAAAATCCCTCCACTCCTCATGGGGTCCCCAAATTTGAATGTTCAATGATTTTCGTATACGAAAACAGGGCGACTGAACAGCATGTTAGCTCTGCTCTCCGGAGGTGTTTGTGAAAAGAGAGTATGGCCTGATGGCTGTGGTGTGATTTTACATATCAGACCACACCCCCTGACTCTGGCACCTCCCCCTCAACCAGACAGTCCCCCGCGCTTCTCACCACCGCTATCCTCTCAACAACAATATGGTAATCAGACAATGTGCGGACCTGAGATATTCTTTTGATATTCCATTACAAATTTCTTGAGCTCACTTTACCATTGCAACATTTTAAATGCAAATGGAGAAATTCCTACAAGAAATTCCACCATATGTCTATCTCCAATCCTTAATTTTAATGTTTGAAATATTGATATGTTTTTCCATAAAATAAATAATAAATACTTCCAAGACATGCGATGAATAAATATTAGATATGTATATGCATAAGTGTAAGTAGATTGGCTGGTTTTGCCCTTTATTTTAAATGGATTTTGTTAAAACAAAAGATCGGGTGATGTATTTTCAGACAACCCTTCATTCAGATACCTCTATCCATCCAATCCAGTTTTCACCACAGGTATTAAATTTAAAATAAGGTACCTTATCTCCCATCATGCACCCTGCTTCCGGCATCCCTCCCCTCCCAATCTCCACCTTCATGTCTACTTTCTTTCTTCTGTGTTTCTCTTTCTCTTCTAGTGGTCCGGTGGGGGTTCATCTCACCCAAAATTGTGAGGTAAGACGTTGCCCCCTTGGACACCAAGCCCAAGATCAAATGTCTGTACTGTTATACAACTTGCCACATCACAATAAACTCATTCTAAGCACATTCAATGTTGTCTGAAAATTCATTCTACTGAAATACCATTACTCAATATGAAGCAAACTAAGCCAAATTTTAAAATGCAAATATGATCCTCTATGTTTCGTTTTGCTTGTATTTTTTGAACAAGCACAGTGACCTCATCTCTAATGACGCAAAAGAGGTCCACTCAACAGTGAACACCTGCACTGGTCCCAAGACAATGCCACTCACAGGTACAGAATTAGGGTACTGGTGTCCCATCATGGCCTTGGTAAGGGTATAGTCCAAATGTGCTGGAGTCCCAGTCACTCTGTTGCTGGCTATAGCCATAGGTCCACTTCAGAAAGGCAACAATTGGCTGTCCAACAGCAACTCTTGGCACAGGCCGTGGATGCACAAATCAGGTATTTGCTGACTTTGTCATCCTCTGATGACATAGGCGGTATGGAACTGGCAATGTGTTGACAATGTACAATATAGCGATGATAGGTCATTGTGTGAATTGATGAATTGAAGGAGCCATGTGCTTACAATTTTCTCCTGGAGTTTGCAGGAGAAAATTCCTTGAAGGACATCA
The DNA here is from genome assembly GCA_022829145.1 of Albula goreensis. NCBI lineage: Eukaryota > Metazoa > Chordata > Actinopteri > Albuliformes > Albulidae > Albula > Albula goreensis. Next base: position 11,997,976 of record CM040750.1, read on the forward strand.
ACATGTTTGGTTGAGTTTGTGGGTGGGAAAAATGAAGGAAAAGTGGATGGAGAAAATATAAATGGAAATTTGTTGGTCAACAAATCTGCTTTTATGCCCATAATTTGGAGGATGGCATGTGAGCTGGGAAGAATAACTCCTATTATCAGAAATACCCAGCAAGATAGCTATACACTTTAAAACACCCAGCAAGCAAGTTAGGTAACACCTTCCCAAGAAGCTAATGATATTGACAAATAGCAGGTCAAAGGAATAGAAGTTATAGCACAAAAAAAGAACTGATTAAGTTCAAACTGCACTGAAATTAGCTGTAGAATGCAGTGTTCCTAATCAGATAACTCTGTTTTCCTGCTCCAGTCTTCCATTCAGATCCACAACAAATGTGTCATTACTCGCTAGGGAGGCTGCGAGGAATACCAATGAGGCCACACTCACTGCTGTGGTCCCCTAAGGGGGACACAGGCCTCCCTCCATTGTCCTCCTCTGACAGAGAGATTTAGATACATGCCCCTCCCAGAACAGTGTGGCAGCCATACCAACACTAGGAATCACAGGGCCAGAGAAAAGGGGAGAGAGCCCTACAAATCATACTGTCAGAGACCACATGGAGTGAACAAGATTTTTTAAAGCCATCCTTCAACAAACTGGATCTAAAGCAAGCAGAGGGGTATATTTAATGTGGGCCACAGTGTCATGCCACCCAAGGAGGGGCACCTGTGGAAGGGATGCTGGGAGGTGGGCGTCCATTTTGTTTCACCAGTTCGCATGGTGTGAACATGCAAGATTTTTAGGGTTGTGTTTTTGTTTAACTTTTACCAAAATCACAGAGCAATCAGCGTATCAAATCATTTATTCTCATTAGTTATTTAATCATGAATACTTGGTTTATTTAATTCCATTCTCACATGGAAAAAAGTTTTTGGTAGAAATTGAAGGAAAAATGCTTCAGCACAGATGGCTGTTTTTTGCTCACTTCAGTATGTGGCCAGGGCCAGGTCAAATTATACAATGCTTTAATTAAAAATTTTGATTAGAGATTAGAAAGCAATTTGTTTTAAACACTAGTTTTAAAAAAATCACACTTGTAGGTGATTAAAAGTATGACAATAATCACAGAACAGGTGTTACCGGGATTCACAGCCACCTGCATTAAGTGAAGGGACCGTGAGCCATCCAGACAAGATGGGGAAGAATCATTCGCTGTCTGCAGACAGCTAAACTGACACTTTATAGAGTTTTTCAGTAGCACTTTGGTAAAAATCAGTCATATCTTAGGTAAAGGTTAAATGCCAGTGGGATTGGACGGGGTATGAAGTAATGATTTCACTTACTGCTTTCACCTCAGACCCACCTTCACTTGGTTGACATGATTAGTTATAAAATATTGGTTTCCTCCTGGTTTATTCATCTGACCTGCACTGCTTTTACCAGGCTTACATAGCAGAGAGGGTCCATAATTGCATATCACTACGGTCCATAAATCAGTAGAGTACTACAGCGTAACTTTCGGGTCAGGTTCTGTATACTCCAGACAAGGAGCTTGTAATGAACAGACTTGAGCACTCCACTGGCCGAGCGCCACTCTATAGACCGGTCTACGAGGGCGACTCCGGGACAATTCAGCCTCCACAGGCGGGGTAACATGTCTGTCCAAACGCGCAGCACGGCTCCCGAAACCATAATCCCGCCATAGATTTGCAGAATGTTAATTTCGCTGGCGTTCCTTCGCTCGTAAATCGAGGGCTGCGCACGGGAGGCGTGCCAGCTGCCATACTAAAGCCCCCTTCCCCTACTTAGGACCCCAAGTAAAGCCCCCTGAATCATTCCTCAGTCGGGTATAAAAAAAATCCAATAAAGGCTTTGTTTAAGCACTTTAGCGAGGCTTCCCACATCTATCAAAGGAGCAGTATAGGGAAGTGGAATGTCTAGGCCTTTTTCAAGCCAAACTGGTGGACCCCCCAAGCCCCCTCCCACCCCTTACTCCCTTACACACTGAAAACTCTTCAATTTTCTGACCCCCCAACCCCCCACGGCCCCCCCATGTTTCTCAAGTTCATTCCAATTAGCAAGAGGCCACAGAACCTCAATGTACATTGCACTATATTGTATAGGGCAAGCCAATAATCTGCATAATCAGGTTGTATTTTATTATTATAGAACAGAATGTACCAAAAATGGGAGCAATGCGTATCAAACCAGAACATTTGACAGTATAATTATGGCGAACCCAGACACAAATAGGACCGCATGAGATCATTTGTGGTTACATACCAAATTAATTCTGATGTCAGAAAACCAAGAGAGTCCAACTGACTGCTAATCCCATTTAAGCACAGACAGTACCAAGGAGGCAAGACTGTCTGTACTTTAATGCGATCCGTTTTGCTTCTTTGCCTGTAAAGAGACATGAATGGGTCCTAAAGTGTTGGCCACTCCCTTGTTTTTTATTCAAAGAATATCTGTTTGTTTTTGGAACTATGCGGTGAGAAATTTATTCCTTGCTTTTTTGATTGTTTGCGTTTGGCAACAATGCACTTTAATTCCATTCCCCAAATAAGGACACCCTCTAAGTAAATGAATAATAATTAACGTTACACATTTCTTCATCTCCATGGACACACCCTCTTAATATTCTTCATATTTATGCACTACATGATACTCTCTAGGCCCCAAAACTATGGAGGTAGCATGAATTCAAATTTTCAAATTTAAAAGAATTATAGATTCCTGAGGTTGGGGGTTGGAATCCCTGTTTCGCCATCGCTACGGCCGAAGGTCCGCAGTCAACGAGGCAACAATTGGCCAGCCTCGCCAGGGATGATAAGGAGTAAGCCTGCTAAATTCGTTGGTCTCATCGCTACAGCGCCCTCTCTGGTCATGCTGGGCACCAGTGGCAGCACGAGCTAAGTGTATGCTGACTACATGATCCTCTGACATCATAGGTAGTGTGCAATCAGTGGTGTGGCTGCTGTGCGTACAAGAAGCAAGAATGTTGTCGCATGAATCGAATGAGTCACATGTTCGGCCTCTTCTCCAAAAGCCAGCAGAGCAGGTGCTGCAGTGAGGTCAACAAGTTGGGTTGAAGGTCAGGTTGGGAAAATCAGGAAAAATCAGGGTTAAAAAAAAAGTGTAGATTAATTATTTCTGCAACATCAGTAAACTTTGAGTTGAAATAGGCTCAGTAATGATCTCCTGATGAATAAAATACTGACAGATGAACCCAACTGAGGAAATAATAGTTAGACAGATAGACATGCTTCTGTGTATCTTAAAGCACAGCCCATATCCATATCAGAAGTCAGGTTTTACTGGCAAGGCTCATAAACTGGGAATCCACACCATGTCAGTATCGACTGTAACTGAAAGCTCAGTAGAGTGACACATGATTGGATGTAGACCAAGAAGGAAAGACGACCTTTACCCAAATGGGCACCAACGGTCTGAGAGCAAATTTAGCAGATAACTGAGCGTGTCGGTCCACTTAATAGTGCAAAATGAAAAGACAGTTTAACTTAATATAAATCGGGCTGTGGACAAATACAATAGCTGCACAAAAATCAGACTGCTTAACTGTTAACCGTTTTGAACTCCATGGGTTTTTTGTAAAGAACTTCATTCATATGTTTTATATTTATGGGTGATATTACACTGTATGTAATGCAGTTTTTTATTGCTGCATGTTTATTCACAGACCTTGATGAGGGTACTGAATAGAATGGCTTTTCTTGTTGAGTATTAGTGACAATACTCTGTAATCAAGGTAAACATCCTATTTGCCAGTCAGACATCTCAACAGGTCATAGCGTAATACTCAGGAATTGGCACAGGCAGAGTTCGAGGGTAATGGTCCGACATTTCGGGTTTGAGATTCAGAGGTCCATTTTCAGGATTCAGGAATCTGAGTTTGAGTTTCAGGGTTCAGGTTTTGAGGTTTGGGGTTCAAAGTTTGAGATTCACGGTTCAGAGATCGGACTACAAGGTTAATAGCTTGGGAATCAGGGTTTGAGGTAAAGGGGTTCACAACTTTCATGAATTGAGGTTCAAGGTTCAGGGTTTGAGTTTCAGGGATCAGATTTCTGGGTTTGAGATTTGGGGTCTGGGGTTTGAGGTTCATGGTTCAAGGTTTGAGATTAATTCAGTTGTGAGGAGATGGCAGAAGCTAACGAGATACTCCTGGCTCCAAATGCAATGTGACATTTACTAGACAGACGTACATGTCAGGAATGTTTACCCAAAGTTCTGGGATAGTTCTGGGATAGTTCTGGGAAATGGTGATGAGTTTAACCTTTTCATGTCCTTTTTATCCCCCCACTTAGGCTCCCCCACACCTGCCTCTCGATCATCGTCATGGCCTGCAGCAGACCCTGTCCTTCAGCAGAACAGACTCCATGCCTCTGTGCATGGCAACATCGTAAAATTATAAATACATTACAAAGGATGCAGCAGACCAACATGTCCTTACTGGCCTTATATTAAGCTTGGGCAGAACAGATCGTTCCATGCCTCTGTACATTGGTATACATAAACATACATGTGTAAAATTATAAATACATTACAACCTCTGTATGTTGAAATGGTATAAGCATGCAAAATGCTATAAACTAAATATAACAAATGGGTTGAGATTAATGGGAGGATGAAGAAAATGTTCAGCTCACAATTACATCTGTTTCATCCAAGGAAGGACAACACCCCCATCTGTTGGAAGAGACAACTCAGTGAAGGTTTTAAAAACATTCTAATCTAGATTTAATCAATCACATGTAACCCTTTCACATTATACATACATAAACATATAGACTTTACATTATAGTAAGTTTCATATAGTATTTTTCATTTTATTGGAGACAAGTTAACATGGCCTTTGGAATATTTTATTTTCATTCTAAAACAGATTAGCATCTACAAACATTCTTCACTATGGTTGCACCCTGTAATATTGGTAAAGCTCTCCTGTTTAAATTAAATGGTTCTATCAAATTCAGTTTTTCTTCTATCTCTTGTTTTACTTATATTTTGTGCAGCATAAAATTACTTCAATATTAAATCTAAAATAAAACATGCTGAGGATCTGAAAAAGCAGATGTCTGCAATCTATGTTCTGATGAGAGAGCATATGGCAAAGGCTTTGGGGAAACAACAGGGGGCGCTGTTATTTCATAGCGCAGCCAAGTGAGTTCAAATCAGGAGACAAGGGCCCGTCATATCAACTTAATTATGATTATCTTACACATAAATTAAAATAGGAAACAAAAGCTGAATATTCAGTATAGGAATTCATAGATGCATTTGACTAACACCGAACATGAAAGCAGACCCAAGCACAGCTAACCCGGAAAATGCCGAGCTCCGACGAGGATGTAGAGATCATAATGTGTGACAGCTTCAAAGAACTGAATGTATGCAAGTGTCACACTCTTTTAAAGACTGGCTTTATGAATTGTTGTCTTATTGTCCTCCTGTGAGAAATGTATGCATGTCAATGAAATACTAATGGAATTAATTCGAATCTGGAACCCTCTCCAGGTATTTTAATATGTATTTTTTTAAATGTATGTATTTTCTTTGCTTACCAAGTTGAAAATACTCTTACGGGTTGCAGAAAATTCTGACACCATTGTTTTTCATGAAAAAACAATAAAATAATATTATGCATAAAAAACGTCCTATATGTTTTAATATCAAATATAGCTCATTATCGGTGTTGTGTATTTTGTAGTTGTTCTTTCATCATTTTAAGTGTACCAATAATTTTGATAATGACTGGGAATGTAACATAGAAATGAATAAATGCATCATGCAAAACAAAACTTATTAAGAAAGTGAATTCCACTCAGCTGAATAGGCACGGATTAGCTCAAATTTTACAATGACATTTAGGAAGTATATTTGAAAGAGCATGTGCAGACCAGCTTATCAGAACTCATGGTAAAAGCAGAGATCCTTGGGGTGACTGGACTTTTCAGTGTATGAGATCTCTCTGAGCTCTAAGAGAAATTACAAAGCTTGGTGGGCTAAATAGCTTGCTCTCTTCATTAAATTGCTCTTGAAGAATCCCTAACATGTTGTCTCAAAGGGTGCAATATTGTGTTTTCTGCACATATCAGGAAGATATCACAATCTGAAAACAATAATATGTATTCTGTATCGCTGCTTATGTACAGAAGGGTTGAGTGATTGAGCAAGAAATTATAAAAACTATATTCTATAAAACTATAAAAATGTTTTTTCCCTCATTTGACATTAGCAAATACATTACATCATCTCCCAACATTCTTACCTCCATTTCACAGCTATATACGAACTGTATATATGTATATTTTTTTTTTCAGGATGTGATTGGGTTGATAAGGCGCTACCCTCATCCCCCTTCACCCCACCATAAAATTATTAATGATGTCACTATTACTGTATGTACTGTAGACGGTAATAAATATGAATCACATTGACGAGCAAGGTCTATGCTGTCTCAGATTCCCATGGCTGACCGCAGAGTCTCTCGGAGGGGGACACCATGTGCAATTCTGCTGTTTGCTTTGACCATATCAGGTTGTCTGTTAGAATTTAGCAAGAGAGACAGAAATTCACAGCGGTAACACGACCAGCGTGGTGTCCGGCCAAGACTCCCGTCCTGTCGGAGCTTCAGCACCCCTGGGAGCTTGGAGAAGGGGATATGATCCCTAAAGAATGAGACATGCTGTCACCATGGCAGTAATTTAACCTCTGCAGAAGATGAACTGGAATTTTATAGTTTGATGTGTTTATTACCAATGATGAACTTAATAAATGGTTAAACTGGTGAATGTTGTGAGTGAAATTGAGTCTTTTCAGTTTAATTAACGAGGTGCTTGGGTGTCCCCACATCCTAGCAATTTAATGGTTTTTCTTGACGTATTGACTTCTTTGTAAACGTTCAATTTCATTTCAATATAGAATCTGATGGAAAAGTCCCTCATATTATTCACATTCAAAGATGGAACTGTAGGCCAGTGGTCAATATCGACCGGCATTCTCCAGTCTCTCCAGGCAGAATTCAGCGGTCCTTTTTCCTTGCAATGTTCTAGGAGGAAGGATGTTGGTGTTTGCCCTCTTGCTCTTCACTGCTCTGGGTACTTTAGCACTTAGATGTTGTATCCTCTATGTGTATCTCATTCAGTCAGGAAGGAAACTGGTGTTGAACACAGGAGCCATTTTGTACATTCACTCAGCCACTAGTTGAGCTTTGGGGTGAAACATTTTATAGGTTGATCTGATGATGAAGCTAATTCTCAGTTCTTGAATCTATTTCTTCCATCTCTCCTGTCTATTCTGTCCAGGCACCAATGCATTTTGATAAACTCAGCTGTCATAAATAGATAGCAGAAATTGGCAAAGAGGAAGCAAATATGTCCACAAGCATAATCAGGAATAACATAGTTCAAAAAACAAAGATCAGAGACCATTTTTTTTTTTTAATTTCAGCAATCCCTATATGGGCAGAAACAAATTTATTAAGTGCAACAATGCTCCAGAATAAAAAAAATATGTTCATAATGAAAATTGTTTTAACTCATAGGCCTTCTCACATGTCAGTCATGTTTGTTGTTGTTAAAACTATAAAATCAGTAATTATTTTGTATTACTTGTCAACTTCAGCAAAGAATGTGAAGATGTGATCTTGCTGTTTATGGCGGGTCCTTTTGCTAAGTTGAATGCAAGTTTCTGGTGAAACAGAAGCTTATGAGAGGCAAAGCAGAAATAATAGCACAAAAATAGCAATGATGTTCCTTTCAAATGATTTTAGCAATTGTCAACAGGATCAGGGCACAGAACACTCAGATCAGAACTCACAGAACAGAACACATGCTCAGGCTAAACAGCCGGCCTGCCATTCAAATAAGATCACAAATGATGAAACCGACTCGTCATTTCAGAGCATTAAGCATGAGCTATCGCTTACTGTTTATCAGCTGCTAAAGGAAGCTATCTACCCCAATAAAATACACCTCCCAGATCTGAAATAGTAATCCCATCAGCATCTTGTTAGTCCTCCCTGTCAAAAAGAAACATCATTAGCTATTTGAGACCTGCACCTGCCCCTCGAATGTGTCCAAGACAAGTGACCTTTGCTCACAAGCTGAGGAGCAAACCTTGTTTGGCATCTCCTTTCTAGTGTAATGATATACAATACAATCTCAGACATACGACCTCCTCAGGAATGAGGTGGATCTTAACTCTTAGCGACATCAAAATACGATTTAAAGTATTTTGACATCTTTTATTGATTGAGATCTTTACTTACTGTATTTAATTTTAGATTTTCTTTTAAATAGGATACTCTATTTCTATCTATTTCGTAACTACCAATGATCTATCCAGTAGCAGAGTTTTTGGTTGGCACATAACTGCTGTAGGCACATGTAAATTAACTCACCAACGGCCAAAGTGTTCTGGAACACTGATCTCCCACAGTGCCAAGCCAAAATGGCCGCCAACATTGTGAACACTAAGATTCATCCTGTAAATGAGGAAACCTCAAATAGAACACGATGTTGCTAAATAGGAACACAATTTGGATATCGCAGCTCACAAAGTACTACTTACCAGAAAGGGGCAAGGCACGTATTTAATGTTCACATTCTAAGTATCAACTTTAGCAACTTTAATCAATCTGTAGCAACCACAATTTTAAGTGGCTATATGCATATCATTTTTTCAACTCTAGATACTTTTTTAAAAAGTATCTTCTTGGCTTTTTGAGAGAAAGTATGAATCCTCGGCAGCCTGAGGTGAGCACATACTGTGTGAAGCTGCTAATACAGCTGACAAGACATTAGCACAATTTGCTGAAAATATTCTTTAGAGCAGTGCAGTGCAAGGTCGGTGAAAAGGTGAGGCTGTTTCATGACCTTCTTGACTTATGACTCTTTTGCCAGCTTACAGAATTCAACATTCGTAAAAGAAGACAAGCAACAACTTTCTACCATAATATATTTCCTTTTTATGCATTTTCTACTAACATTTATTTATTTTTCAGCTATGGGAAGAGCTAAAGTTCACAGAAAATCATTCATATAATATTCAGAAAGGGATGATATATAAGGTTGGCTCTGGGTTTACCTGATAAATAGCATTATTCTAAATGACTCACAGATGCCGTACTGTGTTGGCTGGAACAGACAGCATGCCCACACTGGCCCTGTGTATGGTGAGTATGATTTGATTAAAAGCTCCTTGTCACCTTGGACATATGAAATTCAATCACATCAAAACAACCTTTCCACATTAATCAAGTCTTGCCAGGGTGGATAAGGTCTGCATTTCTAGGCTGTTAAGAAAGTATATTTCCCTTCTGAAGTATATTACCAAATAATGTGATTGAGCAAACAGCCATAGTTTAATCAGTAAATGCATTTTTATTAGACGTTGATTTACGGTTTCAGGTTTATTGCCTTGATTTTGGGCCGCCATTCTCCCACATATCAGATATACAGAACTTCTGAAAGAGACAGATGGCCCATGTCCTATGTCACCAGTTTGAGTCTGTTCAGAAGCCCCATCATGTGACTGTCATTTACAGAGACGTCACCGTGCCCGCACACGATGAGCCGTCACCGCTGACATCATCGCCGTTTCCCGTCCCAACCGTGCCTCGCTTGGACTAGGCCGAGTCGTTCCGTCACATGGAATTTTCTATCTTTGGAAAGCTGTCCCCAGGGGTGACATCATCGCCCAGGAGAGGCGCTCGATGACACCCAGAACTCTCAGCTGAACTCTGGCCTCATTCGCTGTTAGATCTGTGACAGGTTCCTGTCCCCAAAACGATATCGGCCTAGCTGGTTTTCCTGACCCTCACTGGCCTAAGGAGAAGGACATGATGTAAGACACATCAGTGTTCTGGTTTGTGAGGATAGTTTCAGCGGAGCTGAAATACTCAGACACTGTAGCAGAGGAACAAAGCTAACAAGATTATTATACTCTCTTTACAAAGGCTATTGCCATATTACATATTTCCCTGTGTTTTAAGCAACTTAAGAATGTAGATATTTTTTGAATAAAATCAAAAGAGTGACTGTGGTACTGGTTTGTAAATTATTATGCCTTGCAGGTATTGCCCAACAGAATATCCTTGTTAAATACCAACCTGCTGAAAGTCCATTTGTAAATAGCCATTGAGGATCATAATCAGGCTCCTTAAATGTGATATGTTTTGCTTGTACAGTATTCTTTTCTGCTATAGTAAAGGATTTAATATACTTTTATTTAATGCATGAAATTCTCTCACGTCCAGTCCACTTCAGGCATTACTGTTGCCTATCTGTGCTTAACCGGGGGGGTGTGTGCTAGCCATGCACCTGCTTAAGCGGGTGCATATTCTCAACAGTTGCAAAACCGCTACAAAACAGCTGTGACTCGACTCAAGATGCGGTTTTGGTTGGTATAACCATATCCACTTTGTAGTGAATAAAAATAGAACATCCCAAAAAAAATAGAAAAACACCGGCAGCATGCCTGACCACACCTCATTTTAAGACCAACCCATTCAAATCAACACTGGTCGATCTGCTATTTTCATAACATTGTTACCTAAGGAAACAATGACAACTGCGTCAGCGGGTAACTAGCAAATCAACATGCATTACAGCTGCTGCCCGTGAACACTGCGCAGAAAATAACGCCACGCAATGTTGGCTCAAATGTAGGCCAAATGCACTACAATAACAACATCCAAACCATCCAGTTACTGCAGTGTTCCTTAACATCAGTGTCATACAATACTATTACTTATAATATGGCCATTACCCATATAATCATATTAGCAGTAATAATATTATTACACTTTATTAAAAAGGTTATCTATTTTGTGTTTGGCAAAGGTCAAAATGTAACTCCCTGTTTTAGGGTGGTATTTAACTTTTTTTAAGATGGAGGGTTTTAAACTGTCTGCTGAATTCCTTTTTGTCAAGACATGCTGTGATTGTCTCTGCAATTTATGTCTATGCCTTAAGGCTGAAGGGTAAATACTTTAAAGAGTGGTGTACTTTTCTTTTTCTGCCAACAGGGACCTTTCAAAAGTGCCCCCTTTGGCGGAGAGAGGCTCTTGTAGTACTCAATACCACGTTCCACACTGATCCCATGGCTCTTACCCCAAGTAAGCCTCGCCAAATATAAAACGTTGTATTTTTGGCGGCTGGCGGCAAAACAAGCACCTTCTTTCACGAGCATGGCATGGTATCTGGCTAACATGATGCAACCCGATTCAATTCAAAATGGCGGCGACGGTTAATAGCGTGAAGTGATAATCCCTTCATACTGAGGTAGTTGTGATAAATTACCTGCCAACAGTCTTTACTTATGGCCTTTTTAAACCATGAGTGCCTCTTGGCTAATAAATATCGAGCTATTCAATTTGCAGTATAAAAATGACAAAATATCAGGTTGTTATTTGCAAATATCTTTTGTGTGAAGCCAGAGTCACATTTTTTGGGCTACTACGTGTTGATCATGCAAAGTACAAGATTTATCATAGTTCTGATTTTAATAAAACTTATATATTAAAACTGCAGATTCCAAATTAACATACATATGCACTGTGAACATATTTGCAATATTTTCTTCTGCACATCAGAGAAAATGTACTTCTGTGTTATGATTGATGGCCCATACTGGCATGTGAGCAATATTCTATATGTATAAAAAGGACATCAAATGGATTGCTTTAACTAAACTTTAAAGTGATCAAACATCAATTTGTTCTTCATTAACAGGCCAGTGAAACATACTCCCCCTGCTAAAAATCCAGAAAAATACATATTCTGGGGGGGTCTTCGTTGGCATGATGTTGTATGGGTGTTGTGGACACAGCATACCAAATTTCATACATGAAATTGATGTTTATCTTCACTTTTATGACCAAGATTGAAAATGCACCACAGCCAGAAACATATTCGTCCCCTTAAACCGCACACATCGGTTTGTTGAAAAGATATAAAAGCAGCGTACAAAAGAATAGGTATGTGCAGCATGCTTTGGATACCGTTGTCCATGCTTAATAAATGCATGACTAGCATGAGTGTCATCCAAAACACGTTTAGCTAGCCATCACTTCGTACTCATTTCAGCTAAAGTGATTAGTCATTATATCCAAGTACTTCTCATCCTGCACAGCCAGAATCCTGTTCCCCATGGCCAGTACTTTAACTACCTGGGAAGTCAGCTTTGATATCTTTATAACCGCGATGTGATTTTAATCACGGTGCCTGTATTGCGTTCCTCGTTTTCAGTGGCATGCATTGTTTTGATTGGTGAACTGATGACACTCGAGCTGCTCTGAAGATAAAGTAGCTAAGCCACGCTAACCCCGCCCCTCAGAACGATCTGTAAATTGTGCTGATATTTTTATTCGCAGACTGACTGGCTCCAGTGTTTTTAGATGCTTTAAAAGAGGCCCAGCACTTTTAGAATATGCGTATCCTTGTGTTTATTTATGAAAACAATCCCATTGCAGTGATACAGTATCCTCATAACAACAACAACAGAGTAAAGCCAATCAGAAACCAGAAGCCTTTTTTTGTCACTCATAGTAAGGGGTGCAGTTGTGAAACCGAAATTCGAGTAGAGTGTTGGAGCAGGAAAAAGAATTGGAACCGTTTGTTATGTTTTAAATGTTTTTTTTAATATCAATCATGCAAGAGAATATATTCTTGCATTTTAGTAAAGCTTCAGTATCTGCTGGCTAAGTAATTATGCACAATAACAGTATGGCAAATAACATACATGACAAGTTACAATATTTTTGAAGAATTTCCCCCTAGTTGTTCTAGTTCAGCTCATTCTGATATGAGCAGCAACTTCTATTGGGCTCTCAGTTTTAACAACTGCCTGTTTACCCTTCAACTACAGTATGTGCCCCCTACTCAGTAATACTATACCACTTCCGTTGTCATTAAAATGTAATGTCCGTACCTAACAGGGTGCAAATCCTGACTGAAGTGTTTGGTCTTCTGCACCTAGTCTCTTTAGCAACACTTAATTATATCTAAACCCTCTCATTTCATTGGCTCAGCTGGCAACTGTGAACCAATGGGAAGCAATCAAATATCTCCCAGTGAGACTTATGGCAAGTAGCATGCCTATTTTGGCAATTTTACACATCCTGTTTGAAATTTAAAGAATGGCTTCTGTTTATCAGTAATTTACCCTCCTCTAAGACACAATGATATTTTTTTTTCTTCAAACAAGCAGGATTAGAAACTAAAGACATTAGACATTCGTTTTTTTTCATTCCACAGTTAGTTTAGCCCTCATTCAGAAATGGCTTATACACCATCTGGTTAGGCTCTGATGTATACAATGTGATAACCTATGCCAGAATACCAAGAGCTCAAACATTGGGCTGAAAGCAAAACCTGTTTGCAATTTCATGAACGTCTTTTGAGACAGAAAGAAATGAATTATTTAGTGTCTAACTTAGAAATTTACTATACTTTAATGTAATTAGCTAACGTGCTAACTTGAACACAATGTTAACAAGGTAGCAGTCACTGTTGTCATTCTATGAGTGAGTGAGAAGCCAGTATTACTTACAGTTTAACATCCAAAAGCTGGTTTGCCATTATTTGCCTTACATTGATGTACCTTTGAATGTTCTGAAATTAAATATTAATGCTGGCTACACTATTTCCATTTTCATGTCAGTGGAAGGTGAAATGTTTCTTCACAAACAGATATGGTTGTTAGCATGTGAGGAAAACATTAACATATAATTGAAAGAGTCAAAAAATGTTGTTTTTATCAGTCATATTTAGGATGTTTTAAATGTATGCAGGCTATGAGTATTTACCTATATGACAAACATAAGTTCTCGATCTGTTGTATCAGGAAAGCCAAACCCCTACTTAACAAATGTGTCCTTGAGGTACTTAATTTGATCATTGATGTGGCTAAAGACAGCTGCTTATGCCCACAGTGACTGCCCAGCTCCCCTCTGTGGCTTCTGCAACACATTCCTACTGGCTTTTCTTCCTGCCAAAAGGAGAGGCCGGCACATTTCAAGTGCTGACCAGTTTTAGTATCTACGAACAGCATCCATAAGCGCACAAAGAACCAATGAAATCATCTAGGCCTGTTTCTGTCTCCACCATCATCATTAGGATATTTCCACGGGATTAGGTTCGTCGAACCAGACAATGGTTTATTTTCCTAAAGCAAATGCCAGGGAAATGAGAGCGGGTTGATGCTGACATATGGACATGTATAAATACAGTGTGATTTATGGGCTAGGTTTTAATGGGACATGGTGCAAGAATGCGAAACAGTCCACCTGACATCATTTCCTACCAGTAGCCAATCCCTGTGCAGCTCCATGTACGTGTTATTTATTGTGTTGTTTATTGCTTCATAGTTCAAAGTGAGGCTTGGCTGTGACCACGTGTGTTTACATTGTTTTGAAAACCTCTGCTCCTTGTTGTCCAGCTATAATAGTGAGTGGTTATTTAAAAACCCTGAGCCCAATAACCGTCTTCTGCCGTAATGATGTATAAACATAAACCATGTTGTTATCCATGTCAAGTTGGATGTTTGCCCTACTTCACAGCCAAAGGCTATAGCATCCAAAGAGGTACACTGCTTGTTGCTGTGGATTGAACGAGTGACCCAAAAACTATTTTAAATGACTTTTTTTACATTAAAATGTTTAAACGTATTAATGTAATGAAATAGCTATGTTAATTTGTTTATAAATAAGTCTATCATCGGATCCTGAGGCGGATTACTTTTGCATGCCATTGTCTGCTGGCAGGATGAATTTGGATGATTAATTATGTCTACTGTTGAAAAATTAATCTAACTACTCAACAATGGAGAGCTTTTATTCAGTTGCTATTCTCAAATTCAGCCTAACTTTGTATTATGCATTCATCACACAAACTTGCAACACAAGTGGCTGTGCATTTGTTGATGTCACCTTACAAATTACAGACACAAAGCAATCCTTTTCACCACAGTAGCTTTCAGTCAGTTACAGGAGGGAATTGTGGGATGTAGTTTTTAAGGCAAGGTTATAACTACTGTATAACTGTTGTCTTTGCCTGGCAAAAAAAATGTCCAAAAATTAAAATTTGAGAGCATTCCAGTATCATAAACACCTGTATGAAATAGCATTTTAAAAAAGATCCATTAAAATATGTTTTTTCATGCCAGTTTAGCATGGCAATCAGCATGGCAACTAGCATGGCGTAACATTAGAATACGATTGAGGGCTCTATTTTGCATCCTTAATGGTTTCTTGAAGTACGTACAACTGAACCTATAGCCGAGATCTGCAACTGCAAGCAAAATTATCTAATACATCTAATACAGTTTGTCCCTATTCCATAGGGGAAAAGGGCACTTATATGTGTTTAAGCTGTGAGTGGATGAGGTCACAGATGGATCTCTGCCATTGCAGCTGTCCAAGCTTTCGGGGGCTGTCCGCACCTGTCTCCCCTAGGTCACTTCTACATATTACATTCTACATGCTCTCTGACACTCAAGTGCACTTAATTCACTCTAAATAACCCCCTGACATTTTTTATTGAAATGATGGTGCATTAAGAACAATGTGTGGTCAATGAGAAAAACCCTGTCTGTTTTAAGGTCTGCTTAACGCGAATATCTTACAATCACAGTGGAACCCTTTAATGAATTTCATGTTGATTCTTTTGTGACGTTCATTATTAAGGCAGAGTGAGCATGTTTAGTGTGGATTTTGCTTCATGCACAGAATAATTAATTTATGAAATGAATTTGTTTCTCATGTACATGCTGAATATTAATTTCAAACATATGTTAACTACCCTGCCATGTGTTCTGTTTTCTTTTACAGCTGGAGTTTAGAATGCCAGCCTCATTGCTAGGTGATGTTATTGCAAGATGCTAAACAGCTTGTTGTACCGATGACCGTAGTTAAGAAATGAGTTCAGAAGATGCAGAATAATGTGGATGGACCATCGCTGAGCAGCAATTTTTAAAGAAGCTCACCTATAAAATGGATCTTCTATGGCAACATGTTTGACATTTTCAGGACATTTTCTAGGGACTTTGGGCTATTACTTCACACCATTCATTTGTTAAATTTATTTCAGTCTTTAATGTTTGTTGATAACTGTCTTTTATAGTTTTCACAGGCAGCACTAAGCATTTTGGGTTAAGAAGTGACAAACTGATTTTGTTTTATGGACATCGTCACTTCATTTGCATGGGTTCGTGGCCTATGTGATTGCATAACGACAAGGTGAGGCCTACGGTCGCATGTATGCCACTTAAAACTTCTGTGTGTTATTTTTATAGCTTACCAGTTGTAACTATGTTACTTAGTCTGCATGTTTTAAACAATCGTGTTTGTCCTTTTGTCAATCACTTTACTCAACTTGATATGTTTAGCTGTGTTTGGCTGAGAACATGGTAGTTCAGTATTATGACCAACCTCGTCCCTTGCTATTGAAACGTTTGAGGACATTTGGGCCATACCTAACTGGGGTCTCTTCTGCCATGTTTTCCCTTTGAAACAAGCATCATATCCAATCATACTAAACATTGATGCTCAGTCACAGTCAAAAGTTACACAGTATCCGTCTATGTCCTATAAGTCAGTGCTTACATATGAAGTTAAAACGAAGCAATAGCCACAGTAAAATAGCTGATATTATGAATATTATATTCTATACTCTGCAATCACAGTAAATTCACATTTCATTTCCAATACTATCTTTGACAAGCTCACTCCAGCCCACCTCATTTGTCCATATCTTTCTTTCTTTTCATATCAAATCTTTCTGTTTTACCTCAATATATTTTCAAATTGGCACAAATCATGTTTCACAATCATCATGCTGTAAGTTATTGTCCTGTGCAATTAATGTAAATAAACAGTACAAACTTATGAAAGATATATAAGTGTGAAAGGAATGGAGGTCATTACACGTCACTAGCCTCACATACCCTTTCAGTGCACCTGAGCGTATGACTATGTCTCAAATATAAGCATGAGGTTAGGGAGGAACGCATGGCCATATTTAGATGCATGTATAGGAAATAGATGGGGATCTGATGAATTACTGACTGATGGTCATACATCGCAGAACGAGTGTGAATTACAATGTGACACACATACGTTTCAAAACTGATGTGAACCACTGGCTGTCATATGCATGTTTTGAACGACTATATGCTGACACACATATTTGAACCAAAACGAACTGTCACTGACACATACAGGTGCTGAAGACTCAATTTAACTCCTTGTTAAGGCATTGTGGTGCTCCTGGGTGTGATTGCTTTCAAGATAACAGTGCTTCTATTCGTGGCACACAAGTAATCGCACAATAGTTTGAGGAGAAATGACACTCATGTGACTCATACGTTATGGCCCTCTCAATCACCAGATTTGAACTCACACAAGAATTTATGGAATACTTTGGACTGACACCTCAGACAGTGTTGTCCTATTAAATCAACTAACCAATGACTGAAACGCTTTCTAGTGGAGGACTGGTGTCGTTTTCTTCTTCCAGAACTCCGGAGTTCGGGCAGAGCATCATACTGGGTTCTCTGAGCCACACAATGACGGCCCATCACATTTGTTTTGTCAGTTTTTTTGTTTACTACCTGTCCGCCATACATAGCGGTTTTCCATACTGTAATGACACATAAGTTATAGCCGTGTCTATACATAGGACATTTCTTCAACTTCAATGTGATGAATAGATGGTGTTCCCAGAATACAAGACATGATGTAAGGAACTTCATGCCCTTATAAGTCCTTCTTTGTCAGGTTGGCCGTCATTCAAAAACAACGACTAGACCATTTCAGTCAGGTGAGGACATATTAAATGCTCGGCCATGGCCATGTGAAGAAGAACATTTTCTCCCGCTTACAGTAACAGACAGCGAAGTGGAACATATAAGGTGTAATGTTTTTAACCATGAAACAAGCTTTTTCATAATCATCTGTGGTACCTAGATTAAAGCATTGCTTTTCTGTATTTACATGTACTTTTATCAGCCATGAACAATAGGTTTTATGACTATAGTACAAATACATTGTATGTATTGTACATATATACTATGTTTTAATCCCGATACACCTTTGATATTTACCAATTACTTGATTGTCTTGCCCAGTTGTTATAA
Source organism: Albula goreensis (assembly GCA_022829145.1). Taxonomy (NCBI): domain Eukaryota; kingdom Metazoa; phylum Chordata; class Actinopteri; order Albuliformes; family Albulidae; genus Albula; species Albula goreensis. The sequence goes on from CM040750.1 coordinate 12,016,126, forward strand.
CCTATACCTGTAATAACCTATGTGTATTTTGACATTTCCCAATGTATAAATGTAAAAATAGACAAGCTTAGTTATAACACTCACTTTGACCTTGACCAGTGTTTAATTTGTTAAGCAATAGCTGCTTGGGCCCAAATCTGGCTAAAATCCCACAAATGTCCACGCAGCCACACCCCAGTGTGGACGCTCTCCCTCAAGCCCTGCTTGGTACAAACTGAGGGCAAAGGAATCTGTGGTCTTCAATCTTCAATCTTTTTACTGCTGGTGATGAACAAATTAAATTCGGAAAATTGAAAAGCTATCAGAGCCTGTATAATAATCCTCATCACTAATAAACACATTTTCGAATTTAATTATGATTGAGGTATGTTATCTTGAAATCCCATTTCATCAGTCTCTACATTTTGAATTTAACATTTGTCTGTTTAGAAGAATAAACAGTATGTTGATGAGTAAACTGTGTTTACTGAATTCATGGTACATTATTTCAAAAGCAATTGTGATTCAGATGCAATTATCATGCATTGATATACATCTATAATAAATACTGCTTCTAAATCATACAACTTTCCAATACAACAGTGGCAAATAACAATAAAAGCACACAGGGAGGTTCGCACATTTTATCAGAGGTTGAATTAGGCTCTCTGTCAGTGAGAAGTTTACAAGTTGTGCTTCATGCTAAATAATTCTACAGTGGGTTACATTCTGTTCAGGATACATCCTGTTTGGTCTTGTATGAGAGTATATGTTTCCTTCAAAGTCAATGTTTCTATTGAATTTGGTGTCCAGTGTCCACTGTTACATAATGTAACCTTATATGATCATAAAAAGAGCCTTCGAACTATTTACGATGTGTAGAATTAGAATTGTTTATGGGAGCATGTGCCACTGGTGTTATGTGCCTGAACATACGTTTATGTGTGTATATGCTCGCATGTGTGTGTACGTGTGTTTGCGTGTTTCTTTCTTTAGACAGACACAGCTGAGTCAATATGGACCTGCCATTTCCTCTATGTCCTCTGCACCTTCCAGCATGACATTTCTGTTTTTGTCCTTATTAGGGATGTTCTGTAATAACCTCTCATTTTAAAAAAATAATTCAAGAAAACCAAAAAGCACAAAACTTCACTGATACAAAAATACAGCATTGACTGTATTATCATCATCACTTCATTCTACAAAATCATTTACATAAAAATTATAAAAATAAAAAATAATATTGCCTCCAATCATTCGCATACCCTCAGGAATATCAAAGAATGGTTTCAAAAAAATACAAGATAAAATCTGACATCTGAAAAATTTATTGATAACAGTTATCAAAAATCAATATAATCAAGAACCATAATCAATAATCGATAATAATCTTTTTGTTGGCCCCCTGGGATGATGTCAGCAACACATGTATTACAAGGAGCCAAACAACCAGTCATCAGCTGAAGATTTTCGAATTGATGACCAATGCTATATTTTTTTTTTTCAGCTAATTTCAGAAGAGCAGTCATTGACCGGGATTACTAGAATGTTCACAGAAGTCACTGTTTGTACTGTATAAATAGCAGCAATGATGCAGTAAGCTTCTCGTCACATGTGTTTTTTCCTGTTTTATCCCTGTGCACACCAGCGTTCAGACCGGCGTGTCAGCACGGAGTGTCATCTTACCCCGGTGCGTGTGAGGGTAGGGCAGAGTCCTGGCATTGCTCGGCCATTCAGTCACCACGCGCGACATCTCACTGCGATGGGACAAGGTTTCACCTTGATTCATTCTACCAGAGGAGACGATGCCTGACGCGGTCCAGTTGCACAATCTATTTTTTTTAATTGCGTTTGAAGCCGCGGTGACATCAGATCATGAGCTCGCCAAGCGTGACAGGACACCTTGCACAGAGGGGGGGTGGACCGCCCCCTCCACCCACCCTCCCCTCCCCCCATGGATGATCTCATTTCTCAGTGGCTCCACATATATATAAAGGATGGAAGACCGAGGCATCACATTAAACACTGGTCACATTGGGAGTTAAGCTTCTGGACTACTTCACATCACAGGCAAACATGGTTCGGCTTCTGGTTGAAGAGCTGGTAAGCATACATTTAATCTACTCCAGGATATTTAGCATGAGATGTCTTCAATGAATACCCTCCAAATCTAATGTAAAAGTTTTCTGAATAAGTACTTGGACTGTAATGAATTGTTATAGGAATGGGATTTCTAGCGGGTCTGGGCATGAATGTGTGAATGGCATCCTCTCATTCAAATGCATAGATTAGAAATTAAAATGGCATATTATTCATTATTTCTACATAGCCATTGGTCATTTTACAATATAATCAATATAACAATATGATCATTTAGTTGACATGTCAAGATCTGGTTAATGAACTGGATGGAGGCAGTCCCTGTTTTTAAATGTAGTCATGCCTTTAATATCCCCATAATCATACAGTGATCCACTGTCCTGCATCATTGAATGGATGCTAATTTAATAATAACCCATAAATAGTAAGTCTTATACAGTTATACATTTTCTGTGAAATTCCAGTCTTCTCTTCTATTCTTCTCTTGTATAGGTAGCATCTTTGAGTGATGTTTTAAAAAAGTACTCAGAAATACATATTAATTATTAACTAATTTGCACTGTACAAAATTCCCATCCTGAAAAACTCAGAAACTCCTTCAAACCTTTCCCTAATACACATGTTTGGCTTTAATAATACAGGTATCCTTTCAGATTTGTGTAGAAAACAAGTGAATTCAATGTGAAAGTTCATGTAAAGGCCATGTAAACATGCGAGTACCTCAGACAAACAAGACAAATTAGTTGTTGATTGTTGAGAGTGTTCAGACTATGAAAGCTGTGCATGAAATGTCAACGGGAGGTTTCTGTGTTATTCGAAGGTCACCGGCAAGAAATGCGAAAGCAGAGATCTTGGAGAATTCCTACAGAATGGGTTTCACCGAGGGAGAGTATGAGGCGGTCGTGACCCAAGAGAAACAAGATGACCTCAGATCACATAGAGGCATCGTCTCTACCCCCACAAATGACAGCCCATCACGGGACGACTACCTGATAGCCTTGAATGTAAGGAAAACCAGACAGTGTACTATCTAGAGCAAAATGGTCCAGCTTTCACATTTCAAAAACTCATGGCTTCCTTTTGATATTTCAGACTGACAAAACAGGCCGTCTGAAGCTGGAGACGGTAGAAGACCTTCAGAATATTCTGAAACTGAAGAAGAGGAGAAAGGAAAGGAGAGAGAAAGCTCTGAAGAAGAAGGAACCAGAACCAGAGGTCGTGGTAAGTGACATTTTTCAGTCCTAATCCCTATTGCTTGGATATCATTTTAAAATATACCCTAAATGTGCGATACTGGTAGTTTATAGTGGTATACTGTAAACAAGAGTTTACAGGCCAAGCAAGGTTCAACCAGTAGTTTACATGACAATGTTTACTAAATAAAGGTGTAATCAATATCCTCATTAAAAACATGCTTTCACCTCCACTTTGCAGCCAGTTGTTGTGGATGAGAACACATTCCTGAAAGCTGCTGTAGAGAACAAATTGCCTGTGATTGAGAAGTACCTTGAAAATGGTGGAGATCCCAACATCTGTGACCATGTAAGTAACATCTATGACAAAAAAGTGATTACTCACAATACCTTACAATAGCTAATTTTATAGTACAATAGTGAAAAGGCTAAGTGGTTAAAAATGGTTTTCCTCTCATTCAGTTTAAACGGACAGCGCTGCACCAGGCCAGCTTAAGGGGACACGTGGAGATTGTGAAAAGACTACTGGAGGCTGGGGCTTTAATTGAGAACAGAGATAAGGTATGTTTCAAAAAATGCATTTGTCATCTTAGCGCATGCAAATAAAATCTATGCTCCATGTTCCCACGTTAATGCAATCTATCGCGCTGATTTGTGGGCGATTTTGATGTGAAATGGTTCAGATACGCACAGCAAATTCGGCGTTTGACGGCCATGCTGATGTTTTCTCTGCAGCTGGAGGCAACATCTGTCCACTGGGCCTGTCGAGGGGGAAGCCTGCCAGCTCTTGAGCTGCTACTGAACCACGGGGGGAGTTTCAGCGCCAGGGACAAGGTACAAGTCATTTTAACTAAGGCTCTGCAGGTTAACAGAGGACATGATTGTGCTGCAGTTTGACTACGATTACACTTTCTCTAATCTAGCTTATTGGGTTTCTTCATTGTATTTAAGATGTTATGACTCTCAAAACTGGGTGAATAAGCACCTAGCAGAAATAAAAGCATGCTATCACTGGTGCACTGTATGATCACTGTAGAGAAAACATGGATTATGATGTTCATTTATTATTCCTTTTGATTGACAGAACTAATATTTTGTATCCATCATTTTAGCTGCGGAGTACCCCCTTGCACGTAGCAGTAAGAACCGGAAACTATGAGTGTGCCGAACATCTCATTCACTGTGGGGCAGATATCAACGCCAGAGACAGGGTAAGAAAAACACCAACAAGAGACCAGTAAAAATGTAACACTCAGATCAGATTTGCAATTACTTTCACTTGTAGTGACTGTGACTATTGCAGAGGGGAAAGTGGAACCCCAGAATTAGTTTTAAAGAGGTTTTTGCACCTGGTGGAAACTCAAATGAATTTGAGCTGTGCAGCCCAGAATGATAACTATGCTATTTCTTGGTGGAACCAAAAAGTTCTCACCCACATAATGCGGATATGCTATCAAACCTTGCAATGTGAACGTACCTCAACTTCAAAAATGACGGGACGACTCTAAATCTCGACATCCATGTCCAAACAGGATGGAGACACACCTCTGCATGATGCTGTGAGAATAAACAGATTCAAATTCATCAAACTGCTGTTGATATATGGAGCCAGTCTGAAGATCAAGAACAACGTGAGTAGTCATAAATCGCTTTACCTTAAACAGATGACACCGTGTATCTTAAAATACAAGCCATTATACTTTTAATATGGTATGGATAATATTCCTGTCATTCTCCTAAATCATATTCTTTATTCTAAGACAGTTACTTTGTTTTCATATGCAAATAAATGGTAATCCATTGATGCTGATATTAAACTGCATAAAATCTATGACCTGACAAATTATCAAGTTCCAGCTGATTACAAATAGATGAGTCACTGGTGAGGTACTCTATGACTTACGTTTTTAGAGGCCTATATCCTCTGCTAGTCAATGTTAGCAAAGAGCAGGATTAGGTTAGCAGGGAGCACAGCGCCATCTAGAGGCTAATGAATTCTATCATATATATGATGACCTAAATTATCACAAGTAAATCCTGTCAGAGATCTGTTTCAGATAATTCAGACACACTTCTCAAAACTTATTCAGAATACATTTTTCAATACTCATATGGCTTAATTACGTGTGTAAATATTTGTTTGAATTACTGTTTCCTTGAAAGAAAATGCTGTTTACACAAGATGTATGATTACTGTATTATATATATACATCTTGTCAGTGTGCAGGGTTCCCTAACTGGCTTTCAAGAGTCAGAGTTTTGATATTTTAATATTTGAAATGCTGAAATTATGTATCTGAGACACAAAAAAAAAGCAAAAATAGGAGATTGATATTCCACAACTAGTGGATCTATACTTAATTATAGGGCAAGAAAAATTAATCAAAATAATGAAAATGTTGTATTTGCTTGGTTTCAGGATGGAAAATCACCAATGGAGAGTACTCTTAAGTGGCAAAATGGAGTCAAGAACATTCTGCACACCTATGAAGAGGATTCAACCAGTCAGCCCAACTAAGGCCATGACTCGTCATCAACATTTTAATTTATTATGTATGTGTGTGGAAATATGTTAGCCGTTAGTAATTCAGATGATATTAAAAGAGCATTGCTGGTCAATGTAAAGAAGAATGTATTTGAGCCATAGGCTAGTGCTTTGGAAGCATATATTTTAGTACATTTAATGTATTTACGAAGAAATGATAACTGAATGGAAGAGGTTTCAGAAAGAGATCTGAGAGAATTCTTTTGTGTGACAAATCTGACTCCTAAAAACATTGGCAACTGGGACTCAATCAAAAGCACTTATGATCTTTAAGGGCGTATGTAATTCAATCAAAACAGACATTACGTTACCAAGTTATCTATTTTATTGGAAACAAGCAAATGTATCATTCAGAAGGGGTTTTTAATTTAATTGCATATGCCCTTTATAAAAGCTAAGTGTATTTGCTCGGCTTGTGGATTGATACCCAGAGACTGTATTCTTTCAGCATTAAGCAAGTCGCATCTGAAAAGAAGCTGCTGAAAGGAACTTTGTGAAAAGATGTTAATCCGCATTCAAAATGTGTGTTAACACAATGGACAACTGGACTGAACCGAGGACTAGGTGACAAAGTTGGTCAAGAGGATGTTGAAAAGAGATCATTGTATCAGGATATGGATTTTAAAGATGGTGAAATGTGATATACTAACTGAATGTATTGTATTTTGTAATTAATGTCATTTGTATATTTTGTCTATTATTTATGCTATTTAATTAAAGATCAACAATGCTTAATTAGAGTTTGACTTTTCGGTATTTAAAAGTTGATTTTGATATTATACACCCTAATGAAAAATCTTATTCAGATTTTGCATTTACTTCAACTTAAAAAAATATTCAAAATTTAATATACTAATAAAATTTCACAACTACCTGAATTTGCTATGGCAACCATTCCCCATCATGGTTGTTTCAAAATGACTGGTGGTGGATCGTACTCTGAATGGCAGGGTAAATATTCTGATAAACCAGCATCTACATCTAAGACCCAGTTGTTCCACCCTGGAAGGATTAAAAAAAATTTTTAGTTGGCTGATGATGTACACAACGGGCTATGACACAACAATGAAATGAGCTCATCATAACAAATGCACTATTGTGTTGGAAGTGGCAAATAAGTTTCCAGGTTGCCAGATCCTGATAATCACATCACAAGCTATTCCCCATTACAAGTATGAGATTCTATGCTGCAAACCCATACTTTTGTCTGTGTTGTATGTGCTGCTGCATTTGCCAATCCAAGAGTGGTCAGTAGCAGATTGCATTGTTCATTGTGTTGAGTTACCTACACTATACCCAAATGGGCATCATGTATACTCAAACTTTTCATGCTGTTCATGTGTGATCCTGGAATGCATGGTGATAAGAGATTGCAATACACCACATTCCTTACAGTTTACAAACATTCCAGCATGCGAATGTCACCAAAGCCATTATGCTCTTTAACTGACAAAAACCATACCTGTACAAAGGACACATGACCATACCTTCAAAACATAAAAACGTCAACCATTTCATTGTGTTAGATGGCTCTTTCACTGATCTTTTTAACAGGGGTGGTGGAAGAATGTGTGCACCTGAATGTGTTGCAGTGTGTTGCAATGTGCAATGCTTCTGTTGTTACTCACAAGGAATGTGCATGCATCCAGACCCCAGGCCTGTTGTCTCTTTGCAGTGTTAACCTGCTCTTTAAAAGCAGATCAGACTTTGACTCTGTTCTATACATTTCCACATAGGAAAACTCCCTCTGAAATTAGTAATGACTAAATCTTGGGTTCATACAACAGATGCAGATGTTTTTTTTTTTTTTTTGGAACTTGATTGAAAAAAATTTGATGTGTCTTCTGCCAGTGGTAAGTTATATCTAATATGTAAGTTTTATTGAATGGATCTTGCTGGAAGAAGAGAAAGGGTTGTACCTTCTATTAAACCAGTTTTACTAACCTTTTCTATACTAAGGCTAAACACTTTGCTTGTTGTTGAAGCGAGCATTTATAAGGTGTTCTTATTGGTGATTTGAGTTGAGACTGGCCTCGGCCCAAATACTTTCAAACAAATCTATGAGTCATTCAGAGCATCTAAATCAGATTTTTATCTGAAATAAGCAAATGAAACATGAATTACTCCTTGAGGTTGAAACTTTATCTGATTTGAAATTGATCAAACCTTTGTCTTGCCTTACTCTCTCTTTTGTTAGAATGTCCCTGAGCACATTCTAACAAGCTAAAAGGCAGCAAAGCTGTTATTCTTGATCTTTCTTCTAGACATTATCTCTGTGCTGTGCTGTCTGTTTTTTTTTTTTTGTTTTTTTTTTTATTGCTGTAGTCCTGGGTTACATTGCTCTAAATGTTATGTTTGATGTTTCCAACATATCAAATGTTTGCCATCTTCCCCATCTTTAATGTGAAGTTCTTCTGATGGTTTATTTCCACTCAAAATGTATCAATGGGGCAAAATTATACTATAATTTCAGCAGAGGGCGACAAATTACCTTTGCTGCACAAACCCATGCTGTGCAGCAGATTTGCAGAAATCCAATGCGGAAGGCTCGGTGTTCTTTAAATACGGTCAGTCACACTTTACTCTCTGCGCTTCCTGTATAATGCATCTTGCCATACACACTTTGCCAAGTTTAGTCCCTTATCAATGGTGTCAACGGTGTGTTTACCGTCTACGGTTAGAGGCCCCTCCCTTCTCTCCATGAGTAGCGTTTTCTTCTCCGGAAACACTATCATATAATCAGTCTGCGACTCGAGTCAAGGGAAGGGAGGACAGCGCAAGATGATTGGTACTCTTTGGGAACACGTGCATTCATGAAGCAGCTAAGATAGATAGTGATAAATAGCTGGTTGACAAGATAGCTACATACCTGTGTACTGTATCTACTATATGATGGGAGCCTTGCACAGCCTTGCAAAATATGGTGAATTGAAAAATTTGTGAGACTTCCTTGTAAATAGTAAGTTGCACCATAACTGGCAGATTTACAGGAAAAAAGGAAGCTGCGGCAACTGGTAGCACAGTGGGCAATGCTGTTAGCATATTACATTGTAGCTGACAGTTGACCTTGCCTCACCGTTGCCGGTCAGCTAATGTAACATTCTGGCTCGCTACACAGACGTAGCTGGCTAACCTTAGCTCGCTAGCATGAGCTAGGCGTCAGCATTGTGTCGACCTCGGAAGACCAAATGCTAACGAAGGTAGCTTAGCCAGCTAGCTACATTTTACCATGTATGCTAACGTATCTGTTAATCTTTTGCAAGTAAATAAATATTAGTTTGCTTGCTATATAGTGAATTAAGTTGCCTTGTTTCTCGATCGCTAGAGTATCTGACCGTGCCTATGTGAACTCGTAATATGTTTTGATTGTGTAATGTTATCTAGTGCTAACTTGTTGGTTTTACCATAGGATATCATGTGCTGCAAGCTAGCTCGCTTTAAGAGTATTGCCAACAAGCATTGTACAATGCTTGCAGGTTTGGTAAAAAAAAAAAAAACATACCAAACAGCCAGTTCAGTAGCTCTTCGAAATAAGTCATTCGATTCCTGCTGGCAAGCAAGCACTTCCTTGAATTGTAATGCTCTAAATGAATTAAGAATGGTCGTTGTCCGGCTAAGCTATACCCTATCGATATATCGTTAAATAATGTGAACATTATGATAGCGAGCTTAGCTGGTGGCTGTGGGGTATCTCAGATGTGTTCTGAATTTTTATATATGAATAACTTGTGTGATACACTTAAGATACGTAATATGAAGGGTATAGAAAGCCAAAGGCACGATTATGACAGGCTACTGAAGAGGGCATTTAATGAATTATATTTTCGTGTGTCAAGCGAACTGCAAACACCGTCCTGTATGCATTAGCTAGCTGTATGATCTATGACGTTACTCAACAGGGCAACCATGTAATTGAACTCAGTTGCTGCAACTGTGTCACGAAAGGTTTTGACTTACTCATCATGGATTGTTCCTAGGGTTTTTTTATTGCGGTATATATCCTTCATAATTTCTCTCTGATTTCTGTAGCTTTGTTTTTGTCTATGACGTTTAATGGTCAACCTTCAGACAGTAGCCGTAGCAACAACCCACCCTTTCTTGTCGGTCAGTATTCTGTTGTTTGTTTGTTTGTTTGTTTTAGGGTACACCCTAGGTATGGATGAATTTGGCTCCTGAACATATATTGCTACACAATGGCTACTGAGGGACAAGTTCCTGCGGCTGGTCCCCAAATGCCAAACCCAGCACAGAGAGATTACTACTTTGTTCGCTCCTTTGTGGCGGGAGGTAAGGACATTACATTGCAGGTTGCCAGCTCAATGTATTGACATTTGACCTAAACTCTATAGACCGTGACAGTATAGTAACACAGTGGTGATCTGTACAGGTAAGTAAATACAGTGGAACCACAGACATCTGGAACTCAAAGATAAGAATGCTGGTCAACTGATTAGGTGGAATTCACTATACACAATGCTAGCTTCTCATGCATGGTACATAGTATAATGTGTCGTTTGATTAATCAGTGACTTCCTGCTCCTCACCAGGTTCCTTGCTTGCCTTGGGGTCTTACCACTTGTGCCTGCAGCTTTTCTTGATTAATGATTTTGGCTTTATGCGAAACACTGAGAGGCGCTTTATTCGATATATCTCACTTATAGTGAGTTTATTCCCCTTTTGCCCTCAAAACATGATTTGCCTTCATCAGGACATGGACTCACTGAAGTGTTGGACAGAGATTGTGGCCCATGTCGATGCCAGTGCTGTCTATAGTTGTTGAAAATTGGCCTGTGGTGGATCTCTTTACAAATGTCTTGTTTCATTGCATCCCACCACTGCTCAAATGGATTAAGATCTTGTGACCAGGAAAGCCAGTGGAGCAAGGTGAATTCACTGTCATGTTCCCAGAACCATTCCTGGACAGTCCTAGCCCTGCAGCTTGGCATTATCCTGTGGAAAAAGCCCATTCATGGGTGGAGACCCTGCATACATGAAGGGATCACCTGATTTTCATATCCTGTCGCTGTACTTGTATTAAGGGACCACATCTTTCGCATCACTGTACACACTTGACAGTGGAGATTGTAGTGGTTAGCAAGCAAATTCTAAAGACCTTGAGATGCTACTTATAGTCATAGCTTGAACAAACGTGTGTCAGTAGATGTTCATGCTAGCATTTGCATGGACAGAAATCTTAATCGTAAGTGAAAAATGTGTTCTGTTTGGGGAAGATGTGTCTGGCTTTGTGACAATAGCCATGAACCTCCTTTCTTGTGAAGGTGTAGCAGGATGCTGTGCCAAATCAACCATAGCGCCCCTCGACAGAGTGAAGATCCTACTTCAGGCTCAGAACCCCCACTACAAACACCTTGGTAAGCAAATCAAGGTGCCTGTGATTATTTCCATCTCATTGCAGTTATAAAGAAATGTCAAATTTGGTCTTTTAATGATGAAAATGCATGTATCCGCCATGTATACATATGTTGGAGTAGGATATTTTTCTTGAAATAGTATATATTTTTGATTTATACATTTTAACAATTTCTAATGCCCAGGAATTTTTTGCTTTAGCATAGGAACTTAGGCAGAGTGTTGCTGTTACTTTGGTCATGTGACTCATCTCGTGTTTGCGAAATGTAGGGGTGTTTGCCACTCTCCGTGCCGTGCCAAAGAAAGAGGGCTACCTCGGCTTGTACAAAGGAAATGGCGCCATGATGGTCAGGATATTTCCTTACGGAGCCATTCAGTTTATGGCCTTTGAAAATTACAAAAAGGTAGGTGAACGTGGCATCAGAGTGCAGTTTGCCCTTTAGAGTTTTATTGCTCTGGTCTTGCTGATGTACGATTTTTCTGATGTTAGAGATAGTTTCTGGGATAAAAATAGAATCCAAGACCGTAACGGCAGCAGGTATGGTATGTGGCACACTGGACTCTGACCAATCCCAGGTAGTACAGAGTCGTAACCTTCAGAGATCTTCTTTCAAGCAGTAAAAGTAAAACAGAAGTAAATTGCATGCAATGACCTGCAAAAAGTATGCAGACTTTTGTTCAGTTTTCATACTCTATGCCATGAATTCACTTTAAAAGGAAGCAGTATTTCTGTTCCTCACTGCTCATCTTCATAACTCTCATACTCCTACTCAGGATTTTCTAAGTATTCAAATAATCTATTTTTGCTAACCTATTAGTTTGCTATTAATGAATTATACCATCAGTGGTATTATAGTCTCATAATTGTATAAATAGTCTGTTTCTTTATACAGTAATGGTGGGCCATGATTTCAGGAAAAAACTATGAAATGGTATGTAGTTGAGCAAAATTAATTTTTAAGTGTATAGGTGGTTTATATAGTATATGTTACAGTGTAATTGCCAATCAGTGTTTTTTTAATTAGACATTTTTATGAAGTTTTTATTAGGGAATTGCCGGTGACATCTTGACACTTCCTAAATGTTTGGTGGCTGAGCACAAATGATTATTTCAAAATCATATCAATGATGTAAACAAAAATATGTCTGCAGTCTGTTCTGGAGCAATACTTAGTGAGGCAACATTGTGTGCCAACCCAGACAGTGTTTTGACCTCAGTCTAGTCAAATCTCTTCAGACTTCAGTCTAGGCAAATCTCTATTCAAATTATGAATAGGGATTTTCACTTTGACAAAAACATGATTTCTGAGCAGATAGTGTCATCTACTCCAAAGAACATTGGCTAAAATTTGTTGAAAATAAAACTTTATTCTCTTTAAATGCATTTGAACAAGAGAATATGATTTTCTAGAAGTATGAAACGACGAATGCAATATTTTGCTCGTTTTTTTTGTTTATCTTGCATAAACTATTAGCTCATCTCACCTTACTAAGCCGCGGAGGGTGCAGTGCTGGATGTGCCTCTATGTGTGTGTGTGTGTGTGTGTGTGTGTGTAATCACACATTTGTTCACTGATCTGCCTTTATTGCTGATGTAATGGGGGTGCATTCTAGGAAGTCAAATGCTGGCAAAAAAGGGGGAGAAATTACTTTGCATGCTGTTTCAACTGAAACCAAGACCTTAGCTTCGATGTCACCACACTGTTCATGTTATCTTTGATGGCCGAGCTCACTTCCTTTGCCAAACTGTGGCTACTGTCTGAAAACCTACCATCTTCTGGGTGCAAGTGCTTCTGAATTCTGTTGACATCATAATTTCATCTGAAAAGTACCCAGTTCATCAAGGTCATTCACATTTGTGAAAAAAGGATACTGACATGCATATGCACAAGCAAGAGTGCAAACACAGTGTGAGTACATGAATGTATGAATATTAGATGGATATTTTAATGTACACTATTCAAATCTGCAACAGATGCTGAGTAAACGGCTTGGAATCTCTGGACACATCCACCGACTCATGGCTGGGTCTCTGGCCGGTAAGCTTCGTTTATTTATTATAATGCATGCAAAGGTGTAGAATTTCACTATTATAATGATGTAATATAATTAATTAAGATTGACTGTATTGTAATTGCAGTGATTTACACAATTAGTCTCCTAGTAATGATTGTTAGTGCTAATTATTAGATGAGCTTACCTGTGTCTGTTTTTTTCCTCTGCTAGGAATGACAGCAGTTATTTGCACTTACCCCTTGGATGTCATTCGTGCCCGGCTGGCATTTCAGGTGAAAGGGGAACACAGGTATACAGGCATCGCCAATGCCTTTCAGACCATCTACCGGAAGGTATGTACCTTTGGAGACACGTACACCTGCCCTAGTTTAACCTCTTGTCTGCTTTTGCATATTTGTTGTATTTTTATGTATTGACCCATTCATATAGCTCTTTTCAAGCAGGATGTTACAAGAGGAAAAAATGCAATACATAAAACATCAGGACAGAACAAGATAGTAACTGCAGGATAAAACATAGAGGAGAAAGAAAATAAGGCAAATGAGTATCTTTTCAGTGTGGGTGTGGTTTATTTTAAAGGAAGGAGGAGTTTCTGGATTTTACAGAGGGTTAACACCCACCATCATCGGTATGGCACCATATGCAGGTGAGAAATGACACCCCTGTGTAGAAATACTGCGATTTTATCTCACAGCACTAATGCTTGACATGTTTACATTCCAAATGTACCTTCTGATTTCATATACATATACATTCATACCAGAAACTCTTGCAACTGGCTTTTTGTAACAGTAGTTGGGTAATTGAGGAAAAAACCCATCACATGTGCGCCTCATACATTGCTTGTTTAGCTGCAGGATGACGACTGAATTGTAAGCGGTCTGTCTTTAGGGTAGGGGTACAGTCCCATATTACACAATGTCAAACTGTTTCTGAATTATGCAAAAGGTTTTACATCTTTGATGTGCAGAGCATGCAACTGCCATTTAAGGATAGTTATGTACCCATAGACAGTGACTGCATACAAGTAAGAAATGTTTAAAGACAGTTTCTTCATTGTGAAATCTGTAATAGGCTTGTCATTTTTTGTCTATTGTCGCTATAAAAAAAGTTTATGTTTATAAAAAAATTATAGGGGTTCATTGTGTAATCTAAATGAAATCTTCCTTCTGCGATGTATCATTTTCTCTTCAGAATAGCACTAATGTATTTACTTTTTCACGTTTCTGCATTGTTCTGCCCTCCCCCGCTCTTGCAGGTTTCTCTTTCTTCACCTTCGGCACCCTAAAGAGTTTGGGACTGGCCCACGCCCCAGAGCTGCTGGGACGGCCCTCCTCGGACAACCCCGACGTCTTGGTGCTGAAGACCCACGTCAACCTGCTGTGCGGCGGGTGGCAGGAGCCATCGCTCAGACCATATCGTGAGTGTGCTGAACCTTACACCGCAGACAGCACTCATAAGGGCAGACTTTATCAACCCAGTTCTGCATTTCCCAGCACTAGTACCATATTCAGAGAATATGAATCAGAAGAAAACTGTATCACATAATCGTGTAAATAGATAAACATTCCTTTTCCTCATTTTAAAGTATGTAAGGAGTTCATTCAATTTATTTTCTATAAAAAAGGAAGTGTATGTCTATTGCTCAATTGTTGCACTTTTTTTTTTTTTAATATGTTGGAAATGAAACATGAGTATATTCTGACCTGTCTTGCGAGATCCCCCCACCCTCCAGTAAAACCGTGTTTAATAATATCTGCCTCTCCTCCAGCTATCCTTTAGATGTGGCTCGTCGCAGGATGCAGCTAGGAACCGTCCTCCCAGATTCGGAAAAATGTCTGTAAGTGTCTCAACGGCAATGCCACGCTAACAATCACTTGCAGTCTCTGTTTTACTTTCACAGTGAATTTAAGACAGATGTGACCTGCCGGGTCAGAATCTGCCTGAAGGTGCACCTGACGGTTTTGGCAAACAGCAAAAAAAAAAAAAAAAAAATGGTTAAAAAAAAAAAAAAAAAAAAAAAAAATTCAAATTTTTTTTGTACAGCAATTTTGAAGATATTTGCAAACTTTGCAAAATAAAAATGTAAATATGTGGTATAAAGTTTTTGGAAATGCCTCCAGATATGAGAGAAGTTCTTATAGTTCAGTGTGTTCACTGTTTTGCTGGAGCTTCACAGAAAAAATCTGCAAAGGACAGCAAAATGAATCAGAGATGTGACTTTTCAGTTTTTCATTTGGTGAATAACAAAACACTTCAGTCTGTAGATAAAAAGTACAGAGGTTAAAATGTAAGGCTGAATTTGGAGGACAATGCAGTGATTGGTTCTTCACTCTTGGCTGGATGTTCAGCTTTGTTGTCATTTCTATCTTTGTCCACAAGATGGGCAGAAAAAAAGTGCAACAGGACTGCACACATTAAGGGTGCATTGCCAATCTGTCATAAAGATCGCCTCTTCCTTTATCTCAGTTTGATTCTGCTGTACCTCGATTTAAGCAATATTGTCATTCGTAGTAAATTTACATCACTTCATTCTAGATTAATGCAAATGTATCGTAAGAGATCTTGTCTTTAGCAAACAGTGTGAATTAAGTATAAATGGGGCTGGTCGCATGGTGGATAGTCATGAGGTGTAAAAATGGGGGAAGCTGGGCAGTGATGGTCCAGTTAATGTTCTGAAACTAGCCTCAGTTTCCTTTTGTTATGGGAAAACAATTGAATAAGAGATGATTGGTTGCTAATCTCAGATATATTAGGGGAAACTTAGTGAAATTAGTGAAACTATTAAGATCATTTTTAACTCTAAACACCTGTGGAGCTATATGCAGTATAGGGGTAGTCAATTTGAGTTTAAAAATTATATTAAAACTCTATTTGTGGAATCGTCTTTGTTAAATAACCTTGATTCCTGATTTAGTGCCCAGTGAAAGAACCCCATAGTCCACATAGACTACATTCCACTATGTACTCCCTCAAATATGGACTTAAAACCACATCCTCTGGCTCTGAGGTATTTAAAATATTTTCCGAAATGTTGCATAAACTATCCTCTGAGACATAATGGAGCAAGATTCTGCAGATAGCACATCTGTATTCTAATACCGCTAATGTAAGTTCTCCCCCCATCCCGACTTGTTTTCACAGTACTCTGACCAAGACCTTAAAGTACGTGTACGGCCAATACGGGGTGAAGAAGGGGCTGTACCGTGGCCTGTCACTGAACTACATCCGCTGTGTGCCCTCCCAGGCTGTGGCCTTCACCACGTATGAGTTCATGAAGCAGGTCTTACACCTCAACTAAGGGCGACGGGAAGATCTCGCCCTGTGCCAGGAGCGAGGCCGGCATCTCAAATTCGCTCGTAAGGCGCGGCACAGAGCGTTCGTAAACCCATTCACCACCCCCCCCAAAATAACCCGAAAGATATCCCAACCAACCACCATTCCACAGCAACCGCTCCTCTCAGCCACCGTACGTGTGTGACCCGTCTTGTCGCTGCCACATCCATTTAAGGATAGCACTATGATTACGCACTACTGATTACCGCTAAAGCTGCTGTACACTTTTAGCGGCACCCTGGCAACCATTATAATACCCGCTGTGTAGTCACCAGCTTTCTGTGCTGCTGTGCAAATTTTTCTCTGCAAAGCCCCTGATGATTTTGTCTGCAAGGGACACCATGGCAACACTCAACTGCCCCGTCAGGAAAGACATAAGCATCAAAGAATGGGGCTGGTATAGCCCAAAAACAGTCTGCCTTAACTGCTGAATGAATATGTAGCTAATTGTGTTCCTCTGTATTTACTGTATGGTAATTCATGCAATTATGACTGCTATGCGAGGTGGCTATTAAATAATGAGACTAATGCTCAAGAAAAACGTGTACTTCAAGCGATGCGTAAGAGCGAACTGAAGATGTGAGCGGATTGAAACTTTCAGGGGTTGTTTATGCTTGCCCATTGGTCAATGTATGCCATGTGGGTCACGCATACCTCATAAATTACAAGCGCTTATGTCTTGTTATTTAATAGCCACACCTTGTATATATAAGTGTAGAGGTTTAGTTTTCTATCCATCTGACGCATTTCATTAAATAATCATTTTAAAGTAATTGGAGAGTGAACTTGAATACTATGTATGTGAGAAGAGGAAAGGCATTTTCGTCATCTGCCTATAGGCTTTGAGACTTAGCAGTATTTTGTAGGTTGGGGGTGAGGAAGTGAGCACACTTGTCACATGCACATCACAGGAAGTTGAGGCCATGGGCTGTATTGTTTTCCTTCCTTTTTCTTCTAAGAACCTTGTTACGTGAAAGATGTACACATTGTCACATTATAGATCTCAAAAGGATACTTGTTGGCCGATTGTGTTATTTAAGCGATGTAAAAGATGTTTTTCCTGTGTACTCCTGTTATTGTCAACTTTAAATCTTACGACCACCCCCTTAGAAACAAGAATCAAAGTCATTATACTCCCGCATTAATTTTCAGACTTTGTTTTGAGAAGTTGGGGACACAGTATTGGATGATTAATTTAATTTATGAAATTTAAATTAAGTTTAAATTGCTATACAGCTACAAGGGTACAGGGTACTGCTATGTCATGATATAGCATTTTAAAACATTGAAAATTCAAGATTAGAGTATTTTTGTCATGGTGACCATTGAAACGATTGATGGAATAATGAAAAGTGAGTTTGATCGATTCAAAAGTAACTTGATCTCAGTCCATTTAGTAGCACAATGATTTTGAATGTTCCTTAATTTATTCTTTGTTTATTTTTTTTTTTTTTTTTTTTTGCATTTATTAGTTATGTGGAGGAAATCTTTGTCAACATGAAAACATGCAAAATGTCATAATTTTGTGTTTTCAATTCAGCTATCAAAGTGAATTTAGCAGAAAAGTGGTTTGCATGAATCCATTCTTTAAGACCATATGTTCATATGGAAATATATTGAGCCTAAGATATAATACCTGTAGATGGGACTTTTTAATATCACAGTATGGTCCCATTCCTAATTTACAGTTTGAATGGCTGAGGAATGTATCTCACTCAGTACAGTTTGCAGAGATGCAATATTGACTTTGAAGATTGATTCACAAACATTTGAACACTTTAATAGTTAGTACTCAGTGCTGGCTTATGCTATCCCAGAATGCATCCAGTTGAATCTTCCTTTCTTTCTCCCCAAATGTTATCGCCTTAATGGCAAGCAGATCTGATCTGTATCTTGGCTTAAATTATTATTCAGTCTTTCTGCCTTTACATTTTTACCATACCATAAATAGCCCCTGAAGAGCCCTATCCTACTTTCTGTCTTGCTGATATGAAATATGAATTGTCATGTAACAGAATCTCTTGCAACACATGAACAAATCCAGGTTTGCATTTGGGTACAGAATGCATTGAATGTGTTCTATTTTTCCTCTGATAAGCCTGATTCAATATAGTTTAAAGTGTCATCTGCACTGAATGTCTCATTCTGAGTAATTTGGACATGCAATGCAGAACAACAAATGTTGTAGCTGTCAATCAAATGAATCTGACCTTCTCAGAAAGTAGATGGAAAGTTTGGCTTAAGTATGAATTGCATGATTATTCATGATGCGAGTACATTTACAAACTTTTGAAATCACTTAAAACATGCACAGTGATTGCTTACAGGCTGAATGGAACGGGAAGTTTGTGTGGCTGTGATGTAATTAAAGGTATGTCTGGATGAAATACAAGTATGTAATAAAAAGACCGCAATAGACTGATGTGAAACAGGAAAGATGAACACGTCTAATGTTTGAAACAGAATTGGTTGCACTGGTGCTTTGTCATTCGTCTTTACATTTTACAGAAGTCAGCCATTTGGAGCTATTGCACCAAGCCTTTTAAACACATAAATGTGTGTAAGTAGCATTTTAGTGAATTAATTGAATGAAATGAGCTTTTGTACCTACACGGTACTTTAAATTAAGAATCAATAAATAACATAGGAGTCGACATAAAGTCTCACAACTGCCATAAACATAAGTGCAACCTCAAGATTGCATAGACTATCGACTTAGCCCTCATTTCTCCACGAAGACGCACACTTAATCAGATGCAATGTTATCTTTCTGTTTAGATGTTAACTTTGTACCAAACTGAAGACCCATCACTTTACTACTGATTGTTAGTTGTTATGGCTGTAGTGTTTCTGTGACCACAAGGTGGCAGGTTTCAGTCGGATGCATTTTATCGGCCGTTTCCATAACACCTTTTCCAGCTTGCAAAATTTTGATGCAAGTAATGCATCTGTATGAAATGTTGAAACCGGTAGTGACAGACTTGTCTGGAACTTTTTCCATCCAACCAAAGCAAAAATCAGTATAAGGAATTGTTTTGTTCCTGGAGCCTTTTCACTTGTGACATGAAACCACCTCACAGATGTTCAGAATCATTTACGATTTGTGTAATGCATTTAATGATTAATATGCCGTAGGGTAATGGCATTTCATTGTCACAGACTATTTTTATATGGATTTCTATGTGTGGGTGTGAAGTAACTGTGCCTGTGTAAAGTAATTTTGTTCTGATGTTGAATTTTACCACACAACAGCTGTTAAAAAATGTGTTCATTGATTATCCATAAATTATTGTGGAATATATTCAGGCTTCAAATGTATGTTGACAGTCCACTTTCTTTTATAGCTTCTATTTAATTATACTTTATTACTTCAAGTCCGGTATTAGTACATATATGGGAGCTTAGTCTATGTGACGTTGAAATAAATAATGATAATGAACAATTTGCCTTATTTTGTAAATTGTAATTACTTGTCATCCTGGTTTTTTGAGCTGCCTTTAAAATTGACAGGTCTTTGTGTAAAGGGTGTCTTGGTGTTCTGTACATTTCTGTTCTGTGTCAAAATACATTTTATATTGTACTGCAAGGTGTTGTCTGTCTGTTGTTATCAAACCAAGACAGGCTTAAGATAAAAACCTTTGGTTCACATCTCCCAAGGACACTAAATATGTTTTGAAGTTTGACACTAGACAAATCATGAATAGTCTGCTGACTTTATGTTCTGATGACTTTATGTATACATTTTTGAGACCTTCAAAGCCCAATTTTAACATAAGTCATTTTGTGGACTATGCCCTAATACACACAGCTATATTTCTCTTCCAAGGGTATCAAGTACAAGTGTCTATCTTATACTGGAGAAATTGTCTTGATATTGGCATAATCTCTACCATACAGGGTTTCTACTAACTGTGCATTCTGACTTTGAATGTTTGAAGTGAATTGCTCAAACACATGTACAGTAGCATTGATGTAATAGTATGGTGTGTGAGTTTATAAACAGGAAGCCCCTCGACTTCCCTGGTACACCATAACCAGAGCCTGTGTTACTCTTCAGTCATCATTTGAATATATTTTCCTGAGACGGTGTTATTCATAATATCATGTGTCATTCCTCATTTGACAGGTAAATTTCATCCAAACATAACCATTTTTTCTATAACCACATACCTCTACATGAGTCACTTAGTAATGTCACATACCCCTCTTTTCAAGACGACTTTCCCTTTTTGCAGCAGAAAAAAATGCAAAAAAAATGTTGATGAAATATTACAGTACATGGAAGGGTTGTCTTCAGCTGTCTTTTGCTTTTGGAAGGGTATGATATTAAGATTATGGTAATAAGCAATCGTGTATTTTTCAGCCTTTTCCTGCAGCAAATACCAATTGTGTTCAGAAATGTTTGAATTTATAATTTGTTAGTAGAGGTAGAGGTGTCCGTAGTCATCCTGAAATGGCAAAACAGACCATTAGCTACTTCCAGTTCTGTCCATAGCTTTTCAATAACTCGTCAGTAATGTTTTGACTGTACACAGAGACATGGACACCATGCACCAGAGATGCCAGGTTTATAGCCAGAGTCCTGAATATTCCCTGAATGATAATTCACAGTTCTGCCCCAGATATCTGAATAATTATTTTCTCTTTCAAGGATGCCCATTGTTACTGCACCAGTAGGATTATGGGTAGGGAGAGCTTTACATTGAGGAGCCGCTGAGTGGAACAAGCTGCCTGTAGATGTTATGCAAAGGTTCTACACAAATTACAGGTTTGAAGAGCATAATATTGGATGCTTAGCAATGTGTCGGCATATCAGTGCTTTTTATCTTTAATATATGAGGTCATTTTTTTTTTACTAATGCAATAATCTCTTTATCTTTGATTTGGTTAGTTGCATTGTAACTTTCCTGTTGCCCAATTTATTTTCTTTAAATAAAAGGTTTGGCTGAGCATAGCAACTCATTTTACCAGAAAGAGGACCACAACATCCTCCTCATCCTTTAGAATAAATTTATACTTGTCTTTTCTTTAACCATTTTAAGTCATGCACCATTTACCTTTGTTGTGCATGGTTTTCAAATGAGCAAATTAACAAGATCTTAATACCGACTGGCCTGAACGTAGTGAAAAATAAATTTGTGCACCTTGCACCCAACTCTTGTCAACCCTTGTACAACTCAAATTGTGGACAAGGTGTGAAAAGAGACAGCAGTTTAGATCGCACATTTTAGAGCATGCATGCCACTCTACTTCCGAATGAACTGCTGAGGTTCTAGCAGGGGATGGTTAGTCAACAAACTGAAACACATCAAAAATGAGGTTTTTGCAGAACAGATGAAATTTATTCTGTATAACAAGGTACTCTAAGTACTAACATCAAATTGGGGGAACTGGGAAATGTTGGTAACTGTGAAAGTGATGAGTTTGAATTCTTTGTAGACTGTTAAAAATTACTACTACATGTTTAATTGTGTACATAATGCTACATGGTTTTTAAAATAGGCTATACTCAGTTTCCAGGTCTAAATCTTTCATAAAATCAATCAACAATTAAACCAATTAGCAGCAGGAACTCATGTCAACAGCTCATTTCCATCACATCTCTGTATTTCACTGAGTGACAAAAGGGAAATAATTATGTAAAATTAGTGTATACTTTTGTATCAAGGGTTAATTGGCTAAATTGATGAGTCTAATCATTCTTGGGCAGCTTCATTTGAGCAGCCTGGTGTCTGCAGGTTCATGAGCAGAACAATAGTTAGCCCTGTTTCCCACCCTATGTCAATTAACCCTGTCAGGTGGTTATGGATCTAACGAAATATTATTTTCAGCCTGGTGGAGTCCCAGCAATTACATTACATTACTGTTTTATCCGATGCTTTTTTTTATCTAAAGCGACTTACAGTTGATTAGACTAACCAAGGGCCAATCCCCCCTGGGAGCTATGTGGGGTTAAGGGCCTTGCTCAGGGGCCCAACAGCAGTGGTGTTCTTGCTGTGGCTGGACTGGGACTTGAACCACCAACCTCAGAGGTCCCAAGTGGTGTTAAGGTCAGGTGTGGACTGGTACATTTGTGGTATAGTGCTATTTGTTGCCAACCAACACCCTGTCTAAAACCCCAGTCTTATTGTTGTGGTTTTGATGGTGCTATTCAGGTGCTAATATTCAGTGCAGTTACTTGGGTGAGTTACGTGCTGTGAGTTTTATATATACACAGGCACAAACAAGCCTAAAATGTGCCATTTGGGAAAGATAATGAATTGTGTTTCCTGTCATAATTGTATGGATCAGGAGGGAAAAAAATTGATATTATAATAAGATTTTCATAACACAGATGCAAATGAGTCATTCCAATAACATATGCAATCGTTGCAGGTGCAGGGAATAAGCGGGTTGATGTTTCACTTACTGCACTGCCAGGATGAGCAATAGAGTAACAATACTCTACTCCAACCCAATTACGGGCATCTACAGCCAGAGCTGTGAATGGTAGCTGTCACAAAAAATAATGGAAGCAAATCTTCAGTTTAACTTAATGAGTACCTATATTCATTGGTTTCTACCCCCTTCATCAATAGAAAACCTCACTGAGAAGCACACTCAGAGGAGACTGTGATGTATGTGTACGGTATCATCCTGGACATGTAATGTGGACATGCATTAATTTATGAGGGTATAACACTTTTAAACTGAATTGCAAATCCATTTTTAGATCAATGTGACAGTTTATGCTATAATAAACCATCCCTTACTATTCAAAGGGTTCACTGTGATGAAAACTGTTATTTGCCAATGCCTTAAAATTAAATTTTTTCTTAGGTGCAACTGGATACCTTGCTGGGGAATTCACCGTAACTCCCCAGCCCAACTAGAGTATGAGAAACAGCATAGACTTGTTACCATGAGAAACGTGACATGTTTTGCTACTTCCTCCTGAGTTCAAGAAGACCAGTGGGTGGTGAAACCACAAAAGTATATTTGTACAAAATGTTTGAATCTTGAGGTTAACTATTTGCAATGACTAGCATTCTTTAGCAGCAATGCCAATACATGTCCTTTTATCTCACGTAATACTATTTTGTCCTCTCCAGTTTGTGAAATTGAAAGTGGTGTAATTAGAATGTCACTTCTGGGATTATACTCTATTCATTTAAACATAGTTTCCGTAACAGGAGTTATATATATCTAAAGAGGAATGGAAAAAACTTTAACTGGCATAACAACCTATGATCCCTGGTAACTTCGGCCAATTGTTGCCCCACCAAATGTGGATCAGCATGGCTGGGAGTCGAACACCCCAGGTAAACACCTTACCGCATCAGCCACCTGGAGGCCCGTCTCTGAAAATGAACTTGACTGTACGCACGGCTGGATAGCTGCCTTACTGTGGCAAAAAGATACACGTGACCACTGTCAAGTGGAGACATCCCATGCAGATATCCCAAGGAATAGGTGGAGGACATGAAAGAAGAAATGTAACAGTTAGCAAAAATAGGTCCTTAGCTCAGTTATTGAAACTGCATCAAAATACAGTGGGAGTGTACCACTCCTTCAACCTGAAAAGCCTGTTGGCCTGATGTATCTGTGTATCTGATCAGTCTTTGCACATTAAATAAATGTAATAGATCAGCAGTGCCAGTGATTAATTTAAGAAGTAAAAATAACTTATATTTAACTACAAATAGGCTTATTGCACTCAACATGAGGACAAATAAAAAAAAAAAAAAAAAAAAAGAACAACACTGAGAAAATGTCAGGTTTTTTTTTAACTGTCAAACTGTAAATAGCCCCACATATTACTACTTTGCAAATCTTTCAAATCGTAATTGTAAGATGACACACTTTTTTTGGTCCTGAAATAGCTCTTTAATATGTTTAATTCTGATTTGGAATCAGATAAAACTCTAAGTCAAAAAAATATTAAGCAATAATTTTACAAATATGGCTGGAAAAGTCTCTTTTTAAAACCGTTTGATATAAAAGATTGTGAGAATAAAATGAAATGCATGAGACTATGTCCTTTTGGTATGCTAACTCAGGTTATTTAATCAATGTGTGACTTATTTCTTTCTACTGCTTGCCCTTTTGCATCAGTGACTATTGTTGAATTCCAAACAAGCACATTTACATTTGCATTTACATTTTGAGACCATGTGACCAAAATCAGCGCAGACACAGTGTAATACACATCAAAATGACATCCCAAGATCCATTTCTTCAGATGGCACAGATGTCACTACTTGATAATTGATTGTTTAAGAATATCATGTCTTATACACACTGAGAAAATGTCATTTTTAACTGTTAAATACTATTAGTTCAGATTTTTTAAAGTGTACAGTCATCTAATTTATGTTATTTTATACATTTGGATTTATTAACAAGATGGCACAGAAGGATAAATTGTTTAAGAATATCATGTCTTATAACATTTTTTATTGAAAATGTAAGGGAATGGATGAAAATTAATAACATATTGGACATACTATTTGCCTATCTATGTGTATTTGTACACCTGGATATTTGATATTTTCTGGAGTATGGTGAGGTGTCTTGCCCAAGGCTACATGCATTGCCTCTGCTGGGATTGGAACCTGCAAGCCAACATTTAAATAGTTTCATTTATTATGTTAATGAATATTGCATGCCATGTATTGTAACTGACCAGAGATCAGTATTTAAGGGAAAAAGGAGGGGGCCTCATGCTCACTGCTATAGTGCCCCCCACCCCCGCCCCCACCACAAAAAAAAAGAAAAAAACACCACAGCCCCTAAAGTTATTAATTTCCTTTATATTTTTTTTATCTTGTGCACATAAGTTATTATCGCGTGTGAACAACTTAAGATAATTATCTTAATACAAGAATATGGCACCTCTTGCTCAAGCATAGCACAGCTCTGGGGTGTGGCTCGGCTGAAAGTTCCACACGTCGGCCTGGCCTTGTTTATAGGCCTTTCGAAAAGGAAGCACTTTTACACAGATCTAATGAAGCAAACAAGGACCCTGTGTGCTTTGAGGACTTTTGCACTACTGGTTGCATTTTTCAGGGGTAGGGTGTTGGGGGATGGGGGCTAGGGCTGTCCTTTTACTGTACTGTTGAGAAGGCCTGGGCAAAGTTTAAGGGCACCAGGGCAGGGGAGGGCATTGTTCTTCAACCCGTTTCCTCAACATGCTTCCTCATCAGAAAGTCTGACGAAGAACTGCGTAAGAGCCAGAATCGCTCAGTTTCATTTATCGATTGTTTTTAATAACTGAGAGTGGAGAAGTGCAGGAGAGCTGGCCAGGCTTGCTCAGTGTTGATCTGTATGGATGGTTAAGTCTGTTATTGATGGGCTTAGACAGTCCCTGTCAGTTAAGTGTTCCAGGTTTCTTGCAGAGGGGATGGAGGCTAAGAGCCAGTCTAGGGCTCATTGTAGATTTCCAGTTCTGAACATCGGTCCACTGGGCCCTGGTTGTGGCAGGGAGGATGATGATTTGTTGGGGGGCTAAAGGATAGGAATTTTGAGAGAGATAACAAAAAGGTACTTTATACAATCTGTGATAAATTGCTGTATTGAGAACAGGTGGTGTCCCGGGTCGCAAGGTGGAAGGCTCATCTGGCTGTAGAAATGGAGTGGCGGCCATCATGGAAGCTGCTCTACAAAAACCCACTTCCAAAGCAGGTTGGAGACTTGCAGCGGAGGATCCTCCACTGTATTGTTCCAGACAATAGCACAGCAAATCCATCCGATGTCAATGTGGATAAAAAACGTCATTTTTCTTCAGCAGTACTGACGTGTTTTCGAATGTTTAGAGACTGTCCGTGGCTAAATATCCTGTTCGCTTTGGAGGGTAGAACTGTCGGGTTGGGGTTTCAGTTCTCTAAAGCGGGTTTGTGTTTGGGGTTAAGTACTCTAAGGGGAAGAAGCAGTGCACTGGTCAATTTTATTTTTGACCAGGCAAAATTGGCGATTTATAAGAGCCACAAAGCAAAGATGGAGCAGCAGGGGTGTCAGGACTGTGTCACATTTCTTGGGGTTCTGATTATCTCTCAAATAAAGTTGGAGTTTGAGCTTTATAAATGAAATGGAAACCTCATGGAATTTTGGAGTAAATGGTGCATCAGTGGGGTGTTATGTGAGTTGTGTGATGGAGAACTAGTGATAACGTGCTAGGAAGGAACTGACTGGTTTCCTGATTGCTTGTGGTTTCTGTTTTTTTCTATTGTCTGTTGGGGGGGGGTTCATGAATCTATTTATGTATTTATTTATTTATGTATTTATTTTTATTTTAGGATATAATCTAGTAGGTATGTGCTTTGTGTTCCATCATTAGGCCCTTTGTTTACTTTATGGTAAATTAAGGGGTTTTAAAAGACAAAGTTTCTCTCTCTCCATCGCTCTTCCCCTCTCTCTCTTCCCTTCCTTCTGTAGCTCTTGCTTCCACCTGACTGCTGGTGCATATTGCTTTTCCATACCGATCTTATAATCTCTGCTCAGCCCATTCTAACCCTTTTATGTTCCTGTTGGGGAAATGGATAAAAAGAATATATCATGCCCCACTTTCTTTCTTTAATTTCTTTTCTTTTCTTTTTTTTTTTTAGTCTGTTCTTTATTAGACAATTTGTTGTATAACCTCAAAGAGCACGTTATCGAAAGACAAACACCACCGTGATGTCTGTATCGGCGCTGCCTGTCAGTAGCCTGAGTTACTGCTCCCCGCTCGTAAATCTGTCCTGTCACGTCAGTCAATCATCAAGGGAGGCACATCGTCGAGAGGACGTCTTCATTTTGGAGAGGAAATAAACAAATCTAAAGGCAAAGGGGGAAAATAACCATAACCCCCCAAAGACTTAAACATATGGATAACTCCTTTGCAGAACTGCGTAAGCAATTTTTTTATCCTTTTCAGATTTCCTTGTCAGTTTAATACTATAGAATGTTCGAGTCAGAGTTAAGACTTTGCCAGACTTTTGGAAATATCCGGTTAAACCAACAACATTATTCCCTCATGATATGTTTCAATCAGGAAAGAGAGAGTTAACGACATCTTGGATGCAAGGAAATGTATCCTTGCAATTAAACCTGAATCCAAACGACCCAGAAACTGCTATGTTTTAAATATTAACTTTATGTTTGCTGTTCTGCTTCCTCTGAAAGGACTGTCTGTTTCAGCATCTGGCTCACACAGGTACAGGATGACACAGTAAGGACATAGTAAGGACACAACATGTCTTTTCCCCTCCTCCTTTTAGAAGACTTTTTTTTACATACCATGAAACTTCCTGTGCTTGACATTCCCCTTTGGGGGGTGACCTACTTTTCTTCACCATACAATGAGGGCAGGATAGTCTTTCACCTGAGGAAACCCTCTCAGAAAAGACAGGAAAAATAGTGAAAGACTGAACGGTCTGCATTTAGTTTTGCCTCAGTATCCTCGGTTTATTGTGCTTCTCATATAATGGCTCCTGAAAGAGAAAAAGGACGAGCTGAATGTGTGGGCAGCAGAATTAACTGCTTAGTCAGAGTGCACTTTGAATGGGAAAATAGGGTATACTAACAAGATGCACCTCAGAATGAACTAAACTTCAGAATAAATGTATGCCCATGTATTAAAATAGGTGGTAAAAGTAAGGAGGCCATTTATTTTTATATTCACATTTGCACTCAAAGATTAAGCTGACATCCTTATCAAAAGCGACTTAACACAGCTTGTATATTTTTTTGCACATTATCCATTTGTTCAGGCGGATATTTAATGAAGCAATTTAGGTGAATTACCTTGTTCAAGGGTACAATCACAATGGCCATACATGTGAATTTACACAACAAATACTGTATTTTTTTAATGTCCCAGTGACAAAGCAACTGGGTGTATATTACAGATGAACTGGTGTTAGCAAATTCATATCCTTACTTAACCCTGGCTGAACTTCCAAGTAGGACGTGTCTTAAATGTTATAACCTATTTCTTGGTAGTCTTTAAAAAAAAGAACTGTGGGAACTATGTAATAGTGACACACTTCACTTTATGAAATAATACTTGAAGGGGACCTCTGTGTGGCTCACACCAATAACCTTTGGACAGGAAGCAGATGTGAGCCCTACAGCTGAGAACAGGCATGGACATGCTGCAAGATCAACTGGTGCTTGGGATTGAAAGGTGTGAAGGGACGAGGAACCACCTACAGCATGCAGAACTGGAGTCTGACTGGAGTGACCGGGGTATAGGTCAAGACTATTGCCTGGAAGTTAGGTGGAGAAGGTGCCCCTGCTGCCTGGAAAACAAGCACATGCGCCTTAAAGTGGATACAACGGGCAGCTAATACAGGCTGCCAAGCAGTGGGCAGACATGGGGAGGATAGGTTTAGGTTTGGGTTTAGGTTTATTATTAGTCACAGACTGAGTTCACACACCAATTTACAATCAAACATTAAAAGCACAATTTTACAAGAAAAAAAGGAGACAACATTGATTTATATTGAGGACATCTAATATGAAGAAAAAAATTAAACTGTGAAATGTAAGGAGTTTGAAAACTTGACTCGTAACGTATGGTTATTGATCATTCATGTGAGGTGGTTATTGATCATTCATGTGAGGTAAGGGACTTTCTCTTCCAAATGCATACAAAATCAAGCAAATATTGCAATTGACAAAAAGCAGAAACTGGTTTACCTTAAATTTCACTCATTCATCACATTCCTAGCCATTTTCGCTGGCTTGTCACCACTGGCATTGTTTGCTGAACATTTTGGACCTATAATACATTTTTTCCCAAAGTCTTTCAAATGCCACAGACCTAACATGAAGCGTTTAACTATAACCTTGCTGTTGGGGAAATTTTGACAACATGTCCAACTGAGCAGCATTCTGTCAAAGCTCTGATCAAATTTAGCATCCGAATCCACAAAAATATCTTATCTGCAGACAAGAAAAAAACTCATTATATGGCAGGCTGTTTACTGTATATGGGGGAAAAAGATTTCTCCACTACTAATTAACAACGAGTGAGAAAACAGCATCAACCTCATTTTCTTAATCTTGAACCTTCTGAAAAAGTACAAGGCAATGTGAATTCCACCTAATGATGGTGGTACTGAGTTTCAATGACCCAAAAATGGGTGGGGTTACTATATATATGAGTGACTCTGTAATCTGGACCAGTGGTGACATAAGGATAAAAAAAAAATTTTGATTGGTTCAAACAAGTCAATGATTGACAGCTGAGCATCACTCCACCCAAAGTGGGTTTCATGAAGCTTTATTTTAGCCATGTCTAGTTCCACCATACTGAACTTACAAAATACAAGTTTGATGTGGTTAAAAACCTCGCAATATTCCATCATAATACATTTTTATACAATATGAATGTGTTTAGAAGGGAGATATTATTAAGTTAAGAGAAGGAAGAGAAAGGCAAATAGGAATGAAGGTGACGATGGAGAAGGGGGCGTTAAACAAGTGCCTTCAGACCCCGAATACTTTAAAACAATGATTTGAATTCTTAAATTCTTTTCTAACAGTGCTCCGTGAGACCTCATTAAATAAAACATTTGTAAATGATGGCTGGGCCAGTTCATGAGTTTTTTTTTTTGGTACTCCGATGACCACTGAATTCACTTCATCCTTGTGTTGGAGAGTGCAAAGGCAGGGTGCTCGAGCATACCACATAACGTTGCTAGTTTACAATATCGTATCGCATCATCTGCTAGCTATTTGTTCACTCATTTGCATAGGCTGTGGTCTTCATGCAAAGGGACAGAGAGGTGGGGGGAGACAGAGAGCAAGAGAGAGAGTGCAAGGAAAGAGGAAATAACTTTTTTGGTTCAGCAGGCTTAAATTGTTGAAACAGGTGAAATCTGTTGCAAAAACGTGGGGTTTCTCTGAAGTTTTTCTTCAGTCATCTGCGGCGTCTTGTTGCTGAACCGCAATGCCGCGCTATACCGTGACTGTAGCCACCGGTAGCCAGTGGTTTGCCGGTACCGATGATTATATTTACCTCACCTTGGTAGGAACGGAGAGGTGCAGCGAGAAGACTTTGCTGGATAAGCCGCTGTACAATGACTTCGAGAGAGGCGCGGTAAGAATCTCTCATTCTTCTCTCAATTGCAAACCATCAGTCTACCTCGTCAACTGTTTATTTCGAACAAATTAATAAGAAAACGTTACAGATACACACCCACAGCCTTAAAACTGTAATAAATATACCGAAGGCAGAGCAAACTGTGGGCATGCTAATTTGATTTGTATTAGGCTATATGATTGTTTAGGAGTTGGACGGCATCTGTTGGAATGTCTATATAGACTCTTGTGTCAGACTGTTAAAGCGATTAGACTTTTTTAAAGCGGCGCACGATTGTAACAGCACAAACATTAACTACCAATTTAATGTGATTTAATTTATTCGGAGAAAAAGAGACTAGATATTCTAAATTTATGACAGATGACATGAATAAATAATACTGCAATAGCCATACTTATAGTAATCTTAATATGATCTAATCTAAATGGGCAGACCGCGCATTATAGAACTGGATAAGAAGTAGTGCAGATTAGATTGCATAGTAAAGTAGGTTGCTGAAACCTGGATGTTGAACTTGCACAGGATAATAAGGTTGTAATTACATGTGGAATCTGAGCATTAAATATTTACAGAATTTGGTATTTTGAGAACTCAGATTGTCGCATGTCTCATTGATTTTTTCTCAGAGTTTTTAATATAAGCATTATCAATTACATTTATTAAAAGGGTGTACGCACTTGCCTATTCCCCTGACTGTTTGGACAGTGCACTAACGTTAAGCAGAAGCACAATTTAAGTTTAGCTTTCTTTCAACTCCTACTTCCCTTCCCACATCATAGTTTGTGTCTAGTTTGGTCATTACAATCGATGCAAACTTCTCAAAATGGTTCAAAATAGAATCTATCTTGTCTGTAACGTCTTCAGCATGCCAAAAACTTTCTTTACAAGGTCGCCATTTAGTAATCTTCCATATGCGGATGCCTTTTGTCTGTCCATAAATAAAGGCAATGAAAAAGGACGTTACTAATACAAATAGTTTACAAGCAAGTCAGCTAACACTACGGTTTGGGTGCATGCTTGAGAAAGAGGAAATTAGCCTCCCCGAGTAGTCGCCGTACAGTCTAAATAGAATTGGAGAAATGTTGCATTGCAAGTTGTGATGAAAGGTGTGAGGAAATTAGGGCGGCTGTCTAAACACACAAAGATTGTTCATCAAGCTAAAGCTGTTAAAATGCCCATTAAGATAATGCTGAGAGGCTTTCTCTGTTATGATGGGTTTTCAGTGTGAAGTAGTTATAAGAAATACTTTTTCATTTTGTCATGGATACCAAAATTAGCGCAAGGAAAACTTTTTCACACGGAGAATACCACTGACTGCCCCTTCCAGAGAACTTAGAATATGATTGCTTGTGCTAAGTAAAAGTAATTGAATTTGAATCTTTAATTTCATTTCAACCTTATTTTAACTCTTAAGAGATTCATGCAAAATACAAATGAATGCATGACTACAACTGATGCTGATGTCTAGGCGCTAAATATTCGCAGTGACTGCAGAGAGGAATTAAAATGAAGCTGCAAATATCTTTTACTCGATGCACGCATTTTGCTTGCAGATTTGGGCTACTGAGGGATCGATTTTGTGATGTCATGAAAGCTGTGCATCACCAATTTAAAGTGCTTCCAGCATTGCCGATGAATAAATACATCAAATTACATATCAAACGCATTAATATATTTTGGTCGCTAGTAGCTATCACTGTTTTAGTTCCTACATCATGCTGCTTCATCGAAAACTCGGAAAATTACCCCCCACGTTTAATTCGTTTAGTTCTGATTGGCTGGAAGACTGTCTGGTTACACTAAATTCATGTAACCAGACACCAGTGAAGTAGTTCTAGGCAAGAGTAGTTCCAACCTCATCTACGTTATCTACGACCATCTGAGGTTCATTTCCGGCCTGGCTGTCATAGCAGTCACCATTGCAGAGTTATCATAGCAGCAAGTTATAATAGTTGTTTATTAATAACACCAGAGCAAAACACTACATCTGCAGTTAAAAAAATAATCATAATGTCACACATTAAATTAACCATACACCTTGGTATGCATTATCCCTTACAGGTCAATTAATAAATGTAATACATTAATGAAGTTGCTATCTGCAACCTCTACCACTCCGACAAATGACCTCAGCGTGAAACTTTTGTCCGACTTCAGGTGGATTCGTATGATGTCAGTGTCTCTGAGAATCTTGGGGAAATCATGCTTGTGAAGATCGAAAAAAGAAAGTACTGGGTGCAAGACGACTGGTACTGCAAGTACATCACAGTGAAGACCCCATGTGGAGACTATGTTGAGTTCCCCTGTTTCAGATGGGTGGTCGATGACAAGGAGATCGTCCTCAGAGATGGCCGGGGTATGTGTTTGTCATCACAGAGTGTATCACTGTCCTGTCCGCACCCTGGACAGTCATTTTGTTTGCAGGTTCTGCATGGCTTCTGACTTGAGTACCCAGCCAGTGAATTGGCTGGCTTGAGTCAGAGTCCTGTATCCGGCTGAGTACCTGCTCTTTATTTTTCTTTATAAGTGAACCAGGAAATGAAAAAAGGGGAAAAAAAGTGTTACTAGTGACATTTTGTGGCCTTTTTTCATGTCCTGGTTCCTGGTTCTAGAACACTCATTCCGCCATTAATGCTGAGATGAGGAGTGCACTACTATGATGTGTAAATTGCTATAGCATTGCTCACTAAGACAGAATTTGAGCCGGCAGGATATTTCATGTTTTACCATGCAATAGTGCCTCCCCTGGTGAAATGGGAACCAGGCTGTAGAAGCATGGGTTTATGCTTATGTGTTCGCCAATAATTTTGTGAAGAACACGGAAATGGTGGACCAGGTCTGCAATAATGGGATTACGATCAGTCATTTCAGAACGGGTGAGAAGTTGGGGAAAAAAGTGATGGTAAAATTCAGAGGTTGTTTTTTATTTGTGATGCAGCACGGCTGCCGCAGGATGAGAAAACCAGACTGGCCAAACAGCATAGACTCAGAGAGCTGGAGACAAGACAGAAGCTGTACAGGTAGGACTGTGACATCATGTAAGCGAATGTAGTAGAATCTCAGAAATGAAACTGATGGCTTTGATACCAGCTGATGTCATGTAAACCTGAAAGTAGCATTCTAATGATTCCTTTTTAAATAGGGATGTGTTGGGTTGTATGCATTCTGTCTGAAGAGTTCCGTTTGTCTCATTTTTCCATGTAAAACCACATGTTTCGCAATGTTTCGATTTCCGAGCAAAGACACCACAAGTATCGATTTGAGTGAGTTCACTAATCATCATGTATATCAAAGGATACAAGCTGCTGATATTGATCTCTCACAAATACCACAAGATCAAAAATATAGGAAAGCGTCAAGACACTTATGAGGCCTGGAAAATGTAGGTTACATCACGCGGTTTATATCAGAGATGCTTGAGCTTCAAACACAACTGATCCAGCGAGGGTAATGACCAGGGCTTTGGAATTTACTCTTGATTTAGGTTTGATTAAAGACCAACCTCGTTAGAGTTCATTGCTAAGTGACCATGTTCTCTCCTTGCCCATTTTAAGATGGAGGGAGTGGCACCCTGGGTTTCCGATGAGTATCGACGCCAACGCGCACAAAGATCTTCCCCGGGACATCCAGTTTGACAGTGAGAAAGGAGTGGACTTTGTCCTCAACTACAGTAAGGCGTGAGTATGGAGGCGTGAACATTCACTGTGATGTCTAGCACTGGCTTTGGAGATTATGCTGGTCTACTTTGTTGCCATCCCTATCTATATACGAAGTCATACCTGTCCAGGCACAGCATTTTGTTTCTAGTATTCACTTCTGGGTTTCTTACACCAATCCCCAAATAAACAAATATCATATGAAACAAAACAGGAAACTGAATACATTATTTCGAGATTTTCCCGTTCAATCCACTGGGATATTAATGTCTTATTGCATTTCTTATTTTTATTTTATCTGATACTTATTATCATTTGTATCAGAGATGCTCTTTAGTAATGTAAACTGCCTTCACTTTAATATTTTCTATCTAATTATGTGAAATAGTGTCATGTTAATATGATGGACAGATTTCATTGAGGTGATGGAAACCAGTGAAATACTGGAATGTTACAAACTAGTTCTTATATTCTGTGTTTCTTCTGGGAGTTCTGATTTTCTTTGTTGTATAAAATGTTATTGTCATATTTTTTGGATATGATACCATGATATATGTTGTTCAAAAGAATAAATGGATCTGGAAATACATCGGCCCTCATAGGAGTTAAAGTCTTCTGAGACAGTGTAGGCAGCTGGCTTCTCTTTTCCATCTGAAGGACCATCAAGAAATGGACTAAATACATTAAATTAAAGAGGTCAGGAGCATCAACACCATGTCCTTTGGTGCTCAAACAACACAGAAGTCTGAGTCTCAGCATGAAAGACAAAGATATTATCCAAAACAGCTCCACTAATGCAAAAGCAACTGCTCTGGTGAGATTGTCAAAATGGAGGCTTGAAATGATCATTAAGAAGCTGTTTGTGTTTAAGTAGGCCAGAGACTGACTGAAAAGATGGTGACAAAATTAGGATCTGTGTGCTCTGAGGTTTGCACTGTCAATGTAGGCGCGGTGATATTTGTTAAAGTTGAGAAATGCAGCAGACATGACTAAGCATAATCTTTTTAATCTTTTTTTTTTTTTTAGAAATTAATCATGTTGCCCTTACTTGTCAGTGTCACAATTGAACTGGAGTCCTTTTTGCTCATAATTTTACTTACTTCTACCCCTGTTATCAACTTAAAAATATTATGCTATCGTCATTTTAGATAAAAATATTCTTTATAATTTGTTTTTGTTTATTAATGAGTAATTAAATGAAAATTGAGAATCCGGTGATATGTTTTAAAGCTTGAAGAATGCACGGACCAAACAGAAGAAGCTCAAGATGATAAGATGCCAGCATTCAGTGTGGACTGAAAGATAAACTGAATGTGAATGTTGAATATGACGATCTGCTGCAGTATATGAATACATAGGTATTACCTAGATAAAACATAGGTTCTGTTCTTCTCTCGGCAGCATCGAGAACCTCTACGTAAACCGGTTCATGCACATGTTTCAGTCCTCCTGGAGCGACTTTGCTGACTTTGAGCGGATATTTGTGAGGATCAGCAACACGATCTCAGGTTGGAGCCTCTCCTTTCCTCGGCTGCATCGAACTGTATTTTCCGTTATGTCTTTTTAATTTTAGCTTTGTGAAATATTAAAATATCATTGAATATATGCAATATACAACACACACAGTAGGGTCAAAGCATTATCATCTCCTCATTACTTACATATGATGTACATTCCTGTAATTCACTGCAGCAATGAAAAGATGTTTACAAAAACAAGACGCCATAGCCTCCACATTGTTATCACTTGATAATACTCAGATAGTATTTATAAAACTAATCTTTGAGTGCACTAGCTGTGGCTATCCATCTTGTTAATTTTCCTAAAATTGTACTTTTTAAGCGATTGCACCAAGACATGTCAGTTTGTCCAGTTATGATTGTGTTTAGCATTTTAAAAGCCGTTTAAATGTGATTAAGCCGTAATCTAAAGGTTTTCCTTTTGCATCGGAGTTTGAAATGAATTAGATATGATTAAAATAGTAGGCTACTTCCTGGTTTGTACCTGCACAGAGTTCAGATTGTGAGATTCAAGCACATGTGTGCGTGTGTTACCATCAAGATAAGCCTGATGCAATACCACAAATAGTAAAAATGTCACCGTCTTCTTCTGCACGCACATGCACAAAACTGGAAGAGCAGAAAGACTTGAGCCAGTAATGGTTTGTATTAGGGAAATGAAACTGGAAGTCGGTGGCATGCAACCTTCTGAGGTTTAGCTCTTCCAAGTATTTGCTCCGAAAAGAATTTGAGATTGAAAATATTAGAAATTATGATCAAATATTGGTATGTTTGCATGAGCCAGACAGGTTTCGATAACTATTCTTATCTCAGGAAGTTGCTGATTCTCTCCCTGAAAGACACATTGAAGTAAAAGCGTCTGTTAAATGACAAGGAAAAACCAGCGGATGAGCTGCTGTTTTCTTCATATTCCATGACATATTCTTCCGAATGATGATTTCTGCCTGTTGACTAAAGCTGTTGTAAGATTCATGTGAAGGTTGTTTTTATCGAACTCACATCTAGTCTCACAGCCAGTGGTCACATAGGTTGTACGTTCATGTGCGTCATAGAGAGAGGATCATCTTATTGATTCAGGGTAATGTGTCGGGTTGCCAGAGTACGTGATGCAGCACTGGCAGGAGGATTTCATGTTTGGATACCAGTATCTGAACGGATGCAACCCCGTCATCATCCGGAAGTGCACCGAGATACCCGAAAAATTCCCTGTCACCCACGAGATGGTCGAGTTCTGCCTGGAGAGAGACCTCACGTTGGAGGAGGAGGTCAAGGCGAGTTGTCGGATTTCTTATATTGGACGTTTGTGTGCCAACAATTCTCGCCAAATACTTTGAAATATTTTCTCAACCTTTACCTGAACCAAAACATAATCCTTGTGTTCTGCCATGAGTAAAAGCTGACCAATGTGACTTTTTCCATGTAAAACAGTTAATTGCTTTATCAGTCTAAATTTTGGAATGGGGCTGTGCAAGAGTAGGTTGACCTATCCCCTCTGTCTGTTTGAAACCCCGTAGAAATGTTTTCTTTTTCAGTACAACTTCTGTTGCCAAATGAAACCGGACAGTGACTCAAAATCTTCTCTGTGCACAGGAAATGGTTAATTTTATACATTGAGCGTAGCTGCAAAATACAACTTTGAGAGGAAAGAGAAAGCACTGTCACAGTGAATGAAAGAATCACTACCAACGTGGCAGATTCTGCAGCTACATGTAGATTATGAAGTTACAGTGTACAGCTATAGGAACAAATGTTAGCTGATTCACAGTTAGCTACAATGTTACTTACTATGTGCCTATGTACAGTATGGAGGGGGTCAGGAATTCTAATGGTAAATGAAAGGTCTTTGACCTTTCTGTGTCTTCCTGTTCGTGTCCTGTGCAGGCGGGAAACATTTTCATTGCAGACTACGAGATCATGGAGAACATCACGCCCAACAGCACGGACCCCTGCACGCTGCAGTATTTGGCTGCACCGATTTGTCTGCTGTACAAGAACACTCAAAACAAAGTGCTCCCAATCGCTATTCAGGTATTTCGGTCACAGCTGTATGTAACAGGTTGAATGGTCACATATGCTGTCATCAAAAACATTGTCATTATCAGTCAATAGCAATGTAAGGCTTTAAGCTTTTTTAAAAGAGATAAATGATTTTATTTTTCAGACATTTATGGGTAATTGAGTTTTGCTTTACATTTTGAAAATTTGGAACATGCCTTCAAATAATGAATATAGTCACTATATCATTATCAAAACAAAACACTGATTTAGCCCAAACTATTGTGAAGACGTTTGAAAGTTTTTTTGCATAAAAAATGGCTTGAGGGCCTATGGGTGGCTCAATTAGAATATGTTCGTTTGTTCATGAGTTTGAATGTTTGAATCCCAGCCGTGACATTTACCAGCAATGGACAGAAGTCTGCACTGACAAGATGACAACTGGCCCAGCCTCACTGGGGAATAATAGGGGTTAAGCCAGTTAAATTCACTCTAAAGCTGCTACTCCTGGGCAGCCAGGCGGATACAGGTGCAGAAACTGAATGCACACTGACTTTGTCATCTTCTGATGTCATGGTGTAACGTGCTACAGCTTCATCCTCCTGATGTCGCAGAGAGAAGGTTACTTTGACAAAATCAACATGTTGGATAGGTTAGGGGAAAAATGTGAATAAAAGAAGGATCATTAGCTGTAAGAAAATTGCTTTGGTTTTTGACAGCTGCAACAAACTCCAGGGGAGAACATTCCCATTTTTCTGCCGAGCGATGAGAAGTACGACTGGATGATGGCCAAGATCTGGGTGCGATCGTCCGACTTTCATGTCCACCAGACTGTCACCCACCTCCTGCGGACCCACCTGATTTCCGAGGTTTTTGGGATCGCCATGTTCCGCCAGCTCCCAGCTGTCCATCCCGTGTACAAGGTAGATTGCTGTGCTTTTCTGGTCTTCCTGCTTCACTGGATAAATTATTACTGAGAAAGTTCAGTCAATATTAATCCAATGGAAATGGAAAGATGATATTCTGTGTTCTGTCCCTTGTGGCCATTTTTGTTAATTATCTGTTGTCTGTGTTTTAATAATATGCTATAAATTGGTCTTTATTGTTATGTAATGTTCAATCCTACCTCTTCTTTTGTTCATAGCTGCTCCTGCCCCACATCCGCTTCACCATTGCCATCAACACCAAAGCAAGAGAGCAGCTCATCTGCGAGTGTGGCCTCTTCGATAAGGTGGGTCGAGTTTGAGAAGAGGAAGTGGTCGCATTGACAGGCTCGGTCATACTGCTGATGCCCCCTACCCCCCCTTTGCTCGCAGGTGATGACTGGATGGAATGGAATCCGCCCCTAGCGGTTGTGTTTTTCCAGATGGCTAGCGTTATATGGATACGCCATCGCAAAATGTAATTGCCTAAAGTTACTCAGATTGGAATGTTCTATGTTTTACAGCCTATAGCGTGTAATTTGCAGTAACTCTTTCACTCTTCTTCAAGTGCTTACTTGTCCGGAACGTGTCAGTCAAATGACTGTGAGGGACAGTTTTAGGTAGATGCCTTAGTGCCTTAGTTACAGTGAGAGTCGTAGTCCATCTCCTTTCTCATAGTTTAATTTGAGTTATTATGAAAGCACGAGACCTTTTATTACATTGATATATCAATATGTAGACTTCTAGTGTGGCTGTCGTGGGAAAGACAGTTTTGGTGATTAACGAAATGGTGGCCGTGCCTCTGTGTAATGAAACCAGCTCAAACGATTTTGCCCCAAGTGACCGAAACCAGCTGTGAACTATCTGGTCTGTACTGTGGCCTTTCCAGGGATTTCCAGCAAGTGGAATCGGAGAATTGAATTTGTGCAACAATGAGGTTTTCTCTGGAAACAGTTTAAAGTCCCGTGGGTAAGACTCCCACATATACTGCACCCTTGGTGATTGCACAGAATGTATTTCTGTTGAGTGTTTGTGTGCTTATCAGCCGTGGTCTGGCCGGGCCCAGAAATCCCCTAGGACCAGAGCAGGGCAAATTGTGTTTCTCTCTGGACAGGGCCCTTAAATTCATAGAAATGTCCCAGTAGAGCTCATATATGCCATTTATTCATTTATATTCAAAGCATGTTGTATTTTCCCAGAAGCGCGTTCACCATATCAAGTGCTTCTGTGAAAGACTGCATCACACATACATTCTTAGCTTTTGCTGGGGAAAAGTGCATGATAGTTCTTGCTTTGCATAATGTTTTATCTCACACTTTACAAGATGTTTTGGTGTTGGCTGGGGTACTTGCTGACAGTGCCAGCAAATTATTTCTCTTTGGAGCCACCTAAACCAACACCATGACAACGCTGTTTAATCATGAGCACTAGTAGGTTCACATAATGGCGTCCTGAACATCGTATGCAAATGGTGAAACTAAACAACCGTAAACTGCTAAAATTAATTAATTTGTGCTTGAAATCCAAGATAAAAACCAATCAAAGTCAATATTAGCCATTTTCACTGTGACATTTTGGGGGATAGTTTGAAAAACATTTTTCATGCTGTTGCATGAACACATGGACAGACCCTGGAAGCAGTTTGTTCAGAAATAAAAAAAACCCTGTATATTTTGACTGTATGACTATGTTTTGAAGCTGAAAAATGTTATATGCGAAAGGTAAAGCTATAAGTTTAAAGGATTGCAGCTTTTGAGTCTGGTCCAATACATGCCCACGCTTGTCAATGGCATTATTCTTTGCATTTCAGTAGCACTTATTTAATTGTCTGTGTGTTTGGCATCTTAATAAATAACAATTAAGAATACCACTGGCCCATGTGTGTTCAGAGGATGGTCTGTTGTACCCTGTCATGTGACCAGTGGTGTCACCACCACACACCTGGGTGATGCGCTTGCCTAAATTTGCAGGCCAACGGGACAGGTGGAGGAGGCCACGTTGAGCTGGTGCAGAGAGCGATGAAGACATTCACATACCGGTCCCTGATTTTTCCGGAAGCCATAAAGGCCAGAGGAATGGACAGCAAAGAGGAACTCCCTCACTACTTCTACCGAGATGATGGAAATAAGGTGTGGGAGGCCGTGAAGAGGTAATGCGATCGCCACCGATTACATGCTAATGAGTGTTTACTCTTTCGGCAGACATGGAAGTTGCACACACAATATATTGATATTATGAATTATCATGATTAACACAGGGGTAGCATCCATACATCTAAAGCAGTTACTGTTACTAACAAGCACCATGAATTAGTGGTGAATTTAAAAAAATAATTTTGGAGAATTTGGTCATACAGATCCCTATAAATATATTTATAACCTTCCACAGTTCTCACGTCATGATACGTTTCATTCTTTTTTCATACTAAAATTGAAATGTGAAATATCTTCCCCACACACAGATAACAAATGATGTAAAATCGTGCAAAGGTCTGCATACTTTTGCGAGACACTCTCTTGCACTCTCTGTTGAGTCTTATATTTCTTGATGAATTGATAAAGCAGTAGCGCTGCTGACTTTTTTAAAAATCTTTTTTTGTATATACATATTTTTGGGGGTTTTGGAGGATGATATTTCTGGATGAGGTGATAAAGAAACAAATAGACTGTTTCCATAGTTCTGATCATGAAAACTCCAGTCATAACTTTTCACCTTCTATTTCATGAAGAATTGATGTAACACAGCATTCACCAACATCATTTCTCAGAATATGTAAATATTTTTTTTAATTTGTAAATGTGTCTGTACAGGTTTTGTGGAACGTTGCAGCATTTTGTTGTGCTTATTGAGTTTTTGAAATAGAAAGTATAGTTGCACTCGGTCAAATAGTTGTAATCAGGTGCGCGAAAGTGCAAGTGAGTTACAAACTAGACAGGAGGCGGGGAGCAAACGTTTCAGCCCATGGCTATCCTCAGAGTGTGCGGATAGCATTTTTCTATTCGCTTATTGAGTTTTTTTCCATTATTTTATACATTGTCGCCATTAGAATTCTAGAGTTCCCTGAAGGTTGTTGTATCTGTGAATACTGCTCTGAATTGAAGGCTAGCACATAAGGACATCTGTTTCAAACTTAAAAACACATTTTTCAATTATATTCAAGGAATAGTAATGTTTCAAGTTTGAAGAACAGAGTAGAGTTTGAAGGAATAATGTTGCATAAGGGCAGTTAACGAAATGACACATTGTGCGTTGTGGTTTTATTCAAACTCTAGTTGTCACTCATTTTCCGGAAGTGATTTGCCTACTCATTGCATTTTAATTCAGTGATTCTAATAAAGGGCTCAGGGTTGCAGCATTGCTTTAGGTTGAGCACTGATGGAATACATCTCAAATGATGTCAGTACAACAAATAATATGTCAGTTTTGTGTTGGTAAGAACTTTGTTTATCATCCAATCCGTTTGAGTGATAATACTGCACATTGGAATCAGTTAGTAAAAGGTTCAGACTGGTGGAAGCATACAGCTACAAAATACAGCTACAAAACAGTTGCATGTATCACATCGGGAAAGTTATGTGAGCTAGACAGTCATGAGTGCATGAGTCAGGGTGAGTGTTGCTTTGCAAATTTGAGTTCACTGGTGGGGTCAGCTGATTTTCAGATAGCACTTTAATGTCAGTATCTTCTCACTGCATCGTCAAACCCTGTGGGGATGGCTTGTGTCTTCACAGCTTCGCGGAAGACGTTGTGAACATCTACTATGAGAGCGACGAGGTGGTTCAGAAGGACGAAGAGGTTCAGGCCTTTGTCAAAGACGTGTGCAGCTTCGGAATGCAGGACCTCGACTACTGCGGTGAATTATCATTTCATTTCAAGTAATGGACTCTGTAATGAATTAATGAAGCCTGTAGTCTAGTGGCTAAGGTACATGACTGGGACCCCAGTGGTTGGTGGTTCAAGCCCTGGTCTAGCTACAGCAAGAACACCATTGCCGTTGGGCCCTTGAGCAAGGCCCTTAACCCCACATTGTTCCCAGGGGGGACTGGCCATTGGTCAGCATAATCAACTGTAAGTCACTTTGGATAAAAATGTCAGCTAAGTGACTGTAATGAAGTATAAATGGCATTGTGCTGAATTGAAGGGAATTTTCATGATTTTGAAAAGAGAAAGGAAATGGAAGAAGTCAGATGCCCACATAGCAGATTTTCCCCATCATTCCTGGTCAAATAATTCAGTAATTTAGCTAAACTGTGATCACATAAACAATTGGGGTAGTTAAATAAATAAGTGCAAATGAAAGAACATATAAAGATCTTTTCTCTCATCTGTCTTAACTTATACTAGATTCTAAACTAGATACTTGTTTCAAAATCCTAGGAGGTTTTTATATAGGTTTTTCTCCCTCAAAATCTTAGATCTTAGGCACAAAGGATTAGGTCCCAACAAAGTCTTGAATGTATCAGATTGACAGGTGTTGTGATGACATCACACAGGTTGTGACATCAACCTCATGTGACTTGTGACAACAGAGGTGCACTACAGAACCCCAAGGGCATGTTCATTACATGAAAGTGCACTTAATCAAATGGTGGGGAAGGCTAAGAGATCCAGATATAGATGTGAGAAACAGAGAAGCTGTAGCTAAAGTAACTTCCTGTTTTCCTCCTCATCTTTTGGGCCGGGACTAGCTGACATATCGATCTTTCACAACAGGGCTGGCTAATGGAGGGCAGCCAGTTCTCATTGGTTGAATTATCCACCCAATTAGTGAGTGGATTATTCTTCCCTTTGGATCCTTTGAGTTTCCATCCAACTGCCCAGGTGCAGAATGCACTGGGAATTA
Source organism: Albula goreensis (assembly GCA_022829145.1). Classification (NCBI taxonomy): domain Eukaryota; kingdom Metazoa; phylum Chordata; class Actinopteri; order Albuliformes; family Albulidae; genus Albula; species Albula goreensis. Next base: position 12,059,667 of record CM040750.1, read on the forward strand.
GGATGCATGACAGGAGAGAGAGAGAGGAAAAGAGGGAGAGATGGAGGAAGAGAGAGAGAGACCAGGGCAGCCACATGAAGCACTTGTAGGTTCCACAGCTTTAGTGAATTTCCGGCAACAGGAGAAAACTAGTATGCAAATTTGATCGACATGACTCGGTAATAACAAACGTATCAGGTCATTTTATCTATATTAGACCTTTTTATTTTAGTGTTTCTCAAAACCCTGCCAAGCACACTAATTCCTCATGAGTTCAAATCTGTTAACTCTCCCAACAGAGTTTCCCAAATGTCTGAAGACGCGTGAGCAGCTTATCGAGTATCTTACGGTTGTGATCTTCACTGCTTCCGCACAGCACGCTGCCGTCAACTTCGGTCAGGTAGGCCTTCACCACCTCACTGAAATGCCCAGACGGACATTCGTGAAGTCACAAAGCCACTCACTTTCATAGTTTTGGTATATAATATCAATAATATATCCCTCATACAAAAACTCTGTTCTCTTTGCTGTGTGAAGGACTTTCTGGTGTATAGTACATCCACATAGAACATCTAAATCCCCAAAGCCTAAATTTGTTTGAACAGGAAGACAAACATAGTATTCTTAATGAACTATATGTACAGGATTTCTACACCTAAAATGATCAAGTAAACTGCATATTCTATGTTGGTCTTAAGCATCCTGCTGGTGAAGATCTTTATCGCCATTCAGTTAACCTAGCCGCTAATGATAAAGATCATGGTTTAGAGAGCCAGTCATGGTCATGTTATTCATGGCTCGTGGTGAGTCCTGAGCTTCTGTATATCTAAAATTAAACAAATTTGTGGTGAGAACTTTATCTCATGATCCCAACGATAATGAAAATCCACACGATGAAATGTACCTTACGGTCTACATTTTGGTGATGGTTTTTTTAAATGTTCATGCAGTTTTTAGTTTTTTAAAGTAAATTTTGCCTATTGAAAAGCAGTTGTGTGTATTTTTGTCTGATATGAACAACTGCAGTGCTGTTTTTGCATACTCACATTTTTTAATTTAATTGTGAAGATGTGAGAAGAACATGGATGAATATCAATTTCAAACAAAACATAATATATGCAAGGAAAGGGAAAAAAATGCAAAAAAGGCTTGTAAAAAAGCTTTTTCTCCTTGGAGAAAGAGATTATCAGTGACGACTGAGTGTGCTGATGATTAGAGAACTGTATGAAGTAAAATGAATATTCATTCCAATAAGAATGTAAAATAAAAATGCAAAAAGACAGAGGAAGAAGACAAAAGAAGTGAACACTAAAAAAACAAGAGCAGAACGAGTTACCTAGCCTGGATTATTTCTGCGTCTGAGAATAATGTGTTTAAGATGATATGCACTGTCTCTCCTATGTGCCTCTCTTTCTATGGGCATAATAAGTATTTTTGGTAAGGGGTGCAGGGTTGGGGGGATACTCCCCTACACCCCTTTATCTTGATACATTTTTGCTAATGCTAGCAGACATATATCAGTCAGTGAACAGTAATATTCTGGGGTTAAAAGTAATTGGGTTTACTGAACAAAATAGCTTGTCGCATTGACAAAGAAACGCATAGAAATATAATTTCTGCTTGTCTGGTAGACCATAATTCTGCTGCCTCTTGTGTATAGAGTGTATATAGACATGCTTCTTCTGGCAAAAGAGGGGCAAAACAACGACAGATTTCTCAACTCGAGCAAGCTGTTTTAAAACTGAAAAAGGTGTTGCATTCCATTAAGCATGTGGGGGTAATTAATGTTCTGTGTCTTGCAGTATGATTGGTGCTCCTGGATCCCCAACTCCCCGCCCACCATGCGGAAGCCACCACCCACACAGAAGGGCACCGTGACTGTCCAGTACATAATCGAGAGCCTCCCTGACCGCGGCAGGTCCTGCTGGCACCTCGGGGCGGTATGGGCCCTCAGCCAATTCCAAGAGAACGAGGTACGTCAGTGCAGCAGAAGTTTGGTTTTGGAATGGATTTGGAAATGGTTTTGGATAATCCAGATTGTGTGACTGGACTGACATGGCAACCATCTGTGAAATTCTCCATAGGCCATGATAAGAGGGAAGTCCTAACATGCTTCTGCTCTGTGTCTGCTCAACTGCTACCTCTGTGCTGTATAATTGTTACCATTGTCTGTCTTATTTCATTTATTTTATAAATTACTTCATCCACTGAGTGGAAAAACTATGTTAGCGTCAGGGATCTTCTCAGCTTCTCAAATTCAGGACAGTTTAAGGTGATGCTAAGACTGCCCATTTCTATTCTAATTTTAGCAGGCTTGGTTTTGAGCTATGTTCCTAGTAATGATGACGCTGATCTTTCTCTCAGTCATACCATCACAGTCTCTGAATGAGTGCCTGTGTTATGGTTCTGAGCTGTAAGCTTCCCCCACCAACACCCCACAGTGCTGTTGTGAGATGGTTCGGGAGGAGGGTGCACCAAAAGTACGCCCTTGAATCTTTTAACCAACCTCAGGACTGCTGATGGAAAACCCCTTTGGCTTACTTTGGTTTCGGTCACACAAAAGCCCAGACCAAACCAGGTAATTGCACAGGTCAGACGTCATACGCCCAGTCTTGGATTAGAACATCATGTATAAAAGAGCTATAAATGATTTCTTTACCTATATTAAATACCTAAAGTGAAGACTCATTGGCCTTATTTCAAAGAAGCAATCATGATTTTACAATAAGAAAAATCGTTTATCTCCAAAGGATTGAAGGATGTCTATTGAATGTCTACATTCCATGGAAATAATGGTTTCACTGTTATCATTTCATAGTAATTTACATTTGCATGTTACCGCAGAAAAGAGGAAGCTTGTGTCACTATCCACTGAATTATGCATGATCAGCTAGATCAGCCACCTTAGCTTTTCATTTGAGTTGGGACATGGATAAATGGCTAAAAATCCACAGTGGTCCACTGAGAAATGCCATCAACAACACCAATGCCAACTCAGGGAGAAAGAGAAAGATTATGGGAAATGCAAAAAGCACGTCAGTGCCTAGAAAAGTATTTGCATATAAAACAGTGATAGTCATGCCAGCACAAACACTTTTTTTTTCCCTTCTGTCTGCGGTAAGGTAGTCATAACACTTCCAAGTCATGCAATGAAACCATCTACCTTCTATGATATCTCTGTAGTGAGCATCTTTTCTTTGTGGACGAGTTTTTTCCATGCTGAATTTTATGTTCGTTAAGATAGACATAAAACGGTGAAGCAACTCCCTTCATGTCATATGAGGTGTCTTCTCGCGGCTAAGTCGACACAGCCTTGTTTCTTTGATCTGGCCTGCAGCCGCAGTCCTTGCTGGAGGTATGGTGAATGAGAAAGTAGTGACTGCCATTAAAACAGTTCCATCGATAACGCCGTGTACTGCAGAATTGACAACATGGATGGCGATATTTCTGTCCTCATGCTGTAGCTGGCGAAGGAAACTGGGACAAATCACTTTTGGAAGTCCAGGGAACTCATAATTTCTGTAATGCCAGCCATGATAATACTGGAGGAGAAAAGAGCACCAAGTGTCCACAACAGAAGAGACAAGACATTTTCAAAGCTCACAGCCACATCTGCTAAAGAGTAGAACACATGCATTGACTTGATTGAGATACATATTGAGAAATTGTATGGTTTCTAAAAATGCACCAGACTTTTACCTATGGTTGTAATTTCACAATAAGCCCTTGAATTAAATGGATAAAATATCATGTGATCACACCAGATTTGATTCTTGGCCAAATCTTTTTTGACTTTTATAATTCTGAAAAATACTCTGTAGAATGGTAAACATTTACCTTACGCATCACAGGCCACAGATTTCTATTCACTGCAGAGCCTACAGCAGTGTTTTGTGCCACACTGTGTCATGGTTTAACTTGCACCAGTGAAAGGTATGAGTAGTTTTTAGTTGATTGAATACCAGCCTACATTCCTTGCTGTGGTGGCATTTTCATGTAATTCCGTCTGCAACATGACCATAACAAAAGCAAGGTCAGCACAGACCTACTTCAGACAATGAATAGTGCTTATTATGATAATATTATTATAATAATATTCATTTTTTTCCCCCAGCTGTTTTTGGGCATGTATCCAGATGAGCACTTCATCGAGAAGCCGGTGAAGGAGGCCATGGCGAAATTCCGGAAGAAGCTGACGGAGGTCTCGCATGTCATAAAGGAGCGGAACGAGGGCAAGAAACTCCCTTACTACTACCTCAGCCCTGACCGCATCCCCAACAGTGTGGCTGTATAGAGCAGGATCTTCAGTAATGTTCGTGGTGACCGTGGTAGTGATAAATTAATGTTTTTCACAGTCTGCAAAGTGCCTGATCTGTTATGGAATGTAATGTAGATATGCGAACATTGGCTCAGAATTGGTTCAGAAGTAATCAGAGAGATCTAACATTTATCCTTATTTATGCACTCTTTTTCCATCGTTTTTTTTTTCTCTGTCGCACTGCTATTTGATAAGTCAGATGTAATCCTCAGTTTCAAGGTAATGATAAATCAACAATTAGTTTTACCATTGACAGCTCTGTGTGTGATAAGGAAAAATAGAAGTTATGTATGTAGGTAAAATCACGTTTCTTATTGCTGGTTCAAAATATGTTCCACAAATGCTGTTTTCATATGAAAGATATGAATTTTTGCAGGGTCAGATCTAACTGGAATCCCAAGCACAAAAGATTCAGTCAACATTTGTCGTTAACTTTGTTTATCCTCACCGACACAGGCGGACTAGTTCAGCAACCATTAATATTAACTCCCAAACCATACTTGTGGAGAGAATGCAAAACACACATTCAATTTCTTGTAAAAACTATGGATGAATGTTGATTGAATCCTGGCCTACAGCTGTGAATCAGCGCAAATAGCCGGAAAGGTATGGTGACCCATATTACAAGTAAAACTTCACCTAATTACACATTAACATCACTTGGGAGGAGGCCGAGCTAGTTGCGGCCAACTGTATTCTGCACAGCAAGGACTGTCCAGGAGGAATTAATACTAAAGCTAATTAAGTACTGGTAGTCCACCCTGCATCCAGCACCAATCAGAGGAAAGAGCATTACTTGTTGGATTTTTTTTCAATAATCCATACAAACCTCATACTCAGAAGATATGGACAGTGCCTTATGTGTTATTACAGTGAATATGAATTTTCATGAGATTTTTTGATTGTATATACACTAGGATTACATATACTTTGCAGCAATTGTTCTAAAAGAGAAGAGCATATAGGTCAATGGTACCATGCTATATGCTTAAGTGGTAATTTATTTGTTAATGTTTTGCTTTTTTGAACACATGTAGAGCCATTCAGACTCTATATTTTCCAGGGGTAGAAAAAATGGTTGTGCCTGTTCTTTAGGCCGCTTTCCTTCCTCTTTGTTTTTAAAAGCTTTTATGACCAACTTTACTTGGCATTACATTTTTTGCCTATATCCTATAGTTTTATAATGTTGTACAATGATCCAACTCTGGAAAACTGGAATATTAACTAGCTAGTTAACGTTAGCTCCATATTCTTATCGTTTTGCTAGTAATGTGTGTTTGCCTTATTTATCTCAGCTAACTAATTCTCGGCTAGGTTCTGTTCTGAGGGGAAGGATATACTTGCAACAAGATGCAAAGTTTTATATTTGTCTTGTAATATTATATTATTATATAATGGATAAATTGCTGCCTACGGGTCCTGAGGTTGGGGGTTCGATTCCCGGTTTCGCCATTCCTAGCCATGACCAAAGGTCCTATTGGCAAAACAACAATTGTCCAGCCTTGCCAGGGTTCAATACGGGGTAGATCAGCCTAACTCCCATTGGCCTCATCACAATAGTGCCCTCCTTGTCATGTTTGGGCACCTATGGCGGCACAAACCAACTGTACGCTGACTACGTCCTCCTCCGACATCATAGGCAGCATGCAGCTGGTGGTGTGGCCACAACGTGAAAAGAAGTGAGAGCATCGTCACATGAATCAGAGGAGTCACGTGCACGACTTCTCCTCCCACAGCTGTCAGGGCGAGTGCTGCGGTGAGGTCAAAACGTTCGGTTGAACATTTGGGTTGGGAAAAAAGGGGAAAAATCGGGGTAAAAATTAAAAAAATTATTATTGGATTATTATGTTGTTCAACAGAAAATATCATTAATATTTATAAGAAATATACTTTAAGTATACGTCATCAGAGGGTACAATATATGTGACACGTACATACATGTGATCCATAGTGTGTGTAACATTTTTATAAAATAATATTTTATGCTGTTTGAGAGAACTTTTGAATTGTTATAAAGTTATGGTGTTAGTGTTGTGTGAAACTTTTCTGTGCTGATTATTTGTGAATTGCAAAAATAAAACTAAAACTGAACACTTGCCTCATTCTCAAGTTGAAACTTTTTCATTCATTTTGAAACCTTTTTTATGGTTTTCAGCTTTCTCACAGGAAGGTGTGTCTGTTCTCACACTACTGGCTTGCCGTTGTTGGAGTGACATACTTTCTCTGGTTTTCCTGTCTGTGTGAGCGCTGACCTGAGGTCAGCTTCCCCATGCACAACCCCATTCTTAACCTTTTAAGAGGCTGTTCAGAAACGAAAAATCTCCGGTGGTTCTGTAAAAAGTGAGACAGGAAAACTTTTCTGGGTCAATCAAATATGAAATACCTGACAAATCCGACGGCACCAACAAGGCTGAAAGCAGCTTACTGATTGTCTTCTTTCAGACATCCATCACCTGGATCTGTGACAAACCACGATAAGACAATGATGCTGGCTAATAACGAAAGTGAGGTAACTAACAAACATAACCTAAATTGTGAAGTTTCCTGTATTGTTGTTTATGTCAAACAAAATGGTAATGGTAATGCAACGCAAATGCCAACCAATTAATCTGTTTCAAAGTTTGCTTAACACATTCCTATAAGTAAAGCCAATTAGCTAAAATTAGCTAATCTCACTGCTGCAAGATATTTTGCCAGATCTCTGAGCTGGAAATTAATCTGACTCTACACAGAAGTTTAAACCACAGCCATGAGCTAACCTTAGTGCACAGGTTAATACCCAATCAATGAATATCCGTGAGAGATGGCGGCAGTAAGAAAGAATTCTAAGTTACCGATCTGCTTGGTTAACTTGTACTTAGCTGAAGCAAATACCTTAAAAAAAAGATTAGTTGGGTGGCTTGAATTCTGAGAAGATTTTTAAAAAAAAAAAATGAATGTGAGTCAATGGACACATCTACAGTTGTGATTTTAAAAACTAACCAATAACACCACATATTGCGTATTTGCCTCATTACTCAACTTTTTAATCATCTTCCTATACATGCTATAAAACTATATGATGGATCTTTAAACCATAAAAAAGTCTGTGGAACTTTCACAGGAATTGTGGATTTTCGTCCTATTGGGCCCAAGCACTGTTGAGAAAACACACACTCAAAAAAAAAAATCACCATTTTCATAGAAACCATCTGCGACTCTTACTATAAGGGTGTTTTAATATATTATTTATTTCCTTTAATTGATCCAATCATTCACCCCCTTGAAAATATCACAAATGTGTCACATTTCAATAAGAACCTAGAGTCAACCTCCTAAAATGAAATAATACTGAGAAAAAAGTATAAACACACATAAAAGAATACAAAACTATACATTTAAATTACAAAATTTTTTGTTTCTTTGACAAAAATCATAATAAACTACAAAGAAAGCGATGGAGACTACAAATCCTGCATACATTCCCAAGCTCCCTTCCCATTTTATAGCAGTGCTGGAAAAAAAGACAAAAATAATGTACATCTCACTAAAAGGGTGTCTGAAAGTCATTCTTGGATTATTACAACGGGATATAAATTTATATAGGGGGCCCATATGGTCACAAAAAATGAAATTCTTTATTTCAAAACAATTTTATTTGGTTGATTTTTATAGTTATATTCTTTTAAAAATGGGAAATTAAATTACTCAAAAACATCAATATTCTTAAACTCAAACTCATACCCAATTTTTTTTTTTTTTTTTTTTTACACAAGAAAATTCACAATCAAAATGTGCAGGATACATTGCAGGGATAACAGGGCAAAACTGTTAAAGTTTGGTTTAAACAGAGTCAGTAGCAAAGCACTGTAATTTTATGCAAAAAACACTTTTACAGCAAAACCAGTGGTACTTATGATTAATCGTTGTTATCCTTTGTCTTGGACAGGCAAGCATATTGGAGAATTAACTTCCTGGAGGGCATTTTCACTTTCCCCATCACCTTCATTTATGCTACATTGATAAGAAACCTTGCGTGTGCTACAATGGAAATGACTCCCTTAGACAAAGTGAGAACTAAAATGGAAAAGCAAGCAGACACAGAGAGGCTCATAGCTATTTTCACTCATATCAATGATAGACTGTCACAATAAAAGACTGAACATATCATATTGTCAAAATACTAAACCATAATGTGTTTTTTTTTCCAAATATTAATCTAACAGAGTGAATGCTTGGTAACGATCAGCTTTAAAATCTCACAAAAGGAGCCAGCTCCTCCATACACACACACGCTCAAAATGAAAACGATTGGTGTTTGGTTAAAGAGATCCATTACACTGATCCAGATACCACAACGTAAGTCCAACAGCACATCGCAGCGCAATCAAGAAACTGTAGAGTAACTGACTGAAAGTTACTGTTCATGTTTTAAACGGGTAACTGTAGAAAGAGTCAATGGTTTCGTGTTTGCACATGACACGGTGCCATATGCACGAATGGTAGGGGAGGTTAACAGTCACGGCCGGTCAACGGGTCTCATTCACAGAATGGAAGCTATGAGCGTGTGGGGTGATGCATTGTGGGGAACTGAAATTACAAGAGTCAGAAAGTTCAAGCCTGTAACTTAAAACTGTGTTAGTTGCATAAAATCACATTTTTGTTATCGGTGTCGGTAGGGTGGGTTAATGTGTGTGCCCGGTCTTTTTCAACAATAAATAGAACACAAAATAAAAAATGTGCCAGCAACCTTACACACACGGAAATACGACAGGAAATTGCCATGTCACCAAACTGTTCAATGAAGGGTAATTGCACTTTATATAACTAATTGCACCAAGCTTTTAGGGTATTGGTAAGAGTACAGTATGAATACGAACATCAGGCCGCTTCAGTTCCACAATAGATGGTGCCCACATTTCCTCCTGTCTTAGAAAGTGTCTTTCATGAGTATACCTTCAAAACATTTTGATGAACTGGCATTAATTTCAGAGGAGTAAAATATGTAAAATGTCTAAAAAAAAGCCCTGTGAAGCATAATTAAAGCTTGGGGAAGAAGAACAAAACAGACATTATTGGATGTTACCATTGTTTCTTTGAAATTCTGTTAACGTAAACACTGATATCAATGATCCTATTACAAAATATTTCAGTTGGAGTGGTTAAGACCACCAAATCTATCCCAAGAGTCCCCCCCCCACCCCAATAGTTACATAAGCACTTTCCTCTGGCTACAAAGCCCCTATAAGGCAGAATTAGATCTTGGAGAAATCCATAACTTGCCTTATAAGTGTTTCCATCTCAAAACAGCCGGGTGACAGTCAAGTCAGCTTTTCACTCATATACAGGTTACTATCATGCCATCCCTTCAATTTTAGGGAAGTTAAGATCTCTCTACCATTACTGTGAAGCTGAAACTGCTAACATGTTATCATTTTACACAGACAGACAACCAGATATAATAACTGCACACCAGCAGATACTGACATTTTAAAGTTATAATTTGTATATCTTGGGGTTCAATTCTGCAGTAATTTTTCATTTTCTCACAGTTTTATAATAATAATAATATGCTGCAGTAATGATTTTGTTGTGACTTTACTGCTACACCGAATATTTTGCATGCCTTACAGGCTAGCTTTAGTGCCACTGTTGTTTACTAAAATTTGCACAGGGAAAATTTGCCCTTTCAAGTACAAGTTAACAAATATGTTTTTTATTTAATTTGGGCCAACAATTTCTGAAAAATGTTTAAGATAATACATTTTTCAGAAGGCTTACTAACATTTGCATTCACAGTGGTCTCTTAAAAATCAAACTCAATCGCTCAAAGCTATTTTAGAGCAGACGTGCTTATGGGTAAAGCCAACAAAAACATAACAGCAAGGCTTAGGCCACTGATGTCATATAATGCAACGTTATTAATAAAATAATACTACACTTTGAACATATTTAATATTTATGTAAATGAACAAGGAAGCGTGACTTGAGTGTGGGAACAGAATATGTCTCAATTTTTAATTAGAGGAGTATGGGTGAGTGTGTTTGTGTGTGTACAAAAAATAAGAACATTTTGTTTGTCACTAATGTGGGTGTACAATTATTTATGTCTTCCTCTGGGCATGTATTAACTGAATGGCAATCATAAGTATTCACAGCGTGAGCACTCAAATTAATTTAAAATGATGAAATGAAAGAGCTGCTTCTGATGTTTTTTTTTAACCTTATATTAACAAATTAGCATTACTGACAGTAACTCAGTTCAGTTGGGGAACTGAAACGCTGGATTTAGGGATCGAAAAACTGACTTGCTGGTCACCCGTGGATGCGAGATGAAAATGCCATTTTAAAACTAAGATCAAGAATTTCTCAAGGTCCTACTCATAGTTCAGCAAACAAACAAACAAAAAAAAACAAAATAGAAACATCACACTGAATATTCGAAGTGCCATTCACACAATAGAAAACACAACCAGCTCAAAACTTGCATGATGTAAATAGTTATCACCTGGGCAGAAAATCTTTTTTGTAACTGGTAGAAAAATGTCTGTAAAAAGTTTACATTCTCTGAGCTTTCAAAGGGTACGTTTGGGGGAAAATAAAGTTTATATTTGGCTCATCTCTCATTTTTATTCTGTTATCTTCTGGTTATCAACCAATAGAAATGAGCCCTGGGAACAAGCAACCAAACCATGCTTGACTTTGTTTTTCAGAGCAACTTTAGTGGAATGTGGAATGATCATTTCAGAAAAAAAAAAAATTCCCCATTTTTGTTTTTATTCCTTTTTTGTCATCCAAGGTATGTGTACTGGGTTACAAAACTCACTATATAAAATATGAGAAATTTTTATTTGAACTTCAAGCTTCTTTTCTAACATACACATATTATAAATCAGTTTATTAACAATAAAACTGAGCCGTGGTCATGGAACATAAAAGTGCTCAAATGCATTATTACAGACTCCGTCGGAGCGGAGGAACTTAGTCTCAGATATCAATGTCTTGTACGACAGCAGTAAAATGGCAGTAGTAGGAATGTTCAGGACCTGGTGCACACTGACTTGTACTGACTAGCCGACATCATACAGGAATGAAAAGAAACAGACATTATTTGACAGAAACTGAACAACACAGCTCAGTCCATGTTAAACCCCGGTCATTTTTTTTTTTTGAATGTGTGGCTCAGAGAGGCCATAGCAGGGCCGGTCCAGTAGGGGGAGACAAAGAGAGTCGGTCACACATGTAGGATTTCCATGCTGTAGTCCTCAGTTTCCGTGTACTGGGAAGAGTTTGTGTCAGACTGGGCAGGGGCCAGAGCCTCCTTGTTCTCAAAGTTCGGCTCCGTGAGGGCAGGTTTCTCGAAAATCAGCTTTTTACAAGTCTCTGGGCGGTTCTGCACGTATATTACTCTGTTGTAGGCCTTCAGTCTCCTCCAAAGCTGAATGTAGACCTTGCATTGCACATACATAAAGACCAGTCCCCCTGTGAAGCCAATTGCCACTACGACAAGCTTGGTCCAGAACGGCCACTCCAAAAGCCCTGTGGTGTGACAGGAGAGAAAGACTGGATATTAACGAAACAGCAGTCCAGCACAAACAGTCATCACGTTATTGGAAATCACTCTTTAAATAATTTAACGTCTTCAATAATGTATGTTGAAGCGCCTGGAGAATAAATTGTTTAAAAGTAAGCTGATAGTATATATAGTGTATAGTATTATATATACATATATATACATATCATGATGCACACGAACATATAGACACAAACGTACTCACGTTTTTCATTACCATATGGTGATATGCATATTCTACTCCATCTTTGTATACACATACATATTTATGTGTATTTTGCATTCCACTATCGGTGCCATATTTCTGCCAAAAACATTTGTACCACCCGCAAATGTACTCAATGCTACAGTTATACTATGCTAACTCCTCAGACCACCTCTCAGGTTTCCAGTCATTTAAGCCTTATAAAATCAGCTCTACGATATGACAGAGATATTGTATGTATCATTTTGAAAAATATGCTATAAATTGGATATGATATAAATGTCTAATTCTAACATTTAAAATGGTTAATCTGTGGTTGCCTTTAAATATGCCCTTATCCCCACTGCTTCTCATCTGATAACCAGCTACGGTTGTAGCAGTGAATGAAGGAGGGTAACCTCCGAGCCTCTTCCCATCTTGCCACTTCTACTGATTTGCACAACATTTTACACTAGAAACAACACTGAGATATATCTACCATGTGTCTTAAAGGCATGGCAGTCATCGCCAACTTTTATGAATAATGCTCAATGTACGTAAGACCAGCTGGCACATGTGCCTTATAGCTTGAGCACAATGACGGTTTCTTGAGTGACGCTTTCTATTCCTTAAATCTTAGCTTACTGCCATGTAGGACACTAGTCAGTCTTGTTCATGCCTTCTGTTACTGTATTCTTGCGCTTCTATAATATACATAATATAATATATATAACATAATATTTCTCTCTCACAAACAAAAAATCTGAATAATGATTTAACAGAAGTAATGCAAGCATGGTCTGCCTTACACACTTCTGCAGACTTGATACTAAAAACACTGACAAATTAAAATGGATCACACTTTTGCACTTCGTCTATTAAATCATTGACAATCACTCGTACACCTGCGAGTTGTAGCATTTATCAGGAATACAGGTAGGTAGGGACATGAACACAGACACGACAAACACATACTACAGAATGAATGATTTTGGCAGGATAATGACAATAGGGGGTTGGAATGCGACATGCACACAAACTAACTGTCCACAAACAGCTAAAACAGTACTACGTCAATGATGGGGAGCAAACATTACAAATATATTGGTTTGATAAAACTGTAGTTTTTTTTTAGCGTTCTTGTTTCAAATGCTTCCTGTTTTGGACCAGTCCATGAGGCAATATACTTTGGGATACCTTAGGGACAAAACTAATTTAAAAAATATATGAATACTTCATGAAGCTGAATATTTCAATAATCTTCAGACATTATGAAGCAGCTTTAACTGTATAACTTAATGTTCCACCTCTGAGAGGGTCACATTTAGAAAAATATTTAGTTCCCGCTGAACAGCTTTTCATTCTGCTTTAAAAGCATAGTGTGATTGGCTCATTCAAACACATGGTCCGACACACTTCAGCTAAACCACTGTAGATTCAGCTCAGTTTAGATTCACATGACCATCGCGGGACACTGACTACAGTCAAATGTCATTGTGATATCTACAGTCTGTACGAAAATGCAATATGCTGAATAAGTAACAATGCCATCGCTTTATCGTAAACGGTCCACTGGAGACATCAGACAAACAATTTTCTGTACCCCGCTGAGCACCCAGAGATGAGCCAGAATCAATAAAAATGACGAGGAGATGGCTGTCAGTTCCTGCTACACAGATTAATATATTTTAATTTGTATGGTAATGAGGTAATTGTTTAACATGAGTGACATAAATTGAACGGTGCGATAGCATTTCGTAGCTAGTGACACGCTGGCTAATTATTCTCAAGAGCTGAATCAGGCTGAGTCACATGACATGATTGTGTCGTTAGTTTTATCAGGCTGTGAAATAAAAATACTTCACAAAGAAGAAATACAGCAAAAAAATCTAATTTCCCTTGTCCAACAGGTTTTTTTGTGCGTGAATGGGTGAAAGCTAGCATTTACACAAAAGTATATCTGGAACTTACTTCCCTCATTGTTTATGGGAAAATTAGAGCCACAGCATCAATGGCTTGTGGTTACATAAAACAGCTAAACAAATATGCGTTTAGCTAACCTAAGGAAACTGCAATGGGTTTTCTCCAGTGGCCACACGATAAGATCAATGACATTTCACTTGTTTACCATATTACTGTGTCCCGAATACATAACCTTTGTGATGTCATGGAGGAAACAGCTTCTTAAAATGCCATGGGAACTGGCACAAAATCTCCCCTTAAATGTCTATACTCAATACTATTTATCATACACTTTCATATTAAGCATTGTCTCCTCGTCATATTTCCTTGGTACATTCTACAGTTGACAGAATGTTCTGGTTCTACACACACACAGCCTAGCAGAATACATAATTGCTGTTCTTTTTCTTGTAAAAATTCAAACTTCGTTTATCTGAAAAATACGTATGACAGCATGGATGCACTGGTAGGAAACACAAACACAATACCATTCTCTATACAGTTGGGCATACTAATATGATTAGGCAATATGAGGAATGAAACTATAATATCATCTCTACCATGTTGGGGGTAATGAATAAATATTTATTCATTTTCTCCCATGTTTTTCAGGAGTTTTCAGAATTCAAAGAAATGTCACATTGAAGGTGGGATCGTTTACCTGGTATTCTTCTGGCTGCATGGTTAAAAGAAGTTTAAGTATAATGTATTATCAACGGTAGGTAGTAACCAAGACAAAAAAAGGTCATTAGGGTCAGATTAAGAGCAAATTGCCCTGGTCGTAGTGCCCTGACTGGTCTGGCACACTGGCCAGAGTAACCCTTTAATAATTTAAATGCTTTATTCCTGCCATCCACTATGAAGGAAAAAAACTCAAATTGTAAACATGTCTAAACACCTCTTACCAAATCTGGATGAACACAGAGAAAAGAGAAACACATCAGAGGAACAGACTTTTTAAGACCACTCCTTTGATCTTCAAAAGAGTAATTCCAAAGTCGTTCATCTACTTTTCAGGTACCGGCTCTTTGATTTTTTCGAAAAGCCTAAACAAAAGCAGTTGTTTCGACATATTTATTTATTTTCTTTTCTGTGGTTTCACATCTCTGACAGCAAAGTACAAACTGTGCGCCCCCCTTCCCCCTGACAACATGAGTCACATCACTATGGTTACTGAAGGCGATCATCTTCCCTTGACTCCGCCTCTTTGTCACTACGATTTCTCAGATGGTGTCACCATCGCAGTGATATTAATCAGTCTGCCTGAAGCACACTTTTACCAAGACCAAATGAAGATGCTTCCTCAGCCCAAGAGCGAAATATTCCCCATGCAGATTTTTCGTAGAAGCACTCATAACATCAAACCAAGTAGTTTGATATATTCAGACAGCTTCGAAAAAAATGGAAAGCTGGCAGTGAAGTAGGTTAACAAAGACCATCTGAAGATGAACGGGAGTGCATTTTTCTTCCGATAATGAACTGAAGACAAGCCGTGGATCATCCCCAAATCACAAAACATCCCACACGGAAAAAAAAAAACAGAAAAAACAGAAAGCCGCAACCTTTTTCTCTTTCATGTCCGACCAGCTAGTGATTCACTGCCATATCAGCAGTGTTCCTCTGTCACCAAATCCTCCCTTAAGCGTTTTTTCCTTTTTTTTTGTTTTGCTATATTTTTTGGAACCTTCTCAGCAAAAAAAAAGCCTTTTAGCCGAAATACCCTGCTCCCAACAATGTGCCGTTTGACTCTCAATTATCCACACAGCTTACGTCTATTCATTTTACGCATTCATCATTCATTATACAAAATGTATTCATAAAAAAGCCCTCCTCAATATAGCACCGATTTTTACCTAAAATGGAGATGGGGATTTAAGTAATTTCACTGGTATTTTAAGGGAGTTATTTTAGAAATTACAATCCTGATGAAGTAACTGGCGGTTTGCCACCTGAAAGCTGGTGGGAACTGCAACGGTATTAATGCTTTTTGGTGAAGCCGCCCATTATGTGTGATTTTAGAGTACGGTCCGTGAGAAACTCACGCAGAGTGTATTTTGAAACCCCTCGGTAGACGGGGAAGTTCTAAAAGCTGAAAGGTTTTTTTTGTTTTTTCTGGCAGCGGGAAAATGCAGCCGGTCTGTGGTCCTGCACCGTACAGTAGCGCGGTATCCGGGGCCTGACCTTGTTTGATCTCCTCCGCTGTCCTGTCGATGAGCACGTAGAGGGACCACACCACGCAGGTGATGGCGATGACGTGGAAGGTGACCGAGCACATGATCTTCCGCCTCTCGCTGGACGTCATCTGGAGCTTCTCCCACTGCGGGGGGAGAGAAGACAGGACGGGTCACCTGATGTCATGCACTTTTAAAAGGGGCGTGGCCACATCACAGGTCTCACGCTACAAGCAATAGCATCTGCATTCTAAAGCAGTGGCTCAAGAACTTGGTCCTTTCTTTGTCAATAGATTGCAGGTTCTCAGGAATGGACACATATTCTGACACCCAACGACAATCTGCAATGGTTTTATATTTAAAAGCCCAAGACAGATATATTTGTGCTGCTAATAGCTGAAAGATGAACAGCCATTACTACAGCTAAAGGTAGCACAGCCTGAATCCACAGGCCGTCAGGGGACCTTATTATCTTAGGAAGGGAGAGGTACATCTGTGTCTCACACTATGACACAGACTGATGATGAGAAGCAACATTGCCTTGTACTAAAAGGCAGCTATCTCCATCACAAATATGCATACAGTTTAGAGACAAGATTAATCAATTCATATCGTTCCTGTTTTGGTATGATTACACAGAGAAGCGGCGACTCGACACAAGGCATTATGTCAGCAGGAAGTGACATGGCACAGTTAAATATGCATGCCCTTCTCCAGTATGTATCAGCTACACACTTCCTGGAAGTGAGAAACTCAAACAATTTTTGTCTGAATAATTCATATTGTGGTCACCATAAGAAGTCAATCTCGCAGATAAAGCACATACTGATAACCAAGTTGAATAATCAAACACCTGACTCTGCCAAGACACTTTTCAATATTGCATGTTTTTCAGTAAAATAATTATTACACATCAGAAGCCGTATTATTAGATGATTGTCGGTGCTTCGCTAAGTTCACATTCTGAAATCCATTACAGTCCATTACTGTTATTTAGCTGAGGCTTTTATCCAAAGCGACTCACATATGATTATGCTAACCATTGGTTATGCTAACCAATCACCCCTGGGAGCAATGTGGGGTTAAGGGCCTTGCTCAAGGGCCCGACAGCCATGGTGTTCTTATTAGACTGGTGCTTGAACAGCTGGGGTTGAATCGTCCACTACAATCTTTCAAAGCAAATGGTGAACGACAAGGTGTACCTCACTGAAGGAGGTGTGGTCTATTCTTCAACTTGTGCTTATGGTCTGTTTTTCTGGGAGTTGCACCAATCAGAACTCCCATACGACCAGCCCAACCCTCTATTCCACCCATCTAGCTCAAGTAATACAAAGGAAATGAAAAAGTTTTTTAATGTTATAATGTATCTTGCAATCTGTTCTGGTTCTGAATCATCAAAGAAGAGTCCTTGTGTTTAATGTCTGGCCTGTCTTCAGATAATGGGTTGTGAAGAGTCTGTGCTCTAATATGGACCAGCTAATACATTTACAGGAGACCATGAATTTTAATAGATAAAAAGCCCAGGCAAGGGTTATTATGTCTATGCACTCTTTCCAACTAAATGCTTCCTTGTTGAAAATTTTTTTTTTTCATATTTTTTCTAAAAGATTTCATGCTGATTTAAAGCTTAAAAGAGAAGTCCAGATCTGATAAAAATGGTAACGTTAGTTAATTCTCCACGTAAAAGCACACTAATGTTTCGGGTTCAGGGTTCTCCCCCGACCAATCAGAAACACGAAGACTGAAGCGTCCCTGTGGATAGAGAGGAGCTGATTGGTGGCTTGCCTTGCGCAGCGGCTTGAGCTTGGTCTCCATGATGAACTCGTACTTGCAGAGCTCGCAGCAGCGCGTGTCGGAGCTCTTGATCCACTGCTGCAGGCAGGCCTGGTGCACGAAGCGCAGGCTGCCCGTGCAGTGGCAGGGCGTGATGAGCGGGCTGTCCTCATCCCCCTCGCAGTGGCAGATCCTGCGGACACACACGCACACACACGCAGAGAGACAAAGGTCAGCTATCCGTCATACCTTCGTCCTACTCAACTGTACTGCTGTAGTTCTGATAAAAAGGCCGATGTCACTCAGTGTCACAGACTTGCGAGCCAACACTGACACTGAGAGGAAAGCTCTCTCAGACAGCAAGTAGGCAAGTGGCCTCTGGGTGGCTCACACGGTAAAGCAGCTGGGAGGAAAGCAGTTGTGAGCCTTGCTATTGGATGTCCCAGTCCCAGCGGCATTATCACCTGGTCCACAGTGGAGAGGCAACAACTAGCTCAACCTCAGTGGGAAAAGATAGGGAGCTATTTCTCATTGACCTCTATTGGCCATTACTGGTTAGCCAGGCACCTGTATTAGCGTATTAACCATATGCACGTCCATTAACCAAATATATGCTGAATTCGTCACTGTCCTATGACAAGGTCAGTGTGTAATCACTGGTGCACCTGCAGTGTGCAAAGGAGTGAGGGCCTGTCATCATGTGACTCAGAGGAGTCATGTGATCACAGCTGCCTCCTCCTGAGTAAATGGGAGAGGATGCTGTGGGCGGGCTAACCACTGTGGCCGAGTTGGGAAAGGAAAAACAAAAAAAAGCAGCCAAGAATCCATTCATTCAACTTTGTTTCTACTGTCATAGTATCTGCTAAAAGGTTTATATTTCACGGATAAATAAATAAAGGACACCAACCAGTGCCTTCATTACACTCTCTGTAAGTAGAGTAGAGTAGGGGGGCAGTGTGGGAATCGCCTTGAGCAAAATGCTAGACGGTATACAATTTTGTACAGAGTGTACACTGAGGGGAAGAGCAAGATACAGCCTTTTGGTGAACGAACAAGGAAACACACTTTGTATTAACCCTGTGTTCCCTCTCTGAGTACTCTTTTTCTTTCTTCACATCGGGCAACTGATGTAAAATGCGTTTTCTGTCTGATCTAACTGACTTTTTAACACATTCATTAAGTACATATTTAGGACTATATGCAAAATGTTAATTGTGATATTACACTAAAAATTAACTTAGAATTTCAGTTAGTCATGTGTCACCCTTTTTCTTTTATTAACATGAAAATACCTAGTAATGATAACAATTTGTCTTCCTTATTTGCATCTCCACACTTTTCAGAGACTTTTTCACAGTAAAAAGGTCCTCATCTGTCTCAGTGGTGAGTCAGTATTCTGAGAATGGCATTATATTCTTCAGAAAAGACTGCATAATGAAGCCAATGGCAGCATGCGGTGAGAAAATGTGTAGATTTTGGCCCCCTGGTGGCAAAATGAGGTTACTACAGTAAAGTACAGCAGAGACTATGACTACAACTCCCAATGAACACTGAAGACTTATGACATCAGACTGCACCTTGTCTTCTTCAGCTCCCCCGTCTACACTACAACAGCAGCACTACTTTAATGCTACAATGCAGAATGGTGGCACTGAGGTGGCACAAGCTCAATTTGTTGCAATAATGGAACTTGTATACGAGAGTTTGCAGAATGTATTTAATTTTGTAAGATGCTCAGGGTGACTGAGTCTGCTAAATGACTGTAATATAATGTCATTTTGACTGAGCAGTCATTCAAGACTTATCTAATGAATTCATTTCAAGGAGTAAAATGAAACGTAATAAAATTAAATCGTATCTGAATCCAGCCAGGGAGGGTGCCATAGCTGAAATTCCATGGCTGTGAAAGATTTTATTAAAATGTATTAAAATGTAAAGAATTAGCTAAACAAAAGGGTTTTTTCAAATTTACTGGAAAGAAGTTGAATTTCTCCTTTTTATTGACTAATCATCATAGTTTGACCAAACCATCACTGTCGTACATAAAAGGTGTGACTGAATGGTACCAGTGAGATTAATCCATTAAAATATGAAAATCACTCAACCGCCAACAAAAGTGTCCCCATCACTGCACTTGAGCATTGGAATTTGACTCTGATCCAGAGAAAGGACTGCCCCCTGCTGGCCAACCAACACCACATCTAGCAGCAGCTTAAGTTTTCCCAACATGTTTCACGTCCAAGGGCAGGCCAACACCAGACAGGAGCAGGGTACATGGTGATATAGCTGCTGGCAAAATTATAGCAACCATAGAGAGTACTTACAAAACTTTTTAGCAACTTCACTTTACTTTTTTATACCCTTTGAAGGCTTATCAGTAGGTAAACACCTGTGCTGTACAAAGGGCAGACATAGGACACAACATCCTGTGCTCCACAGCTAACGCTTTATCAAATATTCCAGGTACCAACACACTGTGTGTATATATGTTCAATCGAATCTTTCTCACTTCTTCCAGAACCTGTAGCCTCACCACAAGATCAAAAACAGCATTAAAGCATTAATCCCCCACCGCACCACACACACACACATACATACACACACACACACACACACACACACACACATACACATACATACATGCATGCATGCATGCATGCACACACACACACACACACACACACACACACACACACATATACATACATACATGCATGCATGCATGCATGCACGCACACACACACACACACACACACACACACACACACACACACACATACATGCATACATACACACACACACATACATACACACACACACACATACATGCATACAAACACACACATACATGCATGCATACATACACATACACACACACACATACATACATGCATGCATACACACACACACACATACACACACATACATACACACACACACACATACATACACACACACATACATGCATACAAACACACACATACATGCATGCATACATACACATACACACACACACATAAATACATGCATGCATACACACACACAAACACACACACATACATGCATACATACATACATACATACACACACACACACACACATGAACACGCGCGCGCGCACACACACACACACACACACACACACACACACACTCAGGTGCAGACAGGTCCGTCTGTCTCCTCACAGGCAGGGGTACAGAAGGTGTCCTCGGCGAGATAAAAGGTGGCAGAGAAGGATGAAAGGATGTCGGGAGAGAGCAAAAGCGGCCCAGATAAGTCCCCATTCCCACATGTGCAGAGGGTTAAGGAGCGCCGCGGAAAGCATCTCATGCTTACACCGACGCTGAGGCAGCATTTTCACACTACCACCTCAAAAAAAACTCTAACCAGATAAAAAAAAAAAGCTTCCCTGCAACGATTGAAGCCATTTCTCTCTTCCTCTATATCTCTCTGTTGCAGATATTTTGATGACAGAGTTCAATTTTCATTAATATAATTTTCATTTATTAAAAGATGGTTTTATTTTTATCTTTATTACGACAGGATGAGATTAAACAGGCACAGGTCAGTATCAGATTCAGAGGATATTGAAATGGACTTGCTGCATCTTGTACAGTAAGTATACATATACTGCATCCATGAAGAGACTGCAGCAAAATGATGAAGAAGAGTGAACGGAAGCAGCAGAAGGTAATATATATTTTAGGGAGTGGGCACTCTGGTATATTGTCCCATACACTGGCAGGGGAAATTAGATTGTTTTCGAGCTGTCCAAATGCTGAAGCATGGAAGTTCTTTTCCAGTTAGTGAAACACTCATCCAATATGCAGTACACACGCTGAGATGATGTCAATCAAACAGGCCTCTACTGGCCTCAACACCATGGCAGGATTACCAAGAGTCGCTTAAGAAGATAAAGTGCTGTGCCACTGTGAAAATTAGCACTCGCGATTTCCTGTGACCTCAACAAAACAAGCCTTCCTTCCCTAAGTCACAAAACTTTGCAGTTTAAAAAAAAGAAAAAACTCTGGGAACCACTCAACCAATTAAAATATTCCCTTCGAACAGCTGTTACTGTAGGGGGTCCATTACCTCGGACTGAAAATACATCCAGTGTCATCAGGAACTGAGACAGCCAGCCAAAACAGTAGATCCGTGCGACTGGAAAATCTGTAGTGTCTTAATGTGAGAAGAGGATTTTTAAAATCAAAGGCCGGGCCAGACCTATTTCCAGAGCCTGCTCATCCGGTAAGGGTAAAACAAGATTAAAAGACAACATGAATAAAGAGGAAATAAACTGCTCTGGCCCCATGGGAGAATCAAAAGTCTTTCGCGCCTGCATAATTCCAAAGTCTGATTAAAGAACTGAGAACCACTTAAAGAACTCCTGTGAAAACCTTATAGTTTGTGACCAATAATGTTTTTTTTTTTTTTTTAAATCAGCCCAATAGTTTTATAACTGAAATCTGTCATTTTCTCCACATCATTGTCCTACGCAAACGGTACATGAGGCCTGCCATTCAAATAACTATAAGTATATTGTTCCTTCTCTTAGAAATCCATTATGAATTCACAAACAGCACAGATGAATGGATTTCTACAGCTTCAGTCAAGGTCTATTCAAATCTCAACAATAGGCCCTATAGCATAATCCCCCTTATAAATATTATAAAGATGTCAAGAGAAAAATGGTGACTTACATACAGAAAATGACATGCTTTAATATTACAATATAATGAAGACAGACAAACGAATACAGTAAAAAGGTGCTAACAGACAACGATGTGACTGAAGGCTGGAATTTAACAATCTGTGACACGTTTTTATAGTTGTTGGCTGCATCTTTGGAAATGGACAATGCGGTGCATTTGAAGAATAGCATTTGCTGTTGCTGATCTGGGTATGCACTTGTTGTTTACTGATGTGTGGTTGCTAATGTATTCACATTTGCTGTCTACTGTTTATGTTTGCATACAATATGAGGATACTATTGTCAGTGGATTTAAACGAGTTGACCCTCTCAAACTAATTGTCAATTGAAGTTCCAATGGTAAAAGGCACAAAATAGTCATTAAAATTACAGCAAAGAAACTGAACATTTACATTACATAAATATGCTGTTTACACGGTTGTGCGAAACAGACCTTATCTTGCAATACACACACAGGAGGAGCAACACAGGAGATTTTGTTTTCTCAAATACTTCAGTCATGTATGCACGGACTCCCATGTTAGAAATCGGGATGTTAAAAAAATCTTTGAGGTTTTAAAATACAGAATTAAGCCAGAAAGTATGGAATTTAGAAAATGAAAATGTTTTTTTTTTACTAATTTCAATTCCATGCAAGTCTCTCTATGCAGCTGGTATTTGCTCAAAATAACATAATGGATTATTGTACACTAACACGAGCTTACAACTCTTTCATTTGTTAACTGCATACTACATAAGAGCTTTTATTTTGTGACAAAAGAAAAAAATAGATTTGTTTCTTTTTTAATACTAAAATGTAGTCTAAAGCATTCAAAAAACCTAAATGTCTTTCTAAACTCAAATATTTAATGGGTGTAATAAAACCATCAGCACTTCTCTGATGTTTGTATCAACGCTCTGTGTAAAGTCGCTAAGTTTGAGCTAACCGCAATGCCTCAGCGGATTTCTCAGCCCCTTGGGTCACATGTCCCAGCATCCCTTGCCACTGGAACTTGTTTCCATAACCTCCCACCCCACCCTGTGCTGGCGTGCCTGGCTCCCCCCCTCAGTGTGCTCTCACGCTCAGCCCTTCTCCGGCTCACGTTCCCCTCCGCCCGGCGCGAGCGCGGAGCTCACGGGTTTATTTTAAGCTTTTAATCCTCGTTCACTGATCGCTGTGTACGCCCCCTATTTTTTTTGCAACACATGTTCTTTTTAAAGTCCCACGCAGGTAACGTGAGGTGGGAATGACGTGTGTGTGTGTGTGTGTTCTCGTAAGCTTTAACAGTGTAATTCAACGGTCCACAGGTAGCTGGTTGCCTGGTCAGAGGCAGCTGACACTCTCAGCCACAAAAAAAAATTTTAAAAATGCCAAAATGTATTACTTTACTTGAGGCAAATTAACATTGCATAAGCCAAAGGCTTTGTCAGGGCACAAGATATAATGTCTATAGTCTATATATAATAATAATATAATTGTAACCCTCCAATATATGACTAAAATACACAGAAACTAACTGCAAGACATGAAAGAGAATTTTAGAAGGAACAAAGCTTTTACATGTCCCCAAGAAAAGAGTGTAGTATATAAATATTAACAAAAAAATGCACTGCAGCAGATTCTCTCTCCTTCCCTGACATTACATTACAGTTCAAGATGGATTCCAAGTGCTTTGGATCACTCCTCTCAAAACGCATTTCAGAAAGAAAAGCATCCACACAGACCGATGGATTAATAAACTGCATGTTTTTTACAAGACTCTATCATTGAAATAACTGACAGCACTGAATGTGTTAATGAAAAGGACAACAACAAGGAAATATTAAAGGTTATACAAAAATATCAAAGCTTCCACCGCTACTTCTCCTTGAGCTATTTAGCATGTGAAGAATTCACACATCCTGTCATAATTAATTTTTCAATAGACATATGGGCACCTTTGCTACAGGCACTTCTGCAGTAAAACTATGAATTACTTCTTATTATACTAACTTAACATTACCCAAATGCAACCTCTCATTTCATTATTGCTCATGGTTTATTTCAGACAGAATATATCAAGGGATACTAGCTGCATGTCAGTAACTACTAACGGAAATCATGACACAAAATATAGCAGATAGAGAATAAGCATCTTATTATAACTACTGTCATTTGGTTCAATCAGTAGTTCAACAGGTTGTCTTAAATTCAGGCCTGAGTGAGAGAAAAAGGCAACTATAAGGGGGTTTCATTTTCCATGTTGATGTCACACAGAATGATAATGACCCCACGATGGTTTCAGAGGGTGACATGAGCACATTTTTCATTAGCAGCTGGATATCGAGCCTAATATAATCCTCAGGGATTGACACCTTATTCTATTTGAATGTGAATATGAATATGAGTCACATTTATACACTAAGGTCATCGCGGGGGCTTTGGTACTCCCTTACTGAATATCGACGGTTTAATGTAGCTATCAGGTATCAGCTTATGCAAATGTCACCTACTCGATAATTAGATCTCTCTCTCAACGGAATGAAAATACCTGGCAGGAACAAACCAATCAATACGCTACCGTGTTAAAAAGAAGCAGAGCAAACGGACACAGCAGCCTTATTGCCATCCCTTTTCCCAGCATGCAAAGAGGATGCTGGGGTTCTGTTTCCCCACCAGCTCGGTAAAGCCTGGTTCCCAGAACCAAACCAGAGTCATGTGGTACCTCTGACCAGACAGGGGTTTACACTGTACCACATAGCCTAAGACAAAACAGTCTTACACATAACACAAATCCACTTTACACTCCAAATGCAATGCTGAGAATTCTACAAATGGCCCATGTACCAAATCTACTTTTCCAGCTCACTAAGCATCGCTTAAAACTTGAAACAATGCTATACGATGTATATAACGCTGTACATAAAACTCCTCTGTGTACAGAAAACATTACCAGTATAAAGTGTATAGTACAGAGAGCCCTTACATAGAAAAAGTATCTTTTTTATCATCTAATAGTGAATGTAACACACGATTATTACCTTGGAGGAGCCATTCAGTCAGTATGGATTAGGGAAATGTCAGTTATGGCACCCATGTCCCAAAAGAGTCTAAGCTTATAAAATAACAAAGACATAAGAAAGCTTAACCAGGACGTGCCCTGAGTCTAAAAGTTCTACTTTCATTCTAAATTGAAAGATTTTTCCTTTATTGGGAGAATGTATTTTCATTGTGGTCAAAGGTTTCATCCATGAGACATTTCAGACAGACCTTTCCACAGACAGCAGGATGGAAAACCTCGACCTCAAAAATGCGCAAGCTGTTTGGATGGCATATAACAAGTCCGAAAATTATACGCACATGCACAAAGTGACATCGCATAAAACCAATGAATAAAAATGAAAGCCATTTCTGAAAAGGTGTGAAATTCTTCTAATTTAATGTAACTTATTGTGGATTTGTTCAGCTTGTTTTTGTAAGGGGGTGGAGCACAACAAGGAGCTGGGGAAGGCAGCATGGGAGGGCAGGGTGTGCTAGGCTCAACAGGACGGCGCAAGATGGGGTGGGCAGGAGGGATCTGGGACGACCAACCTGCAGCAATCGCCCGACAACGAATAGGGCGAGAGCGGGGCCGTTTTCTCGGACAAGGGGGAGGAGCAACGGTCCAGGTCGCTGTCCTCCTCCAGGGAACAGATCGGGGCACGGAGGCCCTCCACCCTCAGGTGCAGCTTGGGGTCCTCCTCGAAGACCTCGTCATCGCCCATGTCGTCCGTTCCGCAGGACTCGTGGCCCTCCAGGAGGGTGCTGGACGATTTGGTCATGTGCAGACGGGACGCGTAGCTCCCCAGCTCCGACACGTGCAGACTCCCGGTTGTGGAGGAGCGGGAGAAGGGGAAGATCAGCCGGAGGAGGTTGGAGCTCCTCTGAAGGTCCGGGGGAGGGGGAGGGACACCGTCTCGGTGCTCGGGCCCTAGACTGGAAACCAGCTTGTAGTTGTTGGAGAAAGAGGGCACGCGGGTGGGGAAGGGCGGAGCCAGATGGGCGGGCTTGCCATTGGCCGCTTTGGCCTGGCTGCTCTTGTCCACGTACGCCTCGGGCTCCAGGCCCAGCTCGCCCTCTGAGCACGTCCTGTCAATGAAGTTCAGGCCGCTGCACAGGCTGTCCATTTTCTGGGCCACGTCGTTGAGCGACTTGGAGAACTTGAGCTTGCTGTCCGACTTGAGGCTGACAGGGGCCCTGAGGAGGGACAGCCATTCCGTGCCGAAAGGGTTCCTGTTTTTGGGCCTGGGGCCGCAGTCTGGGGCCAGGGTTGTGACAGTGGCACCCTGAGAACCCGAGGCCTTGCCGTTTGGGGTGAGAAGCACAACGGCAGTCTGCTTGGCATTCTGGGATACCTGATCTACAGGTGCCACGTGTGGACTGCATGCAAGAGCGGACCGGTATCGGACAGAGGGGAAATGGGAAAGAAAAAACAAGGGAAAGAAAGAACAGAAAATGAAGCAAAAGGCAAGCATGCATTAAAGACAAAGAAAAAAAAGAGAGGAAAGAGTTGAAAGTGAAGACAGAGGGCCTTATTTGTGTTTCTGAGGAAAGATCAGAAAGACCAAGGGATAACCCCTAACACAAAAGGTTAGGTATTCAATATATTGGAAACTGAATTCTTAAGGCCTGCAGTGAATTGTCTTGTTCCAAGAGTACATGGGCCTCTCCGACAGGATATTTGATTTGCTTGGTGAGAACAACAGGATTTACTTCAACCCTTTTACCAACCAGACAACAGTGAGGGATTACACTTTATCCCTGATGTTTCACACAGAATGAGAAAAGGTGGTTTATACGATGGGATGTAGCATAATGTGCTTTTACTGAGTTTCTGCTCAAACATACCTACAGATGTCCTGGTTTGAGGGGGTGACAGACGTCCTTGAGAAGCTGCATGGGGCATTTATGGAGGTAGGGCTTCCCGCCTGAAAGTCAAAGCAAAAACTTGGGTCGGTTAAAAATGCAAAAGTTGATGATAAAAGTCTAAAGGGCTGGTTTCCTGGACCTGTATTAAGTCTAGTCCTAGACTAAAAGAAAATTTGAATTAAGATCTCCACTAGAAGTCGCGGATGAGGCTTAGTTCATATCCGGGAAACCAGCCCTAATATTACTAAGGTGGGTACATGTTACACAAACATAGGCTCGTTCTATAAAAACACAGTTTGTTTCCTGGCAATGTCTTCAGCAAATATGACTCAAAGCCCACACTTGGCTCCTCCCAATGGGGAACAAGGAATGAAGGTAGCATAACAGAGACTTGAGGGGTCATTCCAAACAAGGAAAAAAATTGTATGACACTGAAACACATGTTGCATCAGAAATAACGGTTCCACTCAAAAAATGTATCCTGAGTAACTGTGTGCTGCGCTCTTCAAGTTCTGATAAAGGTAAAAAAAAAAAAAAAAAATATCTAACCACTTCATAACCTGATGAGAACCTTAGACTGTGGACTCAATCTTCCTTTCTATTCTAAGCCTAATTACCCTTTATGTACTGAAGTTGCAGCATACAAATCCTTGGATATATTCATGGAATTGAATCTCTATCTTTGTCCTTCACACAGAAGTCTTTCAGGACTTTATAAAATCACCGCAATGAGCTGAATAGCCATGTGATTAGGATAACAATGAACAGAAGGTGTATTAAGTTCATAGGGAAGAATTAGCGCCGAAAAAACACAGTGAGCTGTGACTCTTTAGTCTTCAACAAACATAACTAATCAATGAGGTTTACTGCTAGGATCTATAAGTGGTTGTGCCGTCCGTGAATCATACATGAAGCCAATCCGATAAAAACGGTCATCCAAAAACATGCCGATAACGTTAAAATTTATTTATAGCAATGTGCGCATGAATTTCACCTTCCATTCCAGCATGTCATGCATACATCTTTACTTAATGGTTTATCTTCCCGTGTGAGGTATGACGTCAAAACATAAGCCTGATTTCCATATTTTGAGTGCATAACATGCAACATGGGCTACTGGCCATGGAATCATTTAAGACTGCAAATGATATGAAGGTATGACGTAGGGGTAGAATCCCTGAAGACATAATCAAGGTGTGGTTTTAGCACAGTCACACAGCTAGGATGAAAAACAGTCGGTAGCCCTTTAACGTACATGCGAACATGTGGGGAAAAAATAACTATAACTGCAAAAGGCTCTCATGGATTACTGTGAATTAACACTGCACACTGCATGAATGTCATGCTGACGGGCTATTTCAGTTCATGGGAGACAGCTGTCTTATTAGAGGAAGGGCTGAAAATAGAAATCCAACCCAATTACAGCCGATGTGCTTCTTAGCGAACCTCAGCAGGTGACGTTGGTTCAGGCCCTTTTTGCATGAACTGAGAAATGCAAATATCCTCCAAAAAAATATATTTTTCAGGAGATGTGTTCCAAGTTAATCACCCAAAACTATCAGAAGAGTTTGCATTTGGGTTCAATGCCAGCTCTACACACAATTTGCATAAAAATGCAAGCAATGGAGTAGAAATGACGACCATACTGATAATCAAACAAATCAGTAATCACTTGCAGAAATTCCACACAGCCAGGAAAAACAGAATTCTCCCTCAGCTAAATGAGCCTTCATTTCCCACATTCTTCAAACGGCCACCCAATTATTTATTTTTGAGCATGACAGTAGTGGTAATGTTATGCCAATTAGAAACGACAAATTATCATGGATATTAATATGGCAACTCTCCAATAAAACTGGAAAAAAATGAAAGAATTTACAGACTATTATAACTAAACTGGAGCTCAACAGAGGATTCAATTCATGTCTGCATTACTGAAACTTCAATAATCATACTTAATGTTTTTATGAATGCATAAACACGTTTCTCAAACATAAGCAACCATGTTCTTATACTTGTTGAAACAGTTGACCAATACGTTTATTTAAAATTTTGAAATAAAAACAATTCAATTATAAAATAATTAACTAAGACCACATGTTATACTCTTTCTGGTGGCAATGGACAAACATGGACTTTATGACCAAAAGAATGCATGAAGGGGAATGAACTGAGACACACTTCCTATTTATTAACATGTTCATCAAACGGAAAGGAACTCATCAATCATCAGACAGGAAGTACAGGGGTCTGAGTTTATCTCTGGAAAAAAAAAGGTCCAGAGGGCAGAACCACTCGCCAATAGGATCTCATGTTACTGAAACGTCCATGAAATGTGAGAAAACACAACATCATGATAGTACTGGGAAAGGTTAGAGGGTCAAACTGAACTCCAAGAATGAGACCAGCCAATCAAAAAAGAGAATCACTGCACAGCAGATCATTAAGAGGCCAAATCCTGCATGTGCAAAACACTATTTAGCTACTAACTTTAGAATTTTCAACAATTATGTATTTAATGCTTATGCACATAAATGTAGGTATGCAGATACTTTGATTAAAAATCAGATGTTTGTTTTCCATAAAAGGAATGGATACAATTGTATTTATCTCAGTTAAAGCTGGCATTTTGCTGAGTAGGAAAACTATGCTTTACTTCACATAGTGACTGACTTCATATTTCTTAGTGGAGCTACCATTTTAATGTTCAGAAGAAATTCAAATTAAGGACTGGAATTTAGTGTGGAAATAATGTCACCAGCTAATCACTAATTACTACCCCGTTGGCCTGTTTGCAGCTTTCTTTTATTAAGCTGAAGGCAAAGACAATGTAGGCCAAGATGACATGATCGTGAATGCTAGTTCATGGGTTATGATTCACATGGAGGGTTTCAACGCTTTCCCCAACGGGCTGAGCTTGCTGCATAGTGGATGCGATCCCACGGGATTCTAACAAACAGCCAGCACAGAAGCATTGTGGGATATGGTTACCATGCATCCCACATGCTTCCAAACATGAACGTTACAAACAGCACAGATTCACTATGACAAAGACTGCAGTACCAGCTTTGAAATCATTAGTTGACATTGTTGTCGGCAATGGTCATACATTAAAGTTTCCAAGGGTATGTAAATGCTTTTGGATTTATTGCACATTTTTTTCCCTTTTACTTAAATGTCACCTTTCTTATTTCACATCTAATTTAACAACTCAACAACCTATTAACACTGGGGTTATTATTAGGATGGAACTTGCTTTTGTAGCATTCACCATATCCTCAGGAGAGTGAGTACATATGCTAGTCACATCTGTGAGTTTGTGTAAATTATCATTAGATAGCTCAAATCAGTTACTTTAGCGCCACCAAAAAAGCAAAGGCTGGCAGCTATCACTGAATCAATCCGTTACTTGCCGTGCTGACATATCGATAAAAATCCTTCAGTGATTTCATTATATTAGAGGGATTAAAATCACCTAACACCAAGTTGTGCGCATCACAGGACAGAGATTGGATATTCGTGACTCACCCTTTTGTCAATAGTATTTTCTTGGCCTTATCTTTTGAATGAATGTACAGTGCAGTGACAAATATCCGGGGATCTCTCCTGGCAGATAAAAATGTTATTACTGACACCGACTGTGGCTCAATATCAGGCAAACAGAGTCTCTCTCACACAGTAGTTATTGGATCATCGATGAATGATTTACAGAAGGACAATGTCCCCCTGTGATTTCTCTGGTTACGCTTGTTAACCCGGCGAGGCCGGAGATAGCCATGGGTGCTTCTGTACAGCATTCATGGTAGCCTTCATGACATCACCTCAGGAGTCCTTATCAATAGCCTTTGAGTGATATGCCTTCCAAAACATATACGTGTCTGGTTTAACCTTGGTTTTGGTCCGAGGAATGTCATTGTTCTATTGTGTAATGAAAAATATTCAAACTAAACTATGCTAATGCATGTCACATCATCTTCTGGTTTACTGGCTGGATTGATTAAACAGTGGCTGGTAATGTTTAGGATGGCATTTCAGAATTTTCACATTTACACTGTGAAAAGCTGAACATTGCAGACATACTGTCTATCTGCCTGTTATTCCTTTGTAATATAGAGTATGACGAGACAGGATGTTCGATTAGACACGCCGTGTGGTGCATTTTAAAATACATTTGATTTGGTTCAGACATTGGTTGTTATTCTTTCTGTATCACAACTAGTCATACAGGTGTGGGTCCAGTTCTTTTTTTAAACATTTTATTATTGAGGGAAAGTGATTTTGAGATAGCCAATGCCTTACAGAATGAAGGTGGTGATCTCCTGTCCCGCAAAAGCTAGTGAATTACTTGTACAATATGCCAAGCTAATGCTGAATAAGCACATTCAATTAGCTTCATTTTGAGATCTCATTTTCAAACTAATTTCATAAGGGGACTCACCCAGATTAAAAATGCAAATTAATACATCAACCCACAGTGAAAATTCAAATAGGATTTTGGCAAATTATAGTCAATTATTTCATCCAGCAATCTTTCGATACTAAACCACATTGACACCACAATTTGATGCAACTCGTAATTCACGTAAATTGAAGTGTCAGCAATCTCACCATCTGTTTCGGTCAGACAACAAAACAGTAGCTTCGTGTGAAACCTCTCAGAGATTGATTTAAATCACGCATTTGTACATTCTAAACAATACATTTGAATTGAACCACGTGTCTGAAAAGAGGATATTGACTTGAAGTGAATCGATCTTAGCTCCTCTTACTGAAGCTCGCCTTACAGCTGCAGTCATCGGGGTCTTGAAACCGCGAGGGTCAAAAATATCAAGCATTCTTAATCGTGGTTACCGAGGCCCTTGCGCTACTGGCAGCTGGCCAATCTTACTGTCACAGCGTAGGTGAAAGGCACTTGGGGACCTGAGACTAAATGGATAACAAGAATAATGGGACTATTTTTGTTCCTTATCGTGTTGCAGACAAATTAGCCATAGGAACAGGAGATGGCTTTTCCCCACTTGAGATGCATAAAAAAACCTCTCCGCGCGATGCATGCCAAGCCTTCACTTACAATAGTGCTGTGATATCAGGCCACATCAAGCTTCGCATTGTCAGTACATGAGTGACAAATCTGGCAAGCGCTCTTTTCTGCACTTAAGCACACCAAGCAGAACCACTCAAACATACAATGAGGTTAACAGTCAGTGACAGCGAGTCGGAAACATGCGGCCAATTGGATGAGAGACTGATTACAAAAGTGATTAATAATTCCAAATGACGTGAATATCATTTCCCACCAGTTTCCCGCAATTCACTGATACCACTATTTATGGGTTCAACGCTAATGCATCAGACTTGTAAACTGAGAGAACATTCAACTCAATTTTGTTTGCATAACACTTTTTTATGGATCAAATTGTCGTGCTTTACAACTCATCTCAGGCCTGAAACCCTACATATTACTGAAGCATCTACACCATGCATGCAGTACATAATAAGCCAATGAAAAATGGCTGCATGACTACAATCTAGAGAAGTGTGGATCAAAAAGGTACAAAACTACAACCAAAGCTGGACAGAGTTCTTATTGATTCTGGGCAAACAACAAGGTGCAGACACTGCTGGGGGGGGTGGACTCAAAAACCCCAGCATGTATGAACACAGCCAGCAAAAAAATACTGACTATGTACAGACCTATGTACTGACTATGTGTAGAACTATGACGACACAAAAACTATGCCATAGTGAATTTTAGATGACAATTGGATGCTCTAAAGCAGGCATAATTAGCCTGGTGCTGGAATGCTATGTATTTGGTTTTTGGTCATTCTAAGCTTGACTGACCATTGAGTTGGAATAGTCACCTGTGTAAGTCAGTACAATTATGTGGCTTATAACAATAATTAATTCAGCTAGGTATCTTGGGGTTAGAATTGAGCAAAACACAGGCTTCCAAGCTGGCGTATCAAAATGTATGTTTTCATGAAAAGAATAAAGCTTTTTGTTATCGTTTTTCAATTCACTCTTTCACCACCTACCAACGACCCTCCCATCTGATTGACAACCAGTCTGAATTTCACAACTGGCTACAGATCCCTGTCAGTGGCCATCCTATGAATAGCCTGTGTGTATCAGATTGTGTAGAGGTCCTTAACTTTGTTTCGAAAAGGAATGATGGAAGGCTATGACAGATTTTTGTGTTAATTGGCTCACCTCCCATACAGACTGAGCTGAAGCCCTTAGAGGACAGGGATAAGGGCTGGACTGAATATGAATGTTCTCTGGACATACAACATGACCCTGACAGTATACTGCAACCTTGCTCCCATCCAACCAAAGATGATGGTGATGGTAAGAAAGGACGAGAAAAGGTAAACTAAAAGAGCACAGGATGTATAGACAGTCTTAGGCCAAGAAAGTTACATAAAAATCCTATTATGCAAAAATTATCATATTTTAACAATTCAACACAAACCAATTGTTTGTTCTTCATAATAAAATTTTAATGATTTTAGAATACATAATACATTTATGATAACAAGGTTTACTGTTACTTTTATTATTTTTTAGAAGACTTTGGTTAAATGCTACTTCATTTCATTTGTTTATTTCGAACCTTCAGCATAACGTCTATTGAATTCTTATGAACTGTGTTGCAACAATGCGTTTTTGCAGGAGGTTTTTTTGCATAGGGAAGAAGGATAAAGTTTTAAAAATCGCAGTGTTTGCTGTTTGCTGGCTTTTGAGTGCCTGAGGCACTTCCATATGCATTGCTGTGATACCCACTGGTAGTGGGAGTTATTCGCATTTCCATACCTTTGAAATGTTACTCGACCGGCTTGCAGAATGACCAAGAGTCTTCTCATTCTGTAACAGAGAGAGAGAGAGAGAGAGACAGAATAAGTGATTTGAATGACTGCATTTAGATTTTTCATGGACCACATTATATGGTTTGTAATTTTTATAAACCTCTACACTAGGTTTAGTGATTTTTTTCATGATCCTTATAGATTTCATAGATGAAATGTAATCTGGGCAAAACTTGATGTCAGAAACAAACTGGATTCAGGGAAATTGCTCGACTCTCACCCTAAGGTGAAGTTCTGTGTCACATTTTCAGAGACTAGCTTTGTACTCCTTCTAAGGCCATTGCAGAGACCTGATTTATCAGCTCAGATATTTCAAAATAAATAACTCTGTGAACAATCAATACACTTCCAGACATTTGTAATGCCCACTCCCGTTGATTTCGTCCCATCACATTCCTGTCTGGAAAGTGTTTCAATCGCTAATTTTGATTCAGTCTTTAGTCACAAGTATGGCTGTTCTACTTGATTGGGCACCTGCAGTGTGCCAATGCAAATGAATGGAGGAATGGATACGCATCTTAACTGGTGGACTGCCCAGTGAAAGAAAAGCCATTAGGGACGCTTCAGAGATTTCAAATTAAGAGTCCTGAATGAGCTGTTAATCATACTTTGTTGTACAGCTTTTATAAGTGATTTAATGAAATAGACTTGATAATATGGAGATGAACTGAAACAAGAGAGTCCATCTAGGAGTAGAGGGATCCAGTCCAATAGTAAGTGCTTTTGTTACCTTTCCAGAACTGAAGACAAAATTAATTGTTCATGCAGATGAAGCCAAAACTAACAGTACAGAGGATGTGGATGAGAGACAGTCTCCAACCCAGACACACTTCCTGAGAGAGTGCATAAGATATAATTGGTTTACCTGTTAAGACGCACTTTTCAAAGTAAGATTTGGATTAACCTATTCCTAGTCACCTATAGTAAGCAACATTAATCTTAAAAATCTGGCTTGAATGGACTGACTGTCACTATGCACAAAACATACTTATGATAAAAAGCCAAACATTCTTTGGAAACAAAAAATCTGTGTTCCTCTACCTAAAAATGACAAAGTCATAAACTTAGTAAATCTACTACTTTACAGCACTGAAAGACTATGGGTAGCTCCGCCAGTGAATCTGTACACATGGTCAGGAGGACTATAGTGACAAGACCTGAGTTCTAGAACCCAAACTTCATCTTATGCTATCTTTATAGTGTACCTTAAGGTACCTTAAAACAGAGCAGAACTAATCAAAACAGTTAGCTGCTCTTCAGACAGCATAATTTGATGCTGAGATGTAACACTTAAGCTTGAGCAGACCTACAACTAAAAAATATAGTGAATTGGGCTTAACTATGTGGGCTGTAGAAACACCTGAAAGTGGATTATGCCTGGGAGTATGCCTTTTTTTCTGCAAGCATTAATTTACCTAATTCTAAAGCACAGAAAAAATCTGTATGAATAATAAACAAGTGAATGATGGCAATCAAGCTATTTACTCCCATTTACTCCTCTGTGTTTTTGCAAGTCAATATTACTTGATTTATGTTTAGCTGAAAATACAAAACAGCGATATAAAAAAGCAATATAAATCCAGATAAAGGAAAAAGGGGCTGTTGACAGCATTACTGGGTATTCACAGAGAGTTTTTTATTTTTATGGCACAGTATTTGTTCATTTAATAGTGAATGGTAAACCTCAAATGTGTGGTGTTGCATTAAGGGTAATTTTCAGAGGTAAGCAAACATGCAGGGGTAAACAAATGTACAGCACAATGGTGCAGACAAAAATATGATTCAATAGATAACATTCAGTTGTTCTCTTTTTTATTTTTAGGGCTGGGAAAGTGATGTTTGACGTCTTTTATCACATAAACTGCATTAAAAAAACAACATATATAAACACAACATGATTCGGCCTAGAAGTGGCAACAACTTCAAAAAGACCATGGCAACAAAACAAGGCTGGGAGCTGAAAAATGTCCCCAAATCTAAAAACCAGACCTCATTTTATGCTGTGTTTACAGTGTAAAAAGGTGACCTAAGAACGGAGAGTAGAATTAATCAGAACTGTTGACACTGTGTTTTTTATCACATAAACAACATAAAGACATAAACATAAATTATTTGGACAACACAACAATAACTGACTACTAACAGCTACTAAAAGACACTGCTCTACTTTATGATTAAAAATAGTCGAGAGAAGTGTCGAAGTATATATACAGTTAAAAGGCTACTTGTTACTTAGGGTGACACTAGACAATCAAAAAATATAACAAGAAACTGGAAACACTGAGCAAAGGGTATATCATATGACAAAATGACAAAATGTGACATTAGTTCAAGTGCTACCATAAGCCAGAAAAAGTCACTATCCATCAGACTGAGAATGAACAAATAAACAAATTTCCAGCCCTCCCATAAAAGCTTATGTAGGGCGTGATGTTTTTGGGAGCTTCGTAACCGAGGGCATGGTTTTCATCTCTAATTACTGTTCCATTTACTCCCGGCCCCCTAGTCCTTCGGGGTTACCATGGCAATGCCACTGATGGAGAGCTGTGCGTTAAGTCGTGCTTGGAGCCTCTCTGTTGTTTGGTTGCTTCAAGATATCGACTCCCACACAGCCCTCTCTGAGGGAACCGCAGATGTCATTTCGAACGGCGGAGACAATGTGTACTGCCCGTGATTGACAGCAGTCCAATGGAACAGGCCCATGTTGCCATCACTCATTTGTCAATAAAGGACAGGATTTATCATTTGCTGAATAAATCACAGAGGCACTAGCTTGTACACAACCAGTGCTGTTTTTTTTTATTTGTTATGCGTAGTTGCAATGGCGATTAACCATTCCGCTACTCTATAAAACATTATTCTCAAGACATACGCAGTACTGACAGCCAACATTCATCTTCTGGTGTTATTCCTGTGTGTTACCTTGGAAGGAACACAATTGTAAACCTGGAATCCATTGACAAGCGAAGAAGCAAATTGTTTATTTATGCTTGCATATGTGGTATGCATCTGAGCTATGATTGGTGTGTTGACACACATACTGGCTGTTTGTGACCTAAAATTAAATATGTTGCAGGCTGGATTAAACCAAATGCCCATGGTATACTTAAGGGCATATGCCGTTCTATTTAAAGACTGCAAGACTCAAAGTTGCAAAGGATATGTTTGCTTGTGTCCAATAACTAGAGAATTCTGTCATAATGTCAAGTCTTTTCTAACTGAATTGCATATACCACTAAACGTATCACATTTTTTGATTGAATCTGAGCTTCTGAATTTCTAATGTTTGTTTCATTAATTGGGTGATTACCAGCAAGAAGGAGACAGTCAAATAGTTCAATTTATTTTTTGGATGGTTAAAATGAACAAACATTGTTTCATCAAGATTTTGCTCATACTCAGAGGGATTTAATGGGTCCGATTATTATTCTGAACGGCGGAATTATGGGCAAGGAATTCAAAGCATTCAGACAGCTCCCCGAGAATGTGCAAACATTCTTTCTTCAAGATGTTCCCTTATTCCAAGACGACGTGGCCCTATACCCACTCTTGAATCTACCGAGTAGACTCAAGAGTAGTTTCACGTTCTGTAGAATGCGGGGAAGTCAAACTTTCAATGGCCTCGGGCCAAGTGCAAGTGTGAAATCAGCTCATCTGAAATTCACAAGGCAGCACAGCTGCCACTCATAGCAAGATGTGGATCCTGCTACGATGGCGTTTCCTTACTACGAAATGCCGGAACGCATCCAAGCAGCCCTGAAATGCAAGATATGAAGCCTCAAAACCTCACAGCCCTGAGGTGCAGATGCAAAACAGAAAAACAAAACTGAGCCACCCTGAAGTGCGGAAACGGCATACAAACACAAAAACTATTTAACTGTGTCACACTTATCCCAGTGCCGTAGAATTCTATGAGCTGCAGGGGTGTAAGAGGGGTGGAAGAGTGTAGAAATTCAGCAAAAGTCATGATATTTCGTCAGTAAATTGGAAATCTAGTATTGCTGTATTTTAAACATGTTTGTAGTGGCAATGTCAAAAGATGCCTCTTATTATACATTATGATGTGTTTGTCTTTGACGCAGCATTAACTGCTCCGGTTTAGCCCCACCAATCTGTAATCAGTCACTGGGCTCCAGCTGGAGACGCAGCATCAAATCCATCCTGATAACATTCAAATATTGTTATTATTGTAATACTTCAATCAAATGCCAGATTTCCAGTGACACTCTGAATTGGGTCTCAACTGGAAAAATATGTACATGAGAAAAGAGAGAGAGAGAGAGAAAATAAGATGGAGGGAGGGAGAGGGAGAGAATACGAGGGAGAGAGAGCACTACAGAAACATCCAATGATACAGAACTATCTAAACAGCAGAGTTAATCTTCATCTGGTCTACTGCGCCGCTTTAAGGGTTTGATGTTTCAATATGGCCTTTCATTACTCGGCACACCACAGCGCAGCAAAGCCACTGTATCCCTTAGCGCATAAACAGAGACCGAGTCCCAGGGGGCACAATGGGATTAATGTAAGGGCTTTAACCTTGACCACAAAGTCCACGCAGTCGCCGCCGCTGCAGAGTTACGGCACCGCAGCAGAGCCGCTGCGGAGGCACCCCGGCATTCCTGAGCATTTGCATGACAAACCACACCAAACACGCGCTGATATATTTGCAGAACATGCTTTATGTGACTAATGGGGTTAGGGTTAGGGTTCGCAGGGAAAAAGTAAACTACAAAGGAGTTACTCGATACCGCACAATTGGAAAGGTAAGTATGTACTGATATATACTA
This sequence comes from Albula goreensis, assembly GCA_022829145.1. NCBI lineage: Eukaryota > Metazoa > Chordata > Actinopteri > Albuliformes > Albulidae > Albula > Albula goreensis. The sequence continues at coordinate 12,098,842 of CM040750.1, forward strand.
GTGCTTTGCCAGATTTAAATGCCAGAGAACCACTGAGCTGATGCACACAATCAAGAATTGTAACCAAGGGGAATATGATGTTTGAAAAATCATTGTAAATATCCTTATGAGAGGATGCCTATTATATTCACACTAAATGTGAAGGAGCAAGTTCAGACTTGCAAATGTAGTCTATATGTAGTCACAGTAAATAGTCAATGCGATGTGTCCTTCAGACAGCACAACTCACTGGATTTTAGAGCTTCTTCTCCTCGTACTGACAATAAACATAAGAACCAAATCAAATGAGTCATGCACTCTGCGGAGAGGTTCTTCTGAAGGTTAGCTTAAAAAATGGTATCTCGGATAACACTTAAGGTGCTACAAAGATTACTAACAAAAGCTATTATTTCCCATATATTACATGTATTCTTCCTTCCAGACAAGGGATACGATACAATACAATGCATTTGTCTCAGACTGAATCTGTATCTTTGCAACCTTCAACCTACATGCAAATTTCAATGAGTAACTATTTTATCAACAGTGAGAAACAACATTGGTTCCTCTAAACAATATCTGAAGTGCATCTGTGAACCAGCATTGATTACAGTATATCCTGATATCATGAAGACTGTCACGCCAAATACATACGATGCCATCACACATAACGCATGGTTGAATACGTTAGCCTTCACAAAGGCCTTTAAGTATGACATCAGAGTGAAATGCTTATGTCATACTTTAATGCTATCACAAACAACTGAGCCATACAGACAAAAACATCTGAGTATGACATCAGAGTGAAAATGGTAGAGAAGTGGTGAAACACATGGCACTGGACCAAGGCGCTGTGGTGTTCAGATGGGATATGAAGCCAGAGATTCACACCATCGCTTCTGTCATGTTCCCGCTAAAATGACTACGCTGCGCCGAAGGCCGAGGAGTGCCCTTGACACTGCGGACATCAAAACTCCTGAAGGCCTGCCTTCAAGGAATAATCCTGCTGCTGAAGTGTCATTATGGACATCAGTGCAGGCGCCATACGAAGTGACAACAGGTACTAAGCCGCACAGTCGTGGCTCCTGGAACATGTGATAGCGACCTAAGGAAACGCTCTACACTTAAACATCCACGGCTGACAAGTCAGCAACAAGGAGAGGATTCTGTGACTTAAAAAGAGATTGAAAAGCAAAGAAAATGTGCTACTGTTTGGCCTTGTGTCATTGTCATGTAGGAGGAAAGCGGCCATTTTGATTTTGTTAGTTTAAGATCATGCATGCTCCACAAACACTCAATTGCAATTATCTCAGTTGCGTCATAGAATACTGCTATCTCCAAAGGCCTTTGTAGAAAAGTAAGAAAACTAGGTCATCGAAAAATGAATGTGCTTACATTCAAAACACGCCTTCAATAGAGTGACTAAACAGAATTGTACTTCATAGAAGATTGGACTTACCCTGTGTTGGGAGGGTAATGGTATCAAAATCATAAATCACCATGTTTTATGAAAAAGGTTGATATTGCCTTTGAAGAATTCATCTCTCCGTAGGTTCATTCCAGTCTTTTGTCGGAAATAATTTGCTAAGTGCTTAAGAACTGAAACTTAAAAATGCTTAAAAGTAGCAGCATTTGAGAAAACTCTGCATATTACTTTGTAAATGGCACATTAAGCAAGACCATTCAAACATATTTAAGAGGCCTATATACAAGAGTGATTCATATACGGGATAGTATAGAATAATACAGGACATTACAGTGTTTTATTGCCAATGGTATGAAAAATATTATTTTCTGGTGCTTGTAAATGTAGGTTTATGTTATTTTTAATTAGGAAGAATGCATACTCCTGATTCACATGGACTTCTGCGTCTGAGCTAAACAGAAAGGAGCATACTGCGATGACAGGCGGCCATCTGGAGTGAGGCTCGCGGCTGCTTCTCTGCAGCCAGGGTGTCAGAGGAGCATCCCGCCCACACGCAGCCTGTGTCTGCATGTGCCCCGCCTTTGTCCCAGGCCTCCTCTCTGTCGCCGTGGTGAGACGGAGAACCTGCATGCAACTCCTCACGCGTTTCCCCTTCGCGGAACCGTTACTGTTGGGAATACGTCCCAACGTGAGGAGGACGGGAAGACGTCAACAACGGATTTTTAAAATAAACGCAAGGCTGATGCTGGATGAATAGCTGTGATAACGAAGCTGTGATAACAGCCCTGCTTACTATTGTTATTGCAGAATGAATGGGCGCAGAGACGGGAAGTTTTTTGTTAATGTGTCATATTCATATACAATTACAGGAGATGAGAGCTGGTTTTTGGACTTAATCTGGAAGGAAAAATGTGTTTTATGTGGCACCTACCATCTGAAGTTTTTCCCCAAAGTCTTCATTTCTAGATGACTCCCACTACAATGCAGAGAGTCATAAGATCACACATTATGTTAGTTTCCTCTCTTGTCGAACTGAATAAACAGAACATGGGCTGGATGTCACAAAGTATACCATTGTTGGATCTGGATGTGTGTATTGTGTCAAAGTGCAATGTACAGGAAGAACTGCAGATGTTTTTACACGTCATGTTTACAACCTATGAATCGTCAGCAGTCTTGACTCAAATGGCCTGAGAATTTGCATGATTCATCTGTGTAAATCAGATATTCCAGTCTCTTAAAGTTGGATGAAGAACTGTTTTAAAGTTACAGCTTGATTAAAAATACAGATTTGAGTTTTGTGCTACAAGGTTAATATCACGTCAAAGTACTCAGCTAAAATCCATTAAAACACTTGCATAAAGCAAACCCTGACAGAAGAAACATCTAAAACGCTGCATTATATAAAAGTCAATTATGTGACACTTCATAATTAGCCCAAGTCCTTCATCAGGACTTCAACCCTAAATTTCACACAAGCTCCAGAAACCCGTTATTCTTTAGAAGGGTCTGGCAGGTAGGAATTTTATTTCCCCCCCCTGAGTGTCCTCATCGATCAAAGGGAAAGAGACAGGGGTTGGAGCTGCAAACCAATTTTATAGGCCACGGGGAACCATGACTCCCCACCGGATATCTCATTATCAAGGTCAGCTAATCAAACACCGAGCCCGCCTATCTCATTATCCGGGTTACCTAATCAAACACAGAGCCCGCCTGCAAGACAGACGGCCTTTCAGTGAGGCCAGTGGGTGGGGGACACTGCTGCGTTTCGACATCTGAGCACGGCGAGAGCAAGCATCCTGTACCCTCCGCCTCTGTGACCTGCCGTAACCCCTGACTAAGCCTAAAACGTGCGTTTGGACCCCTGTGACCGAGCCGGCGAAAGGAGGATATGGTGGTAAAGTAGCTTGCCATTTCAAAGTGACATTGTGTATAAATGGCTTAGCATGTAAACTGCAGTCTGCACATGTCCTGGGCACTTTGAAAGAGGGACACAATCTAGTTTGAGACCTGGTTTTGCCAATAACTTTTTATCAGAACAAAACCATTTCTATAAATGACTCCTTCTAAATGCAATCTTAGTGGTCTTTAAAAAAAAAATCGGAGACAAAACTGACATACTCTGTAGTAAATTTAAGTAAGCAGATTTGAAAAGATGAAAAAGAAATGGATCCGTTCCCTGTTGGAAACAGTCTCCACTACGTCTAAAGGGCATGCGCTATCCACAGCCATCAGCACCAGGGAGAAAAAGAGAAGAATTATAAATAGCAAAATCAATAGCGCCACGTGATGCCGATGAGTTCCATCAGGCATTGCTCCATATTTGTGATTCAGGTACATTTCCTAATGTCAGATCGTTATGATCGTCAAGGGCCTTTCTGATTCATAGAAGAAAGCCATAGTCATTAGCAATGCTTTACATAACCTGTTACTATAAATATTTTTACAGCTAAAAATCTGAGAATATCTAAAAATGTACAATAAATGAGGGGACATGTTTAAAACAACCCAACATACACCCATGGTAACAAAAAAGTGTCAGCAGTTGCCTTGTCATAAACTTTTTGTTTAGTTCTTGTATGAGAACATCAGTAATAGGCTACTTTGCTCTAGCAATGATTTGCTAGTCACTGGAGAAAACATTTCAGGTCATGAAAGTTATTATGCAACATAACAGCACTGAGCCACAAAATTAAAGCACAGACAATCAACTATTTGGCACCAGCATGTGCAAATTGAAAGAATCCCCCTGCTCGTTAGCATGAAAGTAACACAAAAATGTTACACTATTCCTTCAGAACAATGACTAGAAGATGATACAAGGGGATACAAATACATGACCCATTTAACCTCACCAACCATAGCTTTGATGTGTTGTGCATAAATCAGAGACTATTTAACTATGCCTTCCATATGTGTGTGTGGGTGTGTGTACGTATGTACTGACACTTTACTATGACAATATCAAAAGGATGTGTCTCAGGCAGTTATGTAAATCTAAAATTCATGTATTTTTCGTAGGATCAGTAGGTGCAGGCTCACACAGCAAAATAACTACAGTGGCAGATGAAAGTTCAGCTGCAGTTCATGCGAAAATGACTTTGCACCTCCTTTTAAAAGAGCGCTTTCGCTAACGGCCACACGTCACACGCAAGTCAATGCAGCGGTAGGCCAAGGTTTCACACTACAACGACTACACCAGAGCCTTACCGCAGGGCAAGTCAAGAGAAACAGTGCAGTTTAATGCGGTTTAATGCTTTTCTGTGCTGATAAAGCCCCTTATGGCTCATGTACAAAAAAGGAGACAAAGGGAGAAACAGGATGGCATCCTAATAAAACCAATGATAACGAAGGTCTTCACCCACGACTGACCGCAAAATATAATGAGCCCAGACCAAATGACCTACTCCGTGAGAGTCTCCGGGCGAAGGAGAGCTACGCAAGGCGCCCCAGCCGGGGATAAACAGGACGATAGCCATTAGCTCAGCAAACCGCAATTCCACTGAGTGCAACCATAAATGCCCCTTTGGTAAGCAGCAGGAAATTGCTCCCTTTTCATGTACAGGAAGTGAGCATGTGGTTTTCTGCTATCTCCCAGATCCCTGGTCATCTCTCATAGTAAATTGCATCAGTATGTTTTGTGCAGGAAATGAGGAAAATTCAGTGACCAGCTTCTCTTTCTGACTTCCGGCACACCTGTAAAATCTCCTGTAAAAACATACTTGACTGTTTTACAAATATTTTTTTTTTTTCTGGAAGGGTTATGGCTCTCAGTGGCTTACAAGAAAACCAGCTTTCAGTGGTGCTGGTCAGTTTTCCTGTGGAACAATAAGAACAACTAAAAAGGAAGGACCTGGAACGACCTCAGTTGTTTCTTCAAAGAAACTGAGCTTTTTTTTTTTTTTAAATTTAGGCAACAGCATCATACTATTGGCTTGCATACTTTTGAGGCCAATTTTTCCACCACCTCACCCCCTCTTTGTTGGCTGGCCAGAGTGAGCTGCAAAATAAGACAGGATTCAATGCAAATCAGATTTTCCAGAGAATCATTTTTATTTTTTAAGCAATTTCATTCCACTGTTTTTCGCCAGCTCTTCTCCAACGTTTTGGAGTACTCATTTCTATATATCATAAGCTCATACCCTCACCTCAGCATCTACTATCAGTATGTGATCTCATTCTACAGTTCATCAGTTTAACTGTGCAGTAACCGTGTCAGTGGCATGCACCGCCACAACAGGAAGGAAGCGGTTCCCAGCACTTGCACGAAGACATGAAAATAAAACTCCCCTTCCTGGGTTATGATCAATTAAGCGCTGACCCTGGGGGGTTGCCAGTTGGCATGCACAGGTAGAGTGACAAACCAAGACCGGAGTACAGGCATTTCCAGCTACAGACACAGAGAACAAGACGGGGCAGGCCGCTCAACAAACCCTACAATTTTATTTGTTGACAGTAACACAGACACATGCACCAAAAATGTTTGCCTGGGATCTAAAATGTAAATTTATCAAATGTAGGTTTTGTTGTGGAAAAACCTTGCACTTGAAGATAATAGACATGCTTCCTTGAAGCACACATTTCAATTAAAAACACAAATCATGCTTTTTTTTAATCTAAATTGCTTTTGGTGCAGAAAGATCTTTCAAAAACAACACAAACTGACTACACTGTATAATCCATTTTGTTTTATTTTACTTAGTCAATGTCATGTTAGTATCTGGGGGTATTTTGTGGCAAGATCATGTTGAAATATTACTGATATATTATTATACAACCAATTTCATGTCATGATTAATGTTGAAATGTATGTCCAAGGTAGCATATCTGGTGTTTATATGAAGCACATTCAGCCAGGTTTCAGCATGAGAGTGCATGACACGTACATCGCAGCACTAATGTGGAAACATCAGTTTGAGCTAGACATTTTGTAACCGACACCTTTTAGTTCACTGTTCTCCTCTCCGGTGGCATGCAGTGAAGCACATTTTCATGTGAAGCTTCTAGGCTCAGAATTTACAGTTGTCACACAGGGCCATTTAAATTTCCACACTTGAATAATTATATGTGCTCTGGACTGTTATGTAATCCAGTAGGGGTGTGCCCACCAGTCAGAAAAAAATAACATGCAACTGCCAATGGACTATTTTTGGAGAAATCTATAGCTTAGAAAGATGGTTAAGCATTTCAAAAAAGTTTAAAAATGCTAGTTTTGTAAGCTGTACCATAACCGCCCTAGTTACTGGTTAATGAGGTATGGGTGCTATCGTTAGAGTGACCTCACACATGAAGCAGGTCCAATCTGTCACTCACACTCCCAACTCAAAAAAAGGTCAATAGCATAAAAAGCTCAATAAAATTGACTGCTCAGTTGTGGATACTCTGTGCAGTGAACATTTCCCCCTCAGTCAACACACTGTTGTGAACCTCCAGCCTCAACACACACACACACACACAACACCACAGCCACCACACACACACACACACACACAAACACACACACACACACACACACCACACTTAAATTACAGCTACAAATCAATGCTTTCTGTGCACTTTCAATTCTTCTGACTCATCTACGGTGTGAACGTTGACGTAATTATGGGTACGACACCAAAACAACTTGGCCTAAAGCGAAGTCACAGTACCACTATTATGCAGTTACACAAAGTGTTCCCATAAGTAGCAAGTTAAATCAGTGTGACTAAATGCAATAAATGGGGACTAAAATTATCTCATGTGCAATTATAAGGAGTCAACTACTGCATGCATCTTACGGCAACTCATTCTCTCCACTACAATGCATTTTCATTTACATTACACAAATATATACATGTGATATTCACTATTCATTCACTATTTATTGTTACAAGAGGGCACAACTGGGCCACCTCCGTTACAGACAAAGCCATGGCCAATGTTCACTGGTCACTGAAATCAGCTGTACGTTCTCATTGACTCATTACTGAAAGCCTTGATGCGCGAGCGTACAGTTGGCCTCTATCTAAGCAGTGGGCAATAAGGCATAAGGCTCAGCTCAAACTGAAAGAGATGCAGGCTTCGTGGGGGGAACCACATGTGTGCGGCACGGGCACTGTCTGTAATTTATGAGCGATATCGGCTAAGACGCGAGGCATTCAGACAAATCCCCAGAGGCTTCATTCATCCCTCAGGACGTCTGTCGTTCCCCCCAAGAAGGGAAGAGAGGATTCTTCTGTCTGGGAGGCCCGGGCAGACTCTTCCTGTCTCCTCCCGCAATCTCCTCAACAGGTTTTAAGCTGCAGCAGGCCATGTGATCGCTAATCCATTACCACCCCCCCCCCGCGCTAACGCACACACACTCACACACATGCTTCCATCCCCTGCTTAGGGATTTCACACAAAGCCGGAGAATTTGTACATCCGTCAATGATGCAATTTGCTAAGCCATGGATTGGGGGGAAATATTTCAGATCAATCTCCAGGGGCCACCAGTATTTTTACTCGTGAATTCAGAAGCAGGAATAATGGAATACTCAGGGATTTAGCGCCGGCATATAAATATGGTGACATATTTAGCGTGTGTTAGCTTTCCCGACTAGCGGTAGCATTTATTAGATTTTTTTTTTGGGGGTGGAGGGAGGGGAGGGGGGCAGGAAAGCCACAGTGGCAGCCAGGAATAGCACTGACGCTCTCTTAACATGAGCGAGGGTGAGCGACCGCCACCACTTCACCGCCTCGCTTCTGACACAGGTCAATGATGAGAGGCGAGTTGCAAATAGAGCTCCTCTTTATCAGCTTGAGACAAAGCAAGATGCTATAATGAGACACTATGTGACTCCAACCCTGAGTGAAAGTTCCACTCCCTAACCTGAAAGACTAGTACAACTGCCAGCAGTACGAAGAAAATAAATGAATGCTTGGGTACATAAACTCATCCTGGCTGTGAGAAAATAAGCATTTTGTATGTGTGCATGGCTTACTATTTTTATGGAATACAACTGCACACTTTTTTTTCCCCCACACAGTTGAGGTACTACTTCCCATATGACTGTATTTTAAAGCTACAATACAATGAGAGTAGTGAAAAAGGAAAGACGTGGGTCAGCGTTTCGCATTGTCCTGCTCACAGATGTTGATCTGACCTGAACCCAATGGCAGAGGAGACAGGAAGTACGGGGAGAGGCCACCACATATTCTGAGCTAAAGGGGGGGATGCAAAAAACTTGTTCCCAGCCATGGCAAACGCAGCTTTTGAACAGCACTCAATTCCACCTGATGTCCAGAGCAAACTGGCCATAGACCAGTTCTTCCTTCACTGAAAACTAGTAAGTCTAATGCAACATCCACACAGCAATGGAGTAAACAAGCTAGTTGACATTAGGGGATGCGCCTTCTATGCAAACAAATAAAAAAAATGTAATCACACGCTACAGATGTCCTCCTGTCAACCACAGCTACAGATACAAAAGACAGTGGTGGTGAATGATCTTACCTGCAGCTGTATTTTCCAACAGGAATGCATTGGTGGATGGTTGAGCGAGGCCAGCGCCTCACGCACACACATACAGACGGGTGTTTTAGCAGAAAGGCTACATGGCCACCCCCTCGGTAAATCCGCCTGAGCGAGTGTGTGCGGTGTGTACGCGGAAGAGGAGCTGTGGCGGCTGCCCTACATTCGCCTGACTCCGCAGACCGAGAGAGCCGCTACTTGTCTGGGCTTGCTCTCCCAGGCTCTGCTAAACCCCCAGTCTGCCTGCCTGCCTGCCTGCCTGCCCTCGCAATCACATTGGACGAGCCACTTCCTCCAGCTGACTCCGATCCCGGAGGACGATCCACTGCATAATTCATGAGCCGGGGGTGGGGGAGGGGTTGGGTTTGGGGGACAGGGCTTGAATGCTCTCTATCTCCTCCCCTTTTTTTCTTCTCTTCCGGCCGGCCTGCTCCACGGCATGCTAAGTGCTGCGATTTGTTGCGCGAACGGAGGGAACACAGCGAGTTCTCCCCCACCCCCAGTTCTCCAGCCTGAGTCCTGAGTCCTGCTCTCCCTCCCTATTGGCTGTCTAACATAATTAAAGCCACTTCTCTTCATGTGCAGAGAGCAATGCTTTCAGGATAAACTCCCTTTGGGAAAAAAGAACAAACAAACATTACAGGTTGCCACCCTTCAAATTATTCATCTGGGATTGTCCAATGAGTGGCGAGAGCTGGCTGCTGTGTGCTGCCCCAGAGAGCAGGTTCTGGGAGAGGGGGGCAGGGCTCTTGGGTGTTAGGACAGCAAAGGCTAATTTGTTAGAAAAATACTTCATGGCTGAATTAAGGGGGCTATTTACTTTGATTTAAAGCAGGTTAAGTCAAAATGTTAAATGCTATATTGCATTTCAGGGGTTAGATTTAGCAAGCTTTATTTATATTGATGCAACATGAGCTCTTTATTGTGTGTTGCACACATAAAGATGGATGAGTTGCACTCTGAATTCATACAAAGTAAAGGTCAGCTGGCTCTTGGAACTGATTCCCTCGACAGATGAAGCACCACTTTGATAATAATCTGTTGTCAAGACAGAACCATACTGCATCGCTTTCTAGTTTTAAATAATACACTGACATGAATGTACTCTGCACCGCAGCCATTTCACAAGGCCATTCATTTGGGACCTAACACAACAGTGCAGAAACCCTGGTACGCGGGCCTATTTCAGGGGCCTGTCGAATTGGAGGGATTTACAGTTTAAACTCTTTAGGTGCCGTTTATTTTTGGAAAATCTTCCGTTTACCGAAGACACGCGGCTCTGGTGCGCGATGTGCGCCCCGGTCGTGCCAGAAGGATTAACCTCAGCTGATTGGTCGCCTTTAAAGAACTCTCTCCTCCTCCCGTGACCACACATGCACTCGGGGTGGGTTCCCGCCTCGGCTCAGCGGTAAGCCATTTACACGAAGGGGTTGAACTAACTGGCCGCTCCTTTCACTTTCCTTATTAAGCACCGATAAACTGTTCTTTGCTTGTAAAGCTGTGTTAACTCAATTAGCCCCTGTTAGTGGACTTTGGTTGGTCAACACATGTAGAGATTACTGATTAACACATTTTTTCCACACTGGGATAAACATTTTCTGTGCAGTCAGGAAGAGTAAAAAAAAAAAACTAGTGTGCTACCAAAGGGAAGATGATGATCAAAGTGACTGGGTTATTATTATATTATGTTAAGTTTTATGTAATCACAAAATGTACCCAAATACTATACCTTTGGAAGTCATTTTTTGGTTTACCACTGAAAAACATTAAAATATCACTGTTTTTTTACATTTTAAGTGCAAAAAATACATGACACATTTCAAGATACTGGAAGTGCTGTTACACACCTATTCATTTATGGAAATGTTCCTAAACAATAAAGATATGTGTCCACAACTACAAACGCACAGCTCAATAAGTATCACAAATCAACTGATGCTCTATAACTTACAAAAATCACAGTCATAGTCATAAGTATATAAAAACGTTCAAAACACATTTTATCTCATTAAACATTATAATTAGCAACCTCCATAGTGATGCCAAATAAATTGCACAATGCTATTTATGTCAAAAAGTTTAATTTGCACTTTGTGTTCTAAAGTATTAGTTCCAAAATGTTCCAAGGCTGTTACTTGCTTTATGATTTTCCCAAAAATGTTTTCCTTCATAAAAATATATTGCCATATGAAAGCATTAAAAAGGCAAATGCTACGTAAAACACTCCCTGTGCTGGGAAAGGGATGCTCCTTTTTCATGTGTGGTCCCAGTGCTTGGAAAAGTATATATCAAATGCATTATAAACAGGACAGGCACTGTTATTGAAAGAGCACTGCACTAATCATTGCACTGGCCTTTTATTACTAATACCTGCAAAATGTGACCAGAGTCTGGCATACACTCCAGGGATCTACTTCTTTACCCACCACTGAAATGTAAATAAGTCCTCGCTGACCTCCCTGTGCCTGAGTGGTATAGGAAACTTCAGAATGCAGTGATGCATTCTGGGCACCATAATGAATCAGTATTGTTCCCTTGCCAAGTTTGGCTGGGATTTCCGAAGGGCGAAGCATAGTTGGCCGCAACGTCGGGCCAGACAGGGAAACCTCTGCCTCGTTACGAGACACCGGGCAGCAGCAGTTTTCCTTCAGCAGCTGCGTATCAGCTATTGGACCGCAGAGTGAAGGGAAGCAGCCGCTTCCTGTGTGCATTTCAGAGGACTGACAGGAGATCTCCTAATTATGGTGAGCGTTGTAATTGGGGGGTTTGCAAATTGGGATGGAAGATGGTGAAAGCACAGAGACCTCTAATTTCCTGCAAGCTGTCAAAGCTCAAACCTAGCTAACACATTCCCAAGAGGGTGACAACGGAGTATTGATAAACTAGGGTAGAATTCTACATGCTCAGATTAGATCAATATCAAACCATCTGTGCTCAGAATGGAAAAAAACAACATTTAGTATCAGTGGAACGTATGACTCATTTTGGTTTAATCTTCACTTTTTTGCATTTGTGATAAAGATAAAATGAAACTATATATTTTTTAAACTACCTGGTTATTTCAGATTGTCTCTAGTAGAGCTAGCTTTTGCTATCCAGCTTGTTCATGTCACCAAGTAGTAAATAATAAATAAAACATTCAACGAAGCCAAAACATATTCCTCAATAGAAAGTGTGATAGCAGTTTGCTTTGATTCCAGCCGTTTGGGACTTCTACTTCTGGGTTTATATGCATGTGGTTAAACTGAGTTTCCTAATTTGGGAATTTGGGATTTCTGAGGTTTTAATGCGTATAAATATAATGTGAACACATCATTTTTATCAGTTGACTCTTATTTCTTCTTTGCTGTTGCAACTTGTGTCTGGGAGCAGGTAAGCCTGATTTGCTCTTATAAGAATGAACTTTAAAGTTTACTTCTTCTTTAAAGTTTACTTCTTCAAAAGTGAACAACTAAATAAATAATTAGCTTGATATACTTCCCTCTGGGTCCTGGTTTATGGGGGAAAGTTCTGCTTCTTTCCTGGTTTCTAATTCCTGTTCAAAGATACTTTGGTAGACAACCAACTTCATGTTTCTGTGTCTGCAATAATTTAAATGGTTTCAATCTCTCGTCAGGCGTAATGAAATACTCAGAATGGCAGATTCATTTTGACACTTGAACCGGTCATTAAAGCATGCAACAGCAAATACTCTTTTTGCAAGCTGTAAATGACTACAGCAGTTAGCTTTGCAAATATACAAATCATGTAAAAAAAATAATATAAAAAGAACTGGGCCTACAACTAATGTTCTGACAACATGTTAAATTGCCAATAAAGTCGTATTTTTAAGTCACATCATTCCTTGATTTTTAGAATGCTGAGCATGTATAAGTGTTTTCAAAAGCAAAGAATTTGGCCTGGATTTCACTGGCTCCATGCACTGTCACATGAAATAGATCACCGCATTACAAACATGACACAGCATTTGTCTTTTTGCATTACATGGAAACATGAGCCACAAATTCCTCAGGATTTACGTAACTTTCAAATACACTTTCAGGGTGGAGCTTGATTAAAAAAATAAAAAGGCCAACTTTAAGAATGCGGGAACTTCAAGAAAAGCAGTGCAACAGAAAGCTGCATGGTTTCAAATAGAGGACATCATCAATGGTCAAATACAGGACAAACTTCACAAAAACGTTTCACTTTTGCTGGTTTGTTCAATTCGATGTGGAAAAAATTCACAAAAATCTACAGCAGAAGCAATTTTTGCTAACAATGAACAGACTTAGGGAAACAGCTAGCAGTTAAAGGATCACAGAGATAAGTATCAGAGGACGGGAGAGAAAAATAGAAAAGGGAAGTGCTCAACAGTAGACAGCAAGAGAAAAGAGATGTCAAATAACCTCTGAGGCATGAAACTGCAAAGCGACAGGACCACCACTCTGCAGTTCAGAGATAAAATCAGAACCCGCTGCTGCCCTCTATCTCCAAAACGCAGTGTGCATCACAGTCTTGGGTAGCGATGACCATAAGCAGTGTTCACGATAACTGACTAACGGCGTATATCACTTTGGTGGAAAACGCGAAAGCCACGATACCAAACAGTCTTTGACCTAAACAAACTAATTTGCATGTATTCCCTGCTCAGCTTGTTTTTCGCTATGCCATATTCCTTTCATCTCCTATTGTTTTTAAATATTTTATCAACCCGGCGCAAAATACAAGCCTCTGACAAGCACGTTGGCCGCAGTAAAACTTTGTCGTGACCTCTTTCAGACAGCAGCGCTCTGGTTTTTCTGCGAATCTATTTTTATTTCAGCGTGGAAAGCAAAGCTAAATGCAACCCTGATTCAGGTCACCCATATACCAAGTACTGCTGAATGTGTGCACAGAGGTTTCAGGATGACAAATTCCATTGATGTGTAATGGAAAAAAGCCTCCCCTTTAACACATACTCTATGAGTTCTGGATGGGTTAACCCAACAGGTTTAGGCTAATGTGAACTCTGAGGCCAAATTTAATCACACTAAAGAATGAACGGCTACTAGATCTCCACCCTGACAATGAATGAATGCTTACAAACTACTGATTGTGAGCCTGGATCTCAACTCCACACCATGGCCGGGGGGTCCCAAGTGGCTCAGCTGAGACAATAATCTGGGCGCTACATGCTACAATACATCGGGTTCAAGTCTGGGCCACGTCATTAGCCAGCTATGCTCTGGGACTACACCAAGGCAAGGCAGTGCGCGAGCGGGGAAGAGTGGGTTACCCCCTGCGTTAGCTCGTCTCAGCAGCGCATCAGCTGCCCACAGGCTGAGGTTCAGTCAGCAGTGGGTGGAGATATGAATCTCCTATTATGTTTGATGTGCACCATGGGAAACGGTTACTGGCTTGCAGATGAGTGCATCGGGGGAATGAACACACTTTAGCTTTGTGTTCCTTGTGTGAATATAGCAGATACTGTGAAGACTGATGCTTGGGAATCCAGATTTAGGAGGGGAAAAAAAAAAAGAAAACTGCAATTGTAAAAAAAGCTATTGTAATTTCAACTGCAATTGAAATCCCTGGACATAAATGACTAATATCTGAGCAATAGTCTACACTTGAGTTTTGATTACCAATGCTTTCACATAAAAGCAGACACAGACTCAGACGGCTACATTGTTGTTTTTAAAATCAGACTTTTTTTTTTTATAAATAGCTATGCATATTAGCTAAATGCCCTTGCCTGCACTATATGATGAATTTGTGTTTATTTGGTGACAGCTCATTTTCATTTCAAAGGGCTTTGTGTGATCAGCAGTGGTAAAGAGGTGTTTGAAAATACCGTATCGTAGGTTGCACTTAGCAAAGTGATCTTCGCCTTCCAGAGATTTCCCAGAGGCGAAAGGCATTTCATGTTCGGTTGAAACGTAAACCAACAAAGCCTTGGTGAATTGGAGGCATTGGACGCCAGCCAAAAAAAAAAAAAAATGGAAATAAAAATAGAGTCATCTTGTATGTTTAAAATTGCATCCCAAGCTAATAAAAAAACAACTGATCTTAAAAAGTGGTTTAAATGACGAGATGGACGTTTGATTGCACTTTGAAGGGCACTGAAATATGCTCTGTGGTTTGTGGAGATCTGAAATAAAAGACCAAAGGACCGTTTGGCATATATGACACCAATCTGCAGCCTTTGAAGCTACCGAGGGTAAGATAGCGCATGATACGAGACATGTTCAAAGGACATCAGCGGCAACGTAGAGTCAAGTGATTCATGGCCTTGCCGTTATGATACACTTCTGCATATTTTTTTTTCAGGCGATGACGATCATCTATGTGCAAATGAGGCCACAACAATCATCGACATCTTGTGTGAAGTGTCCTGTGTCCTCTCACATCTTAAGAAAATACAGGAAATCCAAGTCCAGAGGGCACAGACAATCATGACATTAATAAATCCAACTAATGCCATCTCTCTCAAGACTCTTCATATGCTGGATGTGTAGAAAAATTACATATTACATATTTACCAAAAAGTCAGCATACAGGTTAAATGAAGGTTGTCAACATATCTCTTAATATTTACAGTGCCACCTTTATATGTTTACTCGAATGCATTGTATGATGGTACCCAAGGTCCCTCTTGTGAATGTAAATCAGAAAGCATATCTGTAGGAAGTTCTTGCCAATGATGCAAATCAATTTTTCTTTTAAATTACCAAAATTTTTGCAAAAAAGGAAGGGAATGTCACATCAGTCACATCATACAGAGCCGACAAGCATGAAACGACACAGAGGATAAAGACATTACACTATATCAACTCCCCTGTGGCTTCACAGGGAAGGCCTGATGTTCTGGTAGCCTGGTGCCACACCACATTCTTTGTACCAGGGAGTAAGACAGCCTGCTTTGATGTTAATGACAGCTCAAGATTAATACAATTATTTTGACTGGGTCACTCCATTTTAAAACCCACCAATCGCATTCACTTGTAAAAGCGGCCCCACCCCTAAGCCTCACCATAAGTCACTGCCCTGTGTTTGGTGAGGGGGCCGTCTACAGATGTTTAAACCCAGATGGAAGAACGCTGGATGCTCCTGAAACCGTATCCCTCCATGACCGTCCCCGCAGCCGGCCGTCCCATCACATGGCACAGACCAACAGATGGTGTCCAGCCAGTGAACCCAGGCAGATGGAAAATTTCGTGCCACTTGCACACGTACATGAGTCAGGGGCTCTTACTTGGGTAAGGGGCATCTTGCGAAGCGTTTTTAGTGCTTGAGTCAAAAATGGCATGCCCCTGGTGCCCACGAGTGGATCAGTGAACCAAAATCTTGGTGTGAATTCAGCGTGCTATTTAACACTCGAGAAACTCCTCTTGAGTCAAGTACATGAGGAAAAAAGCGAGCTGTGTTGAATTCATGTTCCCAAACTGCACTGACAAGATTGAATCCCACATCGTACAGCGCATCTCTGCACCGAGCAAAAACAGCTTTACCATGTCTTGAAAAGTGAAGAAGATATTAACTTTATCATTCAAGCAGCAAAGCACCATCACCCTTTTAAAGACATTTACCTTGCAATTATAAATTGCAAGGTAAATGTCATTATGTAAGTGAATTATTAAATACTGCATG
This sequence comes from Albula goreensis, assembly GCA_022829145.1. NCBI lineage: Eukaryota > Metazoa > Chordata > Actinopteri > Albuliformes > Albulidae > Albula > Albula goreensis. The sequence continues at coordinate 12,115,350 of CM040750.1, forward strand.
ACACACAAAGTTCTGCAGAGAATATTGAATATATTGAATTTGTTCACTTGCCTTCAATAATCTTCAAGGGCCCAGGAATACAGCGGACATTCTTGGCAAAAGCGCATTATCTAGCATGGTATTTTTGTCCTCAAATGCACTTAATACAATCTTTTATATACTATTCATGACATTACAAGAACCTTTCTAAAAACACAGTTCTATAAAGTATAATAAAATGTATCAGGGAAAATTCTTGAAGGTGTCTGAAGAGAAGTAGGTTAGCTGAAAGTTGGCTGCACTGGCTGAACCAACATCATTCTTCAAGTAAAGTTCCACGAGGTGCAAGAAACAGACTCCACAGCCCAGACTCATAATTCACAAAAACCAGTCTAACATTGCCTTACTGTATCTTGGTGGCCTACATGACAACACAGAACACCTTACAGTCTCTTATGGCTTCTTTAACCTCAACATCTTTTTTCCCCAGTCTGATACAGCCTCTCATGACTTTAGGCCTCACTGAATGACTAGACATCAGACACCACAGGTCTCCTCTCACAACGTCACAACACTGACTCAGACCTATAGCTTTGTGGTGAAACCCCCCAAACGGTTCTCGAAAAACCATTGAATAAACAAAAAAGTCAGAAAACCCATTTGACTTTGGACATAGCAACCCTGCTATAAACTGAAGCGGGGCACCTACTTCCCAGGACAGTACTTCTGTGCTAACTTTTCCCTGGCTGATAATAATTGTTTCAATATGTCTCACATACAGACAGTCACTAATACTCATAGTACTACTATTGTCATGAATAATAAATCAATGTTCTGAAATATAGTTTTATGGGACATAATCAATTTTCCTGCAACTTTTAGAACATGGCAGAGCACAGGGCATTACAAATACCTGAAAATACAAAACATTGACAGGAAAGCCTGAGCAAAGATAAAATATGACAGGACTAGGTTATACTTCTCCCAGTCAATGTCTGGAAATTAACATAAGAATTATGCATCCATCCTACAACAGACATCAAAGTTGCAGCAATAACAAATGATTGGTAGGACGGTAAGGAGTAAACTGAGGATGTACCTGGAAATTAGTAGCAACATACCTGTGCAAAAATGGGAAACACTTAAAGGACATTGCAAGTGACATATTGTCAAGTTGACCAGAGATTCCACTGACAGAAAAGATCAAAATCTCAGACATTATTTTGGAAAACCAGCCCTCCGTAACTCTGTGGGAACATTTAGCAGACGCCAAATAGAGTACCTTTTTGTTTAACCAGGCCAAGACGGGCCCTGCGACTGCCCCGGCAGATGTCTGCGCCACAGAAAGCACGCACAAACACACAGGGAGTCAGACGGGCGCACATATGGCCTGGAACTTCTGAGGGCTCCATCTGTTTGAAGGTTTACATTTTTGGCATTGCTCGCAATTTACTACAGAGCAAAAGAATTCCCGTCTCGAGCAGCAGAAAGCTGTTTAATTCCGTCAGATTTTATTAGGATTGGAAAGCGATCTTTCAGGGAGAACATCATCGTTGCCTGCTCACGTTATGAATAAAGACTACAAGAAGACATCGGAGCGACTGCATAGTTGGCCATTTTTGGTCAGACTCGGGTGGGTCACGTGGCTGGGCGTTCGAATTCCAGCCATGCCATGATTGGCTGCGGTTGGAGATCCACGTTGGCAAGGTAACAACTGACTCAGCCTTGCTGGGGAAAGACAGGGGTCAAGCATCAACAATCTTTATCACTCTGTAGTGGCCTCTCCTGGTCAGTAGGGTAACTGCAAGTCCGTGAAATGATTGCAGATGGAGGACCATCTTCATTCCATTGCCAAAAAATAAACAATAAACAAAAACAAACAGCTGGTGAAAAGTTCGCGAAAGAGCTTAGAATTTCATCATACTTTGGTTGTCCCTGAAAACGTGTGAAAGACCAGCTAATATGGACATCAGGGACTGTACTACTGTGGAGCAACAGAAAATGGTAGTTTAGTGGTATTCTGACTTTACCACAAGGTAAAACTGACATAAAAGTAAGCTTTTCTCAGCCAACTGATCTCTGTCATTCTCTTATCTAAGAATAGATAACATTTTCGTGATCTCGCAAGACCAGATTTTGACAACTGAAGACCCTCGAACAACAACTGGAGTAGTGTTCGATATAACTAAAGAAGACATGGAGAAAGCCTCAAGCTTTCTCGACTCAACACAACATTAAGCCAGATAGCTCTGTCAGCAACCCTCCACATAAAATAACTTTCAAAGTAAAATTTTATCTTTAATCTAAAAAGTAACTTTTATCTGCTGGTTGACTGAAACCAGCTTGGTTTTGTTTTGTTCTGGAAAGTTCTTCAATAGCAAGACAAAGCCTGTTTTGGTTTTCCTGCACCCTCCTATCAAAATGCAAGTCTCCACAAGCAGTTTCCAATTGGGATTATACGTTCCTCTCCCCGCAGAAAATGAGCCCAAACTCATGAAATCCAGAGATAACACTGTACGACAACAAGGATTAAAATGACGACGATATCGTGTTGATATCAAAATTAACATTGTCCACATGGAACCATGAATGGGCCAAAAATTGCTTCAGCTTTGGTTAAAAACATGTATAAATTATGGCTTATCACCCAAAAGTGACCTTCCTACTATATTTGTTTCTGTGTCAAAAATTTTAGACATGTCTGCAATGTCATGGAATTTAGCATTCTTTTTCACATGGATTGTCCTGAAATGACTGCCAATAGAAAATGAGCCGATGTGAAAGCATCTAACAAGATGCAAGAGGCATGGAATTGAACCAACTTGAATTATAAAAACTGGAAGATAAGAAAAGCCAGCATTTATTGCAGACATCTGCTCAAAAACACGCAAATATTAACAAATTCCTCTTTAGCACTAACAACCACTTGCTGCGATGTGGGGCCAGCTTTGTCGATTTTATGTTAAGTGGTGATACTGTTGAACTAGAATACGAGTATGACTGAGTGGCATAAAAAAGACTTGACTGCATGCATGGGCCTTGAACTCCTATCTAGCCACATTACAGTAACTCAAATACCTCAGCTGCAGAATTTGCTCAAGTCCAGACTGCTATTTATTGAGTGTACAACAGGATAGACACCAAGCGTAATGTCAGAATACACGCTGCACAGCTATAAACATGTATCCAGCCTCTGTCATCGCCCTTTCCTTCTCTAGTTTTTGATAAATTAAATTCAAGTCATCGATCACTGTCAAAACATACATGTTGTTCTTCTTGTTGCATTTGCATTTAAATGGCTTGTAACTTCAAAGTTTGTGTTTGAATTAGAGGTCCTGCCACTCTCAGGTTTAAACACTTGAATTCACAACTTGCAATGTTAAATGCAGTTCAGAAAATTGTTTGGCTCTGACAGAATTGATGACATTTCATAGCTTAATTCTGCCGCCCTAATGCATAGCTTGACAAACAAGATACCATTTCAACACATGGATATTCTCCCAGCTGAGCACATGAAACATGCCCTGTCACATTGGTAGTCATACTTGGCGGGTTACAGGAAATGTTTTAACAAAATTTAAAACTGTTTAAAATACTGTTGCAATCACCTGTAGTTATTTATGCTCTTTGTTTCCAACATTGACACTATATTACATTTAGGTATTTAGCAAATGCTCTTAATCAGAGTGACTTACACAGTTTACAGTTCTACACACTATCCATTTATACAGCTGGACGTTTTTACTGAAGCAACGTGGGTTATGTGCCGTGCTCAAGGATACAACAGCAGCGTCTCACCTGAGAATCAAACCCACAACTCTTGAGTTGGAAGACCATCTCCCTAACCTACACTACACTGCTGCTCTCGTATCCTTCAGCAACCTAGTTGGTTGGCAACATAATGTCACAGTCAGGAAACAGTTGTCAGAATTTATAACTTCGCTATTGATTTTTATTAAGATGTCAGAATGGTTTCGTAGAAAAATAACTATGGAGAGGTCAATTTCAGAGCAATGGCCAAAGCTTTTTTCAGAAAGGAGCACGCCTCAAGGCAAGCATTCAGAGCATTCAACAGTGATGTTTCTATTTGTTAGAAATAATTGAAATGTTGCTTTACAGAACTCTATACACTGACATACACAAAGCAGCTGAGCCTCCACAGTCCACTCCGCGGTGGGAAGACTTCATTCTGCGTATCCATAGGTTACAGTTCCATGTCAGTAACACTGGACAGAAAAAAAGAGTGATTCCTACCAATGAAATAAGACGGTGTACAAATACCTTTCAAATAACAAATATAATATTAGTTGATATTTTCTACATTTTCTGATTGTTATTCTATGAATATACCCATGTAGCATGAACAAAAATTCAAGGACGGGCATGTTTTAAACCCTTTATCTTTTTACATTTTCTGACTACTCCTTTCCACAATGCAACCAGCCATGTTTCCTTGAACTTGAAATACCAGTTTCTCTAGACCTTTTGTCTTTGCAACAGTGCTATCTTTACATGAGTGAAGTAATGTAAAAAAAAAGCATCGAACTTTGTAAAATCTGAAAACAAAGAACATCTTTCATCAAACAGACTGAGGACAACAATTTTGTCATTCCACATTTCAGGTCTGTACACTGCCAGCTCACATACAGCGGCTTGGTGAATTCACCTCTCACTCTACTGTCTCTGTTGTATGCTGTCAAGTTCGCCCCACCGTTAGGGAATTGTAAATTTCCCATTTTCCACAGGAGTTCACTTCTTGTCCTTATTTTCTGCCAGGAATAGTGTAGTTACAATCATAAAAAGTTTTATTTTTTCAGATGCTTATTAAAATATCTATAGTAGGAAACTGGGGAAAAACAGTCATAAGATGATACAACATAAATTAGATAATTGACTCAGTATTTTAGTGCAGATGTGTGTGTTTTTACATATATGTAATATTTAAAATGTAATGTTTTAAGACATCATCTGTTGCAATTGCAGTTGCAATACTTTGGCTATGCATATTAGACAAGTGCCAAAGCACATGCATGGAGTAAACTGTCCTTTCTTAAATATGTGATTTTTATAATCATATTATTCATATGTTATGCATCCAGTTAATTTGTTATGAATTCCTAAAACACTGACACAATTGACTCAAATACAAATGTTTGTGTCAGTCAGTGCAATCATGAAACGCTCCCCCACCCAACCACCCCTATGAGTGAGAAGTGGTAAAGCCCATCTCCCCCCTCTGGTTCTAGAGCTTTGGAATAAGCCAGTATCAGAGGACACCTCTAATGAGTGAATACTGATAAAATGGACAATTAATACATGTGTCAAAAACCAAATAGGACATACAGGTGATAATTAAACCAACTGCTGCTCAAGACTAACGTGATTCACACTCCATACCCCAATCCGAGTCAGCAGCTATATATTTAACACACCATATGAATATGATGTAAAAATACATGTACCCTGCAAGGAAGAAATCCAGAGGCTCAGTTCAAACAATTCATCATTCCTGTGCCAGCCTACTGCACCTAGGGAACCAGAATTGTTTCATTTGTGTTTTTACTATTTGGTTGGCCACAGTTCAGTTTTAGGGTGAAATACAATACGAACATTATCCACGCACTAGAACTGAGTTAAATCATCCCATAAGTATCGCTTCATGCTCTTAAAATGTGCGAATGCTCTAATAGGCGACAAGAGATCTCTGTCATTTTCAATGATCGAACAAAAAGATGAAAAAGTTCAATCTTTCTAGATTGTGTCAGTACGCACACCAGAGACAGAATGCTGAGGAGGTAATTATTTCCCAGTGTACACTGCAAAAATTTGGGCACAACTGCTTCTTTGAGGATCAACACAGATTCAGAACGGATGGAGCACTTGACAATAATTATGACGAACACTTCACTGAATACATTTCACGCTTACTCTTGCTTAAGATATGTATGAATTAAGCCTGCTGAGGACAAATTGAGTGCTCTGCTCTGCACTTTAGCAGTTTCTGTATGACCTTGTCAACAGATACTCCTCAGTTGGGCCACACAGGAATAGGGTGCTAATTAAATAGAGTTGTTTCAATTATCAAACAAACTGGATGCTAATATTTTGCTTATTAAATTAGCTCTGATTTATCTAAAAGCACAGAAAGCTACTATTCTAAACAAGAGCCAATCTAACAAAACCTTGCCTTGAATTTGCATGCCCTTGATTGGCTGTAATTATTTCCAGAACATTCACTGTTCTAAGCTCCATTGACGGAAACATGCCTGGTCATCTCCGCAGGAACGACAAACGCAGACACCTCACAGCATGGGATTGCATAAAGTAAATCAATGGAACTGCACAGCTGTGTTTCTTTGAGTCACACTGATGACAATGGGTACATTTCCACAAAAATGACACTTTCCTATTTTTTCCCACCATCAACCAATTCCCTTTATGTGTGTGAGTGAAAAACAAAACCGGCATATATCATGTCAATCGCAGCAAGCAGCAGATGTAAATAAGAGATGTGTCAACATTCACGCTCCAGCACAGAGACAAGAATTTGAATCTGTGTTTGACTTTAGACTTTGCCAAAGAAACTCTGGACTGCATTCGGGTCTAATGGCATGCGCCTAAAATTTTCCTGGATATATTAAGCAATTTAGACTGTAATCCGTAATTTCCTTTTCCCTTCAGAATCCTCTTCCCATAAAGCTTTGCAGCGTTTTGGTTTAATGAAGGCCTTTTTGAATTACAGTCAGGAATGAATATGACATAGAAGATTACTCTCTGGATTTTTAGCCCATGTGCTTGACTGTTGTTTTTATATCCCTGAGTTCAGTACCAATGGGGTATATTGTATATTCCATTGCATTTCTATTACTATTATGAAATACAATACACTGAATATGGGAATACGCTGTCCTTTTGTCACTGAAGGTAGTACAGCATGCAATGGTTTACTGCATTCTGCATCATGCGCACTTGCACACTGCAGGTCTTTGTCAACAGTAGCTGGCAAGGAACTCACTCTCTTCTCCTGGAATGAAGTGGATTCTCTCCTTTGTTATGTTCAGGTGGACAGGGGTCTCCAGTACTCCAGGAGCAATGGAGATCGAGCATCTCTCGATCAACATGAAGCTTAACTCGGCAGCCCGATCCCCCACCTGTTTCTCCTGAAAGACGACAGCTCGCACAAATGTTGTGTTTGTCATAGCTAATGTACCATTTTCATCAGATGTGAGCACAGATTATGAGCTGTCTGTAAGTGTAGGTGGTGGGGCGGTGACTCTGCCTGTCGTGTAAAACCATCCATCTGCTTTGTATTCTGTTTTGTCTCTCTGTTTATGTTTTTGGGGCTTTTATAAGGTTTAGTAAGGTTCAGAGAGTATACAGTGTAAGGCTGCACCATATATCACTTTTAATTGTCATCGCTATATCAACTTGCACAATAAACGTATTAGCAAAGATTGCGATATCTGAATTTGAATAGGCCTACAGCTGTAGTATATTAAACAAACAAGGCTGCGCAAGGCTGCCATTGTTTAGATTTTTTGTTTGTTTGTTGTACCAATTTAGATAGGGATTCTTTTTCCACTGATAACTGCTAGGAGGAACAGGGGAAAAAAGCACAAGGGTGGGAGCTATGAGATAGTAGGAAAAATATATCATTTGTATTTTATACGATTAAAGCTTTATGTTCAATTTGTTCAATAAAAGGATGTAGGGAATAATTTCCTTTCATTTTTTAATTCAATAGGCAATTAGTTGTATTTATTTTCTGCAGTACACTGACAGCAGCCGAGAGACAATAATGGACATTTCCGGACGCATTTATCGCAAGGTGTATCAAGGTATATCCAATAACGCTATCGCATATCCTTCAGACCTAATTGAGAGATGCTACGTTCTCAGCACTGCTTGACTAACAGCGAGGAGCAGCCATGCCTCATTACCAAACCGTCTCTGCCCTCAATGATTCATGAGTCAATAACCAGCCATTCCATTATCTAATGGAGAACACCATGAATACATTAAGTCAGGGGTGCCCATGCAGATACAAGTTCAGTCCTGGAGATCGACCAGGAGGTTTTCTCCAGGAGAAGCCCTTCCACAGCGCGGCAGTGGGGGATTATGGGAGCGATTTTAATCAGGTGCTGAGATGGGTAAAGGGTAAAACATGAGGGAGAGAAGATCTCCAGAACCAAACTTGGGCAGACCTGTATTAAACAGTGAAAAGACAGAGGGTGCCTCCGTCAGTCATTTTCATCATATTTATTTATTTCTTAGACAAGGTACAGCGTATTAGGCTGACGGGAACAAGAATTTAATGAGTCAAATATAGAAAGAATGATTGCAGGAAAAACACGAAAAATATTAACAACTCAAATTTAAATAGACTAGGCTCTAGAGCAATATAAAAGCAACACCATTAAATGGGATGCACATATTATTACAAGAATGGGATAAAACACAGATGTTGATGATTAAGAATCACAATATTTATGCAGCACTTTTTCTCCTTAGTGTTCTCCCTAACTCGTTTTTTGATAATTCATTTTACCCACAAGATGCAGCTGCTTGTTGTAACAAAACAAAAAATAGGGCAATAAGCACTCCGATTTGGATACAAGCATTTCGTTCAGTCTTTGTATGTATTCAAATCAATCACTGTAATAGCTACCTTGTAAATGTGTAGTTCCGACGTGTCCAGCAAGACGAAAAAAACAAATATTTGCCTGCCAGTCATAGCAAACATTATAAATGATTGTGTAGGAAATTACAGTCACGTCTCCTGTTATTTTTCAGTAAATTGATGATGAGGTGATAAATGGTATCTTCCTGGCACCCTGCCTTTTAGTCCTCTGCCTGTGAAGACAGCTGTCAACACTCATAAAACAGGCCATATGTATGTTCAGCCAATAGCAGAGCTGTTACTCTGCTAAGCAATTACCAGTATTATCAGTGCCTTTTAATTAAAATTTTTAATGAATAATTCGATATCATTGGTGAGAATTAGCAATATATAATTTATCATTAATTAGCATATATAATGTAACATCTTATTGGTTCTCTCTTATATCTCATATTTAAGATTGTTATTGAATCTTTTATAAATTATATATGGTAAAATCTAACTTGATAAAAATGTGTTTATTATAAAATTGTCAGCAAAAAAAGGGGGGCAATGGGCATTGTTCTTTTAACTAGTCTACACAAATAATCACCATACTTGGACCCATCTATAAAAATATAAATATTTATTAAAAATCATTATAAATATTTAAAAAAGATACAAGAGAAAATGTTGAAAAAATGTTTCCATGAAAATATCATACATAATTGATTGCAAATTGAAATTGCAGTTATTTTCATTCCATTCTTTTTGGATAATTTCATTACTATGTGTACTATTTATTTTAAGAGCCTACGTAGATATAATGTGTGTGTGTGTGTGTGTGTGTGTGTGTGTGTGTGTGTGTGTGTGTGTGTGTGTGTGTGTGTGTGTGTGTGTGTGTGTGTTTTCCTTGCTATTGCAGCAGTGAGTAAGGCTGTGATGCTGTGAGTGTTTTCTCTGATGGACTCCATGTGGGCCTGTGAGACTGCAGTGAACCCAATCCACAATGCCCTTGTGATGGTGTTAAGAGACAGGGGGATAGACAGCAAAAGAGAGAGAGAGAGACAAACATCTGGGGAGCAGCCCAAACAATGACAAAGGAGAATGGTTTCCATGGCGATCCAGCATCCTCTTTCAACCCATGAGGTCCACTCCCTCACCCCCTTCCTTGGAATTGGCCCTCCATGCATCTTAAATGGTGCTGACGGTGCTCAATTCCCTGCCTTGTGATAGCCTTTTACCTCATCGATACAGGCCAGAGCAGGCCAGAAATACTCGCGTTAATCAATGCTGCTTCACAGCGATATTGACGCTTCTGCCTGCAGAGGATGAATGGACACTTGCTCACACTTACTCTTTTTGTCGCGTGTCCAGGGAACACACACAGCTAGGGGGGCTATAGGGAACCATGTAAACAGATACATCCAGACACTGCTTTAAATGGCATCTACACTGTCCCCCACATATTTAACTGTACAAGCATCCACCTGAAAGAAAGGCCCAAAAAACACAGATGGAGCCTTTAAGGAACGTCTCAGAAAGGGCTCAGGAATTATGGTCTTGTGTGTGCTTCTTCTAAACTGGCTGGCATAGGCTAACGTTTTTGGAATCCAGGGAATGTGTTGTGTACTCTCTCTCTCCCTTCCTCTCTCAGCTATCACTCACTCAATGACTATAATTCACACCCTGTCAGTCCCTCAGCCCCTATTACAGCCCATTCTCCTGATAGTAGATCAAATTTACACCCCTCCGAAGCACAGTGCATTAATGCATTTACGCTAACACTGGGTTTAGCTCCAGAAAAAAAGACCCTACAGCGCCAAAATGAAACAGCTCTCTCTCGGCTCACTGTCAAATATTAAGCTGCCCACTTGCCAATTGTCAACAGATATCTTTATAAACGTTCTTGTTGTGAAACACTATATTTTTCCAGGCAAGGCATCAGATCTGAAAATCAAGGACTTTGCTTCTGTTTTCCTTTTATTACTATCAGAAACAGCGTAAATGGAAAAACGTCAGGCCAAAGTTTTTGATTGCCTTGGCAGAGGGTGAAGGCCGCTGCCCTCAGTAAAAACGTGTTCGCAGTGCGTGATGAACAAATGTGCATGGATGTACATACACTCCCAGCCAGCAGGGATACCCCCGGTATCTTAGTTATGCATATAAGCGTGCCAGTAGAGGGCAGTTCGCTTGGAAAGAGCAGAATGGCCAATGCAGCAGCACAGGGATAGGAACGCTGTGCTGTAGGAGCCTGTATCGATGACGCTGTATTAATCTGATCAATACTGATTATCATCATTCAATTTCCATGTGCATTTGTTTGAAAAAAATAATGTAAATATTTTAAGTTTATAATTGGAAATTCTCAGATCAAATAAATAAATCAGTAAATAAAACATAAAAATTAGTTGCCTAAACAATAATATATAGTCATTGCATTGCGTACATTGTATACTGGAATTTCAAAGGTAACAAACGTCTAATTAAGACATGAATATCCCTGCGAGTACAATATGGTTTTGGACATGGGGATGGTTTCCTTTGCTTCTTTTGCACAGAACTGCATGCTGGCACACTGCAGAACACCACACAGAGCTCATAGTTAGCATGTACCATTGGCCACACAACGCTGTTAGAAATTAATCAATACAGCACAAAGGAACTTTTAATGCTAACTTAAAAGTTGAGGTCAGCCAAGCTGTGACAATAAACAGAAGTCATCATTGTGCTTATTGAGGACAACTTGTGCCAACTGCCATCTCGGTGTGATACACTGGAACAGCATGTGTGAGTGTGCAGCTCTCCTCTGACCCAGCTGTCCCTAGTGAGCCACCATACAAACAGAACTCATGTCTCTGTACCACAGACAAGAGCGATCCACTCTTGATGATGATCATAAAACATGTCTTTCTACTTAATTGATGCTGCATACAGGTATGTGTTCATTTATGCTGCACAGGGGTATACATTGTTATGTGTGTTATGAGGATATATTTGTAGAACGTAAATTAAAGCAATAATTTATAAACATGCTAACTGACTCTTACAAACACATATGCACGCATTCGCACATGCACACACACACACACACACACACACACACACACACACACACACACAGACACACACACATTCCCTCTCTACAAAGACATCACAAACCTTAGGATTGTGGCCACAAACATCCCACGCAACCCTTAACCAGGCCAAAAGAGGGTAAAAGAATGGGAAAAGCATGATTGCATGTTTTTCCATGCCTACCCTGAAAACCTTGGATGGTTTCCAATAGGGCTGCATAACAAAGCACTGGGGTTCATAAATTGATAGAGAATGATCTGCTATAAATCTACGTGCCATCTTTCAGGAGAGAAAGATGCACTACCAGGAAGAGGAATATTAAACTCTTCCATGGCAGTGCAAAGAAAGAAGAAAAGAAGATTCAGAGCAGAGAGAGACAAGCTGGAAAAGTAAAGTTCACATTCTACCAAAACCCTCAACCAAATCTTCTTTCAAGGGCTATCTGAAATTTTCTAATACTGGACACAGATAAAAGAGTGAAGTTTTTCCATTACTGGTTGCAGTCAGAGTGTTTCATGGCCAACGATGACAGCCTGGGTCAGACACCTTTTTATGACATCCTCTGCAAATGCTCCAAAAATACAGTGATGCATTTTACCCAAACCGAATCACAGAAGCTTGTGGGAGTTGCAGGACTGCAATCGACATGTCCCCATTAATTAAGCCGCGTTCAAAGGCGACTGTGAAACCGTCATCTCGAAACAGCTGAGAACGGAACACGACAGGCCTTTTTGGACCGATGCTGGACCGTTTCCAGAGCGGCAGCGTTTTCCCCAGAGATAACGGGTTTGGAGGTATTTATCTATCCCCTGCTCCAAAAGCCGCCGGTGGGCCGGCCCTTCGCCGCTCATGCGTTTCATTCCTCGAGATGTGAAGCAGTGGGGGCAGCCGGTACAAAGGAACAGGAGAAAAAGAAACCGTGCTCTTGGATTAATTAAAGGGTATCACCAGCTACTGCTGCCTCCCCTCCGTGATTGTTCTGCTCAAAAAAAAAAGAACCTAACACCCCCATACCAAATTAGAACCAAATTACTTGTGTTTAGAAAGCTGAAAGCTACAATTTTGACTACTTTGCTCTCAAGGCTGGCCAGATCAGGACCCACTTCCACTGCTCAATGTTTTACGGGCACTTGGCATCTGCCTTCAAAACTTTCGTTGTTTTTCTTTTATTATTCCCCTTCAAAATGACTCAACTTCTTGGAGCTGGTGAAGGAATGTTGTCCTGAGTAACCGTTTTTCTAATTACACCTCTCAGTTTTCCCACAGGACAGTCAGGGCCTGAGGCTATGTCATCCTTCGCGATTTTACTTAAAGAAACACTCGCAAAATGTAGTTGCTGCTGGTTAGTTGGAAAAAAAACGCCTCTTCATTTTCTCAACACCTTCACAAACAGGATTACTACTCAGAAAATGAAGAACAATCAACACGTTTCCTGATATCGTCACCCACTTATTACATTTTATCAGGATGGGAAATCATTTTCGCAGGAAGTCAGGGACTTGATTCATAGTTTTATTAAAAACACTTTACATAACATGCCAATGTTATCACCTGGATCATTTTATAACATTATTTTAAATCTACATAATGGAATATACTGATAAAACCATTACGATGGGTCAACTGAACCTTCAATAAGCCTTAGCATATGTAAAAGCAAAACCAGGGTTTGGTTAACTGGCTGAAAAAACAGAACAAATGTTCTGCCCATTTCCTTGGAAAGCACAAAGTTTAAATTTGCATACCATGGGAATATTATTATTCCCATGGTATGCAAATTTTATTTTGAGAGGGAAAATCCTTTCAAGCTGCTCCAGGTACATGTTCATGAGACCAATAAAGGACTGGCCTTTTAACATCCAACATGATATCACTTTTCACCTTAAACTCCCGACCAGACATTTAATCAATATAACACTGCAGAAGAACTGACCTGTATCAGCTTCCGTATGTATTCAGTACGGTCAATAACAAAAATTATAGTGAGCTGAACAACATCCACGACTGACACCTAATTAAAAGTTTAGCCAAGCGTATTTTCAAAAACAGTGTCACTCTGAACTCTATAATGTTTAACGTTAATGCATTCATACAGTCTATTCATTTTTGAGAATGACATTCTCAAGCATGGTATCAGTCTCTCTCAGAGCAGAATGATGCTTTTTGTAAAGCAATAATATAAATTTAAAGTATTTCCCAATTCCCTTATGCTTCTCAAACCTCTGAGAGTTGTGCTCTGGACACGGGATTTAATTACTTTCTTTTACAGCAATGAAATCTCCTGTGGCAGACTGAAATCTACAGGGAGCACTAAAGAATCTTTCAGTCCGGCTCGCTAAAAATAACAGCGCCAAGGTTTTATGCTAAATGCCCTTCCCAAAGATCATGGGAAACGGAGCTGTTATAAGTGCACTACCAGCCATCACCATCTACATGTTGCACATTTCAACAGAACTTGTTTACGAAGAAGCAGAGCAGATCTACACACTGGAGTTCTGCTCTGTATACTAGGCAGCTTAATGCTAACTCTACATAGTGAAGAGCTCTGCTCTGTATACTGGGCAGCTTAATGCTAACTCTACATACTGAAGAGCTCTGCTCTGTATACAAGGCAACTTAATGCTAACTCTACATACTGAAGAGCTCTGCTCTGTATACTAGGCAGCTTAATGCTAACTCTACATACTGAAGATATGCTCTGTATACTAGGCAGCTTAATGCTAACTCTACATACTGAAGATATGCTCTGTATACTAGGCAGCTTAATGCTAACTCTACATAGTGAAGAGCTCTGCTCTGTATACTGGGCAGCTTAATGCTAACTCTACATACTGAAGAGCTCTGCTCTGTATACAAGGCAACTTAATGCTAACTCTACATACTGAAGAGCTCTGCTCTGTATACTAGGCAGCTTAATGCTAACTCTACATACTGAAGATATGCTCTGTATACTGGGCAGCTTAATGCTAACTCTACATACTGAAGAGCTCTGCTCTGTATACTGGGCAGCTTAATGCTAACTCTACATACTGAAGAGCTCTGCTCTGTATACTGGGCAGCTTAATGCTAACTCTACATACTGAAGAGCTCTGCTCTGTATACAAGGCAACTTAATGCTAACTCTACATACTGAAGAGCTCTGCTCTGTATACAAGGCAACTTAATGCTAACTCTACATACTGAAGAGCTCTGCTCTGTATACAAGGCAACTTAATGCTAACTCTACATACTGAAGAGCTCTGCTCTGTATACTAGGCAACTTCATGCTAACTCTGCATACTGAAGATCTGCTTTGTATACTAGGCAACTTCATGCTAACTCTACATACTGAAGATCTGCTTTGTATACAAGGCAACTTAATGCTAACTCTACATACTGAAGAGCTCTGCTCTGTATACAAGGCAACTTAATGCTAACTCTACATACTGAAGAGCTCTGCTCTGTATACAAGGCAACTTAATGCTAACTCTACATACTGAAGAGCTCTGCTCTGTATACAAGGCAACTTAATGCTAACTCTACATACTGAAGAGCTCTGCTCTGTATACAAGGCAACTTAATGCTAACTCTACATACTGAAGAGCTCTGCTCTGTATACAAGGCAACTTAATGCTAACTCTACATACTGAAGAGCTCTGCTCTGTATACAAGGCAGCTTAATGCTAACTCTACATACTGAAGAGCTCTGCTCTGTATACAAGGCAGCTTAATGCTAACTCTACATACTGAAGATCTGCTTTGTATACCAGGCAACTTAATGCTAACTCTACATACTGAAGATCTGCTTTGTATACCAGGCAACTTAATGCTAACTCTACATACTGAAGATCTGCTTTGTATACCAGGCAACTTAATGCTAACTCTACATACTGAAGATCTGCTTTGTATACCAGGCAACTTCATGCTAACTCTGCATACTGAAGATCTGCTTTGTATACTGGGCAGCTTAATGCTAACTCTGGGCGAGGGGGGGAAAAAGAAGAACGACCAGCTTTGCAGTATGTCCGATGGGCATGACTGTTACTTCCTCCGCCAACATGCAAAGAAACATATTTTTAAACACTCTGAAGAGTATCACCCTGACCCTGCGGCAAGTAGACAAAATAATCACTGAAGAGACGGCCTAAAGCCAGATAATACAAAAACGCCATCCATAAACAACCTATTTCTATAACTGTATTGAGACATACAGTCTGGTGATGGGTTCCCTTACCTATAAAACTCATCAAGTACAGTACTATGGACATGAACAGGTTGACATTCTGGTAAAGATGAGAAATGTCAGCTCAATTTCCATGGTTTTATTATGTTCAAAAATCAATGGTTAGTTAACTTTTTGAACAATTATAAACTTTTGTAGGCATGGCAACAATTGGAGATGCCAATTCAAGTCAACTCAGCCACTGACCTATCACATAACACTGGGTTCAATATCTAGCCAATCAAATGGATGGAAACTTCTCATGAAAAAGGAGATGTACAGACTCACTTAAAGTGCTAAGAATACCAGTGAGGTTTAAGATGTACATACATTTCTTACCATCTCCATATGTATACTGAGAGCTGAATCTCTATCGGGTCAGACTCAAGATGAGGGTTACACAGTTAAATACTGTCCATGTTTACACTTAGCAGGTGCTTCCTGTAAATGTATTCATGACAATCACATTTTTTTTCCAATTCAACCATAACATGCAAATCAGCTGTTGTGTATCATGCTTGCAAGATGTGCCCTTTTCTTAACAAAGATGCAACAGGGGGGTTTATCGTTAGCCTTGCGGTATCTGGTTCATGCTTCTGGGGGAATATGGGAGGGGTCTAACTGAGACTTCTAGGGGAATTTGAGAGTCAACCTAAGAGAGGGAATTCTGGGGCTGGTCTTCTATTATAATTCTGACAGAATTTTCACCTCCAAGACAAGTAACTATATAGTGCAGTTAAATGTAAAAGTACTTTGGCAATTTAGGACTGCATCTTCAAAAACCAGGGCTGGGATTCAATCAACGTTTATCCTTAGCTTTTAACTCTGCAAAACAGCTGTCATGTAATGTACCGTAATAATGCCTCATTAATATCAAGGTCTTTATTATCACTGATGCAAAAGCAAGTAATACTTTCCACAGAAAAGTAGTGCAAAAATGTTACATACTAGACAGACAGGGATGTCTTGGCAGTATTACTAAATAACACACTGTGGAAAAAATTGTCAGTGTTTGATATAAACAAGGGCCAGGAAAGAAAAGCAGACATTGCAAAAAAAAGCCAAGAATGGTGAGTCACTGTGAAGGAGCAGTATCATGTGTAAAGCCAGCATAAAAAAAATGAATATTATTACTGCTGTTTTGATAATCGTTTAATACAATCAGTGGTTTATAAAAGAGTGACCTGTTTAAAAATAACACTGGCCCCTTTGGGTGGTAGATGGTACATGTTTGTGGTGCAGTAGTGTATCCTGCATCTGGGAGCTCAAGTCCAAGACGTTCCATCAGCAACAGTAGAAAGTCCAAAAGTCTCACCAGGACAATATAACGGGTAAGACAGTCAAACTAATCAGCCTCATAACTCTGTGTGGACCTGCCTCTGCCAGCCGAATGTGTGCAGGATCATGAGCTGTTCAGTCGCTGCGCTGGAGGGGGGTGCAATTAGTACAGCTGGCATGGGCCTATCACAGGGCCCAAATTCGGATGATTACTGCTGGGCAACGCAGTGAAGGACACGCTGCTGCCCAGAAACCATCACTCCCTGGACAGTGATGCTGGAGGATGCAAAACCCAGGCGCCTGAGAGCAGCGTGCCTCGTGCAACTGTTTGTGTTGGAGAACTCCAGCAGCGAGGCCGGAGGTTAGCTCTGATGGCTCGCAGTGACTACGCAGGAGGTGGACTTCCCCTGGCCATTCCAGTAAAAGGCAGCAGTGTCACTATATCTGCTCAGCGCATGGCCCTCAGGGATTGCAACCATTTCCGCTCTCATCATAAACGCTAGCGGGGAACAATGGGGGTCAGATGCGTCGCAGATGATGGTGGAGAGAATGGATGGAATATGTAATATTGCACAGTTTCCCAAGAATATCAAAGAGCTTCCAGGAACTCTCCATAACGATTTACCATACACAGTAATTCAGGGAATTGGCACTATCATGCTTTACCAAAACATGCTTTAACATTTAAATCAATTATATTTATCCTATGAATTCAAGATACATTTAAATGAACCAATTGGTTTCAACAGGTTACATTATGTGTAAATTTACATTGTGAAAGATGCATTGCTAATACTAATTAATATACTAAAATGTAAAATCTATTTTAAATATTTTTCAAATGTGACATTTACATTTATTTTGATGTGACACGTTCTGCAACTTCCCAGCTCTCATTTAAAACCTCGTTCAGGTTTTTCTGGTGGTGCTCATTTTATTATTTAGCTAAATTTTCAAAAAGTGTGGCTAAGTGAAAAGTAAAACAGGCAGTGCGGTGCAAAGGTGCAACGGAACAGGCCGAGGGAGATGGAGCATGCCCGTCAAATGTCTGTAGGCTTTTTGCTGAAAAAAACGGACGGTGCTTCTCAGTCTCCGTCTGCTTTCAAGAACTGAAGGCCGATATTCAGTTGACAAGGCAAGGCAAAGACATTGTCATGGATCCAGTTCAAGAAACCACTTTCATGCAGGATTCCATTTGCGCTAAAAATGCACAGGTCCTTAAACAGGGACAGGTTACGGCGCCACATGCTATCATCACAGCCACAGCTCGCCATCAACATCTAGATGAAGGGAACATTCTGGAAACTTTGACTACTTTGCACTGCAAGGAAAGTATGTGGATTGGAGATGCTGCAAAACACATCAAACCTTTCATCTGGTGGAAATGACTCTGAGGTCTGGGGCCCCGTCCAACTGCTACCAACATACTGCAGATGCCTCCGACATCAGCTGTATCTGAGCCTAAATGGTCATTATTCAAAGATATACTCCACCAGGGCAAGAGACAGGCTAACAAATGAAAGAGTGGAAAACTGGTTGAAATTTGGTCCAAACTTAAGCTTTTTGAGCCAGGATGCTGCGACAAACTGGAAGGTGAATTAATAGAGATTCCTTATCCAGATGGAGCCAAGCACCAGAAACAGAATTATCAGAAAAAAAATGTTATTTTTAATCACTATTTAACTTACTGCATGGTTAAGGGAGATAGGTAAAACCTATTTTTTTGGAAAGTGATCACTACGTCACATGTTATCATTCCTACAGTCATACTATATGTTTTTGAAAAACACACCAATGAATATCCACAAAAAAAGCAACATAATGAGCCCTGTGGCTTAGCTTTTGAATCCCAGCCTGTATCTCCATTACCATTTTTCTTGGAATATCACCAAACATGGTTTTCTAAGAACATGTTGTGATGCAGTGTAGCTGAAGTATTCTTAAATACAATGAGTGCCCGATGTACAAGGATCTTCACTGTATCTTCGCTGATCTTCGCTGTATATGGATATCAATCAATACCACCAAACCATTATTAATTAATCGATTCATGTTAAATCGTGGATTTTTAATGCACTCTGCCATATGTACAGCAGAACTGCTTTCGAAAACACCTGTGATTAGCTGACACTTGAGGCCCAGGGTCTATTGTGCCCGTATGAAAAAAACTGTGACTAGGCGACACATTGACTTAGCACGTCTTTTGTTATGACTATTAATGCTGTCAGCTCCTAAGAGCCCTCAAAGCGAGGCGGACAGATGAGGCCCCTTGTGCAGCTGAACGCCACACCGCCTGACTGCAAACAGAAACTGACAAGCACGGCCATGTCACTTGGCTCTCGATAAAAACGGGCTGGTTTCGCAGGGGACCAGAACGAATTACGACTGCGAATAAGAGCGCGTGAGTGTGAGTTCAAGTGTGATCGTGTGAGTGACACCTTCAAGAAACTGCACCAAAAATTGTTTTTTTTTTTAATTCTATCTTACATTACAGCTCAAGACGCAAGCATGTTGAATTTGTTTCAATAAGCTTCAGTGATATTCATGATTGTGTGTGGTTAATTGCAGTACAATACTATACTGCTGGGTCATATTATTCAACTGCGTTATGCCAAAACTCTATTTAACAGATATTTGTAACATTTTTTGAATGTGCAGGATCTTTGAGCGCAAGGGCTAGGCACTGCAGTACAATGACAAACACATGAAGAGCAATACACCGCAGATACGCAGCCAGTCTCCAAAATATCCATGCCACAGGTTGGAGAGAATGGCCATGCCTGCTGAAAAGGAAAAATGGCTTTTGCTTAACCTCTCTTATCATCGGGAGTCTGAATTATGTCACACCTGACATAATTAACTCGGTGACTCTTTTCGGGGAGAAAAGACGGCAGCTTCTCCTACCATTCCTGCGGTGACAATTAAACTGTTCATCTTGAGACAGCAGAGGGCTCAGTGGTGACAAAGTGCTCATCCGTGCTGCCTTCCAAACAAATCCTCTGAGCACAGGTGGAGGGTAGGGGGTAAATCCCCTTTTTTACATCTTATCCCACGCCACAGACGTCACTTAGCGAAAACGGCGAGGCCGTTAACACGCTTACGCGGCTTCTCAAATTCTGCTAAATCGACCGTGTTAAATCATCCATGCAACCATTAGGCCTTGTGACTCAAACACATCAGTACAAAAGCAAAACAACACCTCTGTTTCCACGTGGTGTCAGCTGACAAGGATACTTTGCATTCTTTTTTTTTTTAAGACTATATGCCATCTGCATGCGATGTGAACGGTAATCTGTTGGCATTCAGCTAAGCACTTTGCTTCACACCTTTCATAATACAGTAGCTTACAGTTGGCAAGCATTATGTGCAGAATTAATGTGACAGCATGACAAGCTTTGAAGCCATACACCTGGGATGCTCCACCGCCACACACGGAGATGCTTCTAGAAGTTTTGCCCACGCTCAAAATAAATGTGCAGCATCCGACATCAAAATTTTGTCAGCAATAGCAGTAGATGGGTGGGGGACATCATTTCCAATACATCCCAGTTCAGCTCAGCTCTTCCAACCACCCAACCACACTCTCCACTGAACGACAGTTTCTAGTACTGTCAACCAGCCTAACTGTCAGTAAACCAATCTGGCTCAGGGCACGGAATGGCGGTTTTGCAACACTGCAATTTGTCATAATTAGAACATTTTATCAGTCTTAATGACTGACAAAAGACAGCACCTTCCAGAAAACTTGTCCAAAAAATAGCACAACATGTTTTGGCACAGTCAACCAATAAGGGCAGTCCTTGAACGTGTAAAAAGAAACCAAAATGGAATTAAGATGTAATACATGACTATGAAGTACAACAGTACCACTAGACATGAGACACTACAGCCTCTTGTGTTTCTGATGATGGATTCTCAAGATGAATAAATATGACAGAATCATCTATATCATCTATTAGCAACACAACGGCAGCACTCTCCGCTTTAGACCAGATAGCGGGCACCTGATCATGTCCTACCTGCTTGTCACGGTCCTTGTCTTTGGCCTTCCCGCTGCCTGAAACCCGGGAGGAGGTGACATCGCGAGGGATGACAGAGATCTGGTGCAATGGCATGTTCATCCCAGCCAGCGAGAGGTGCTCACTCACTCCAGGACCTGTCTCGCCGACACCATCGTGTCGGGTCACGCAGCAAATCCAAATCCGCTCTAGAGGACAGCGAAAAAGGAGAGGTTGTCAGAAAACCGGCCGAATTAGACGATACAAACAGAACAAGGATGGAAGAAAAAAAGTAAAGATTTCTGGTACTCCAGAACCAGGGTGGCCTGCACCTTCATTGCATTGTATTATTGTTCAGCATAGCCAAACCTTGGCTCAGACAACACCATACATTTGAAGTCCAACTCTGATTAATTCTGACAATTAATGTCTAAATACATTTAATGTCCAAATACTTACAGTTTATGTACTTCAAATAATTATGTTCAAAATCTTAAGTTATGCCATTTGAACATTAACTTAAAAACAGTCTTTTTTATAGAATTTAGAGATTAATTAATGAAGAACTGAATTTAGAATTTAGATGGCAAAGTCTCCGCTGCCTCAATCTAAAACATTACTGGTGCATTATTAATGTATTTACATCCCACACACAAAAAGAATATCTAAAAGGTTTATGTTTCTGTCATCAGTATAGGGGCGCAAACAAATATATTAATGCCTTTCTGTGAATAAAGTTCAAGTAAAAAGGGTTACAAAAACTGAAAAGAAGGCGAGAAAAACCCGATACACTTACTGCGCCCCAATCAAAGTTTCACTGCCAAGTCTAAAAGGCAAGACACAGTAAACTGCTGAAATCCCCGGGCCACACCTTGCCAGCAGAAACAGTGAAACTAAGCAATCACGATGTTAAAGGAATGTTCAAGTTCAAACAGTGGTTTCCGTTATGGCAGTGTGAAAAATAACATGGCATAGTCAGGTTAAAAGGCTGCACCGCACTCAAAGAAAAAAAAAACAATTAAGAAAGCTCTCTGACCCGTTTGTTTTTGTTGTTGCAGAGTTTTCCCATCAACATTTTGAGATAATTATATTCCTTGTTGTTGTTTATGAGCGTTTGTTGCTTTTATTATTATTTCTAAAATTTCCCAAATGTTAGTTGTTTGCCTTAACTACAGTATTAATGTTACTGTGTGCTGAATGTGACTTTCTGACCTTGTGGCAACTGTCTGTGATAGGATTCCCCACAATGCAGGCTAACGCTGCTGCTGCCTGCGTACCTTTCTGATGCTTCTGACTGCTTCTCCTCACACAAAGATATGTGAAAACTGCCCAGCCGACCGAATGTATTAAAGTCTGCAGTGGCGCCTGCAGTCATTGTAGGTACCATTAGGCTTGAGGTTTTTATTTTATGTTATCTTCAATTAGCCATGAATAAACATGAACTGCATTTTACCATTTCTTTTTCTCCCAAAAAAATGAAATGATGGCTGGTGATATGCGATCATTAGTGAGTTTTTCTAC
Source organism: Albula goreensis (assembly GCA_022829145.1). Classification (NCBI taxonomy): domain Eukaryota; kingdom Metazoa; phylum Chordata; class Actinopteri; order Albuliformes; family Albulidae; genus Albula; species Albula goreensis. Next base: position 12,138,004 of record CM040750.1, read on the forward strand.
ATTTTTACAACTGATTGATTATAATTCCATCCAAGCATAAGTGCAGGGAAAAAATAAATTGAAGAAAATAAACTTTAGCATGCAACACAACTTCTTCTCAAAGAAATTACACAAACTACATTAGCGCTGTTTTTTGCATGATATCAAATCCTACAGGTGCCACTGACAATGTACATAAGACCAAAAATTTAAAATCGCCATGATGATCAAAATTTCCAGGTTGATATCCTTTTTATAATGTATACAATGCACGAAGCTACCGTCTGTGTTGCTTTACATTTGTTTTTCTGTCTTGTGTTTACAGAGTTGGATGTTGTTCAGCGATGGTTAGTGTTTTGCGTTATATAATTATATAGGCAATTTATTTTGTAGTAGCTTACTTGTAAGTAGACATTAGAATCATAGCAGAGTTCTACCAAAGAGTGTCAGAAATTAGTCCATCACAGCTCAGGAAAATGAAGCAGCAATCACAGGCCTTCCAATGCAATTTGGAAAATTTTCAGAAAATGTACATCTAGTCACTCCAGCTTTCTCTGTCAAAATGAAGCAGGCATGAGCGGTTCTGTAACTTTTTGCATTTTTGTAAATACTAAATATAATCTCATTCACACACACACTTCAACATAATGCATACAGATCCAACAATCAAGGGGAAAAGTTTAATTTCAACTTCCATTAATTCACTGAATATCTGAAAATGTACGTTTATGGTTTAAATACATTTCCACTGCGTAACCGATTTTGTCCTCTACATTATTTATGGACTTTGTAGCTCGGAATACAAATTTCCTCATTTGAGGCCAAGGGAAGACATCTGAAATTTGAATCTAAATTGGTTTAATTCCGATACGAGATGATCGACTGGCATAGCTGTAAACACGGCTTATTAATTTGAGACATCCGCTGGGGAGACGTACAACTGTATCCATTAGGGTAGATTTTTCAGTTCGAGCTTGTAGAGACTGGGGTACACAAACAGAAAGAACGACTGCAGCGGCATATGGATTCTATCTTCAGGGAAAGTCAATGTGGAGGGGAGGCAGTTTAGGGAGGACCATAAAGAACCTTGTTTGTGACATACAAACACACAGATCTGTGAGAGGACTGTGGTCTTCTGAGGCGAAATTGCTGATGCTTGTCTGGAACACTTTGAGGAGATAAGCATACAATTAAGACACATATTTTGTGGCGGCAGCAATTAAACCTCGATACATATGAAATTAAGCAACTACAGTCAGCAGCTCTTGAGCGGAAACTCTCGGTCATTATGGTGTCATAATGCTACATTGAGAGCATCAAGAGCAACCATTCATTTGTTGCATTAGTGCAGCTTACAGGATACAACTAGCCACACTCCATCAGAGGGGAAAGGGGTGACAGCCAGGGGTCCATTGGTTAGCATACCTATGGTTCCAACCTATTATATACCAAGCAACTATGAAAAACACAACACAAAGTTTCCACTTTTTAGAATACTGAAAGACCACACAGGAGGCTGAATAATATCCTCGATCAAAATCGATCAAGAAGAGGTGGGGCAATAAAAGCAGGCCCTATCCATCTCTGATATAGAGCAGCTTATTTCAGTACCACTGCGGCTAACCGCTACACACACACACACACACAAGAATGTCACAGCAATAAAGGGTTACTCTGTTTATACATTACTCTTGAGAGAAGTCTACCTTATGGATTGTTCCATTAGAATAGGATCTTTCAGAACTTACATAAATAACACCATGGCATTCAATTAAAAAACAGAGTTGTTTATGGTTCACTATGTGATGGAGGTGTGGAGGAAAATTATTTGCTGCAGGGCCAGATTTGGCCCATGGGCCATCATTTTATGGCCACTGGTATAGATGCAAGTATATATGTAAAGTCAACTGTAATATCACATGTACAGAGGATCTTTCATCAGGTGCTATTTCCCACATATTGTTAGTTACAGTAGCCACAACCAAGTCTCATCCATGTGATCTCAAAAAACACATTTTTATAAAAATTCTAAAACCTTTAAAGGCTTTTTTTTTTTTTTTACCAAACTTTTTTTTCCATTTCAGTTTCAATAATATCAGTTTGAATTTTGTATTTCATTGTAGACTACATTATTATATATTTTTATAATAAATGTATAAAGATATTTCATTCATACCTTTATATAATCAAAGCTATATTTGTATTTAGATCATTACATCATCTCTTACAGTGAAAACTGGGACAAAATGACTTAGATCAAAACAAGCACAGAAATGGAAATGATTTGAGTGTTGGTTTTTTCTTTGGGCCTCTCTTCATTGACCCATCAGATGCTTTTGTTAAAGGATGTTAGCAAACTGAGCTTAGTTTTTGTTAATATAGACAGCATTTACTCATAGTGTGTTACTCACTCATGTGTTACTAGAGAACTCATTGTGAAACTTGAGTAGACTAAATTGAGCCAAGTTTTTACTGAACTAATTGTTTCGACAAACAAGGTTCTACTTTTGCTTTTGTTCCCCTTCGCTTAGATTTACAGCCATTCCCGACAGTTAACCAGTCAGTGATTCCTGGTACACATTGGTGGGAAATCCCAGGAGAACAGGGGTTGCACTTGGGCCAGTGAAGGGGTTAGGGGTGGGGGGATTGGTCATGGTGCTAATGACACATGTGACATATAGTTGGGGCTGTCATGCTTTCCTAAAATCAACTTTGGACAAGAATCACTAGGGAACTCGAATGCTTTTGAATTATTAGAACATTTCTCTCTCTCTTCCTTCTCAAAAATGCAATCACTCTTCAGCATCATTATTGCCTCACACAAAAAGACAGCAATTGTAATATTTAGATTTATTTATTTTTTCTCTGTTTTAGAGAGTTTTCATTTTAGACTTGTCAACTTTGCAGATATTTGCAGCTGGCAGAGGGAGGCTCGGTGCGAAGGCCCAAATTTAATTCTTGCATCCGGGCACATCGCGACCTGTTTATGCCAGGGTTCCAACGTGTATTCACATGCATGTCTCTGTGTCATTGGTACTTACGTTTAAGCTTCGCCTCTCCAACAAGTCTGCCACACTTAAAATTCCGGATTACGGTGGAATATAGATATGATTCCAAGCCACTGCAGGCGGGCCAGGTGGCTGTGCAGGTGTACATCTTATCAGATGAGCAACAAAGACTCACCTGGAGTTAAAAGAGGCCGTCTTGAAGGGGAAGGAGGTTTCATATGCATTGGACACAGATAATTTAAAATGAGTAAATAACCCCCCAAAAAAAAAAACCCACGTCCTGCTCCTCAAACTGGTTCTACCACTTTCCCGTGACTACAGGCCTAAGTCAAAGCTGCACAGGGCATGGCTGCACTGCTTTAAGTCAGATTCCCACACTTAATTCCCAACAACAACATTTTTTTTTTGACAGCGATAAAATCAAGAGACCCGTTTTTTCTGTCTTGAAAACCAACTGTAATGACAGCCCTCTGGGACTGGATCATTTTGGACTTCTGCACTGAAATATAGTCAGTGAATGCGCTGAATGGCTTGGCCTTGTTGTAATTAGCTATATTCTCCCCGCTACCTCCAGATTGTTGCTGTGACTTCCCATTTTCGTAACTGTGGCTGGTTTATGGCTTAGAGCCGACTTCGAATTGTGGTTCCTTTCCACAATTTAAGTGGATGTCACTGATATCTTAACACAAAAAATAGGATATGAATATGAACATGGTTATATTTCATTTACAGCACACAACACAGGTAGATATAAAAATCTCAGCATGCATGGGCTGAACAAAAAACCTTCGTGGTCGAAATGAATGAGAGCTGTATCAACACATATTCAAGATGGCTTTCCTCTCAATAGAATCGTCTCCAATGCATTAACAGTAACGACACTGAATAGCGAGGACAGTAGCCAGCTCACCGCAGTCACAATGTTTAATGATCACTGAGCGCAGAAGCTTGCCAAGCTGGAAAAGACTCATCACCTGTGTATTCGGAAGGGGAAAATTCCCACAGAGGAGAGATGGCAGAGAGGAGCGAAATTCGGACTTTTCTTTTTGTCTGGAAACACGGTCTTGTCTTTGTCTTTGATAAAGAAAGCAAGAAAAGCTATCTCTCAGCCCAACCCAAACAGTGAGCACTGCGGGAGAGACGCACTTCAGGCTGTTTCTAAAACAGGCAGATGTCGTTGTGGTAATCCACCTAACATGTTTGCCTTCCTGAACACTGCTCCTTTGATACTCATTAAGGTATTGGCTGTGGCCATCCATGGAAAACTAAAACACATTCAAGGCAGAGGAATGCTGGCATCTTCATACAGAGATTCAAAGTCCAGCTAACAATGTATCAGTACATCAGTAAGTCATTCATACTGGGGTTTTCGTGTACAGTCATACTGTATCAAATACACTGGTTTCAAATGCAAATGTTGCAAATACAGTCAGACACTCAGACTGCAACTGATTTGGTACTGAATGCATTTAGTTTCAAATGCATCGACTAATGGTAGCACTAAGTTTGGGGAAGGAAACAAACATAATTATGCCTTATTTAGAGAGAAGTGTACATATTAAAACAAGTGGCTTGTGATTCTACAGCATGAATAGCTCCACTGATTACATTCTACTGATCCATAAGCCTAGGAGTTAGCACAACATGGATGGCGTAAATTTACATATTCATTTATATTAAATATGGTAAACATTCAGAAGTGCCGCAAGGTTGCTTCAGACAAGACACTGATTCATAAACAGGATCCACTTACTTTGCGCTGTTAGACTCAATGTTCTGTGCTGCTCAGAGACTAAATAAGACAGCCAGATTTCAAATAAACCGTTCTCCTGACAGACATGCATTTTACATTTGGCGCTCCCCTTGAATTAACGTTCCTACTGACAAAACAACCTTTTACATAACCGCATTTTTTTGTCTACAGCTCAACTTACAAATTATCATACGTTCCAACAGAAGAGTTAAAACTGTGGACTCTTTTCCGACTGAAAGGTAAAGATGGATTTGCAGAGTAAGTATGTAGTGGAGAGACTGCCATTAAAATCCGCAGGGACATACTGTTTGTGTATACGGGAGAAGGGTGGGGTGTAAACATACCTGTGTCGAAAGCACAACTATGGCTTTACGCAAGCAGGAAGGACGCAGGCTAAAGAGGTCTGACACACTGAAAAGTCTGCGCCCTCTAATGAAAATACATTCTGTGCGTTTGTGTGCGTGTGGGACCTTTTTCGCTGAAAGGTCCTTTTGCCATTTCACATTAAGTGGCGGCTTACCAAAACCAAGCACAATGACTAAATGACCCTGGGCTTCCTTGATTTAAAAACGGAAAATGATATCAAAGAATTTCCTATCCACTAATCATTAATGAGAATCTCATTGCAAACATGGTGTCCCTTCAGAGAAGATCCACTTCTTTAGAAGAATGCTTTCAGCATATGTGATTAAAAGTGTGATGTTTTTTTTAACTTTTAATCTCTCCCAGAGGGGAGAGGAAAAAGTCTGTCTAAATGGGGTTTTTCTGTTCTTTCTCAAACAGCACTGGAAAGGACCGCCTTTAGCATATGTCCCATTCACATTATAATCTTACACCTCCTTTTTTCCTCTAATTTCTCCCCAAGCTGAACTCAACTGAACTTGTTGAACTCTCACAAGCAGCCCTCTCCTGCCAACTTTGGTAGGAGGAAGCTATATGTATGTGACTCCTCTGATTCAAGTGGGAACCCATCCTCACTTCTTTCCACACTGCAGGTGTTCTGCCAATCACATGCCGCCTATGATGTCAGAGGATGATGAAGTCAGCATATACCTAGTTAATGCCTCCCTAGGCATCTGGCCAACCAGGAAACGTTGGTCTTTAGAGAGATCAAAATACTTAACTGGCTATCATTCGCCAGTGAAGCAAAGAGAACTGTTGCCATGCCAATGTGGACCTCTGGCCGTGGCGCAGCTGGGACTCAAATACCTACCCACAGGGCTCACACTACACCTGCTTCCCAAACAAGCGCCTAACTGTGCAAGCCACCCAGGGTCCCAACCTTACACCTCCTGATGTGTCTAACGCACCCCAACAAGACATATTTAAATGCTGCCTAAGAGGAAAACATACTGCTATTTCAATACTGGACTACATTTCCCAAGATGCTGAAATGTGACCTTACATCAGATCATTCTGGGAAGATCTGCATATCTACTAGTCTGGAATTCTGCAGAAGGAATATGACATCACTCTTCTATGAGGAAGCTGATTAACTGATGCTTGGAAATTGAAACATAGTCTTTGGCATAATTCCATAATATTACAAAGATGCAGAACTGGGCAGAGATCTGGTGAAATATAGCGTTCATAGAATCCATACAAATCATAGTTTTTGTATGATTTCTCATCATCATGAAAGACACTTTCCTATGCAGGAACATGGAAGGCGGATGATATAATGTAATATAATAATGTATATATTGTGCCTGGTTGGAGGGAGCTGAAGTATTTAGAGTAGAGTACTTGACCCAAGTCTTATCAATGCTCACGATTTACTGCTTTCCTAACTTCTCTTTGACACCTTTGACGCATTTGAATTATTTGTTAAGTAAGCTCAGTTGTTATAACTCTCTGGCACCCCATGTTCCCACATATTTGACCAAGAGCAGCCCCGGTAGGTTACAAACCCAAATTAGGAAGGGTTCATCAAAGGTAAAAAGCACACACTACCTCACCTTAAATTAAGCTCTCAGTTGCTAGGTAACAACAGGCAGAATGAGAATTAGGCTTTTAATATTTCTGACTGTGTCATACTTTTAAATGAGATATCTACCTTATTATGGGGGAGCAATAATAAGATCCAGATAATTTTAACACACTGGTATATTGAGGAAAGACCCTCTGTAATTAAAAAAAGAAAGTCATTTTTTTTCCCACAAATCAAACGCCCACTCCAGCCAAACCAACATCCTGCTTTTAATTAAACTACTACTTTGAAAAAGAGGAACCAGAAAGTAGTGACAATATTTTACTTAACTTGGAAATCTGATAAAGATACACTATAAAGGTAACGCCACCTCATTCGCTCAATAACTGTGCAGACAGGATAGCTACGTCTTATCTGTAAATGTGCAAGAATGTACGTTGCGCCAAGTGGGAAATCGTTTTACAAGGAAGTTCGAAAATTCACTTTTACGGCCAAAACATACAGCTGCAGGGGTGCTGACTTCACCATTGTGCAAGACCATTTTCGGACAAAAGAACGTCTTACACATTTTAGCAGCACAATCAGTAAATCTTTCTGCAGACAGTGCACAATAAAAAGAAATGATTGTATTGCCTATGTTTATAAGGTGATACATTGCACATTCTGGTTTATATTGGATGTATAAGGTTGTGGTTTGAGTACTTGGGCCCCATTTAAAGACAGTCTGTCATTTTTTAAGCGATTATAAACTTAATTAAAAAATAAAAGTTTTATAGTTCAGTGAAAACACTATGTCACTAAAAGTGTCTACCGCAAGCAGAAATGGCAGCGACAATGAACCCTGGTAGCTGCCATTAGTCTGATTCTGGCTGTGGTGGATTTATATACCACTGCATGCTTCAAAAGAGCCCAGACAGCAGAATCTGTCAAGCAGGCAGAGGTTTACACTCTTTGATCATTTTAAAATCATTTTAAAGTCCGTTAGTAGGCAAAACAGTCAGCAATCAAGTGTAATAAAACATGAAAATTATTTTTAATATGTATCCAATGTGTATTTTTTCCATTTTGTGGTGTTTTAGATTTAGTCTTGTATGTTTAAAAATAGTGTGACGCTACCAGAATCACAGCACTAGAATGTGCTATTTCTGTCATTATGTATAAAAAGTGTGAAGGAAATAAAAATTCTTATGTTAATTTAAAGCTTTACTTCTTTACATTCAACTACCAATGACTTGGTCATGTACAGTTAAAGGACAATATTGGTGGATTTTTACCAATTGTTTACATTTCTTCTCTATTTGCCTATATGCACCAGTATGCAACACAAGACGAACAAATTCACTGACTCATTAATGTGTACAGGACAAATTAACCATCGCTATATTCTCACAGAACACACTGGATAGTCTGTCGAAGTTATACATCAAAGTATAGGTAACTGACATTGCATAGGAGTCACTGGGGTGATGTTTGAGGGATTCTAGCTGGATTTCGAGCATTTATAAGGATCCCTTTTGGTTATAATCATCAGTATTAGTAATTATTAGTAGTTACAGTTCAGTTGGTTGTTTACAAGGTGGCCTGTAGCCTTCACCCTGATGCCAATGGGCATTACCGCAGTTATGGGGTACATTTAAGTGTGGATCCTCCTAGGTGCTTCTCCACTGAACCCACCCTCTGCCTAAGTAAGGATATATCAACCTCATTAACATCCATAAAATGAAACAGACCCTAAGTCAGGACATATCAGCCTCACTAACATCTACAAAATGACAGAGACACACATAGAAAATAGAATGGGACAGAGCACCGTACTAACTCTGCGTTAATCTTACACAGCCCATTAGCTCATCTTAGGATGGGTGCCAATAAGGTTACTGTGTGTCATTTTCAAAATGCACGCACAAGGGAAATTCCTAATGAGATCTATCATTGATTGAGCTCTGCGCGTCTTTTCAGGTTTGATGACCTGAAACCACAGATATTATATAAAGGCCAAAGGTTTGTGACAGAAGAGAACATTTTACACACACACATTCATACCAATTAGCTGCTATGATATACTTCTTGCCAAGCTATAGTTTTGCCAACTTTAATGATACATTTGCTTGCCATTAAATAATGTGTGGCAGTGATAAACTGATATGTTCATATGGTATTTATGGCAACAAGGTCCTGGCCGCTCGACTGACATGGTGCCATCGGGAGGTCAGCGGACGGCTGGGGAATTCTGAGGAAAATTCACTTGACTTTGGCACGACCTTTTCAGGTCCTCAGAAGTTATCAGTTTATGTAAACTGTACTTCTGTTCCGGACACAGCGGTTTGTCTCGGGCGTTTCCTGGAGATCATGCAGTTGCCTATGTGAAAGTCACTAGCAGACGCTGGCAGTGCCCACCAGACCATGGCATGAGCCCCCATTCACCCAGCATCAGTTCAATCAGACGGGCTCCGGACAGTCTGCCAGCGTCCACCGCGCCCTGTGTAATGTGCTTACTGTTGGCACTCCAACTGTTAATCATTACTCTCCCCACATGAGAAGATAGGTATGTGTGATGACACAGTCTTCCAATTCAGCCCATCTGGGCTCGTCATTTCGCCGTCGAGAGCATTCAGCACAGCATAAAGCCTAATGCTTGTGAGCTATTCTGTGCATTGGCAACGTTGATCTTTTGAAACACACCTCTTACTACCATTGGTGAATGCACCTTTTATTTCTCTGGTAAGCACCTATGCCGCGCATGCTGGTATGAGCTGCTGAGGTATTCAACCTTTGCCTGGCGGTCACAGGCTTAAGTTTGATAAGTATCACTTACAATTCCCCCTACTTGGATGTATTCATTTTCAAAATTACCTGTATTATAAACAACTGCAAATATGTCGGTTAAAATGTGCAGAAAGTACAACGAGACATTTGGTCACTGAAACTCTCCATCAGTGAAATGTAGCTGCAGCTGCACGTTCTCCATTTACTTTCCACACTTTTCAAATAGACTGCAACGCTACATATGAGCCAACATAATTAGCATTCAGGAGTTTCAACAGTTGTTCTTAATTACTTCACAGATATGCACTAATGTACATGAGCCATACTCATGTAGGAGACTGCATGGACAATGGTTAAACATATCACGGTTTAATTAGTCTTTGATTGAACACACAGCCAATATGACCTTTGCCATAGATGAAAATAGAAGGTTAATGAAATGACAATACAATTTACAATCAATCATTCTGGAGCAGATTTATTCTTCATGAGAAAATAATTAAGCCACTGACTGCACACAATGAAGCCCAAGTAAATAAACCATAATTCTGTAATCAGTTGTTGAACCCAGCGATTATAATAATGACCATCTTTTTCATTACTTGCTGTGGTTTTCAAATTCTCATCTGTAAAGTGAGCAAACACTTTGGTGCAGGTGATATATAAAACATTACATGCAACTTCCATGATATTCAGACGGATGTACCACAAAATTGTAACAGTACGCTGTCAAAGTGCTCTGAGACCAAGCCAGCAGACCTTTGGTTGTAAACCCTCCAAATTCTTTCACAAGCCTTTGATTGTCACACACACTATATTTTTAAAAATAATATCTGTTTAATGTAAAGACATGCAATTCTCTCTATACTGCCTACACATCGAGAGCGACAGGAGAATCAGTTGATTCAAGTTTGTCCAGGAGATACCAGTTTGCCTTCAGGACACTCCTGAAGCTGTGAAGCTTTGGAAGGAAAAAGAAAAAGGAGCAAAAAAAATAACAGCAAAGCTGATTTTTACTTTGTACCGGCTTAGCCTAGATAAATCCCCACGTGACTGTCTCCCTGCTCCAAAACTATACAAAAGCATTCATAATAAAGTTAAAAAAAGGAGTTTGAAATATAATCAGTTAGTTGCCTGTTTGACCGTACTATTGGTGAAAACAGGTTTACATAAAGGGTAATATGTACAATGATATGCTTCTCATAGAATATAGAAATAACAAATGTTTGTCCATTGCGTGTTCTCAATTTCATTTACTTGGCTCTGTATACAAAGGAAAAGAGCGATGAGGTGTGTTGAAGGCAGACTGTTTAAAAGACTGTGTCTGAGATACCTCACAGAAAACGCTGCTCCGGCAAACACCCTTTCATGAAACTGTGACAATGGACACGAAAAAAAATGCAACTACTGGGAGACACACAGATTTACATTCACAAAGCTCTGAGAGAGTTGCAGCATAAAACAGGGAAAAGGTTAACTGAAGGTTGGTACCTCTTTGCATTGATGTAGACATGGATCCATATATCACAACCCAACAAATAAAGTATACACAGCTACCTATCTATTTTAAGCTATATGTGCAACAATCATACTAGATATTTATCAGCCTAAATAGAAATATTTCAAGCTAAAAATATGAATACAAGCCATTCAGAAAGTCTATACCAGATATGCAAGAACAGGTCAAATACAAATAAGAGGAGTCAAATGTGATAGAATTATTCGAGTCAATGTGCCTGTACCGACAACTCAAATATTTTTAAAGTGCATCATATCAGATTGGTGCAGAGACCTACATTGTGTATGTTTAGCTACTTTCAGGTTAGAAATGTCATTAATTGTTTGCCGTCTTCATGTTCTTTGTGATCTTTTGATAGTGTAACAGTGAATCCACTGACTGCTTTCAAAAAAAAACCATTATGTTTGCCCTTGAGCTCAATGCTTTGGAAATGCAATGCTTCTGTAGAACTCCATGACGCTCGAAGAACCACAAAAAACTACCAAGTGGTTTGTGTTTAAAGGGACACGCAATCAAAAAAACACCCGTCCATTAAGAAGCTGATGACTACCAATATTGAACCTCATTTCCTCACTTTTTCAGCACTGTTTATTTCTAATGTCACTTTAAAATCTGATCATCCTCTACAGCATATGATCTTTCCAAGGATTTCCGTACTATTCTACATAATAATTGTTTTTGTTTTGTTTTTGGAAAAGTAGTTTCTTTGTTACTTATTAAACTGATTTAGGGAACACTAAGACAAGGATTTGTTATTCTTGTTTGAGCTTAAAAAACATTTAGAAAAACCTTTTCTGTCATGCTGAGAATAAAAACTGGTACTGAAACCAGACCAAACCACATAAGTGCATGTAGTCACAGGTTTGACTCTGTGCTCTTCACCTCATAACTTCATTATGTATGGTTTGGCTTCCCTTACAACATTTTGAGGATTTTCTTAATGAGAACATGAGCCAAGGTAGAGCAACCTTAACTTTGTATAATAAATTATTCAGACTCGACCTTCGAGAAACGCTCCTGGACTGCACATGCATGAAGAAGAAAAAAACCTTGTTTTTGACCATTCTGAATCAATATGCAACCTTAGCATTCTATTTTAAACTACCACGGCATTCATGATGGAAGATAACAGCAGCAACTAATAACAGTAACACGACATTTCAACAATTATGCTTGATTACATTTGTGAGTTGAATCAGCCTGTTTCTTTGGTAAGTAACTCTGAACTTAAGTAAAACCACTTTTGCTCTTTGGAACTGCATACCAACCCTAACCCTAACCCTTGAACACCACCATGTCCTGGTCTGTTTCCATACAATTATCCAGTCTGTCAAGGGTTTTCTCCTTATGTAATATGTCATCCATATTTCAACAATCTGTTTTCTGACTTGGGGCTGTTCCACGCCCACTGTATGGATTCACTAGAAAGGAAGTAGTTGTTTCTTTGTAAGTATCTTGTTTTTTTTTTTTTTAAGTAATTATACAGCAAAGCTACATGCCACCTATCGCTGTGATATTGTTTTAAAGGGGAACAAGCCCCAACTGGTTAACAGGGCAATAGTCTGTGCCCTTTTCTACTCTAGCAAAGCAGTATCACCTGGTTTATCAACAGTACCGGAGTTGAGACTACACATGTTGAAATACATTTGATCCTGAGAACACAGTAAATATGGTCATTATGTGTATATTTGTGCGTAGATTGTAATTAAAACGTTCACTGTACATGCAAATAGATGAACTTCTGTTAATAAAAAATAATCCTCTGATCAATTATGTATGGCTCTTTTCATTTTACACACATAGGACTGTTTATAGGTGCAAAAGCCAGAATACATATGCATATTATATGCAAGTAATTACCGCCATGTTTATCCCAAAACAATGTGGATTCAGATGCACACCAATAGAATGTCACAGTTACATGGCTGTAATGTTTTCACTCAGAAATCATACAAAATAAACATAACTTTTCTCAGACACAGATATTACACAAATCTGGATTTCATAAAAAGATTGCATCTCATACTCAATATTTATCACTGTGTTATGATTTGGCCTGTAAAAACAGAGCCAATAATTTTTTGCCACAAGTTTTTTAAAAATGTATTTTAAATATACACACAGCCAAAGAACAGAGTGATAGGTCCCCCCCCCCGTTCTACATTGGTATGTTTGCATACACACATTAGGTACACAATGCCCTTGGTATTTGTTCCTAGAAGTAAAAAGGACTGTCCACAGAATAAGCAAAAATTTTTGTGCTGCTGTATTGAATGTGGCATGTCAAGTAAACAGAGAACTACCAACTGACAGAAGCTGACACCCCCTGTTATTTCGGCTTCCGAGGGGTGTTTGATGCTGTCAGAAACATAAAAGGAACAGTTCAATCCTCGACTTTGCATGCAAAAAAACATTAATCACGAGTGCAGCAGAAATGAGGAGCAAAGCCTGCCTATCCGACAAAGCGTAAATGGTTCTGATGCCACTGTAAGCAATGCAAAAGCAGTGCCAGCTCCAATCCCAAAATACGCCTCATGAAACGAAACGCTCCAGCCTGTCCCATGCTTTCGGGATTGAAATATAAACAATAATGTAAATTGTTCTTTTCTCTGTTTGCACACATTACAAAAAAATTGCCTGGGCAAAATGTCACTTAACCACAAGCTCAACAGCGAGATCTTTCCAGATAACCCAATTCTGCAAAGCTTCCATTCATGCGGTGACTGTCAAAAGGACAAGTCAAATGCCAATCTTCAAATATTTGTATGCATGCTCTTTATAAGAGTTTTGTGGCAGACACATAGAGGCTAAATGATGTGCTTTATAAAGAAATGCACATACAGGGTCTGGAATGACATTTTCGCAAGCACAGGGGTGATAATCAGCTCTCGATGAATCAAACTGCACGGTTTTCATAAGGAGGAAACACTGCCTGGCATCATAATCAGTACAGGTAAATGACAGTGATGTGCTAATGAGACATGCTGTTTGCACCCGTCCCTCACCATAACAACGAACCCAGCCCCCTCTCCCTTTCCCCACCCCCCCCAGGCACTGTCTGGTCAGCTTAGCAACAAATGAAGGAGATTTGAATTTCCTACCGAGAGGGTTACGAGCTTGCGACGATAAATTAATCTGTCAAGCCCGACTCCCTGACGGCTTTACCACTCCAGGAGGAAGAATTACGCCCGGTTATGCGGTGTCTTTTTTCTTTCAGCCAATCAGAAATCATAATTTAGGCCAGGTGGAAAGTTTACAATTATGCCCAGAATTAAAGAGATCGTATTGCAATCTAACACCAAAAACGAAAAAGCACATATGAAATACTCAGTCATCAATCAGTGGACCAAAACTAGGCCTAAATATGAAATATCTCAGCCCTGTAAATCGCAAGACAAAAAGTAGCAGAAACGATGAACAGGAAGACACTAGACGAAACCTATATGGAAGCTGACCTATATGGGATACCGCTGCACAAAGGGGGCACGTTGCAGCTTTAAGTGAGAGCAGATAAAGTTATACTCAGACACAACAAAACTCTCCACAGAACATGTACATGAATCCCGAAGTTGAATGACATCCCTTTTTCACCAGGTCACACTTTGGTACGAGCATGGCATTGTGGGATTTGACAGGTCCAGCTGCTCTTCAGCTACCCGGAGTGTTAATGAAACATGAAGAATTTATCGAACGGCTTCAAACCCCATCCACCTCCGTAAGCCAGCGATGGAGAGCAGCCAAATGTTCACCCGCTCAGAACACGACTTGCAACAATGACCAAAAAAAAAGTTTGTACTTTTCCTGCCGTATAACAATGAGCTGGCTTGAGTTTGAGAGGGGAAATGGATCCAAAACACTGATTAACCTCTCCATGAAGCTCAAGTACATCAGACATGAAACTACAAGAACAGCATACTTTGTGTCAAGTTTATTGTCTGTTCAGCGCGTGCCCTCGAGATCACTAATCCACTTATGACAGGTGAACATCGATGAAGTATCTCAATGTGCCTCCTGTCCATTGAAACAGAACAGATTTTAATTTTTCGAGGAAAAATTTGTCGAGACGCCAGCAAAGTGTGTTGTTGTCTCCAAAATGTCCAACCTCAATGCCCCATTTTCGCCTGGTAAAAAAAAACATTATGTGAAAATGTGACATAACGTGTGAAATACAAATGACCCAATGCTCAGCTGAATTGATTTTCTTATGAAAGCACTGATATAATTGCATCTTTTTTTAATCTAGTGTTTCAGTAAAAATCTATATCTCTGTAAGTGTCCAATGGCTGACGTCCAAGGACCAATGTAAATGTGTACTGTATCATTATAGCCACAACAACATCTACTGAGATTTCAGAGTAACAGGGATCTAACCAAGATTCATGTAACATTACAGTTTCATGGCAGAATATGGCCTACTGGTTCTCTTTCACCTCCAAAGCCTCATTCTCTAATATAGAAAAATATACATAAGAACACATGATGATGGTAACAGGAAATTCAGCCCAAATAAACTCCCCATTTCTACTGAATCTAAAGAGTATCCAGTACTGCATCAAGCCTGGCCTGGAACACACCAAAGGTCTCTGGCTCAGCTACATGACCTGGCAACCCATTTCAAGTATTGACGACTCACAGTGTGTAAAATGACACCCCCGATCAGTAAAGAATTTACTCATTACTACTTCGCATCTATGCCTCCGTGTTCCACAGATTTAACTTTAGAAAACCTTTTCACCTCATTGAACTATACACACACACACATTAAATATCGCCAAATTCTTTTTGCTAAGCCTCAATAGGTTAAGTGCACTGAGTCTTACACCTAAACACCAGCTTTTAGGCGATTATTGCTTTCAATGCTTTCAGTGCTCCCAGCCTATGACAACCTTTCCTTTGGCACTACAGCAAGCACCATGCAGGACTAAGGGAGAACAATTTTGGTCGGTTTAACAAACTATATTAGCTGTAGTTGGGCTGACAGTGTCACTGCATTATGGCCAATCACATCATCTCACCCCCCACCCGCCCATCCCCCATTGGTCATTTCAAAAGACTGACAGGAGTGCTTCTCCCAGGGGAATGGCCAATCTCAGTCTCAAATGAGACATGCAGCCTGCATGTGTCATGTGTGAACTTCTGTCTTGTCTGTTTGGGTAACAATAATTGCCAGCCACCAGTCACCAACCTTTATTTTCTTCTCACTAACATAACTTACACTCCCACACACTTTAACACCTCAACTTTTTCAATAGGACTTACTATGTAGTTAGTATTTTCAAATAGCATAACTAATTAGATGGAAAACCAAGTAATACTTCCATTTCACACAACCTAACCATTCAACGTTTTCATTCACTGGTTTCACTGGCCAAACGAGTAAGAGGGACTGCCAGGAACCAATGTAAAATGAGAGCTCAAAAATATGATGCCTCACCAGTTACAAGGAGGGTGGACAGAGTGCTGTTACAAAAACCAAGACAAAAACTTGAGTTATTATTATCATTGTTACTATATCCAATCCAACAGACCTGACCACCATATTACTAGAAGTAAAATAGGAAATATGTTCTGCACATCTTAAGACAAGCTACCAAAACAAGAGAACGCTTGGTAAAATCTTTAATATAGCCATCCGAGGTAACAATATCTCTTCAAATTCATTAAATATCATCTATATACAATAGCGTATTATGTCCCTCTGTTTATGTTGTCTTTTTTTGTCCTGACACATACAAATTTGTGTCTTGGATATAGTCAACAGGAGTTCAGCAATATTGCTGCTGTGGCCCGAAATTCTAAAAAAAAAAAAAAAAGTATTTCAATTGCAATGGATTTCTTTGGTTTGTATAGTCTTTAGCCATGAATTAACCATAATGTTTTCTTGATTACACAGTCATGAGGTTGCTTCCCATGGGCCATAATGCCCCAGGTTTTGAATCAGCTTTGGGACCAATTTCATTTCCTGTTTCAAACTGCAGGATAAAACTGTCAAGCCTTTTTTTAAAATCACAGACATCTCCACAGAATTGTTCAATGGGTGCAGTTTATGTTCATTGAGTTGCCTTTCTTGTGCACTGCACCTGCAGTTTCTATTATTACTATTAGTACAAGCAGTATATGTTGTAGTACATGAGTATTACTATTATATAGCCGGCTGAATCAGTTAAACATGTACTCATGAAAACGAAGAGACTAGCAAACTGTCAAATAGTCTTTCTAAAATCCTTGTAGGAAATGACAATAGCTACAGACAGAAGATAAGGACTTTGTGTTGATCTACATTTTATTTTCCGCAAGAGGTAACTTGTACATATGGTACCGCAACAAAACCATTGGGAGACAATGAAAGAGGTGAGGTGCAGAGAAACGCGAAGATGATAGGAAGATGAATAAAAAAAAACCACAAAGCAGAATGTACACAATTTCGTTCCAAGATAAATAAAGAAATGATACAGAAATCGCAGTTTGTGAAACATAATCCAGTAACTGACAGACATTCAGCAACGGACCATTTTTGATTGAACGCGCATCCCAGTCACTGCACAATGGTTTGCATTTATTCAGTAGCTATATAATAGTGTATCATACTTATTCTGTATAATAATTGTGCCGAATACTAACCTTGCTTTCCCGCACCATTTACACGAAAATCAATAAACTGTGATGAAAGAATGCCTCTCCGTTCGTGCGTTAGTTCATAGAAATCCAGCAGACATTGCTTAATGTGACCCAAGCAGATTTTCCTGTCTTGAGCACAAGCGACCTCAGCGGACGAGAATGAAAATCTAATAGAGCCATCGACATCCTAAAGCCGTTCATTGCCGCTATCAGGACAATAAAAATAACCCCGATTTTACAAGCCAACAACTGAATACATTTTACATTAGCGATATATTAAGACAGAAATTGTAGGCTATTTGTTAATAAGGTGTTCTGAATATTGAAAAGCACAACGCAAGAATGGCACCTTGTTTGTAACTACACTCCAGTTAGATATATGCCTGTAGGAAATTAGGGACACATATAAAACAGAAGCAAATGTTGTCACGGTGTTAAATTAATAAAATTGAATACGACAGACTCACTTTCAAACACAGGCAGCAGTAGCGTCTCTATTGTTCGCAAACTTCTCGCATCCTACAGGAAGCCAATGTATCGTATAGTATCAATATAGCCAAATTGCGCAAATCCAGGGACTAAATAAGAGCTATTTCTCCCAGCATACAGCTTTGCACGGTTATGTCGACATTTATTGCTCAACTAAAATGTGTCATTTCCATTCAGATATTCAGTGCGATTTCGACACGATAATTGCACTGAATGTATTTCAAAAATACAACAACCCGCATCATTAGATTAACAAACAAATAAAACATTTTAAAAATTACACCCAACACAAACATGCTTTTTTATCCAACGTTAAACAGCCGACGCGGTATTTCCTATTTAGCATGCTACCATAAAAGTAGCTACCATTTTCACAAGCTAGGAGTGGCAGAATAGAAGAACACAATTTAAATACTAGAGAATGCTGTCATGTCATGCTAACTGTTGTACTCTAACAACGCTTTCGCTTCATTGGTATTTTTATGTTTGACACAATTAACGAGTTCATATTTTCCCTAAAATTTACCAATTTGAATAAGCCGTCTGGTCCAAGGTGAATTTCATTACCAAACGTTTGATTCAAACAATTCACATTTTGAATTTCTGTGGTGGTCAGAATCTCTAAGGGATAAATTAACTACTGACATGTACAAGCAAATCAGAAATATCCACTCACCCCCGGTTTTTTCAGTCTCAATGGCGATGTTTTGTTTATTTCATACTCCCATCTGATTGTGTGCGTCACCGACTTCCGCGTTAGTGGGGGAAAAAAATAGAAAAGAATAAAGAAAATAAATTAGACGGGGCATGCGCGTAAGAATATCTGCGTTGAGAGGTTGGCTGATCACTGGCTTTTAGGAATCCAAATGAGAGGACAGGGTTGATGTTGAGCGGTGACATGAATAATTCTGTAGGGGAAGGTCATTCCTGCATACAGGGTATGCCCATTCAACGTATGTTGCAGAATGAGATTACTAACCATTATCATAAAATCCATCATCACTCAATCTCAGATATGAGTCGATAGACATTTTTTCGAGAAAAACACGGTTATGAGATACAGTATGAAAATCGTCAAGAACATAAAGCATAAATTAAGTGAGAGAGCTCATTTACCATTATGAGGACAAATGGCACAATGAAAACATACAGGCGACTTCTCAAGTCTGGTGTCAAAGTTCTATTTCACTGTGACACCATAAAGCGCTTATTGTTCAGTTGGATTAATTATTCACTGCCCCTCTCTCTCTTCGCAGATGCAACACAGGGTGCATCTGTGCTCTGTGTAATGTGTGGGCACCTTTGATAAATCGCATTGACGGTGCACACTGTGTGGCAGGGTGACGCCAGCCACACCGGAAAAGTGGCTACAGCGGCTGTTTTACTTTTTTCATTAGTTTTCCTCACGACACAAATTAAATAGGGACCTTCGAGACTGCATTTCAACGACCAGTGCAATCTCAATAAAATGTGTGGTTAAAAAAAGCCCCACTGATGTGCGTTTGTTTTTCGGCTGTGCACATCTCTCAAGGGGTGGTGTGGGAGGGCAGGCATTTCTAACGTTACTACGCCTCCTCTTGAGGTTGAATTCCTGCCTGGGGGACCAGTCTTGGGGAGGGGTAGATCGACACGGATAATGCCGAGCGGTTAAGTGCTGCTCATTTAACTCACGCACCTGAAACTTTCTTACCTTTAACGTCAAACATTTTTTTAAGATCTCATATGCCTCTGCTTAAACAGTGCTTGCGTCACGTTTTGTAGAACAGATTAGCCTCACTGTTCCCCTCAGCATCTTTTGTTGCTATTTGCAGAGAGTAATTTATGGCTTAATGTCATACGGTTTAGACTATGCTATCTTTTCACGTCTAAATTACAAGAAATGATCTAACCAACAGCTGGCACAAACACTGCTGCTAGACCAGATTTAAAAGGAAAAACGGCCCATGCCACCACAACTTGGAAACCCGTTGGAGAGTATGTATGAAGAGGACTGTGTTTTTTTGTTTTACATGATATTTCTAAGGTAAAAGTCAATGTCGTTTATCATTATTATCATTGTATTGTATTTTATTGTCCAGAAGTAATCTCAAAAACGCAACCCAATCAGTTGCAATTTCATTCCTTCCTTCATAAAATGATATAAGAAGGAAACAGGAGGGAAATCACTCACTCTGAGTATTTGGACAGAGCCAGATATTGTGTCATGTAAGCCTTTGCAATAGAAGACCTAATTCACTTGTCTCTTGCCACATCCAAGTTATCTTGAACTATATTCAGTGGAGCAAGTAGAGACCAAATCAATATCCTCTACAGCAAAGAGTCAAGTGTGGCTGTTTCTACATGAGTGCCTTTCCAGTCCTCAGTTACAGCAAACTTTACCAGTTCATTTTCTCCATCGTCTGCTTTTGGAATTGGCTGATAAACTAAATGTCTTTCATTTACTTTGGAACATTACCTCAGTAGGCTGTCAGGCTTTTCTTTAAATGACCGCAGGAAACATTCACTGTTTTGGACTACGGGTTCGCTCACCATTTAGTTGCTGAATACAGAATTGTTTTACAGGGGTTGAGATTGGAAAAAAATCCTCTGTGCCTTGAGGATCCTCAAGCCAATTGAAGCTTTAATGGGGCACCGTTTGTGGTTTATGCTAACTTTGCTTAAAAACCAGTCAAAACCAAGCAGCAAGCATCATTTTTGAAAAGGACAATTATAGCTTATTAGTGAATACTTCTTTTCTGCTAAGATTGGTTGTATAAGGCTGATTTCTCCTAATTTGATGACAGCCTTAGAAACATTTTCTTTTGGAATATTCTATTTCTTCCCTTTACTGCTAATCAAGAATACCCAAACTATCATTATAATTGCTGGCCCATTCAATATCCTCCTTCAGTTCAGGAACATGCACACGTTAAAATGTACAACTAACAGACTACTTCTATACCTTTAGCAAGCCAACACATGAGCTGTTAGACCTGGCACAGGAGAATAACAATGCCGCATTCTGTCTTGGCCATGGAGTGAAGCACTGCACTAAACTCAAGTGCCTTAAGTGGATATTCCACCCAGGGGGTATCTTTCTTGCAATTTATGACACATACACCTCAGTTGGTGAAAGTGTTGCTCTAGGTGTGTTTTTGCAAAGCATCACAGATTAAGACTGCTGACACTTTGACTTTTTAGATCAAAATAGACCACGTTAGTCGGGACAAGGGGAGCTGATCCTATTCTGAGACACTGCGTAAATACAGGCCTCGGCCCCTGAGGTACTCTGCCATGCTGCGCGATACAGATGGTTTTCCTTTTTTATATTTCAAACTCATGCTCTCATTTAGAGAGAAATCAAATGGCAGTAGAATATGCTGAGTGACACAACCTGTCCCATAAACTAGCTGGTGCTGTCATGTGACAGGAAGTGTGGTGAGTACCAGATGACTCTGTGCAACCCATCTTCGTCATCTCAGACAAAAAAAAATATTGTAAAATACTGCCAGCAAGTTACTAAAAAGCTTGGCCATTATGTAGAAACTGAAATGTACTTTCCATCATGAAGAGAACATCAATCACTTGCTACAGTGTACAAAACTAAACAGGATATGCGATGGCTCAATCAGGGCAACTTCCTGTCCTGAAATGGGAAAACAAGTTGCATAACATGAAGGAAACAATGTATTTTCACCAGGCTCTGTACTCCAAGAAAATATTTATTGTAATTATGAAAGGTGGGAGATAGGCACGTAGCTGACATCCTTACATAGGGTGATTTGCGCAGCTGGCATCTTCACACGGTATGTATTTATACAGCTGGATATTTCTCAGGGGTGGCATGGGTGAGGCGCTCGCTCGGGGAAACAATGGCGGAGCTGTAGCGTGGAATTGACCCTAAACTCTTTGTGTTGTTAGCCCACTGGCCTAACCGTCATGCTACACCGTACCACCAATGTCCCTCTTCCAACCTACATACATAGCCTTTACATGACATGTAAATCAGCAGTGCCTGCATGAGGAGATAGGGAAACGCAAGCATTTCATTTATACATTTTGCACTCTGTATTTGGCCTAGAGGGAATGTATCAGAGAGCCAGCTGGCTGCATATGTTGTAGACTTGAGGCATCACCTGTTATGCATCTCCTTCATTCATATCGCTTCAGGAACGGATTCTTCAGACTGACCACTGCGTTTGATATATGACTTCATTTAAAGATAAAAATCCTTTTTCCTGATCCATGATGATGAGTTAATTAAGGTATGGAATTTGAGTTAGTTTTCTAATTTTAGTGTATGAGCTGCCAAAGCAAGCGAGCTATGCTAATCCATCACCATGCAAAGACTGACAGATTGAAGCTGAATGGGAAAGCTAATGTTAAATGCTTGTCAACTCCAATGCTTTTTTCTGTGTTTCGTTTTTACACATATTTTATATGATAACGATCTGAGAAGCGCATGGATATCTGTCCAGAGATACGATTTAGAAACTTTAATGAGGCCAGAGTGAGTAGGAGGGCAGACCTTCCAAAATACAGCTGCACCGCCCCACCGTTAACAGAGACAACGGTAATATAAAAAGACGTGGATAAAAGGGGCAACGGTGAAGGACTTGTAATGGGCACTTGTCTCGCTCCGAACTACCATCTTCAATTCTTCGCCAATGTTAGGATAATCAAGCAACAGTATGCAGTCTTTAAATTTTTTTTTTTTGGGCCGAGTTATAAATGGGAAGGCGGCATTCTCTAGAGGCTATTAGAGCTACCCACTGCCTTGAGTCTGTAATGCTTCAGTAAAGGATCACTGCTGAAGCAGCCCACATCGGCGTTTGTGTAACTAATAAGGATGCATCCACTATGAAGAAAGATTGTTTTATCTCCAAAGAGAGGTAATGCAGCTAAAGGAGAAAACAAAAGACCGATTTTATTTACTCAGAGCCAAGAGGCAGTTGCATAACAATTCTGCTAATCTTTTCCCCTCTCTGTTTTTATGTAAAAGATATGGAGGCCCTCTCTTTGTGATTTTTACAACCTTATTTTAGCATCTCATACAAATGAATAACAATGTAAGAACAAACCCTCTTCTGTCAGAGTGTATTATATAAAAATGCCATTGCAAACACTGAACATACCGAACAGAAATCTGAACAAAGACTGAACACACCAAAAAGAAATCTGAACATACAGGGCATCCATAAAGGACTCACATTGTGAATTCATGAAATTACAATTAAATATGAACACACATTTCCCTATATGCTTCCATTATAAAATGTGCTGAAAAGCAACATATATCTAACACACTGAAAGAGATAAAATAGTTGGTATCCAAATCACAAGAGTGATAGAATTAGGCAAACTTCTCAAGTTTAGTGGAAGAAAGTCATATGAGCCGATGAAACATCTTTGGCTATTTTCCGTTAACTCGATGGGTTTATGTTTGGAGAAAGACAAAGGAAGCTGTCAACCCACACTGCCCGAGCCTAGCTGACACCATCGCACGGGCCGCCATGTCAGGTGGATAATTTGAGTCTGATTACTACTCTACATGGTACAATAATTTCAAAGGAATATGAGGCAATTTCAGGCAAGTTCATTCACAGTATGGTGCAAACACCATCAGTTGTTCGCTTTTACTGGAAAATGATAAAGCTCCCATACTCAATGCTAAATAGTTTCTAGAGCTTCATGAATGCCAGGGTTAAGTCGTTCTCCATTTCCATGGCCTCCCCACCCACAAGATATAACCCCATGAACCCTTTATGCTACTGCAATATTCAACAAAAATACTATGAGAAAGAGTGAGATGTTTTCCCAATCACTTAATACATGTGGGATTGTCTCTTCGAATGGGTCTTGAAATGTGATGTTCTACTTTTTTCTCACATTGATTTTCAAGTCTGAAAACATTACAACTGGTAATTCAACAAGAGGTAAATCACAGAAACAAGTATTTATTAGAACGCCCCCATCCCCACCCAAACAGCACAGATGGGAATTTTTTTGTTTTTTTGCAGAACAGCTAATTGTGCAATTGGTTTTAAAAAACACTGTCATTATAAAACAAGTGATTTTTTTTTTTCATTATGGCAACCAACAATTTTCTCAGTCCAGAACAACTCACACCAAATCATTATAGACTTGGAGGCCATATACAGAGCCAGAATTTATACATATAAATATTTAATTGCATCTGTGTTTTGTAAAGGTGATATTGAATTTAAACATACCGCTGAACCTTGACAGTGTACAGCCTACAGTTATTTGCCCTTGATAAAAAAAAGGCTAATTTTAACAGTGATGCTGGACGTACGTCCCATGAAGGAGATAGGGGGAGGAGGCAATGTGCTGTAGTATAATGAACATTATGATTGACCACATAAAAAAAAAAAAAAACACTACAATACAAAGACGAACAAGACCAGCATCAGCCCCTCCCCCTGTGACAGTCAATCATTGGTAAATACATTACTCAGCATTAAAGTGCATCTTTTAAAGACTTGTCTCATTGAAAGTGATCTTTAGACCTTTTAAAGAAACAAAAAAAAAACACAAAACAAAATGATACTGTATTACATGCGTTTGTCAGGTTAAAATACCTTGTAAATAGATGCGTCTTTTTTTATTTTATTTTAAAAACTAACTATGTACATGCCGGGTTTAATTTACCTACGCATCGATGATGCAGGTTAACAGTAGATTTTCACATTATTTCGGACAGGCAAGAGTGTGCCGTTTTTGCATTATTGTTTTGTTTGTTCTTGGCCTTCTGACGTCTGTAAGCCAGGCGGTGGAGAAAGCACACGTCGGTGATCAAGTTCGTTCCTGTAATCGTTCTGACATTCTAGACCTTCTTCCTCACCCCACTCCCTTAGGTATGGAGCGGGGTCGTCTCTGAGGTGCTTCAGATCTTCGGCAGCTTTGGTGCGGTGATGATGGGGTTCGTCTCCTGGAGGAATCGGCGCCCCGCACCCTTGTAGTCGTAGCTGCAGTCGTGGGTCTCCGCGTAGCGGTGCACGGCGCAGAAGTTGTTGCCACATCTGAAACGAAAAGGCCATGTACAGTAAGCGGACTACCCATCCAGCAGCTTACGGGCCTTCTAGCAGAACCTGGAAGTGCACACTCATGAATTGCAATCCCTAGACTGTAGCTGCCAGGGACAGGGATTGCAAAGTCCACAGTGTGCACTTACAGGGATTGTTAGAGCCAATAAGCTACAGTGTTGAGCTTCACCCTAGAGAATCATACACTTGGCAGCCATACATAGAGCCAAAATGCATTTATGTAAATACTTCACGGCAGCCTTGTGTTGGACTATGTAATGTTGTGTACACATACAGCCGAATCTCAACACAATGGACCTTACAGATACTGACCCTTTTATAAGAATAGACCATGATGACCCTGTGTTTCCATGATCATGTGACCATAAGGATCTTGTGCTCTGTATCCAAACTACACATCATATTTTTAACTCTGGTGCAAGGTAAATGTTTATGATAGTCCAACCAAAGGAGATCACAATCAAGTCAATCAAGGCCGTATCTGGATTAAAACCAAACATCTGTTTACACCAGGGACCAGAGCTAGGTCGCTGGCTCCAAAAACACAATGGATGGAAACAACCAAATATGAAGTTAACATTCCATTTTAATTTATGGATTTGTGGTCGCTAAGGGTTTGGACTTCTTCAAGTGCAGATATTCACTATGGCAACACATGTCGGTGCCTTCCAAAAAAAAAAAAAAAAAACCCTGGTAATAGATTTCAGTACTATAATAGCTTACACACAAATGAAAACTCAGATGTTCACAACAGGGTAATCAAGCTAAATGCATTTCAAAGGAAACACTCTGATTAAGTATCCATCTCGATCTATTGCACAAGCTGTAGGGTGCAGGAGGGGAGTCTGAAAGCTTCTATTAAGATTCCAGTTTCACAGCATTGCATCACACAAAAGAAGCGCCTTAGGAGCAGGCGAGAGATAAGATAAAGATGAAGGGAGAGAGTCCCAACATTACCGCCATGTTCCAAAATACTGTCGATATGAATACCGCCTGAATATAAATATGCGTTTTTCCTCCCGATAACGGCGTGCGCAAACTCTTATCACAGCGACAGTTTGGTGTGACCAGCAAAAATGATGTTGTATCTTCAATGGCTTTGCCTTCGAGAACTGTGCCACGTGCAATACGACGGGGAACACGCAGTCAAATTCTGCCTCACCTAATGGTTAAGCTGAGCATAGCAGAGGTTATTGTCAACATGGTTGGTTTATTAATTGGTATTACAAAGAGTCTTGGAGGTCGATAGCTTTGCCTGGTTATGTGGTTTTGACTTGTTTTTAATTGAATCCAAACATGCTAATGCACGCGTTTTGAGCCACTGGTTTCACCTGCACTCGAAGCTTGTTGCCAGACCCGTTTTCTTCCCGCACAGGTAACACTGCTTGGAACTCTTCTTCTTAGGGCCTACAGGAGGTTTCACCGGAGGAAGGAGATACGTTGGGGTCCCTGGAAAGAAAAGAGACGCAACACTTTTTACACCATTTTACATCCGCTTGTTTCTCTAATCGCACTGGGTATCACAAATCTTGCTCAAATGCTGAAAAAATTGTCTTGCACACAATCAACTGACATTGTACAGATCAGTTGCGTTTCATACATGACTACAAGTGTCACTGAGACACTGTTGTGTATTTTTTTCCTGATTCAATCAGCCAGCTCACGAAAGACAGCTGGTTGAAGTGAACACACACATAACGGCAATACTGCAGTGAGTGTTACCCTGCTGCTACGTAGGTCGATACGAAATGCTGAGTTGTCTTGTTTAAATAACCTCTTTTGGAACTTGGGCTTTATCTCACACTGACTTCAAACATTGTGTTTTTCTTTCCCCCCTTGAGTTGTTTTGTGAATCATTTTTCATAGGTCAGATTCTGCACGCTTATTAAAGAGATACACTGCGTATAATGTATTTACCCTTAAGCAGACTGCATTAAGGTCTCATCTTTACGGTCAGCTGGCAGCTTTTCTCCCCGAGATATTAAATGATACGCATCTGAACAAAGGACAACATAATCCTACCGCAGCGAAGGTCCAAAGCGTAACAACACGCTGTCCTTTCCCCTTGTTATAATGTCAGCACATTAGTTTCATTTGCCATCATTCATTTCACATGCCCAAACAGCACAACCATAAAGACATGGAGAATAGAGGGAAAACAAACAAACATAAATCATATTACTGAATAAATCAGCTGCCCAAAGCAATTCTATATAAGACAGTGAGCCTCCATTACACAGGCCCTCCTCAGCATTCAGTCAGTATTCATAAGAAACGGTCCCCAAACAGGGACCAATGAACCATGATGAAACCCTGAGAGGGACACACACCCAATGGAATATTTAAACGTGCCACAGGTGTACAATAACTTCCTGACAGAAACTAAAAGAGGTAACTAAAGGTCTATAAAATAGCCTGCATTAAAAGTAATTGTGTATAAGCAATAGGCATTGTTTGTCTATCAGGAACGATTACGCATGGGTACACAGAAACCCTATTTACTTATATTTTACGCAAGTGGATGTTTACAGAAACATTTTGTACAGAGGATGTTATGTTTGTGAGGGATTCAAACCCATACCTTCCTGGTTAAAAGACCACTGTCCTGGGGTTCCCCCAACTTGGCAATGGGAACATTTGTGTACTTTGGTTTTTGCTACAACCATAATAGTGATTCTTTTAATTGTTACTAATTAGACAGTTTTATTGTCCTGCATTGCCATAACCAGATGCCTGGCCCACCTTAATGCTAAACTTAGCTTGAAACTGTTTTTGAAGTTATACAGAATGAGTATTCCATATTTCAGTCACATCAGTTCTCAGACAACTACTGCTGTGATTTTCTCTAATGTTCTGTGGTAAATTATTCCTTTTGAAACAGGCTACATTTTTAATTGATTTATTGACAGAACTACAGCCGAAATTAGTCCTAAATGCTGTAAGAGTGGACACCTGGTAGTTGAAAGCCATTCATGGAAGCTCAAAGACAAAACAATGGTAAAGACCCAAACAACCACTGTGTTAGGCTATTTTAGTACAAAGTGATGAACTTAGACATGTTCTAAGCAACTTAAATTCACTCTCACAGAGTGGTTAGAATGAAAACCAGCATTGACAGGTTGCCCTAGAAAGTTAAGGCATTATGGTTTGTAATTTTGTGAAGTTTTCTTTATCTTATTTCCACACTGTAGATGTGGTAGCCAAGGTGTAATAGAGTTCATGACACTGACCCCTGGGTAACATTTTCGTTACAGCCCTCTTTTCCTTTGTTGGAACTAGGAGTAAAAGAAACCGGAATGTTCTGGCTGCAGGTGCTATTTTGTTGTTGTTTTGCTTCAGGCTGAACCGTGACTATGATATCAGTAACAATAACTAAGTGCTGTCAAGACGCGTGCGTTATCATGGTTACACTTCACTGCTTTATCTAAACATGTATACATTCACTACCGGGAACAGCTGCTTATTTGGTATTCTGTTGTGCGAGAAAATCTAACGCCTTTTTTTCTGAATGGTTAGACTGGCAGACTTAATATACTATAAGAAATGCATTTGTTTTGTAATAGGGAGTGGGAATTATTTAGAATACCGATACAGCCAAGTATGGTTTTTTTAAAATAAAATACATATTGAAATATTTTTCTGGTTGCATTCTTGTAAAACTTTAAAATAAAAATTCACCATAATTAAGTAATACATTCATGTATATTCAACTTACAGAATTTGTTCTTAACACAAATACCTGTACTGTTTCTAATGGTCAAATAAAAACAGAAATATAATATAAAACTATGGAAGTGCAATACTAATAAAATCACAATAATACAATACAGTGGCCTATATATTGTAATAATATTTTATAATGAGAATTATGGCAATTCCCACCCCCAAATGAAAATACTGTGTGACTGAATATCACTACATTGATATCTTTTCTGACTATATATATATACATAATTTTTCAGAACAATGCCGTTCTGTTGAACAATTTTCAGAATCTCACATCTTCTCGCTATTCAGTTCCTACCAACACAAATACAGAAGCGAACCGCCACATAAAATTTTTATACGACTCACAATTTTCACTGTAACAGCTAAATATGAGGACTCTGATGTCGATTAAATTACTGTCATCACGGGGACCGCAGATTATTCCTGAACAAGATAACGTCTGATCTTAATGTTTTAAGAAGAGGCCTAAACACGAACTGCCTCCACAGAGTCAGTGCAGAACATAAATAATGTACTCACAACCAAGTTAAGGAATAAAGCCTTGAAATTATCACCAGAACGCTCCAGGGGCTCACAGTCTAGACGTCAAAGAACAAAGTCATCAGATTAATTAAAAAAAAACAAAAAAAAACAAAGATCCCTCTTAATTCAGCTGATGTCATATTTGGCTAAAGTGGCATTAAGCGCCCTCCATAATTCATAATGTAGAGGACAAGTTGAAAAGGCACCTGATCAAAGCTTGGCTCTCATCAGCCATTTGACACCTGGAGAGGAGTATCGTATGACTCAAACAAACTGGCCGATTGATCTGATTTGAGAGATGGAGGAGTAGGCCCTTTTAATTCGAAATGGCACTTCAGTGCAGCAGTGACATTCATTTATTTACAAGGTACTCCTAGCCAGAGAGATTGGTTAATAAAATAAAGTTAGATGAATTCCAGTAGGGACACACAAATGTGCTCCAACACAATCTAAACAAAGCAGCCGCTAATAACATATCTTTATACACAAATGTAATACTGGAGATATTACCTCAGGCCCAAATGAGCATAGAAAGCAGTAACATCAATTACAAGCAACACCAGAAGTAAAGATGTATTTCGAGGAGTTGGGTTCTCAGTCTGCGTCAGACGATGACCACTGACTCTGATCCGGTCGCCAAATTGTTCTACCGCTGGGGCACGAGGGTTGAGAATTATACGGAGGTTTTGACTGGGCCTGTTTGAAGGCGGTGGGATCAGTGCCAGTGGTCAGGGCGGAATTTCACAGTGACAAGAAAAAGCCGAAAGGAATTCAAGTTGAGATGGGGCTGTAGTGGAATTTCCCAGGAATTCACACCGAAAGGAAAAATGAACTCTCAAGGCAGTACAGGTTCAGACTTATTCATTCCTTAAATGCACCAGCAATACTGGGCCCCGGAGACCCTGCCTGCAGGAGTCTGCTAAGTGATCTGAAGGTCCCGGCCTAAACTAGAAAATATACAGAATTAATCAACAGCCCATGTAACAGGTGATTGGTAGTCATGTGGTGGACTTTATCCTCCTGGAACAGCTGACATCTTGTTTCTTCAGCTTGTTTTCCCACCTTTGGTTTGATTGTCCTCTTGCTCTTACACCACAACAGGGCTTAAAGAACTGAAGAGGTAAATGGGGGCAGAGAGCAAATGCCTGCCGTGACGTGATATTGGCGAATGCCTAGCTGAAACAGTGGTAACGGTTGGCTTTGGGGATTGAGAATTTGCCGATGGATGCTTAAGAGTTGCAGATTTCCACTTTCATCTAAAAATACAAAGATATCTGCAGTGACAGCAGAGAGAAGAGGTGCAGGCGAGGGCAGGTTGGAAAGGAGAAGAGTGAAAAGGAATCGTTGATGAAAACAATACTTCACTTTGGTGGTACAAAGCAATAAAACATGAAATAGCCCATGACAAACTACAAGGGAGAAAAACAGTTGGCGATTGGGCGTGTGTGCTTATGATATCTCGGGACAGACGGCCCCCGACTTACGATGGGGTTACGATCTGATAAATCCATCGTAAGTGGAAAATGAATTTAATACACCAAATCTACTAAACATCAGTGCTTAGCAAAATCATTAACACAAAGCCTATTTTATAAGAAAGTGTTGAATATCACACGTAATGTATTGAATTCTGCACTGAAAGTGATGCTATCACACCATCGTAACGTCGAAAAATCGTGAGTCGGACCACTGTGACTCGGGGACCGTCTGTAATTTGGGTCTGCCCGCACACTGCCATCAAGCAAACAAGGCCGGAGGGGGAGGCGGTTCAAGCCTCCAGACAAAAGAACAAAACAGCACATGTAGAGATTGTAACTGTGCAGCACCAAAATCCATCAATACCTGAGCAAAAGACATGACAGAAGGTGAGGAAGATGTCAATACAGAAGGCAGGCTGGATGGAGAAGGAGGGCCGGGGGGGCATACTACAGCGAAAATGTGCTTGTGGGACTGGATTGAAAAATATAGGGGCACCAGAAGTAAGGGAAAATGAAAAGGATGGCAGGGGGGAAAAAAAAACAAATGTCAGACACAAAGGGAGTCTCTACAAGATTGCCTGCAGTGCAGTCTCCTATGAAGACAAGGTCAAACTGATTGCCTGCCTTGCGTGTGGTGGAAGACTGTGACATAGCAGGATCAAATGAGTGAAGAAGCTGTGGGAGGGTTACAGAGGACTGTGTAATAGGATATTAAAGTCACGCAGCAAAAAACTGTGTAGTCGCCGCGATCTTGGAGAGGAGAGAGGCGGAAGTCTGGTTCATCCAGTCCTACGGGCCCCGCAGACAACGGCATTAAAGAGTGATGCACACTTCAGTTAGCGGCTTACACAGTGAATCACTCCTGCGCGTCTAGAATCCCTGATTTCTACAAAACCACACGAGCAACACAAAGATTTATTGTTTCTGCTACACAGACGATGCTGGAGGAGCTCAGAAATACATATTAAAAGACGTTTTGGACATGCGTTTCTAGGATGGACCTAACTGGGGGTTTGAGGATCGAAACGAGCCCTGATTTCCGTAAATAAAATTCTACCAGTAACTCTGCAAATCTTTTGTGCCATTACTGCACAATGCCTTTTTTTACCCTCTTGTTGATGATAATAGCCATAGCTGGTCTCACTTACCTATTCTCCTTATGGAGCTGGAGGGACCTGCAGGTAGGCCGTTGGCAGACTGAAAAAAAGGCAGTGAAATAATGTGATAATAAATAATTAGCTGTGTTGTGTCATGTTGAACTGAGTAGCTAAATATTCAGAATTATTAAGGTTCAAAATTTTGAATTTTTCAAAATCTAAAGTCAGAAGAAATGTACGCTTTCCTAAAGTAGTCTTGAAACGCATCGTTGAGCCTGCAGATTTGTTTGTGACTACAACCTTTATGGACTGTCATTAACCTAAAGGCTATGGGTGAAGTCCTCTGTGGAGAAGAGCTGTTGTATATTGAACTCAGGTTACCTGATCAGAGTTCATTCAGCTTATATCCATTCCTGCTATTATAAAAATTATACAGAAAACACCAGAATGTTTGCTGGACAAATTAACAGTATATAACATTCCTGGCAGAAGTCAATTAGCATTTGTGAATTTAGTAAAACCAGGAAAAAGGTTTTTAATAAAAGGTGTCGGGCTGTTTGATTTCACTGAAGTGCTCAGTGATTACTTGAAATGGAAGAAATTGCTTTGTGTGAAGGCTGCAGAACCGTGTACTGCTCTTGTACTTGTCACAATTCTGAAATGATACATGAACCTCAGCACTGACATGAAGACTACTGAATAGTTCAGACTCTCAAGAGACTTGAGAAAAACATTATCGGACAAAGCAGGGGCTCTTCAATGGCATATCTGTTGAAAATAGATAGAGCGCCCCCTCTGGTCACAGTCTGTCTGCACTACCTGCACAGATAGCACAATGACTGCAGATCAAGGATTGGACAATAGAGTGACAAAATGCAGTAGCTGGATGCATGTGTATCAGTGGACCAGAGGACCAGACTACAAAGATAACTGAGCATTTTGAATAGAAAATGAAAAAGAAGCCAGAGGAAACAAAATTCATGGCTAGAAAGCTGCGCTCGTGATTGGCTACAGTTATGACCTCACCATAAAAGGGGCTCCAGGACCCAACAGCAGGTCCTCCTGGATCAGGTGGATGCTGGTTGACAGAGGCACAGCTGCCGTGCACAGCCGCCCCAGGCCTCCGTCTCGGCTTCGGCTGCGGGCCAGCGAGGCCAGCAAGGCCGCATTGCTGACCGAGCCCAAGGGCTCCTTGGAGGACCTGTTGGCCTTCTCCGTGATGTCCCTCGCCTCGCTTTTGGAGATGAGCTCCGGATGCTTGCCTGGAGAGTCCATCCTGATTCCCTGTAGGCGAGTGGGGCGCGGGGAGGAGACAGTGGCGAGGGCCGGCCGCTCCTCGGCCTTCAGGAGCGAGCGAGACGGCCCGGACCAGAACGAGTCCGCGGTGTAGTCAAAAGGCTGAGGCGGGCACTGAGAGGGGTCAGGAGAGGTTTGAAGGGGGCCGAGTTGTGCCTTATTGGACACCCTTTGTGCACCTATTGCCCAGGTGTCCATACAGTTGGATCCAACAACTTGGGACAGCAGTGGTGCTACGGGAACCTGCTCAGCAACTGGCCCAGATGAGTCCCTGCCGCCAATTTCTTGGGGTGACAAGTCTAGGGTCACATGGTCCGGCCTACTGTCACCAAAAGAGAGAGTCTTTTGAGGGTCAGCCAATACAGACTCCTCTATGAGAGTCACCCCTCCTACTTTGGGTTGTGTCTCTTCCATGACACCTTCAGATAGACCCCTATTGGCCAGTACAGAGAGGGGCGGGAGCATACGGTCTTTCAACATAGTGGATCCGGCCGCCTCTAGTCGGGACACCTTGGGAGGGGGCCGGATTTTGCTGAGGGCGGAGCAGTCCCAAGGCTCCTCCCCCACATCCCGGAGGACAGCCTGTCCGACGGGGGCCAGTACGGGGCGCGAGGAGAGGGACAGATGGGCGGAGCCAGGGGCGGTTGCCTGCTGATCCTGGGCCGGAGGTAGGTGCGTCATGGGAGCTAGGGACTGGCCGATCTGAGGGAGGACCCGGAAAGGGCGATGGTGACGGCTGGGAGCCAGATACCCACTGCAGGGCCTGGGTCCGACCGGAGGCCTGGGTTTCAGCTTTGCAGCCTTCTTGGGCTAGAGAGCACAGAACAGACACTCAGGATGGAATCGCACTGACATCAGGCCACATTTCCCATAAACAGTACACTGCTAGAGGGGAGCCATGCAAAGAGCCCTGTCCCTGTTGATTATCCTGTCAAAGCACAAATGATTCATTCAATGTGCAAATCTGACGAGTCTATGGTAATTGTGTTTTGGTTAACCAGAAACATTTATACAGCATGGGGTAAGGTAATACTTCCACCCAGCTGCACCCAGATGGAAAATGACTACAATTTTTTTTACAGAATATTCAATTAAAAGCTTAAGGCATGTGAGATTACAGTGTACAATCTGGCAAATAAATTAATTTTGGGCCTTCGGGTGGCTCACAGAGTGAAACTGCCTGTTCGTGGTTTGAGTCCCTGCCACAAAATTACCAGCTATGGCCAGCGGTCCACATTGGTTGGCGAACAATTGCAACAACAAGCCTCACTAGAGGGGGGGGTGGGGGTATGGAAGTATGGGGGTTAAGCTGGTTAAAATCCTTCGTCTCATCGCTCTATAGCGGGTGGAGAAAGAGGGGAAAAATGCAAAGAAAAATACGAAATAAGTTTTTGGAACAAATCTCTGTGGGACTGCTAATGAATGCAACGGCACCAGCGCCGCGTAGCTGCTAAATAAAGACCCTTTCGATACAGCAGTCAGGAGGATGGGCTTCACCATGGCTAAGAATGACAGTCAGAGCACGGAATGAAAGGTTGTGTCTTTGCTCGGTTAAGCTCAGAAAGTGGGTTACCTTTTTGTTGAGGTTCATGTTCTCCATCTTCGCCTTCAGTAGCTTCATCTTGGTCATGGTGATGGAGTTCTCTAAGGCTTGCTGGCCTGCGGCCGAACCCTCAGCCTCTTCCTCTTCCTCTGCATATAGGTTGTATATTGAGCTGCCTCTGAAACCACACAAAAGCACATCCACTTCTGCTGAGCACATTTACCCACAACCGAATCTAATTTAGCATCGACATCTGTTACACAACAGAACTCACAATGTCATTGCTAAGAAGGTCTCATACGCAACAGGCAATGATAATTAGTCAGTATTCACTCGGAAAACACTAATATAGAGTATCATTTAAGAGGAACAAACACCGAAACTTGAAATTGCATTATCCTTCCTTTCTTAGAAATTAAGGAGACAGTTCAGACGCACACTTCCATGAAATTTTTTCACATGGGACACTGGATCGATACTGTAACCAATACTGTAGTGCTGCTCCCTGCTGAGATATCCTCTGTAAATTAATATGGAGCTCCAACTTTTGATTTCTTTACTTTTTGTATCAATTCAAGCTGCTCCGAGTCATATCGCAGTACTCCGAAGTCATGCTTGTTTACAGATGTTAAACAATGGGAAGGGTCGTTCGTGATTGGAGGAGCCTGGCCTTTTCACCTGAACCTGAGTAATATTCAAATCAGGACAGAACTGATGTTGAGATGTCTGTAGAGGAAGAGACTGATAAGACTGAAAGCCATGTCACAAACTTCCATTTTCACTTTGCTCCTAATGCAGTTTGATGCTTGCATGACAACACATTGCCTGCTGGTAGGAACTGCAATTTAAAACACTGATAAGAGGGGACCGGAGGGTCTGGGCCAGCGGCCAGGTCTGGCTCTTTCATTGGCCTGGCACTGGCCTGGCACCAGAGCAGATAAAAACCAACAAGCTGTTTTTATTTTTGGACACACAGAAAACTGCAGCTGCAACAACCCTTTCATGCAGACTCAGGGGGAGGAAGTTTCGAACACATGACTCTTCTGATTCACATGATGACTGGCCCCCGCTTATTTCTGCACAGCAGATGCACCGGCACAGTACAACATTACATACTGTCTACATTGTAGGACGATGACAGTCAACTCAGTTTGTGCGACCACAGGCACCTGGGCGACCAGTCGTGGCTGCTAAGGACAGATCTCATTGGCAGGCCAGATTGGGTTAATTGTTGCCTTGCCAATCTGTTCCTCTGGCCATAGCTGGTGCTGCTACAAAAATTGTATTGTAAAGGCTGGGACTCACACAGCCATAGTCAGAGCTCCTGCCTGCTTCCTGGATGTACAACTTACTACATTAGCCACTTAAAGACCCAATACTGACCAATCATAGAGGCCCAACTTTGACCAATCATAGAGGCCCAATATTAACCAATCATAGAGGCCCAATACTAACCAATCATAGATGCCCAAATATTGACCAAGCTTAGTTAGATAACATACCCATCGATCATCAATCAAACATGTGTATACTACTATCGATCTCAAAACGTTATGTAAATACGAAAATTCTAGATGAATAAGATTCTCACCAATACAGCGTGGAGCATGGATTTTCACTTGTGAAATAAATGCATCAGCAGGCAACAAGGAAAAGTCCCCATTATTCTCTGAAACTGTTTCATTTATAATAAGTATGGATTCTGAAATGTAGAAGCGCAGACTTACACACTAAGCACTACTTTAAACTCTTGGAAGTATTTTATGAACCAAGACTGTGGCTCCCTATTCTTGAGGGATGGGGACTGGCAGGGACCTCACTATACAATATTATCTCCTTGAAACACAGGCCAAAATATGATGATATTGTAATTCTACTGGAACTGAAATTCTCTCAGTATTGCAATTCGATACTGGAACAAATATTGTGGAGAACAGAGTCTCAGACCAGATTTGCCTTAAAACCAAAAGCTGTCAAAAACCATTCAAGTCAAGTGAGCTTATTTTGAGATTTATTTTTTTTAAATCCAGACAAATTTAAAGTTTCACAAAGTTAAACAGTTTCCCAAAAATGTCACCAGAAACATCAAATATAAAATTGAGCATCATGACATATTGTGAAAAACAATATTGAGATGCTCAGCTTTATATATTTCTTCCTCCAGTCCTGCCATCCTTACCGGTAAACTGTACATTCATACAGAGCTGACAGTTATGCAGTGCACCCAAAATACACACGTACACATACAGCTTTCAAATTCATGCTAATCACCTTCCACTGTACCGCCAAGTTGTGATGCAAAGTGTGAAAGTTTTGTTTGGATTCTCACTTCTAACATGCTAAATATGTGGCTCCCTACATATTTGACAAATTTCTAAATAATATGACATTTCCCAACATACAAACAGGCCAACTAGATCTACCAGAATTTAGATAGATATGGTAAGGTAAGGTAGCTGGCATGGATGGGAAGGCAAATTGTATAGGGTGAAATCCTCAGTATTGTAAATCCAAGGTCTCCAACAACTTTAATAAACTTGTTTTTTTTTTCCTGAGTTAAGCAGAAGCAAACTACATTGACAGCTCAGGCAAAATTGTCCCTCATACATACTCTCATACGCTCATACATACCAAAGAGCATACTGTAGCCGCAATGGAACAAAAATTTCAAACTGATTTTAAATTGAAAATATGTTTAAAGTATATAAAAATATGTCCTGGCTAACAAATAATGACTCAGAAGTTAGAAGTCAGTCTTCCTCAAATGAATTTTCTTCCTGAACAGCTGTCACTCACTACGTGTGTCTCTTGAGACAACTGGACCCACCCACCAAGTGTGTCTCATGAGACAATGTCACCCACCATGTGTCTTGAGACACCATCCATGCTAAATTCAGATTTTTGATTTGCTCTATTGAAAAAGACACAGCAAGCATTCTCATGTTAGTTACTTTTTACAAAAATTACTGACTCCCAGTTCTTGAAATGCTGCTCTTAAGAAAAAATAAATTAACCTGATTAATGCCCTTCCTCTCATCTCTGAACACACCTTACTGATTCAGAGACGGGGGTCAGAGTGCCGTCGCCTCGATCCACCACACGGAAGAAGTTGAGCTGGTCACCCTCACGGTAAACCAAGTACGTGACCTGCTTGGTGGGCGGAGCCTTCTCCCAAGCGTCATCCCGTCCGGCCTCCATGTACTCTGCCATCTCCTTCACGGAGTCTTCCACTGTAACTGGGGACACAGGGAGGGTTGGGAGGTTGGGTATGCTGAACTATGTCATTTCTTCAGAAACTATTTTATTTATTTGGTTGTGCTAGTTACTTCACACCATTACAGCGACAGTGGACATGGATAGAGGAGAGAAACCGTTCAGTTTCGCAAAGGATGTAGATAACACAAAGCAACCAGTTTAAGCAGAGGTGTAAAGCCATCGTAAGGTGAGGAAATTAGGCTTCGTGACAACACCTTGCTAGGCACTTCCCATATAGTGTATTTTGGTGGAGACGGCGACACCAACCTCTTCTGGTGTTGATAGGCCCTCCCCTCATGGCTAGAACCAGCTTCAGAGTGCACCCTTCTGCAATACTACGCAAACACACAGACAGCGGGAATTAATGCAACGCCAACACTGTTACTCACAATGGACTCTTCTCCTGTTATAAACTAGATGAAGTGCAACATCAGCATCATTATTCGGACTACACCCCACTACCTTCGTTGTTACAAACATACAGGCGAGGCAGGTATTCGAGTAATACCTACACTTCTGTTTACAATCTATTCCTCAACCATGCATACAGGCACAGTGGTGTTCAATATCAGCCCAGTGGAGACTGAGAATACAGAATGTGGGGAGTCGGTCTTATCAGTAAATCTTGTATGAACCTAACTGACATACTTAATCTTCCTAATTAGTACATCGTTAATCAATTACTAAGTCATAACTTATTAAGGTTCATTGGGGTGTTCACTAATGAATGCCCCACATAGAGATGCTGACAGGATCTGTGTGGTAACAAAGAATTTGTGATGGTAATATATGAAAGGGGTTGCACTTTGAGATCACATGATCTGGTAGTTTTTGGACACAAATGATCATACTGTGGTCCCAGGAGAAACCACACAGCTATTTTACATATATAAAAAAGGTCATTTGTAACTGTGATAAATAGCTTTTTTTAAAATACATTTTCCTTATATGTGAACTAAGCACTGCCATTACTCTTCTAGAAACTTCTTTTTCACACTTCTTTGGCACACTGACAGGGAAACCCCTAGCTCCTCCCACCCCCTGCCCTCCGTTCAACTGCCTAGAAATCAGCTGGTATCCTTCTAAGTAAAGTAAATGACTCAATACAAAACCTGGTCTACAGTCACTATCGCCCACAGCCTGTTTCAATAACCTCGGATGGACTTTGCTGGACAGTAAATGTGTCATTTCTGGAAATCATAAACTGTCATGTGAAACATATTAACCGCCAAAAAAAGATAAATTTAACACAGGTAAACTACTCACATATTTGCATGGAAATTCACATGTCAAAAAAAAAAAAAAAAAAAAAAAAAAAAAGGTAAATGGACAACCGGACTTAAAACATGCCAATGGACAGCCAATCGTGTTCTCCATGAAGAAACGACTCACTTGTAGTCATGCAGGCAGTACTCATCTTCAAGCTCCATGTTGTTCCAGATCAAGTGTTGCTGGGCAACTGGAATACCTTAAAAGGAGGCACATATAATATATTGATTGCATGCATATTTTATAAGGATGATCATCAAGGATAGTTATATTGCTTGGGGAAGTCTGAATCCCCAGTTACGCAATGTTGTATTGTGAAACCAACTTTGATAACAGATATAATTTAAGCCTGTAACGTGAGAACATACAGCAAATAACCCCAGTGGGGCAGGGACTTTGTGGGTTAATGGCTGATCAGTTGTTGTAAATGTCCAATGAATTTTTCTTTAATGTGGTAAAGAGGAGAGGTAACCATAGGTTATTTCCTCTCCCACACTAAGTTTCTGCCTGCTGTAATTTCTTTAAAGTGAAATAAACTGGAAATAAATATGTAATTATATGTTCTATCTCCAAAACCACAGAACAGTCCGAGGAGACTTCGGTATCACAGACAACAAATTAGATAATCGGATTCAACACAATTTTATTAAGCCTACACATATTATACCCTAATGAAAGAAATTTAAACTTTAATTTATACACATGCTTCCACACAAATGACGACCCCTCTCTCTACGCTGGACGAATTTCAGTAAACAGCTCACTCAGCTACACCCCCGACAATAACAGCCCAATACTACCTGTTTTCACTCCATCTAGAAGTTGGAACCCGTCAGGATACTGGAAAATCAGCTCCTGCTATCATTTCTAATGAGAAATTTAAGGAGGTAAAAATTGCTTTTTTTGCAGGAGGAACACAGTGGAGTGGTGAAGATTAGTTTGGTTCAGGAGCGTGGAACATGGATTTCAACCTCAGTGGGGCATGTTACGTGAACATGACTATATACTACTATTTATCTACTCATACTATACTCTGATTTATTCATAATTCATTCACTTTCCCCTTGTGTTTTTATTATTATTACTGTCATTATTTCCTATAGTCATTATTATTTTACCATCATCATTAATCTTACTCTGAACTTTTCTTGACCATGAAAGAAGTACTTAACATTAGTACTTGCATGTTAATACATTAATACTTACATAGAAATGTAAGTAAGTAGTAAATATAAGAATTTGAGCTGGGTGTGGTTTTGTAGTCGGGAGGTGTGGGTGGGGGAGAGAAGTGTGAAGGGGGATGGGTGTTGAGGGCGACAGTGTACGTTTGTATGTTGGTGGTTCAGGCACCAGTCTAGCCACAGTAAGAACACCATTGCTCCCAGTGGTGATTGCCCCTTGGTTAACCTAATAAACTGTAAGTCGCCTTGGATAAAAGCATCAGCTAAATGACTGTACCACTACGACAGCCGCTGCTATTTTTCAGACCCTGCAGCAATGCCTTTTGCACCGAAATCGTTAGAAACAGACCATGAGATTCTAGCAGCTTCTATGAAAAACACACCAAAACTTAAACTATCATGTATAATAAAACTTTAACATGGTTATTGTCAATCTTTATAATGATGTCTGACTTAGCATTAAGTATAGATTAAAAACAAAGATACACTAATGAATACATACACCACCAGATGCAGTGGCATGAGAGAATTCTAGTTAAGAACAGAAATCAAGCTGAGCATATTCTTATCGCTATAATGATCTGATGAGAAAGTTTGGCAGCATGCGGAGGCTTTAGCTTGTGGCCAGGCTTGCCACCTCAGACTTGTGAAAACGATGGGTGCAGTATGCATCCGGCGCAAACATCACACCCCGCAAAAGCCTGTAGTCAGGAGGGAGGCCCAGGAAACCAATGTTGTGCCAATCATCGTCAGCTCCGTTTCTCACTTGTGTTTACATTAGCTATTAACCAATGAAATATGAGAACCCAAGTAGCTTTTGACAGAAATTATTTATTAGGTAAAGTTGGTCATTTACAAATAAATGATTTCACACTAAAAACGGGCTCAAGATCAGAATTCATAAAATGTTCACACTATGTGTTATGGGAGGAAATTAATATTTTCCAGGACAAAGGATGAGATTAGAGAAACAATCCCAGAAAAACAAGGAGCAGTTGCCACTCAGTTTGTGTTTGTGTGCTATAAGTGCACACTCTGAAAATTTGTTTGTATTGTGTGCTTTTACAGTTGATCTGCATTGCATGCTGTAGCTGTGTGCTGTGATAACGTGTTTATGGGCACCGTGACCATGCACCACAGTGTTACGGCAGTGCCGCGACACGCCTTAGAGGTGTGCTGTCACGGTGGGCTCCGGCTGTGTGCAGCGCAGCCATAACTGCGGTTCTGTTGCAAAGCTCTCATGTTTGCAGGGAGGGAACGAATTTGGCCCCAGACATGTCTCTGATGTTTCCTGTTTCTCAGACAGCTGATCTGAGTGTGCTGCTGTGCACAGTCTGTTGATCTAAGAAACCAGCTACGATAATGACTCACAGGGGCCCCCTACAGGAATCAACAAGGTAACGCAATGCGATGTGTAAACAACCACAAATATATGTTCTGTCATCTGTTTCAGGGTATGATACTTTATTGAGAGCTCAGATCTAGCTTGGATCATAATACTAATGTCTCCTAACATTATCACATTAATACATTCTTCATACGTACAGCACATTGTTTCATGTTCTTATTTGAGTGCTGAATACATCTGTTCGTCCTTCTTTCAGTGACTCAGGCTGAAGGCACTGTTTTTGGTTAGTGGAGCAGTATTGTGAGGGCGGGTAGGCTTCACTCGGAGGGAGTGTTCTGGTCAGTGGGGCAGTATTCTTTGGGGAACAGGCTTCGGCTGAGCACAGCCCCACAGTTAAAGAACATGTCCAGGCATGCCCGCCCGCCCGCCTGCTCGCCCTCCCATCCAGAGACTCCTGGAGCGCTGTTAGAATAGCTAATCCCCTCTCCTCCTATATAACTGCCACTTTCATCAGTAATAGAGGGCTGCCATTATAACCTCAGTGACCGGTTGCAGCCCAGTCAGTCATCATTCTCAGTTATTACAAAACCCTTTGCATGCTGAGTTTTCTTAACGCTAAGCCATGAGCCAAACAAATTAAACAAGGCTCCCTGCAATCGCTCATTATCAGGGAGTTAAATGGTCTAATTAAGCAATTAAAAATTAAGCAAAGCCTCCCCAGTCAAGTCACATTTATGCATCGGAAGAAATTAAACCTGTCGGAGGCAAAGGGCCAGGGTAAGGGTTTATGATTCTCTATGTTCTGGTTTGATACAGCAGACAGTCCAAGATTAAGAGTTGTGGAGAAAAAAAAAACACTAATTACAAAACCTTTCTGACAGTCACATTTCAAGTAATGTTAATGGCTTGAATTCCTGTCCCCGTTAATTAAGGTCCTATGCAAATCGGAAGCCTTGATGTTGGAGAGTAGGGCTGAGCAAAACACTAAATATGCAGAGCGCAATTTTCCATTAAAATTCAGAGGGGTGGGTGGTGCGGATTTTTCCAAGTTATTTCAGACAAAAATCAGACCTTATAATTTATAATAAAGGATTCATAATGTCACGCCAAAAAAGGCCTACGTTTATATCTGCACTGATTATGTCATAAAATGACTGCAAACAATATATAAAAATGGGTATATTTCATATTCCAGAAAACAGTCTGAGCATACAAATTGCATATTGTAACCAGACTGTGCATGACTAAACAACTCATGTTTAATCAAATCACTTAAAAAAGGGGAAAAAAACAAATAACCATTTGATGCCTACATTTACACAATACAGGCTGCAGCTGTATGGTTTTTTTTGCAACAGTTTCGTCATTCCATGCTGCTGTTTTTTTATTTTGATTGTCTTAATCAAAGTGCAGCATCTCCACCCTGCATACAGTTAGATAGTGGCATAAAACCATACAGAGATATGTTCATATGACCAGTGTTCATCTGAGTCTGATACCAATTGGTTGATTGACTGTTTGTCAGACTTCGACACAACTACAGTGCACATATGACGCAGTCCTAAAATGGCAGACGTGATTCATCAGAGAGTCATTTGCGAGGGATGTTTGTTCGTTAATTCATTACAGACCGCTGCCACAGCACGAAAGAACAGGAGAAT
This sequence comes from Albula goreensis, assembly GCA_022829145.1. Classification (NCBI taxonomy): domain Eukaryota; kingdom Metazoa; phylum Chordata; class Actinopteri; order Albuliformes; family Albulidae; genus Albula; species Albula goreensis. Next base: position 12,181,491 of record CM040750.1, read on the forward strand.
TAAATTCGCACACCACTAATTAAATTCAAATCTTAAGTCGGTGACTTGAATTTTATAGAAAGAGGTCACCCAAATCACTGTCTGCGCACTGGCTGGTTGTATGTTAGTCTGGTTTTTTAAAGTAGGCCAAGCTAAAACTTGGCTTGTACATGTTCAAATAAAATCGCAGCTGCATTCAACATAACGATCTAACCTATCAATCTGGCGTTTGGCTTTTTTTTATTAAAGGACCTGAAATATCTGGCTTGATAACAGTACTTCATCACTTTACCTCACTTTCATTTTTATCATTTATAAAAATATCAAACGCACCTTTCCAAGAAGCTAAAACATGCCAAGCCCTAATTAGATACATCATTGCCAGTGATTAATAATTTCTCAAAGGCCCGCTATGGAAAGCACTTAGCTCTTTTACACACAATTACTAAAGAAAACTCCAACGGCCTGTCAAGGTGGAACACCTCTGTAATAAACCCAGTTGTTCCAAAGATTCATCTTCCCTGCTCGTTTGAGCATCCATGTGTTAAGCTGATGAAGTTCCTGTAGCTGCATGAGCGCTTCTGTTTAACAACCACGGTTGTCTGACAACTGCTTGCTAGTGAATGTTTCCTTTCTCTCCACATTTCATGATTAATGGGACTCCTCCAAGCTCTGCGAAGCAGCCTGTTTGTGATTCAAAGAAGTTCTTAAATGATATCACACTGGCTCAGGAACGGTTAATCAATCTCCGAAAACTCATCGAGGGTAGACAAAAATGAATTGCCTAAATGAAACATTATGCTCCGCTACTTTGAGAGTCAACATTCTGAAATGCTTTTAGTCCACTCATGATGGCTCAGTGTGAGAATCAGTTGATGGCATAGAAAACATCTTTCACAAATGAAATACATTAACCCGTGAGTCCATCTGATGCCATGTGCTCCATTAATTTTTTTTTCCAGTTTTTTTTGTATGTCTGTACACTAATAAATGTGTCTTGCACATTACAGATTGCTCTGATTTTGTGTTTTTTGGTATCAAGTGTTGTCTTTAGAATAGGAATGTGACAATAAATCTTAAGTGATTCTGTTTCGTTCAAGTGATGCTTTCTCCCCTCGGCAACTATGAGCTCAGGAACTCGCTCAATAAGTTTACACTGAATGTTTCACAGGTGAGAAGAACAGGTACCTTCCAGTCTCTGGATCTTGGCCTTGACGGAGATGACGGTCTCAAAGGGCGAGACGCGCAGCTCAAAGCAGGTCCCTGTGAGCGTCTCGATGAACAGCTCCATGGTGTCGTAGTAGGGCAGCTTGAAGTGGAAGGGTCCCGCGTTGTCCTCGTTGAAGAAGGGCGGATCCTTCTTATCCGCCATGTCAGCATGTGGTCGAGGGGCGGGGAAGGGAAAAGCGACGGGACCTTCAGGGCGTGGGACCGTGGAGACCCCCTACCGGCGAGGGTAAGGGTTCGAGGGCTGAGACACTGGCATCATCCAGGTTAGACATCACGTGTGTAGTCTACACCTAGAAAACAGAGAATTGGACGTACTATGACTATACAGGTAATGTGTCAAAAACAATTCTCATTATATAAGGTGGAATCTTCCCCAAACCTACAGAACTGTCAATGTAGGAACCTAGCACCAGTTACACAGGTAAAATAAATATCCTCAACAGTACAAATTGACATGGAATATACATGCATGCTCAAGTGTTCTGCCTTAATAAAACTCAACAAAAATGCCTAACATTTACTTTGTCAGCTACTGCCTACCCTTAGCTTTCTGGACCATTTCCATTATTTTGAAAGATTATGCTCGATAAGCAGATGAAGAAAGTACCTACTTTCACACTTAATTTGAAATGCTCTATGTTTTCACACAATGGCTGCAAGGAATTGATAAAAGTCTCTGTAGCACAAATATGCACAGGATGCCCACATTTTCATAAATGTAACCCATTTCGACCGCTGGCAGCTGGAAGGGAAGCAGTGGAGCGCTTCACTTCCCCAACATCACAACAACACCCTTCCTGCCCAGACAGTCGACCTTTCACCATTTCTGACACAACAGTGAAGGTGGAACCTGGCTGTTTGCTTTCATTCCCATGCCTCTTTGAGAGGTGAGGATGAATAAATCACAACATCCCAGCATACCTTAGCAAACTTTTACAGACACTGTATCTTTTTCTTATTCTGACAGTGGTAATGTGATGCACCAGGCCTTAAATTGATAGTGTACCTAATGCTGGGCTAATGATTTGTTTTAATCCTTATTAAAGCTATATGTAGTTTTAGCAAAAAAACATGGGGAAAAAAATACTTAAATACTGCTGTTAAATCTGTTGTTGGCCATGCAATTTTGATCCTGAATGCAGTTTGTATCACATCTGCATATATTCTGTGCACTTAAAAACTTATATTTGCAGAAATACAACTGATACAAATCTCTGCTCTGACCCAACCTCAGAACAGAAATCCTAAGAAGGCCTATTTCAAATAAATATATGCCAAATATATGATCTGTGCAACTTATACATTCACCTTGAATGAAAGCCCCTAGCCCATACAGCCTTACATTTAATTCAGCTTTACATCACACAAATTTAAGAGCAGGAATGATCATAACAGAAAATGTGTCCCAGGAGACCATATTTCTGATGCATCTAAATGAGGAAAATTATTTTTTCCAGTGCCTGTCCCCTTTTTTTGAAGCCGACATCTGAGCTCGAGTGTGGTCAAGTCAGAGTCTACTGACCTGAGGGCAGCTTGCTGTTCTACTGTCTCCTCAGACAAATCACATCCTTACTGCCTGGCCATACAGATGACATATCTGCCCTGGATGGCCCTGTCAACATCACTCAGCCTCCGCTACTGGTCACAGACGGCCAGGCTGTGCGCTAGTCCGGGAGCGCTGGAGTCAAGCAAGGCTTGGTCTATTATTGGCTGCTTTGGATATTATGCTATTCGGAACAGTGGCCAAAGTGATGGCAAAAGTTCACCCCGTTAAATAACACCAATCTGAATGCAATTAAAATGTGGTGCTGAGTCTGAAGTTGGCTACATTTTATTAGTGTCATGGCAGCAAATCAGTATAGGTAGAAGTTGCATGGAAACCAAAATGCTTTTGAGTTAAAAGGCAATTGTAGTAAATTTAACAAATATTAACAGGTTCTTTAATTTACAGAATAAACAAATGAGTCAAGAACCAGGGACCTTCCTCCACTAAGTCTGGACTCCTAAACAGTATGGTCCACAACAACGAGCTGCTATTTGCAATATCTATCTTTAATAATAGCACAATGTACCAAAGTATGTATGTGAACACTGAACCTCTGAATCTGAGATTCCAAAACTACAGTTACATAACTACAGACACAAATAGGCCGAGTAACAATTACACTGGTCCTATAAACTACATGTGCCATTGAAACAAAAATTTTAAAATTTGTCAGTCAATACAGGGTAATGCATGTTACCTCCCCTTCAAAACGTGTCTTTAAAATCGGGAAGAGATAGGCTAAATGCTAACGTGGCACCATCACAGCGTGAGAGACGAGCATAATGGCCATAAAACATTTAGCGGGCACTTGGCCTCCGTGTCTCCCCTGACAACGATGCAACACAAAGCGGTTGGTAATGAGTTACATAAACCTGCAGGGAGGACACCGTGTGCGTTCCTCAGGATGTTTTCACTTTTGTTATGTAACTCTGTCATTTATGGTTTTATAGACACAGAAGTAAACAGATGAAACAATGGTTAATATTCAGTTAGCGAAAAATCTTCACCCAGCAACTGTGCCTAAGGAAAAACCACACTTTGTGCACTGCTACGTGCCGTGTGTGTGAGATGACAATATAATACACAATATAATTAATCTGTGCCGGAGAATTATGTCTCAAAGGTTTTGTGGTCTCTGCATTAATGTTCTTGGACCATTATTTGAGCATTTTAATGAAAATTTCAGTTGCAATATAAAAACCAGCTGAGACCCTAAAACTTTGCAGATTTGGGCCAAATTCCCTTAGCAAAAAGACACACTTTAAACTTTAAACAAAGGTGTGCAAGTCGTGTGGAAATTAATCTCCATATCACTTTTCAGACATACATTATTTGGTTTACTAACACACAGTACGGCACAGTGTCTTCATGGGTGGCATTTTTTTTATTTGTTGTATTTTTAATCACTTTTAGTACCAGGAATTGTAAAAATAAGAGTCATCTGCAACCAAAATGGCAGGCTTGGTAAAATTAATTAGCTAATGAAAGAGTCTCTGATAAACATTTATCAATTTGTACATCTGATACAGTGTGCTGGTGTTATCAAAATATTCTTCTTGCAATTGATTTCAAATGGAATCTATCATTCAATTTTGTCAACATTTTGGAGTTAAAACTGGCCAGACATTCTTTTGCAAGAGACAAATATTTCTATAACAGTGTGGTTGCACCCTTGTGCAATTAATATTGATTTATGTAAGTCTTAAGTTTTATTTAAGATAGTATTAAGTCTGATTTGGTATCTATTATTAATAATTATGTCCAAACAATATCTTATTTCTCTAATCGACTGATGATTTCGGACCCTTCAACACCGATATATTTACTCGGACTGCACAGACATGTGAACTGCATGTGCAGAATGGACCACTGTTGATATGCTAATTAAGTTACAGCATTATCCAACTGATAATTGACCTTCAGTTTGAAAGTAGGGACCTCAGTTAAGCGCAAAGACCACAGTCAAATGCAAAAACACAAGGTCTGTTCACTCAGAACACTTTGGATAGACCGCAAACTATGTGATGCATATTATAGCTTCACATAGTTTGCGGTCTATCCAAAGGGACTGTAATTTTATACCATGTATTTGGTTAACGTATGTGTATGTCTGGGTAAATATAAGTAGCTAACAATCCGCAACAGAAAGTACTGTACAAGAAATTGCTCTGTATTTTTACCCTTCTATTTATATTACTCTGCAAGAAACAGGATAGTACTAACGCGACACTGCTCGCATACAATGGAATAGACTTCATTGCCCAAAACGCAGTCTTTATTCAGGATAAGCAGCATCAAATCTGTTTTAACCTCACAGTAACATTTTACATGCCCAAGATTGCAAGTCTAGGGGTCGTTTCTAAATGTTGCCAAAGATATGCGGCTACTCAAGTAGCTCAAAAGATCACAGATCTTTGACATTAGAGCAAGAGAGCACTTCAGCGGCGTAACACTAGAGCACCGTCGCTCCACTCGGAGGAATTTGATCTTCATTAACTTACCTTATCAGCATCCCTGGAGTGCAACAAGACACAGTGATGGATTGAGGCTGGCAATGTCTCAGAAGTCAACTGTGTTATTTCCTCACAGATTAACGCATTCGATCGAATGTAACTGCACTAGTTATCTTGCAAGCAAGTGAGCATGCATCCTACCGCTTTGGTGAGCTTGCAGGTGGGTAACTAACACTTGGTCACACCTAATACTTTAATTCGTTAGCAGACGGCTAGCAAGCTAACAGAAACAGCACCTTGCCTCTCGCGCTAGCTCACAATCTGTCTTCGGTACAACTTCATCACCATCGCACAACACAGAAATGAAATAACTATTGGAGATAGTTACCCATGCAATTTAAGTTGCCACAATTTCACTGTAAAATCAACATATCTTAAATTAAAACCACCTATAAGGCATAGGCTTGCTACACCTAGGTGATGCTTAACCCGAAGGAGTTAGGTAGTACCTGCCCGTTCTATCATGTTAAAGATGGCCAAAAAGGAAAGCCAATCATATCAGCTTATCCGAAGATAGATAATCTAAGAGCCAATAATATTTAAGAAGAGGCGGGGAGAGTACTGTTCGGTTGCACGAGCATTCTTTTATTCCTCCGTCTCCCGGATGTTGACCCTCATCTCTAACAACAATTCACACGTGACTGTGTTCCAGACGCTTATCGACAGATCTTGACACTTTTGAACTCAGGAGTTTACCAACAAATAAATTCATGGAACACCGACAGTGTCTATTTCAGTGCAACACTTTTGAAATCTACCTCTCATCGAGGAAGAGTAAACACTGATAACTCTTACTGAAACAAAAAATCAACTGCAAACGAGCAACACAAAATAATTTTAAATTGAGCACAATGGTGTTATTTGACCAGATAGCGTAATGCATGAACAATAGAATTAGTTACAGTTACCGAACTTGTTTCTTTCCTGACGTTGAAAGCGTTAAAGACCTGATTGTTCCGCGCAGGCTAATGAGCTTAGGACATTAGGAATTGTGTGCAGTTTGTTGAACTTGCCCACACGGCATTTCTGTTTCAAATCTGATCGTTTTGTTTTTTCAGAAAGTAAAACATCTGAAAAACCTGTGTTGACAAAGCTGTTTAAAGAAGGTAATTCAAGCCTACGATGTGCCACAATTTACTGCTAGTTGGGACCTCGGGTTTTGAGAACTTTAGAGCTTCAAAAACAGTTTTATTCGAAGTTAGAATCGTCACGGCGAAAAATCATGCACACGGAGATTTGAATAATATGCAAAATCACTCTGACCTCTCCCAGGTAGCCGACCGGTACAAGTTGTCATATCACTACCCCGAGAGAAACTGACTCCTGTTTTTACCAGTCAGACCCATGTGGGTTTTAAGATAATTTTGTAAAATGACATGACAGGTCCCACACTGAGACTATTACATGTATTTGATATGACAGAATATTATGTCAGACTTGGCTGAGAACCCAGCTATAGCCAGCACTGCCCCAGGATTGACGACACTACAGATGCTGCAGCAGTTACATCGCCAGAAGATTTGGAAATCTAACGTGCCATTAGCCCTTGTCGGATCCAGGACGTGCTCTACTCTACGCAATTACCAACCCTTCACTGAATTACATTTTACCCAGAAGTGAGCCAGAACACTAGATTACAACGGTCAGTAGCCAGAGGAGTCTTAACTTCACATGCATTAATACAATACTGAACATTTGATAAGAATATTTGTGATTCAACTAAACAACAGACCAATTCACAGTCACCCAACAAGCTTTTGTGCCACCCTCATACATTTAAAAAAATAGGACAGTGAACACAAGTTTCGATTTGCAAATAGCAATTTACAGTTGATATCTCATATCATTGAATAATAAATCATGAGTAATAAAGATAAGCAGTATCGTCCACAATTGCCTTTTAATCAGTAAAATGTTTAATATATCATGGGAGGTGTGAGTTGCTTCAGCATTTTCATCCTCAAATTATTTTGAAAGCATTACGTAAATGCAAAACATAAAAACTAAACCCACTGAAACGTCCGCTGGGTTCAAATAACAGACGCCAGCAATCTAATCATAAGTTCCCTGATAGGGCCTGAATATCTGGTTCAGTTACCTTTGTCCTGGTTACCACTTGCCAGCCATGTGGCGGGAGTGACCTGTAGCTTAACCCGTATCTGACACAGCTTGGCACATCAACGCAGTGCGACCTGCCTGCGTCGACACCGAGCTGGAAGGAGTTTTGCCATTTGGTTGGATGTAGGTCACCATATAATTAAGATGCAGACTGTGCCATCATCAAGCCAGAACTAGGCCATGTGTATCCAGTCACAGCCAACAGCCAGCCAACTGTGTTGGAACTTTGCCTGGATCTACCCGGAGTCATCTGCTATGCGCTCATAGAATTTCAGCAAAATGATATTTACAAAATAAAGAGCCATGTTACTCACCGACAAGCTATGTAGCTCGTAGACGTCTGAGGAAAGACAATTCATAAAACATATCTTTACTCCATTGATATCAAAACAATGGATATCAAGTTGCGACTAAAGTTACTTCACAAGAATCAACCGAGCAGTACTCCAAAACAATACTACCATTGTTTTGCTACATTTTCTCTTTTAATGTGGTCCTGATTTTGTAATCTTGCAGTGGTACATTCTGAGTTGAGTGAAATCCTGCATGACAACATTTAATGAAAAAATGGTCCTCAACAGAATTTTAGTATTTTATTGTTGTATATTTTAAACAGATAAATACATGCTTAAAGTGCTACCATGGAAAATAACAAAAATGTATGGAGATGTATCTCTTATCACAGTTAATAATTGATAATGAATTTTTGTCATTGATGCTTTTTAAAATGTCGATGGAAGTTAATAGTGAATGTATGTGACCATAGTTCATTTTCATAAATGTTATTATCTAGAATTTACAGTCTGTAGACAGTGTTAATACACCCTACCCATTTTGGGCACTTCAGATCACAAGTCTTTCGGCACAATATTACAGTCCTGATATTTCAAATGGTTCAGTTTCCCCCAAGAGCGTTCAAGGGGTCGTCGAAAATACTGTGGTTTGCTTCTTCCATTGCAGCGGAGTCCTTGGATGGCTGGCTTTTCTTTGATTTGGACTGGGCCTTCACAACAGGTTTTACAGTACCAGATGAAAAGATGTCATCTTTGTGGGAAGAAAACAAGCAGAACATGTTGGCTGCTAATTTGCAACACTGGAGTACAACTATATGTTAAAATTCCAGTTTAGCACAATGACCTACTAAAATGGACGTGGTTAGCCTGATACGAGTTACATCTTACATTTTAATTCTTCCCCTCGGGATTAGTCAAGAATATCTGCTTACCATTGCTTACATCAGCAAAGATTAGTTAAAGGAATTACCAAGAGGCTATACGATCTAACGAAAATGTTACAGGCTGATCGTAATTTTGATTTAGGCTGGCAAATGACTCACCCATATCATCATCAAATATTGATTTTGTTTCCACTTTCTTCTTTGACTTCTTCTCTTTTGGTTTTGCTGTGGCACTCAAGTCTGCGAAGATATCCACATTGTCGTCAAACAAGCTGGCATCCAAGGCCTTTTCCTTCCGCTTCTTCGGAACTTCCTTTTCATCCTGGGGGGAAAAAAAGGGAATATTATCATTGACTCAACTCTCTGAAACTGCATATGGGATAACTGCATATTGAACCACAGTGCATAGCATGCGACCAGTCTAATTTAATCTCACTTACTTTGCTTATCACCTCCTACTGAGTGTGAGTCTGAAATGTTGCAACAGCCCAGGGCATATCCGATATGGGGTCTATTTATACTAACTGTTTCATGCATACACAAACAGTAGGAGATGCACATTCTCAGAGAACAGCAGCCTGAGGTACAAGTTTGCCTCCCAGAAAGGATGCCAGTCCATTAGGATCATTATCTACTGTTACAATTAGTATTGCACAGATATCCAATCCTGTGTTTTACTTCGAGACATTTGGTCTACTGTCATTAAGCAAGCCAGGCATTTTCTCCCCAAGGAATGAATGTGGGCAGATAGGGTGAGTTCACACTCTTCGCTGTCTTTAGTTTTAATTTCCTACACACCACACACCGCATACACTCACTACTCTTTCTGCTGTGGTATTCTGTTCAGCAGCTATGGTGCTTTTGCGCATCTCTTCCAGTGCAAAAAGGGTTTGGTTGTAACACTATATTTATTTAATGCTCAGTTACAAATAGCAGCGTTAGGTAGAACTAAATAACAGTGATGTGTGTCGGTTAGGAATTTAATGCATTGCCACCAGACCTCAAGACACCTTACTGGGCAACTGATCTGAAACTGGAGGGATTTAAACCGTGAATGTATGGTTATACTTTTGATGCCGTTGCAAAAAGGTTTTCAGGTGTGCAAATGCTATAATCATTCCTTTACCTAAAATAAAAGCAATGCTACCTGAAAAATGTCCTGTTTTGAAGGGCTGGCTTCAGTCTTGGATTCTTTTGAAGCCTTAACAGTGGCGCTCTTCCCCACTCCAAAAATGTCATCATCCTCCTCATCCAGGAAGGGCACAGCCTTGGACTTCTTGGCAGGTTTCTGCTTGACCGTCTGGAAGAGGTCTCCGCCAGGGTCATCGAAGATGGATGGGGCCGCCTCTTTCTTCTGCTCGACCCTGGACCCCTCCTCCGGACTCTTGGCCTTGGGTTTCGGTGAGGGCGTCTGCTTGGCGACGACAGGGGCGAAGAGGTCGTCGGACCCAAAGAGGGCATCGTCGGTGGTGGGGGGCGGCCTCTTGGGCTTGGCGCCCTCGTCCGGCGCCCTTTCCGTCGGGGTGGAGACCGGCAGCCTGAGCGGTGATGGTAGGGAGGGAGTGTCTTTGACAGGGGGAGGGGAAGAAGGCGTGGTGGCACTAGGCCCCGCCCCGGCAGCGCCGCCCTCCTCCTGAACCTCTTCTGAAAGCTGCGCTGCCAGCTGTCTGGCCGCTCTCGTCTGTGGCCGTCGGCGGCCTGCTCCTTTGGCACGTCCCTATGGAGCCAACACACACTTCTTTAGGAATCCCAGAAGATGTCAATTATTACATTTTTACACAACTCCTTATATGATCTCACAAAGTGTTGTCCAATTTCAAATGCCAACATGCTTCATGTGACCAGAGAGATGGGAATAACATTCCTAACACAGAGCGGGTTAAGCCATTACAGCTCTTTCCATGAGAACGTTAGTGTACCATCAACATGAGGTTTCTAAGTACTATACTAACTAGCATGAAGTAAACCCTGGATTGGCTAAGAGTGTTACTTCCATCCCTGCACTGGCTTGAAAATAAGAAAAGGATGGTGTTTGCATGCTCACTAGCTATTGGAGATCAACATATTCACAGCGCTGGCTCATTACTGGTGTTGGTAACTACTGACAAAATAATGCCACCTGGTGGACATGGAGTAAAGGCAAGAAGTCCCAGCGATGCTATTAAGGGTTATGGCTGGAGATCTACTCTGGCAAAGCGACAACTGGCTCAATCATTAATGTCATTACTCTGTGGAAAAGAACTCTGCCTGCCTGGAAGCCTCTAGGTTTGTGGACTAAGCACGTGTTGGCTGACAGTATAGACAATAATGTGATTGGTGTTGCAGCTGCAGTGCATAAAATGGTAGTCTCCATATGAATTTTAGAAGTCACATGTGCAGGGATCAAAATTTAAGCTTCTTCATATCCAATGCTCAAATCCACTAGTCTGCTCAATGCAAATCACAAATGCTGAATACAGTTTTCTGAGAGCTTAAACAAAATGTTTCCCTTCTCATCTCCTTCCCCATGCTCCCTTGGGCAGACAGCCAAGTTTTCCCAAGTGCTCTCTGACATTGCTGAACAACCTTTTCCCATAAGTCCTCTTCCTTGTCCACTATGACGGTCACCCACCTTATTGGCACTCTGTAGTGTGGAGACCTGGGCAGGGGTATCAAAGCTGACCCCTGCCTCCCAATCCGACTGGGGCACAGAGGCACTGGCGGGGCTGAGAGGCTGTCCGGAGGCCGTGGACGAGGAGGGGGACGGAGGCGACAGGCCAGGGAGGACGCTGACTGCCCCTGGGATCCGTGGGCCGGCACCCGGTAGGAGACTGGCAGGGTTGATGGCCAGATTAGCCTGTGTGGCACACACAATTTAGATAAGGCACTGCTGAAACGTGTAACCTAAAGCTGTTATAAATTACTTCTACCTACCCCACAGTAGCTATAGCATTCAAACATAAAGGTGTTATACTATTTAAAAGACTTACACTGGCATGGTGCTTCACCCAAAATATGTGTACAAAAGACAGTACATTGAATAAAAAGCAAGCAAAGATTTTCTTGCAATACTGGAGCATTTTTCTGTTACTATTTTCACATGTAAGTCACAGAGGGAGTGAGAATGAGAAGGAAAGCTCAAGTATAGAAGGACTTTCAGAGTAAAATATCATGGACAAGCAATGCAGGTATAGATTTTTTTAGACACATAAGGCTGGATGAGAGTGTGAAACTTCATGCCAGCAGTGCAAAGGCAGGACAGCCCCTTCACCAAGGCCAAATCACGGAAAGAGCGTAAAACTGCCACATTCATCTTCAGCGTCAGCCTTTGAAGAAAACGTATCGTTCTTTGAAGAAGGAAAAATATCGTCTTTGGCTTTGAGGGGGGAAAAAGGTCAGAGAGTTCTTGAAAATGTGAGTCAGTAGAGCGAGAGGCTGTTCAGAGAGAAAGTGGAATTTTAAAAGTAGGACCGCAATAAAGATTTACTTGGAGCTTTCCAATCCGTGAGGAGGGTTCTTTAGATTTTACTGGGCTTGTGGGTTTCTGTGCAATTGGATAAAATAAGTCATATTCAGTATGCTACATAACGACAAAGATCACCTTAACAGATGTAATTCTCTAGACTCCAAACTAAAAATGACAAAATAACATTATACAAAATAAGAAAATACCTTTACACTCAATGAATACTTGAACTGAAACGATAAGTACATAACAATTTACAAAGTACTTTAAAGTAGGAAATTTGACACACACAGCCAGACATATATTTGTATCTGAGTGCTACATAAGAGTATTCAATGTTCTTGGCCTAAGCTCCTGAAAAAGATTAATTCTCTCATATGAACATGTGATATATATTTTGACTGAAACATGGTCGAGCTATTTTACTCAAACACATTTTAACATGAGGGAAATATTTAATTATGTGTGCATCTGAGTGTCTTCAACCCAGAAAGACTCATCTACTACTATATCTACTACTAATTAACAATCTAAAACTAGAGGTAATGAAAATGATAAATTGTATGAGCATGAGCAGGTTGAGCGTATGAGTAGCTTCCTCTCTGGTTCCTACCTCCTGTTCTGTAGATGGAGGTGTGCTCGCAGGTTTGACCTGGGGCTCCTCTCTCCTGGGCTTCTCCGCTACTTTCTACAAATCGAAACAGAGTGAGGAGAATACATATATGAGCGTGTGCGCTGACCTCCAATTCAAACCTCCACGTCAAACTTAATTCTAATGGCTGCTTCACTTCAGGATGGAGATGGTAGTGCCAGTCAAGACAGGGCCTAGGCACCATTGATGCGTGTGTGATTTCTGTGACCTCCTAATTACTGAACTGAAACCATTTTAAGATAACCACCTGCGGTTCCTGGAAAGTCAGCCGCCTGCGGTTCTTGCAATAGATATGTGGTTGATGCAAATACATATCTAAAATCTGCAGAACTTGTAGCCTTTCAGGCTAATATTACCCCCATGCTACAGAGGATATTACAGGAACTGCTCCAAACTAAAATATTTAGCCTCCGCTGGGTGTAGCAGCTGGATGAAATCCAAGCAGAAGCCTTTTTAAGGAGAAGTCTATCATGTAGCACGCTAAAAGAAATGTTGTTTTTGGACGCGAATGACAGTTGGAAGCAGAGATGTTTACCGGTGGTGCTTTGGGCTTAGTGGAGCTGAAAAGGTCATCCTCGTCGTCGTCCCCGAACAGCGCCGGGGCTGCCGGCTTGACCGCACGAGGCGGAGAGCTCTGGAAGGGGAGAGATGGAACTTACCGGAAAACGCATTTGTATAAATAGCACACAGCTGTGTGTCAGGCAGTTTCAGTTCAGTCTGAATGTTTGTTGGCAAAAAACCCCCATTACGCAAACTGATGTACACAGCTTTAAGACCCACAAATGAAACAAACAATGCAGCACAGTTTTGAGAATAGCTTCTGGCAGCTGCTTACGGCAGGTTTTTCAGAGAAGAGGTCCACGTCTGGGTCGTTGTCCTTCTGCAGTTTCTGAGTAAAGAGCAGCTCCTCGTCTTGGAAGACCCTGGTGCTTTTGGTGCGGCTCCTCTGGTCCTGGTCCTACAGAAAGCGCCACAAAAAATAAGTGCTGCTTGCAAGCTGAACATTCAAACAATGTTAGCATAGCGTGAGCTATTTTACAGGAGGATAAGATACAACTTTGTGTCAGCATATTCTGACATGATAGCGGTAGCTACAATGCAGAATTCAGCTTTACTCAAGCTATTTTCATTAATTATGACTTCAAAGCAGGTGAGCCTTCACTTTGAAGTCCTTATAATTTATTAAACTGACATCAATGAAGAAATATCAACATAACTACAATTATGGAAAACAATTATCTGTTTTTTTTATTTCATTTTTGTTATATTCTTTGATAACAGATCAATTATGGGTACAGCTGTACAGCTGACATATTTGAAATAAGTCCTAATCACATATTATTTTTCACTCAGGTATATACACATACTACAGAAAAAAAAAAATCAGGCTGTGCTACCCACATTGGGGCTTCTAGCAGCTTACTGGACCCCAACATGCATTCATTATGTACATCTAGGCCTTGAATTATCCAAATTGGCCAAAAAGACGCTCTGCAAAAAAAAAGACAAAACACCTTCTGTGTGTTTTTGGCAGGTGGTTGGCTGGATACGGATTCCTCCTCATCTTCGTCCTCATCGTCATCATCGAACAGGCTCACGACATTCTTCTTGGTTTTGGGCTTGTCCTCCATGGGGGAGGGCTGTCCTTGTACAGGAAGTCATCATCGTCCGTCTCGTCCAGGGGACTCTTGGTCTGCCATTTCGGGTGATGATCAAAACCAGACAGAGCAGACACATTTTACACTTGGGGGATAGAGATCAATTTCAGTAAACCTTTCTTTTCTCTTTGTACCCATCGACCATTGAATATGACCATGAAAATTGATTTGATTTGGGTAGTGATGATAACATGGTTTACACCTACAAACGATACTGATGTTTTATACACTAAGGGGCTACGACATTTACAAGAGGTCTTTAAACAGAACCAAAGCACAACATTGAGGTTACCCTTATTTAACAAAAAAATGGCAGGTCCCTCAGATACATGTGTTACATTGCTCATGAAAAGATGCCATTTACTGGCTGCATTGAGGCAGAAGTCACTAGATTTGAGCTTGCAACCCCACATGAAATGTCACCTTGACTGCTTCCTGCTTCTCTCCCAGCACATCGATTCCCCCAAAAAGGCTGACAGCCCCAACGGGTTTCTTCTTGGTCTCTGTAATCTCTGGTGGGGATTTCTCTGCGGTGGGTAAGCTGGGTGGGGTGACTTCCTCCTTCTCTTTCTCCACCTGTGGGGGAGCTGGAGAGCTTGCAGCCACAGGCTACAAATACAGGAAGAAAGAAATGAAGTTGACATAACGCCCCAGAACAGAATGCTAAATTTCCTGCACAAGAACTGAAAGTGTTCATGCTAAACTTTTAGTAGCGAGACGCTGACCTCTTCTGGGCTGCTGCATGTCAGCATGAAGTGCCAATTAATAAAAAACAACATTCCATACAAAAAAACCCTCAAGCTAAAGGTCTGTACATTTGAAAATTGTGATGCCAATTTTTAAGTATTATGTAAATTCGACACCCATCATCATCATCATCATCATCATCCCAAAACACCTGGAAACAAAAATTTGGAAATTTTTTTACCTTGACATCAGAGGTAGTGCTGCTTGGTGCTGGCGTGAAACCAAAGAGGGAACCTTTGTCCTCATCATCTTCCTCTTCCTCAAACAATAGGGACACTCTCTGCGGCTTTTTCTTACTACTTAGTTAAAGGGAGAGTTGAAGTTAAGTTTTGAGCATAAAGACGTAGATAGACAGGAAACGTTTCTAAAAGATCTGTGGATCGAGACCCACAGTTTGAGAACCAGTATCTGTGCATCCTCGTTATGTTTTTGATGTTTTTGTTATTGCAGTGAATGCACTGAATTTAGCAAAACGTATGTCAAGCCATTTATAAATATGGTCATTTTTGCATGAAAAAGATAATAAAATAATGTGCTTATAAAAAAGTAAAAGTGTAGTATACAACAATCATAACACTGTCTCACAGTAAATTTCCACGGTACCTTGTCTCCTTAGTGGCTGTGAAGAGGTCATCGCCTTCCTCGTCATTATCAAACAGGGTGTCTTTCTGGGCGGGTTTGACACTCGGGAGACTTGGGGGGGCACTGTTGCTTGCCTTCATTGCTGCCGTCTTCACCTCTGTCTTGGGCTCGCTGGTTTCAGTGCTCAGCCACTGATCAGGCTGGAAAAATTGCAGGAAAATGACTGTTCAGAGCTGAATAAATTCTTAATCTGAATTAGCTGGAAAAACATCTTGTTATTGCAAAACGTTAAAAAAAATTGACTAATATTTGTATTTTCAGGGAGTGAATGTGACTTTCGCTTCACTGCAATGAAGGCTTTAGAGTGTTCGACTATCAAGTGTTTAGATTAAGTGCGGGCTTTGTTATTTCCTGTTTTGATAAAGAACTGGGCTAGTAATCTGAAAGCAAATAACGAATGTGAAAGTTACATTTTTGTGGAATATGTTGGGTCAAAGAGCAGTGTATTTGTTGCAAGAATGCATCATGTATTTAAACCCAACCATTTTCTGTTCTCCATTACCCGTACCTCGTCATCGCTGAAAAGGGCACTGGAGGCAGGCTTGCTGGCCGCACTTTTGGCCTGGTTTGTTTTCGGTTTCGGAGGTGCGGACGAAAACAGATCCTGTCCAAGAAATGACCATTGCCATCAGTCAAGACCGGTCAAACTGCCATTGCACAAATGGGCTGAGTAAATTCAATATCTACGCTTACCTCCTCTTCCTCATCATCGAATATGGACAGCGGAGCTTTGCTGGGTTTGCTCGACGCTGCAGGTTCGGGCTTTGACTGAGGTTTAGCGGCAGAAGGGAAGATCTGTGGTATTGGGCACAGTAATACTAATCAGCGGATGAAAGTGGGTTATAATACCACTGCATGGTACGTAAATATTTGTATTTTACTATATTGCTCATATCTTCATGCGCTACGGGTGCAAAAACAAGCCCATGTATGCTTACTGCTGAGAATGGCTGTTGCTTATCAGCTTTGAAAAACTCCAATTTAAGATTTGTTATCTGTCAGGGTGGAAAAATCGTAAGGAGCATTTAGGCCATGAAAAGTCTGTTTCTGATGCAAATTGTTATTGTAAAATTCATTTCAATTCTTTCAACTGTAGTCAATTCTAATTATCAGTATGCCTTGGCTGTAAATGCTGACTTCAATATGTAGCGCCTCTCATGTTGTCTTAAAGAAGTGAGCTGTGTTTTGAGTGTAGCCCCTATTGTAATAATGTATTAAGAACTCCCGCTTACTAACCTGTGAATCTTCATCATCAGAGAACAAGCCCCTGGTTTGAGATTTTGCTGCGGGTTTCGGTGACGGTTTGGCAACATCTGGTGCAGGTACATTCTGAATGCCGGAGAAAATACAATAAGCAGTAACAAAAAGAGTTCTGTTAGTGAACTAATCAGGAACACATCAGCTTCACCTCATCAAGTACAATATATCATTGAGAGATGGAGAGAGGGAGAGAAAAAAAAAAGAGAAGAGATGGATGGATTTGTAAATGGTATTTCTACCTCCTCTGATTTTTCAGACTCTTCGCTGGTGGAGGGCTGTCGTCTCTTCAGACCTTCGACGAGGACGTTCTTGGTCCCAGGTCCGAACATGGAGATGGCGCCTGCAGGCATCTGAGTCACAGTCACAAGTCATGAATATTAACGTTTCTATTGACCAATGGAATCTCAACATGGCTACAAGTGCGTGTCTGAATAGCTAATTCCACTCAGGCAACAGACTTGCAAATTTTTTGTTTTGTGTGTGTGAAGAATGCTTATATAAAGGAAAATGAGAGTAGCCAATGGGAGTAATTTTCGGTACCTTTTTTCAGGTGGTCGGGTGACTCCTCCTCCTTAGCCTCCCTTGCGCTTGTCTGGGGAGGGGGGGCACTGGCACTCTCGCTGAAAATGTCCCCATCTTCATCATCATCATCGTCTCCACCGAATAAATCCACTGCTGCCTTCTGTTTGGGCTTCCCCAGTCCCCCTAAAGCACACAGACATTTAGTGTGCTTTAAATCATAAATCTTCAGGCATATATTGCATTTTTCTGCAGTAACAGAAACCCTGCTCTTGTTGTTTGTAATTTATACAGTCCTGAATATTTCAACAATTGATATACCTAGTTCAATTGAACATCTTTCAGTTGACTGGAAGAACAATGTGGTTCTTATGGTCTTCACTTCACTGATTTCCTAATCGTAGGCATTTATAAGAACCAGATGTACAGTGATTATACACTCAGTACACAGAAAATGCAGACTGCTAAGGGTAAAAATACTTGAAAACTGATTAAATCTGATAAACACTGAAAGATAAGCAGAGGCAGTGACTCATATGCCTGTGATGAATACGTGAAAATAGAGCGCTTTCTCGTGACTCCAGGGTGTGGGAAGATGAGGACTTACCAGAGGCAGATTTTTTGACAGTGCTGGTGCTGAAGAAGTCGTCATCTTCATCTTCGTCATCGAAGAGCCCACCCATGGTGGCCTTTTTGGCGGCGGCCTGGGGTTTCGGTTTGGCTGGCCCACCGTTCTCCCTGCTTTCGGAGGCGTCCGAATCGTTTGCAGAGGAACCAAAGAGACTGGTTTCTGAAGGATTACCAAAACCCGAACAACACTTTACTGAGTGACAGCCATTTTATATTGGGGGCAATAGTCATGCAGCTAATTCATTTGTTTCCCACAATGCACCACACACCATACCTAGGCATTAAGACATTCAAACTGATGGGCTAAATGCAGTTATGCAGTATGTTCCATACCATCTTCTGCTGAAACTGGGTGAATGTAGGTAAAACAGGTGGCCTATTGCATATTGTATGTGTTTTGGGCGTACTTTTGTATCTACCGTCAGACTAAAAAAATTTAATCTGGCTTTGTGTCATGTGTGTTAAGACAATCACTGAGATTTTGTGCAGTATTAAAATTTACTAATTTCTGAATCATTTCCATTTTGAAGACCTCTTCAATTCCCTTCCCTTTACCTGGGAATATAGAAACAGCACCAGTTGGAATCTTCTTACTGGAGTTTGAAGATATAGAATCTATAAAGAAAAGTCAGAGTACAAATTAAATGAAATTCTCCATCACACTCAGATATGTATTTCAAATGAATACTGAGCAATATGAGCTATATATACAAAATACTGCAAGCAAAGACTATTATGAAACCTGTGCACAATTTCAGGCGTTGTATTACACATTCATAATTTTAAATGATTTAGTTTCAGTTAACATAAATTGCACATGACTGTGCATACAAATATGTATTCTCTGTTCGTCCACCTGATTGGCTAACTCCATTATTATCCTTCGGAGGCAGACACTTTTGTTCCATGCCCAGCTGTGTTGTGACTGACAATGCTGGTCTATGCAAATCAATATTACTTTATCAAAAACAATATCAGCTAAAACATTTAATTTGGGAAGGTTAAGCCCTTGGCCTGATGCTTTATATTATTGTACAAACATGTTTTGCATCTCATGAATACATTTAAAGGCAAAGTGATGTAGCATCTAGGACCCAAACTGCAAGGTCAGAATTAACTGACAATACATTCAAACACAGGCAGCAGGTGGTAAAGCAGTCAACAGCATTGTGCTGAGAGCAGCAAACATTATACCTCAGCTTGGCCATGTCACTGAGTGTAAAACAGACTGTACACCTCCAACTTTTCATAAGACAATACCGTCTTAAGGTTACAGAAGCCACCTGTTTGTGGTCCTTAAACTTACTGTAATGCTAATGCTAAAATAAAGAGGATGGAAGAAGTCTTGCTGTGAGTCCCCTTCAGTAGTTTATCTCACCTGTCCCTGCTGCTGCTCTGCTTGTTTCCTCTGGCTCTTGTTTTGGTGTATCAGAGAAGAGATCACCCTTGGAAACAAACAACAATAAAATTGACCGATATTCACTGAACGTTTTCCCCACACAATGGCCGATCAGTGGATGGCTCAGTCAATAAGCTACTGGAACATCAGGGTCACAGCCTCCCACACACACTGCACAGCTGAATAAAGTGCAGCCGCAAACAATAATTTACAGCATTTTACGTCATTAAAGTTCATGCGGTTCCCGGTGATTGACCAGCTGCAGTGTTTATTTTGCACGAATTATAAACACAAGCTTAAGTACACAAATGAAAACAAAACAAAAAAACTAAGTTCCCAATTTCTCAATACCAGTTCTCAATTTTAAAATCCTTCCTACTTCTAGCCTCTTTAGTTTCAAAATAAGTAACAGGACGATGAGGGAGAACCCTTCATGTGAGAAAGGGACAACTATTAGGATGCGCCGACATAAATACTTACGTCCTGCACATTTTAAATCATGAACAAAGCTAATTTCGTTAACTGACTCTCGGGATCACCTCAGGAAAGCAGCCACGACAGGACGCACACATAAGGAACCCACGTGCCAACACAGGGGCCGTCAACCATAGTAACATGACTACTAGGGCTAGTTCCACACAGAGCTTAAAATCAGACAGCTATGCTATGCTAACTGTCATAGCCATGTTGAGTTAACAGTGATGCATTAGAGGTAGTGGTAGCATTCTAAACACACAATGTATTCTCCAGTAAAATGGTACCTTTCTGTGATGTGACAGTGTAACGCAGCCTGCCTCCACCTACCTCATCATCATCATCGAACAAGCCCCTTCCTCCGCTGAAGAGACCTCCCCTCCCACCAAACGGAGAGTAATCCTCATCCTCGGTTTTGCTGGGGTTGAACATCTCGTCGTCGTCCGCAGCAACTGGGAGGATAGCAAGCGTCAGTCTCTATAGGCGTGACTCACGCAAGAGCTTCTCTCCATAGAGATATGAACAATGCTCTGCATCCAACAATGATGCCGTTTCGCTACTTATTTTTGCCTTCGATGTCATTCAGAACATTTGATTAGAAATGTATGGAGCAAAAAAGAAAGTCAAAACATGAGTATTTCTTTTAACGCTATCTGTGACCTATTCATCAATTAATTTTAGTGGAAAAACAATGGCCGGAATTCAATCAAATATTTTAAAGGGCATTCGATATTCAATCAAAGGAGACATAGGTTTAATCAAGATTTAATCTAAAAACATTTCCACTCATAAGGACTTGCCATGTGCTCAATGAAAAGTTGAAAATCCAAGAAACAGTAAAACATGTATCCTGAAAAATGTTCGATAGAGTGCTTCGGTATGGGGAGGTGAACCATAAACTGAACGAAACACATGAAACTGCAATAATGTTATATCCATCATAAGCACCCCTGATATTTGAGTATGCAGGTCCTACCCTGTGACTTAACAGGCTTTGATTCTTTCTTTCCTTTACTCTTCTTCTTTGCAGCAGATGAGGAAGATTTTAATGCTTAGGAGAAATGACAAAAACAAAAAATAAGAATGCAAATGAGATGAGGTGAGAATGGGCCAAACTTATTATTTATTATTGTGCATATCAGGAGAAAGAAATACTCCTCCACGTTCTTAGAAATACACACCTCCTCTTTATTTACCCAGTTTGCCCGAATGATATTCATAAAGAAATGAATACAGTTGAAGGCTTTTTCATACTTTCTTTGCAATGCATAGAAATACAAAATAATTGACAGCCCACACAAAATCTTGAGTATGTAACTATCCTGACTTTCAAGTTTAACTTCAGCAATTACCCTCCAGACGCCCCTGTAGGCAACTCTCATTTAGCAAGCAGCGCAGGAAATTATTAGGAATTAATTACGACGTGGTTATTAGTGCAATCCAGTGTAATAATACTATTATGGGTAAATGTGCATGAAGTGAAACACAGAAGTTCAAACAAGATGAATACCTGTAATGTCTATTAGAACAAACTACATTATTTGAACATATCTGAAATATTAAAATGGTTTATATAATCATATGGAAATAAATGGCTTGAAACAAACAATGAACAGAATATGAACGAAACGAAATGCCCAACATGTTAAGCCAGCAACGGTAGCTGCTCAGATTCCAATTTTCTAATGTTAATTGTAATTTTAACTGAAATCTCAAACTAAAACATAACTGACCTGATGTACTTCCAACAAAATGTATTCAAGTACTTCAAAGCTCTTAATATAACAACTTCTGTCAAAGTCATATCATGAGCTTAGGCGCTTATCTTTAACTGTATCAGCAAAAAAAGAGGGTTTTTAAAACACGACCCAGAGACATGTGAGAGGTGCCACTGTAAAATCACTGAAGCTCATCATTCTACTCAACACTAATTTATTAAGTGTTAATGGAATGATTGACTGTGATGATTCCCGAAATGAATGATTGTTTAATGCCTGGCTTGAAACTGAGGTTCCACTGACACTTTTGGGGATAGGGGACTGTGTGGTGTGTGTGTGTCTGTGTGTGTGTGTGTGTGTGTGGCAAACGAAAATGTTTTCTGGACCACAGCCATACGTAATGACAATTAATGGAATTAAAGGGTAAGGGATAATTCACTTACACGTGTGATCCTCCTCTGGCTTGTTTGGCACCTCCCCTTTAATACGGGCCGCGAGTTCATCTGCAAATGATGAGGGCCCTGTGGAGCTCTAGAGTAAACGAAAGCAAGATGGAAAAGTTCGTACTTCATCTCGCGCTACATACCCCACTTAAGACACTGGCTTTCACCCCATTTCAGCTCCTGGTTTACCTTTCTGTCTTCGTTGTCATCTTTGTCTGATTCGCCAAATATGTCCGAGTCTTCCTCTTCGTCCTCCTCTTCCTCATCTTCATCGCTTGTAAGAGACGACTTCTGAAAAATTATGAGATTAAGGGGCGATGTTACCCATTGCCTTGATTTTAACAGGCACACAGAGAGAAATGAATGGAATATGTGTAGAAACACGCATTTTGGCGAATCAAATTCAGTAGAACTTGCCTTCTTGAGGCTGCCTTGTCCTTCTTCGTCCTGGTCGAAGTCATCAGACTGCTGTTAATTACAAAAACGTTAAAGAAGCACTAGCAAGATAACAACATGATATAATGATATATAAAATCACAAATAATCCCTGTGAATTTGAAACAAAATAATGTATAAAACATATTTATAAGCTAACGAAAGTCTGAAAAGTTTTGCGGCAGTTATCAAGAGACACCATGATTAATTTGCTAAGGCACAAAAATATTTTGTGATGTTTGACAAAATACCGCAATCATTATGTATTCTGTATGACTGTACTGCTGGACAATACTGGTATACTGTGCTTATTGATCCGAACATGTATTGGTAGGTAAGGGATATTGTTTTCATCGAAATGGGCACAAATTAACACAAGTAGCACAAGTCTTACATCGCCATCTTTGTCTTCTTCACTGTCAATGACACTGTCCCGGTCACTATCGATGGACATTTCTGTGAACAAACATCATTTCAGCTTTGAGTCTGCTGATTATTTCAACATTTGTGCATCAAGAACTGCAATTCAAATTACTGACAATCTGGGTCGTCATTTATAAAATTCTTCTAGAAAAAATAAAAACAGGCACTGGTGGATTTGTAGGGAATATGTAGGAAATCAGATCCCCAGTCCTACATGCATGCTGTACTGAGTGAACATCTTTCTTTAAATTTCTCATGAAGTGTGCCTGCTGACTCTTTAAAAAAAAAAAACTGATCCAGTTTGCACACTTCCTTTTAGATTTTACTCAAACTCACTTCGCCCACTTAGGGTGAATGCAGTCATTGAAAAACTCTGAATAAAATATGGAGGCCACGTTCATTTGAACAGCAAGGTAAATATGATAGCTTGTAACATTTCCTTTGCTGGAAATCCTCTCTGCCAATTTCTAATGCATAAACCTGAGCTTGTAAAACGTGAATGCTGGATATCGAATCGATGTGATAATATTACAGTTCACTACAGCTGTAAAGAGGCTCCCTTCAAAGGCAGTATTTGGAAGAGTTAAATGTGGTGCTTGCTATTGGTAGAGAGAAAACACAAACTGCGCTCAGTTTAAGTGCATGACAGCCCACTACCTTCACTGGAGAGGTCACCAAGCCCCACGTCATCCTGTTCCATGAAGTGCTGAGAGCCAATCAGATAAGGCAATGGCCTGTCCACATACAGGTCCTGAAAGCACAATAAAGTGATGACAGCACAAAGATGAATCTCAATGAACGGTGCATCGGGAAAAATTTTACATGAAGGACTTCAAGGTTTTGTTGTGTTTCTTCCTTTTCCCAACCACAGACTTTGGAGGAGGAGACAATACAAACATGACACCTCCAATTCAGGTAATGACTAAGCCTCACTTCTTTTCACACTACGGATGTGACAGCAATCACATATTGTCTACGCTATAGACATTGTTCTCTAAGACATATCGGACCAGTTTCCTGGATAAGGATTAATAGCGGTTTAATGATTCATCCTTGTCCTAGACTAAATGGAAATTTCATTGAGCATCTCCACACTAAAGAAGAGTTTTTAGTCTAGGACAAGGTCTAACCTTTGTCCAGAAAACATGCCCATACTCTATATAGTTTGAATTCATTTACCAAACATGGTGAATCCCCTGAAGTATTCAGTGATTGTTTTGAAGTGTCCAGGTGATTTTTAAAAAGCTGGCTACTGTTTAGCTGTACCAAACTGCTCTAATGTTAATCCATCCTCCAAATTTCAATACCTTTGGTTCCAGTATGGGCTCGACTCGATCGATGACCTCTTCATCTTCTGAGTCGGAGTTCCCAGCTTTGATGTCCAGCTGTTCAAAGGCAGACTCCAGTACCCTGAGCCCATAGTTCACTGCCTCCTGAACTTTAGGAATCAGCTCAGCCTCTTTCTGTTCTCGAGTCTTCTCCTGTGAAATGCAGTTCAATACGCAAAATTATGCATACAATACAAATAACATTAAAATATCTGTCTGAACCTTTGCCCCAATTTACCATCATATGATTAAAAAACAACCATCATGAAAGTACTGAATATATGAGGTGAGACTATTAAATGATGAGACTAATGCTCAAGAAAGACACGTGTACTTCAAGCAATGTGTGAGCGAACTGAAGATGTGCGCAGTTTGAAACTTTCAGGGGTTTTTATGCTTGCCCATTTGGTCAATGTATACCACGTGGTTCATGGTTCACTGTGGTTTGACTTACATACGCCCAGTCTCGTTATTTAATAGCCACACCTTGTATATTCCATTATCTCTCTGCTTGCAACAACCAACAAACTATGGGATTACTAATATAGATATCATGGACAGCTACAATTGCACACCTTTAAAAAAATAAATAATAAATAATAATAAACTATAAATTTGATAAATTGTGCAAAGAAATAAAAAAAACATTTATGATTCAGGGATAA
Source organism: Albula goreensis (assembly GCA_022829145.1). Classification (NCBI taxonomy): domain Eukaryota; kingdom Metazoa; phylum Chordata; class Actinopteri; order Albuliformes; family Albulidae; genus Albula; species Albula goreensis. The sequence goes on from CM040750.1 coordinate 12,206,492, forward strand.
GATATAACAGTGGAGGGATGTTAACTTACACGCCCAGGGCAAAATACCTCCACAGCACCATTAGACTTGCTGTCTGTGCTCCTCACCTGCTCCGGCTGTTTCTCTGTTGCTTCAGGCTTTGCCACAGATTCTTCCACCTCCTCGTCATACACCCGCTACGGAATTCAAAACAATCAATCACATGCACACAAAAGCCACAATATATTTATAGGGCTAAAGTCACAACTCATTAAATCCAGTCTCCGCCTTAGGCCACACCCCCTTGTCTCTTTTTTCATTTAAATACTCCTCCCCTCCCAGCCACTTTATCACAGCTCTCACCCTCCAAAGTGCCTGTAGCATTATTTTATCGACATTTTCATATCTCGTACACTCATATAATACGAGATATATTTTATGTGCATGTTCAATGACTGCGGTATTTATTGCATATATAAATGTAGGTCTTTATGCACTGCCAAACCATAAATGACTACAAATAAAGTTCTTTTTTCAACTAAAATAAGCTTAATTTGAATTTGAAAAATGAATGAGTGCTTCAGTAGAATAAGCAGCCAAACAGCTCAATAATAAGGCAGAAGAGATTCAGAGGATGAGCATTTTGCCTTCTGTAGGAGGTTCACATAAATACCAATACTGTCAACAGTGTACTTATCGAGCTAAAAACACATACTACAACAGCACCGGACACATTGGTCATCATTTAGTAAACCTGGCCATTAAACATGCTTAGACATACATTTTCGATGAACTGCGTGTTGGAGAGCATGAGGAAGTCATTGAAGACAGTGTGCAGACAGCAGTCTGTGGCCTTGGTGTCGCGGATCAGCCCGTCCAGCTGCTTCTCAATCTCGTGCGTCTTCGACAGCATCCTCTGAGAGAAGTCTTGGAGGAACAGGAAGAGCTGTGGAGATTGAGACGGAACCTCAATGAGACCTGATACAAGTGAGAATAGGATGAGACCAGATTCCCAAAAGTCTCTGCTTTCCAGTTTAACAGGCTTTACATCTTACATAAGCAAGTTTTAATAAAGCTTAATCAGTGTTAATAAGGTATAAACTAGGCCTAAGGGTTCTTTGCTTCTTATTGAATTCATGGCTCCCTGCTGAACTTGTGTGTGACATCATCTGTGTGCATCTGCATCGAAAGCCAATTGTGCATGTGCGACTACTCTCTGCTTTCTACATTTCGATACAGTCGCTGACTTAACGGAATTAAACAATGCTGGAAATAAGTCGCAATGCATTAAATGCTTATCGCGATGATTTAATTTACGATGTTTTTAAAAAAGCAGTATATATTGTGCAGCCCTAGTATGAACAGAAGAAAATCCTGAATTGTCCCAAGCTTGAGAAATGAATGATCCTTCTTGTCCTGCTCTAAGCTTAATCCAAACAAAAATGTAAGGCTCTCACCCCAGAGTCAGCCGCCAGGGACCAGTTGGCGCTGGTCTTGCGTATCTCCTCCAGGGACCACGGCCTCTCCCACACCTGCTCGCCCTCACCATTGTGTTCGCTGGGTCCATTAGACACAGGCACACCGCTCATCTGCAAACCAACACAGACATCAGGGCCATTCTTCACTGATGGGGAAACACTCCCGATGCAGAGTAATCTGAGCCATTCCGGCTTTCACTGGGAGTCGGGTGGTGTTCTGACTGGAATCATTGCAATCTAGTATAAACTGGTATGGCACAAAATTATACCCATTGCAAATGCCAGCTCCATCTGTGTTCCTCTAAATAACAACTAAGGCATTGTGTTATCCACATTCTGATTACTTTTTTCATCAAACTGAATGATACAAATTCAGCTTTCTTCTCAAAACTGTTCTAAAAGGACATTAATATACCACAAGATTTCCACTTTCCATAACAAGCTCAATTATTAAATCAATCCAATAGCAATTTTTGGTTCAAGTGATATTAGAACAGATGTTTATGCATCTATTGAATAGAAAAATTGCTTCATCTACAGAATCTTATACAACATACCAGTAGAATAATTTCTTGAATGCACCAAACTCATTATGACTGGTCTCTCTTAAGTAATCATGGCCTTATCATGATCATTTCCTAACTGCTGTTTAAAAAAGAGCTATTAAAACTCGCATGTCATAAAGGTTGGCCTGCAATTACAGCAGTGAAATATTATGACGACAAATTATTGAACCTTGTTGAACTGAAGGCGTCAGCACATTACAATTTTACATTCGCAACTTATTTTACTCAATCAAAAACCGAAAAGTCAGGATTACAGGCAATTAGCCAAAACATAACAAACTACATAGGAAAAAATTATCCATTATCTTGATAACTAGTGGGATTTATTTTCAAGAATAAGGTGAATAGGGAAACCAGCCAGGTTTCAGCAATGTTCTTCTAAGTATACTGATTAACCATTCAAGTATGGCAGTGTTGCAACAGTAACCTAGCCAGGCGACAGTTAACCAACAACTCTACAAAAACGTGCATGAAGTATGGATAACACACCTTAATGCCATATATATCTGATCTGAATAATAATTCTTGGCCACCTAAGTTGCTTGCCTTTCAACACAAATTGTAAGCTGCAAGTTCAGGACATGTAGGGCATGATCAAAACAACTGTACACCCTCATCTAGACATGAGTGAATAACTAGCAATAGTCGTCATATATGACTGAATGCGTGCACACTTTCTATGTGTAGCTAGCGCAAACACTATGAATTACTATACAGCAGGCTACTTGTAAACTACTTATATAATTTCCCAAAAAATAAACAAAACTGAAAGCAAGCTAGTTGCTTGCACTAGCACGGTAGCAGCTAGCATAGAAAGCTAGCAGTTAGCCAGTCAATGCTAAAGCTTTCAAAATAACTTGAAATTCTGAAGCAATCGTTCTTACCTTTCGGGCCTTAATAAAGTTCTGAAGCTTCTTTAGCTAAAAGGGGTTACTTTAATTTCATAAGCAAATTGTGCGCTGAAAGAAGGCTTCAATCTCCCGTTTCCTCATCGGATCTCTGACAGGTCGGCCATGTTCTGTGCACAAGGAATCAGCTGACACGCGTCACCTGACCCACGCAGAGCTGATGCCCGATTGCGTCGTGGGGCTAAATCGTTCTAAGTTCTCGTCCAAGTCACTACCAAACAAATGTAGCCTATAGAATATGCATCTGTACTGACTTTATTCATTAAAACATTTTATTTATTTTGTATTTATTTAATTTGTAGTTGTATGGGTCAATTTATTAACTTCATGATTAAAAAAAAAAACGCTTATGCCGTCATATACATCTATGCAGTATAATTGTCAATTAATAAATGTGTAATTGCAGTAAATGTAATATACTGAAAATATAAATATTTTAATAATTTTAGTGGTACTAATTAATAATTAAATAGGCCTGCAGTAAACTGCACCTGACTTACAGTTGTCAGAAGCCTTGGTGTTTTAATTGTTCTCAAGTTGGATTTACCTCATGCCATGATTATTTTTTTAAAGACACAAGCAAGATATTAACTGGCTTGAACACTCTAATCTAGTGGCTTGCTTATTTTTTTGCAGCTGATAATGTACCTTATTCACAGTTACATCTGCACATTAAATCACACTGTAGAGGCCAGTGTTTGCATATTATATATGTATACATTGTTGTTATATGTATCAATAATCTTTTTCTTGATGAGTGTCGGAGAATGTTCCAGTAATGTTTTAATTTATTTGTGATTTAATACTATGATAAGAACACACACCAAACAGTATTCTGTTAAAATTACAGAAACATATCCCAAGTTCATAGGCAAAATCCCCAGGTGCTTACCATGTAACTATGAAAAAATAAAAATAAACAAGGATAGTGTCAGACTCATACTTATTCTAATATGTGGATAATTTGTATTTCCACAGCATATAAGGGATTCATTTTGAGGACAGGTATAATAATGGGTGAATAGCTTGCGGAACACCTTCATTCAGTGCAACATTTAATTTTTATGACAGATTTTCCAGCAATGAGGCCATACTGATTCCATAAATAAGAGCAGTGACAAAAGAACAACAGGGGAAAAATACTGCATTCTAATATAATTTATTTTCCACAGCATGTCAGTTATTGCTTTATGTGTGTTCATGCACAGCAGAAGTAAATGCAGATGCTAATTTTGATCACCTTGCAGACTAAATATCTGTAAGCCTGATGGTACATCAGCAGTATTTTTTTGTTCAGTGCTTCAATTATTGTATTTAATTAATTGTGCTTACATAATTTGTGTATGATTATCATTCTATTCCTCCAAATCCCAGACTTTGTGCTCTTCACTGCAACTCTTTGGAGAGAGATAAGACTTCTTTGGTTTCCTCATTTGTCCTCAGATTTTCCTGTGCTCCTTCCATCTGTCACTTCTTTCAGGGAGTCTTTTTCCTTCATACATTTTATCTCTTCTTCCAGCACTTTCCATTTGATGAATTCCCCTTCACCCCGTTTCTGACTGGTATCTGCAGCTTCTAAGCCTTTATGGCCTATCTGTTTGGCACCTTCTGTCACTGCAACTAACGATTTCCCTCCGAGGTCTTCCTTCACGTCACCTCGGATTTCCTTCAGGTTTGTGCCATTGCAACTTTCCTCTTTTAGGTTACAGTCTGGATCATCTTTTGTTGAGTCAGTCTTGGGTCCAACTTCCAAGGGTGTCATTTGATTTCTCCCATCCGTTTCTTCTGTGGCGTCCTCTGTTTCGGTGCTCTCGTCTTGTAAAATGGCCCCATGATCCTTTTCCTCAGCATATTCTTCTGCATCAGACAAAAATTCCGCCCCCATCGTGGCTTCTTTGCTTTCATCCTCCTCTACAGCCACTGCACCATCCTTGCCTGCGGCTTCAGCTGATGGTTCCCCTTGCTCGTCTCCTGATCCTGTGGCGTGCTCTTCTTCTGAAGTCCCCTCTACCTCGGCCGCATGTCCCTCCCTGTCACCATTCCCCTCCTCTCTTTTGTCACATATTCCCTCACTGCTTGATCTCTCAGACTCGGTCTCCTCGGTCTCAGACATTGTCGTTTCCGTTATGATCTCCTCCACAAACTTATACTGGGGCAACACCTTGTAGCAGTGGCTTCTTTGCATGCTGAAATACGGGAGAGTGTAAACGGGAGATTGTCTGTATATGTATGGCACAGGCTCTTGGGTGCAGGAGTCAAGTCGAGTTTCTTCACCTTCCAAGAGTTTCCTGAAAAAAACGTTTTATTTGAAAATAATTATAATAAAATTACATACAAATAAATGAAGACGTGAGCATTCTCCTTTCATGCTTAATTAGCATCAACCAATGATCATATACAATATGTATAAATGTATCTTAGGTCACTTTTCAATCTAAACATCCCACAAAACCTGTACCTTTATTATTGTTTGTTATGATGATTTCTTTGCCAGCTTGATATTCTATACTGTTTATATTTGTACTCCGGAATATGCCAGATAGAATGACTGTTACAATTTGTCTGTTTTTATGACTTGGAAAGTATAACTAAATGTCAGTAAAGTAAATTGTTGAATAATTTATAGGACAAGTTGACTGACTGATACTTGATATGAGTAACCTTTTTTCAATTTTTTTGTACCTTAAGACTAAGTATTTGTTAATTATTACCTGTAAGAAGCGATTTCAATGTCCAACGCCATTTTCACATTTAGCAGATCCTGGTATTGCTGGCAGTAGGTCGAAATCTCAAACTTGGAATGTTTAAGCTCAAGCTCCAGCTTTCTAATGTTGTCCTACGAAAACACAGAGTTGATACATTATAACCGTAACACGTGACATGTAAATAATACTGTATCTGCATGGTTATGTTTATACTCATAAAATAACGGTGCTGAATCCAGTTATCGTCCTTGAATAAGTCCAATCAATAATAGCCAATAATATCCACATTAGTTACATAGGAACTGCAGCACTATTAAATAGACTAATACTTTTGATATAAATTATTCCATATCGCTGATACCTTAACTTCGTTGCAAATACTTCAGGGTCATGGGCTACCTTGAGGTATTAAACCTATGTGTGTAGCCTGGTGTGTATTATGTTAATTGCATATTGAGCTGAGTAAATTGCACATGATTCATTATCGATACCTGGTAGCGATTGACATCAGCAACATGTCCTTCCTCGAGGTCGTTCATTTGCTTCTTTAGAGCCTCTTTAGCATATTTCAAGGACTGTAATCCGATGCTTTTAGCTTGCAGTTGTCTCCTGTGTTCGACTATTTCATTTTTCGTTGCCTTGAGAGCCTCGTTGTTGATCTCTGCAGCTTCCATCATTTTTGCCATTTGAGCCTGGAAACATTCCCCCGCTTGCTGGATGCTGGAGCTCGCGTGTCCTTCAAGCTCCCTCCTGATTTCCCTCAAAGCTGAAGTGATATCTGCTGTCCCAGTACCTCTGGGTTCAACACTTGGCTGAGCTTCGCGCATTTGAGCCATCATTTCTGACACCTCCTTTTGATGTTTTTTCTTTATGAAAATTATTTCTTCAACAAGGGACTGATATTTTTTCTCTAGATCGAGTTTAGACAAATGTGCGTCATCAATATACCTTCGCACTGTCACCACAGCGCTTTCGGCGTCCGTCCTGTAACGGGCTTCTTGCTCACATTTTGCACGTAAAGAGTAAAAGTCTTCCTCTAGATGATTAAGTTCTACTTCAATCTGACACTTTTGTTGCGTGATTTCACTAACTTGTTTCCTCAAATCATTAATCACAGGGTCGTACTGTTCTGTCAGAGAAGAGAACTGCCTCTGTTTCGGATATCTTTAATTTCCTCATGTAATAATTTATTTTGATGTTCTAAACAATGAACCTTGTCTATGAATCGTGCAAAGCGGTCGTTGATGCCCCGAAGTAGTTCCTTTTCGTTTATATCCATCATTTGCGGCTGCCTGGTAAACCGGTTTGCAAAATCTAAGCTATCGGCTGGAACCGGCCCCAAATCCCTCTGCACCATCCCAGTAAAAGAAGATGCCGGTGCAGTACCTGTGTACCTCCTCATCATTTGTGGAGATGAAGCTGGTAATCTAAGACTCGTGGTCTGAAATGGTGAATATTCTCCTTTTGCTCTCCCACGAGGAGAACTTACAAGATACTCCATACTGTCGCAAATCTGTCTTGCTGCAGTATCGATGCGCTGGTGTGCAGAGCGAGCTGTTTCTCACCCTTTATGTGCTTGCTGACAGCTAGCGTTGCAAGATGGAACTGTTCAGTGCTATAGCACAATTAATCAGCAGTTAAACTGGTGCGCTGCCAGCTGCAAGCTACACGAATTTGTGATGGGCCTTAATTGCATCCGCACGGAGATTTTAGTATTCATACCTTTTCACTTTTTCAATTAATCCCCGAATCATTCTCTTAATTTTGACATAACCATGCACTGTGGACATACAGTTAAAACAATAGTTATCTCTTGCATTGTTGTACACTGAAAAACTCACGTTGCAAAATAATTCAAAAGATAATATTTTATTGAAAAAAATAGCATATAAACGAACAGCACAGTGAAATGAATGAAAAATGCCCGTTTTAGCTGAAACTATTAAAGATTGATGAAGTGATGCATTACTTTGCCTGCTTTGGGGCCATACACAGCAGTGAAATGATGGTCAAAAGCAGGGCAGACTGGGCAAAAAAACTCAAAATTGTAAAAATGTGCAAAACTCACAATTAAGAAAAATATATCATTTAAAGAAATAATTTACGATATAAGAACTCACAATACAAAAATGTGCAAACCTTACAATAGAAAAATATATTTAAAAGAATAAACTATACTATACTATAAAGAAAGAAACTGGACAGAGTAAATGCTATACAGACAGGAGGTCAGAATTGTACCTCCCTGTAGGCTGCATTTAGTGTTCTGATGGCCTGGGGAAGAAGCTGTTATGGAGCCTCTCAGATTTTGTCTTGAGGTTGTGGAGGCGTCTGCCTGACCGCAGCCACCGAAAAAGTCCTTGGTTTGGTGATGGAGGTCCCTCATGATCCTACCGGCTCTGATGCTGCACCGCCTGGAGCACCAGTCCTGGAGGGGAGTCAGAACAGTCCCTGTGGTGCGCTCAGCTAGTCGCACCACCCTCTGCAGGGCCTTATGGTCCTGTGCTTCCATACCAGGCAGTGATGCATCCTGCCAGAATGCCCTCAGTTGTGTCAGAGTAGAAGGTTTTCAAAACATGTTTTGACAGTCCTAATTTCTTTAATAGTCTGAGGGGGTAGAGGGGCCGCCGTGCCTTTGTTGCTGGGGGGTTGAGCGAGCGGTCCGTGTCAGGTCCTTGGCGATGAGTACATCGAGGTATCGGGAGCTGCTCACCCTCTCCACTGGGGCACCGCCGATGTAGAGTGTGGTGTAACTCCTCTGTAGCATCTTGCAGAAGTCAACAACCAGCTCCTTTGTCTTGTTTTGCCGATATAGGTCTTTCATCTTCATTTGTCTTTCTGGGGCCTTAATGTGTCTTTTAAAGTACTCCTCTATTTCTTTTTAATGAATGACAATAGATGTCATTGTACTGAAGACCTGTTTCAATTGATTGACTTTGAAAAATTCAATGTCAATTTACTGACATTGTAGCAAAATATCTTCTACTATTGCTGCTGCTAAATTCATTTGAGCGAAACATTAATTATTTTTTTATCCATGGATCATTCAGTAGGCCTACACTAGTCTTTTGCTCACCATTAAAGAAGTTTGAAATTTGAGTACTGGATTTTTGTCATTTGTTGTCAATTAAATGGCAGCAGCAGTCTGTAAGACATTGTGTTGCTTTAGAACACTGTTGTTTTGGAACCAGGATCTTCCTGAGTAACCTGGACCCCATTTCATTGAGACAAGTAATGTAGTTTACAACATTAAATCAAGTCAAAAAGCAGGCAATCAGTCCAAGTATACATGATACATATGTACAGTTATTCTTGTATATCAGATTTTAGTATTTGAAATGTCCTGCAAATACACTTTTTTTGGGTTTTCAAGTGAAAGGGCTTTTCAGCGTTTTGATAGAAAAGCATGTTTTTACAAAAAGTTGCAATTCTTCAATTAACATATTGGTTAAATAAAATTGTTTAAATTATACACGGTGTTGATCATTTGGGGTGTGTGATCGAACACGGCTAAAGAAGGCCACCACCCTTATATCTTTGCTATATTAAATAAAGCTAATGGGTAAATGACATTTCTGGTATATGTGGTAATGGGGATCATAAACACCTTCCAACTCAATGTCAGACAACATTATCTGGGAACGAATAGATGAAATTTTCAAGTTCACAATAAAACTCAGTCATGTACCTCCTCCTGTTAACAATCTTGATCAGCCGCGCTCGGCACTTCTTCCAGTCCGAGGAGATGTTTTGCAGCTTCATCCCTTCCTTGTAGTGTTCTATAGCTTTTGTGACTGAACGAATGTGTCTTGATTGGAAATCTCCATACATGCGATGCAGGCTCTGCTTTTCAGTTGGCCTCAGGTCAGGAAGAGCAAATATTCTCTGGAAGATATCTGTTGCCTTTTGCAAATCTTGAATGTCTGCATATCTCATTGCCAGCTCCAGTTGTGGGTAAATGTATGATGGGTTGAGGTGGACCTCTTTCTCCAGGTGGTCAATGCAGAGATGAATAAAAGTTTTGTAGCCTTCTGGGTATTTTTGGGATGTTCTTGGGATATTTCCTACCTCTCTGATTGCTTTCCACCTATAATTACAGGCAATCTCGTGGTGGAGGCGGGAGGAATTTGGAGCTCTTACCACCATCGTGTTTAGCGCCTGCAATGCCATGTCATGAGAATGCACCTTCTTAAAAAATTTAGCCGCTTTTAAAACAACACTGAGGTTACATGGTGCGGTGTCAAGTGCTTTTCTGATGTACTTCCAAGCTTCTAACTTATCACCATTGTTTTGGTATTTGTATCCCAGGTATACCATAATAATGGCATTGTCTGGGTGAAGTGATAGAGCCTTCAGCAATTGTTTTGCTGCTGGCGATTCACTAATAAGTACTTTCGTTCCTCCCATTATTCTCAAACCCTCCAATTTAAAGAGTGAGATGGCATAGCCAGTGTTCCACTCCTTACTGTCTGGATCTCTCTGAAGGGCCTCGTAGAAGCATTCTTTTGCTTCCTCGTGGTGTTTTTTGGAGAACTTCAGGAGGGACCAGGCCTTTTCTCCTAGAATTTCACAAGGCAAGATCTCCGGTGGGTGTGTCGAGAAGCTTTCCTTGATCTCCTCCACATTCTTCAGATAGCCCTGGGCTTTGGAGTAATTACCCATGAGATGGTGCACCCAAGCGAGGTTTGCGTACGTCACAACGCGATGCTTCGCATTGTCTACATTCTCCTCCGCAGCCTTGTTCAGGCAGTCCAGGGCTTTGTCATTCATGCCTTGCAGGTGCTTGACGTAGGCAAGGTAATTATAGGCCCTACCTTTCAAATTATTCTCAGAGTCCAGTGGTATGGATACAATGTCAAGGAGTTTGACTTCCAGAAAGGGTAGATCGGCATCCTCTTTCTTCAGGCCCCAGGTGAAGTGACATTCCAGCTTCCGCAGGTCACTTTCCAAATGCTCCTCTGGCCCCGTGACACTTCCAACAACAGAAGATGGGAAAATGATGAATGATACTTGTAATATTTACTAAAACAATCACGTCATTACTTCATGAACTGGGATCACCCGAAAAGCTGCATTGGACGGCTCCCTGCCAAACTACCTCATTCCTCAGACCACCAATCAAACTCCCTCCTTCCACAGACTTTTGTTCCTCCATTCACCTTACAAACGGCCTTATTCCTTCTTCCCCTCAGCAGAAAAGTGCTTAAATGACTTTTATTTTGACACAGAGGTTGATAGCAAAAACAAAAAGAGCAAAACAGTTACATTTACAGTAAGTGGGTGACTTTTGCAAGCCAGTTTCATTAGAAGAGTATTTTTTAAACCTACATCTTACTCTTAAAGAGTATATTTTTGATAAGAATATGGCTATGTGAGCTGAATCATTAAATAGCACACCACATTATTACTTTTTGTCTGTAGCAGCTAACAACATAACAGAACGGAATACTTTACTACACCAGTGAATCTGACACAGTCATATGTTTCAACACTGTTTTGATAGCTTCGTGTATTTGATTAAGATTACAAAAAAACTGAGTACAGTTCAAACCTCAAGCCTCAAATTTCCAGTTCAGAAACAGAACTTCTATCATCAGCGTCATCAAAGTCTAAGGCAAGGTGATAACTGATCGAAATTAATTTACATTTTGATAATACAAAAAAATGTAGATGACTATCAAAGAAAGAAAAAGTGGACATACCTCATATTTACAGACAGGAGTCTAATGCCGCTGGCCTGCGTTTGACTGTGAGCAATGGGTTGAACTGCATGAGTTTATAGGCATCCAAGCAGCACTGACGACAAACAACAATAATAATGAGACAAATGTACAGGGTGTGTCCATATAATATGCGTTGACTCACCTGGAAAGCTTGCTACTTTTAGTTTCATTTCAGAAAGTAATGAAACTGCAAAAAGATAGAAAGAGGAACACACCTGATTTTAAAAAATCCACAAATACCTTTTGTTCAATATTTTGTCATGCAATATTATTTACAAAATGGTAGCAAGCATGTGCATATGTCTTTATGGTTTGATATACCACTGCAACAAATCCACAGAATCTTGCAATAGTTATTGTAACTCTGTTATGCAGACTTATTTCCAGCCAGACACCTAAAACTCCTGTCAAGGGTAGGCCATCACAAAACATTTTTATTTGCAATGCAAAAACAGATAAACAGATACATGACAAAATATGCAAATTTGTACCATGGAGAACATTTGCAAAACAAAAGTTACAGCCAATGCTCTACAACCAGCTACTTGTCAACCACAGATTTCGGTGAGGTTTGGTTTGAGCTTTTAAAAAAAAAAAAAAAAAAAAAAAAAACATACATGCCCCAGAACATACTGCCCTTACCTTTTTATCTAAAACATTAAGCATTTAGTTCCATAAGTGGTACATTCTAACGTCTTTACAGAAAAGATTATAAAACATTGCAACTGTTTCTTGACAAAATAATGAACGATGGTTTTGGCCCAGCACTGCCCATGGGTCGGGTTTTATTTAAAAGTAAACCTGGAATGGGGATTCAACCGGTGTTTCCTTGATCTTACTCTTGTAATGACTTCCTTTTCTATTTAAATTACATATTTATCCACAATGCTCATTCTGTAATTGTAATTTAAGTCTCTTACAAAAACCATTACTGAATTAGTTTGTTTCATAAATGTAGCCCAACAAAATAAACGGGATTCAAGTTAAACTTTTTTGATCTCTTGTAAACTTCCTTTTTTTTTTTATTTATCCCAACTTTCATAAGTTGTTTGTTCAAGTCGTTCAATGATATAATGGTCTTGTTCAAATTTAAACTGCCTTGTTCACATTTCGTTCGCTTTACTGTAGTTTATATAAAACATAAGCTCTTTTTGGTCAATTTTACATTGACAAGTCCAGGGTCACCTCCAACAGACCTCATATTGTTTTGAATTGAATTTATATTACTCCCTGTCATCTTTCGCCCACAAGAAATGTCTCTTCAGATACAAATGAACAACCTGTTTGAAACCCTGTGTATAACGGCTTCTTCATGTTAATGCAAATTCATTATCCCCTGTAACCTTTGTTTCGTTTAGTGTAGCCTACCTTTTATCGTTCTGTAATTGGACTTTTGTTTTGCAATAAAAATTAGCTCCATGAGAAGTGAAGGTATGCTTTCGCGCCATTTCGGAAGCAGCAAGTGCACAACTATCAGTTCTGTGTGTTTGTAATAGCCAGCTACGCTGAGCCAAAATTTCTAATTTCATAAATTTCGGAAGCTATAATTTATGCCATGGTTATGAAATTAATGTACGCTTTGACGGAGTTGGCCTGTGTGGGAAAAAGCTAATGTCTGTAAATATTTTCCTAGATTTATTTTGTCAACGCCTGTCAGGGTTCTGCAAAGACTCAAGCGCAGACAAACCGAAGTTTATTGCAACCAATACAAAGTCCACAAATCCAAAAATCATAAAGAGAAACAGGCAAAAGGTCAAAACCAGAAAGACTCGGAAACTGTACAAAAAACACAACCCAGAAGACGAAATCGAAGAACAGGCAGAAATAAAAAAAACAGTAAGCCACAGCAGCAAAAAAATCAGAATAAAAAAACAGAGTAAACGGGAAACAGGTAGGGAGCGCAGGAACATAAAGGCTAGAAGCGTGCACAGAGAAACCAATCAACTGAGACGAGCTCACGACGAACAAAGAATAAAAAAATGGATATACATGCAACAGATAACGAGGAGAAAGAGGGAACAGGTGAGCAAGCTGGCAGGTGACACAGATCAGACACAATGAAAAACAATGAATCAATTAACAATTAAATGGGGAACAAGGAGGCCGGAACAGACACATGAGGGTAACGTAAACACAAGCACATGGCACAGAGAGAAGGGAAACCAAGTAAGCACTAAAAATGAAAACAAAGCCAAAACAGAACTAAGACACAGGTTTACTAACAACGCCTCACTGTGATTGTTAGAAACAGTTCATGAGGAGCACGTTTTCCAGACGTTCGATTTTACTCATTCACTGCAATGTTTCCAGCACAGTTAGTGTAACTGTGTTAACGGTTTTAATTAACTGTGTGCAGGAAAGCTAGATGGTGTTCCTACTTTTTAGCAAGAGATGTGCAACTGCTCAGTTTCAGAAACACTGTAAGCTCATAATGATCACTTTCTGTGTAATTACCTTCAACATTGTTTGTTAAATTCCTGTTCTTTTTAAATAGCCTTGGTGACGGTGTCAGCGTGGGAGAGATTCTGCTGTGTAATGAATGTTCGTGCTGCTGCATGGTGCTCACCCATGCAGTGCTGAGCGGGACGGGCATGACCTCACCGTTGAGCCAGACACTCAGGTAAGATCGCTCCGATTTCTGTTTCCCAATCGCACGTTTTGAAAACAAAGATACATACAAATTCTTCTATGTTACCACAACTGTAACCACGGTAGGTTTACCGGATGCTGCTTACACTACTATGTCCATTTTACAACTACGACTCATTATAATTATTGAATAAATCACAAAGATTGTGTAGTTTCACCAAGCCTTAGAGAGGCAAGTCGATTGTACATCTTTTTTCTTTGAGTGACATGATATTACCTGATGATGAAGGAAACTGGAATGCAAGCAAGGGATCTCTTGCTCACTCTGCCATTGGCTATATTTGATGTGTCTAACGGTTTATTTTATGTAACTTTTAGACTTTCTCCTGAACACTAAATAGTCAAGTAATTTATTGGTAACCGCCAATAATAAGATTTTAGTCTTGTAGATCAAATCTTAACCGGAAATTGTGTACTTTTTTTCAGCATACATTTTAATACTGTACTTTCAAGCACATGTAAAGTGTAAGGTACTTATGACACAAAATCTTGGGAAAAATGTCAAACATTTATTGTATAGTAATTCCAGGTTTAATAATTATTATGCATAAAGTGTCAACATTCTATTGCTATTTAAAGATGCAGTAAGTAATACTTATAGTAAGTAAACAACAGATAGGAATGTTTGTCCATCAGCGTTTAAATGCCAAAGTTAGCCCGTCACCCACAGTGAGCATGCTCAGATCGATCCTTTCGTCTTTGTAAAGTTTCTTATTCAGGTTGTGAAGGCTTTGCGTGCTCAAGTCACCTTCAGCTGGGTTCAGGACCCTTCCGCTCCACAAAACCTAGAAAGCAAACGGTTGCTTAGCTCATTGTAAATGCATGGAAACAGAGATACCCAGCCTGCACACAAAGCTGGTGGATATCAATGGCAAACAGAACTTCCTCTGTGATGCCAGGCAGAAATGAGGAGGATTAGAGAGAGGAACGAGTACTAGAAGTGCAATGCTGTAGAGTGATATAGTCAGGTACACTCCACGTTTAAATGGAAATTCTGAGAACACAGTGTTATAACATTTTAAAAAATGTAACTGCATGTTTTGGGGGTCCATACTGTGCACCCAAGCAGTGTTGTCCTGCCACTTAACTGTCATTTAATGTCACTGTAATAATAAGATGTACCACTATGAGCCTTCTTTGATTTCAGAGATATTCCTTATAAACTGTCACTCGGATGAGTCAGCTGTAACATTTGAGTGCTTCAGAAAGTCAAACGTAAAAAAAATCAGTTCTCACATATGTTCTGAATACTCACGTTATCAATAGCAATGATACCCCCTTTCCTCACAAGCTGCAGGGACTTCTCGTAGTAGTTGTCGTAATTCTGTTTGTCCGCGTCGATGAAGACGAAGTCGAAGGTTTCTGCCTCTCCGGCCGCTAAGAGCTCATCTATGGAGGTGGCAAATTCCCAATTAGAAATGAAACGATATATGGTACCAGCTGAGTGTTGAAACGGTGCATATTTGGATATGTAATGAATCGTTTACCTAGTGTTTTCAGGGCTGGCTGGATTCGGATATCCAGTTTATGGTTCACGCCTGCCTGAAAAAAGAATACAGAAATATAAATGAAACCGTATCAATTTGGGATTGGCGGGTAGTGGCGGGTAGAGGATGTATTCCAGACCTGTCTCATATGCTGCTGTGATCTCGTAGTGGCCCACAACCTATTCGCTGTTATAGACCTTAAGGCCACTAGTCTAACACCACCTTACTGATATCAGTTCTCAGCTACCTCATGTTAGCATCATGTTAGGATCAGTCTCTCTCACCTGTGATCTTGCACCTCACAGAAATTAACGTTGTTTTCCTTCCCTTTCTTGCATCTAACAGGTACCACTGCTGGTCTCAATGCTGTTCTTATGTGAAATGTCTTCTTGTTTTTATATATTTATACCATCCATAAGATAATTGTGTAGTTGATTAATTGCAACTATCGTAGCTGCTCGCGTAAAAGCAGTGTGTTCCAATGGAATGTGAAACATAATTTTTTTTCTTTCAAAGTACAGGTGACCCTCCCACATCATGGCTTTCCACATTGCGGCTTCAATTTTTTGCAGGTCGGCAACAACCAATTAAATGGGAATTTTTGGGAGCTTTGCGGCCTTGTGCGGGAAACCGTGTAGACAAGTAGTAAAGAAAACGTAAAAAAAGTTTAGGAAGTCAAAAATGCATAAAATATATGTGTAATATTAATGAATTTTATCGTGTATGTACCATAAATGTACACACATTTCGTACATAGTTTTTCCACATCAGGGGAGGTGGGGGTTTGAGCTACTAACTCCCGCGATATGGGAGGGTCAACTGTAGTTTTATTTTCAACTCTCTGTAATTTTTAATTGGGGTCAAATTGGAACAGTGGGAAGATGGGGTGATGGGAGGTGTGGCTGTTGAAGTGAATGAGACTATGTTGGATTCTCAATCTCCATTCTATATTCAAATGTGTCAAATTGGACCCTGATAGCATTTTTGTATCAGCAGAGAATCCCCAGCGTAATCAAATGAGTGAACGTTTGCAAATACATGAAATGGGTCAATTTTGATTCTTCATGCATGATAAAAGACAGATAACCACAGATAACGAATAAAAGTAGCTTGTATCAAGGATATAACGGCCACATTACCGATTTCAGTTACATTTCACAGTCCAAATGTTCTGAAATTTGTTTTCAAGAGTAAACGTATAAAATGCATGGAGGCATCAGAATGCATATTAGAGTCGTTAAGGAACTGGCAGGGGTCTGGAAGTCTTTTTACAAAGCGTTCCTTGGAAAGCAGACCTGGCCTACCTCTTCGAAGAAAGGCTGGCCTATGTTGGTGTAGTTTTCGTTGATGTCGCAGCCCACAACTCGCCCATCGTCAGGAAGTACCAGAGCTATGTTGAGAGCGTTGTATCCTGTGTACACTCCTAAAACAAACATACTACTGTCAGACGTTCATACCTCTTGTCTTTATAGTGCACTACTCGCACAACGTTGATGATGATAATTTCCCTATCTTTTTAGCGAATTGTGGTGTGAATTTTATGTGATTTTGAAATAGATAGCCAACAGCGAAGGGTTAATTCTAATTGTCATCTTTTCATTGTTTAGACCAGGGGTGTCAAACTCCAGTCCTGGAGGGCTGCAGTGGGAGCTGGTTTTTGGTGTGTTTTAGCACTTAATTGATTAATTAAAATCACTGGTTGGCTAAAGAGTCCACACACCTGGTTTCCAAGGCCTAAAATGGCCACCAATCGAAAGGGAAGAACAAAATCTGCGAACACTGCGGCCCTCCAGGACTGGAGTTTGACACCCCTGATTTAGACAATGGTCAGTTGATCAGTCAATCATTCTTTGTTGACTGTCAACAATCCTTTTGTAGCCAAAGAACACAGAATGACTTTTATAAATTTACCGATCTCTATGGCTTTTTTGGCTTTGATAAGTTTTGCCAGGTTGGCCATCAGCTGAGCTTGATCTGAAGCTACCATCATGATATACCATCGATGTTCCAACGTTTTCTGCAAAACAGTAACACATTGCAGAAATTATAGTAAATACTCAAGTGTCCGAATTCTCACAAACTTCGACAGAATTTAACTGTGGCCTGAAATATATATTCTATCGCTTATTTATTTTAATTGTTCAATGATGGAAAATTTCTAAATCTATAGGATGACGCTTGTGTTTCTATGTATATATATAATCTTGCAAGGCCAGAATGTCATAGGTTGCAAGCCCTGGAAAAAAAATTGTATGATGCTGCCATCTACAGTTTGTATATGGTATAATGATCCTTAAAGTGGCAACCTCTCAAAGGTGCAGAAAACAACGTGCCAAAGAGGACACACATATTTTTAATGTAGTTTACTATAAACACATCTATCATCAACCTAAACATATGTGTGTGCATATGTAAACTACAAAACCACTGGGTAAGTATGCATGCATAAGATGTGAGTGATGAAAACCTTACCAGTCGGAGTTTCTCGAGTACTGGTGGCTCTCTCAATGAATTGTTGAACACATATTGCATTAACTGGTCATCATTTGCTCCAGCATGGCTCTTAGAAATACCACCGCTGGTAATTTTGAGTCTGCATTTTCCTTCGGAGAGAAAGTACAGCATTAGTTATGAATATGACACAGCTGCTGTTTAGCAGAAGAACAAAGGAATAATCCAGTTGTCTTCATGTCAGCTTTAAATCGTAGGCTCAGACAGATCTTCCAAAATAAGATGTTGATCGTAAAAATGGCTTAAAGTCGGAGCCCTACAACTGGTTTGGTGCCTTATGAGGAAGAAGCACGGGATAGTCATTCTTTTGTGTATTATCAGTTTTAACTAAGAATCACCTATTAGCAGTCATGTTGTGGTACCAGCCAGCACAAGCCATTTTCAGTTATATTCTCATTTAAGACAACATTATAGAATTAACTATACAGATTTACCCCTTTAGAATGTTAATCTAACTTTCCAGGATTTTTTTTTCAGGAAGTAGGTAAACAGCATACCAAGATGCATGTAAAATTGATTCATTTTCATTCAAAGACAGTGGGGATGAGGTATAATTAAATTACCTGTAGTTTGTAATGAACATTGCTTATTTAACAACACACAACCATATTTTCAGTGCAGCAATGAAATAATACGTATTCGTATAATGTAGACATTTTGTGTCAAAATACCACAGTTTACATGTTTGTTTCTGTTTCTGAACACATTTCCCATTTTTTTTCTGAAACAGCAGTTCTTTCCTAATGTGGTGTGACATACTTCTAATTTCTCAACATTTCCTATGGAAGAATTGCCTAAACAATCTATCTGTTGAAGGTCTGTGTTTCCTCACAGTGCACTGCCACCCCCCCCCCAGCGATTTACTTACGCAAGTTCACCTTTACCCATATTCAATATTTTCTCTTTGGTGAATAAACATTGGCAACACAGTCAGCAGAATACACTGCTTTTGCAACGTAAGCTTTGTGCAAATGTCTGCAACTTCACCTTTTCATTTTCACCTGATAATAAAGCTAATAATGCAACAAAAATATATAAATTATAGCCATAAATTATTATTAATTATACTATTTTATTTTTTCGGTTTCTATTCCAATTAATTATCAGACCATAAAGACAAAATGCAGTGAATATAACTTGAGCAACATGAAATAATGACAAAATGATGCCATGACCCTCAATGCAATGTCGACCATTTGTGTCAAGTACACAAACGGCATCTCTAAATCGAAATGTACAGAATCACAAAAATAATGTCTTATATTGAAAAAGGTCTACACATGATTTCCTTTTGCACAGCTTTTAAAATTTTAAATTATCATTATATACAATGGACAAATCTGTTCTGTTATTCAAACCTATGGTGCGATTAATGTGGTTTTTGCTACAATGTCTCCTATGTAATATCCATGTACTGAGACTTGCTCTGACTTCTCATTTTCCAAGTATAGATCATTTAATTGCTATCACTTACCAGTTAATGCAAGAAAAAAGAAAATGCAAAAGACGTTCTTGAGATCTGGAGCCATATTTCACTTCACAGATGAAGTTCTTACCATGAAAATGTGATCTCGCTGTGTGCAGTGCTTGCCTAGCAATATTTAAATATTTAGACACAGGAGCTGTTGGAGTGTCCTAACTTGTGATTGGTTATCTTTGGACATCAATACAAAAAGGCGGGATGCAGCACATTGGAAGCATTCTGAACGGTATGTGTGCTGATAAAGTGAAGGCGGCTGTTGCGCACACTGTGCAATGTGGAGGCCTGCCTATATGTTTTTTGGGACTATTTTTGGCCAGGTTGTTTCAGAAATACAAATAGTTATTCAATGGTATATAGGGTGTCATGTTTTTTTACTATCTTGTTTTGACAAAAAAAACTGATTGCTTCAGTTGACAATGCCTGGGAATTCCAACAGTAAGCTACTGAAAACAAAAAGTCGAAAAGCCTGGTCCTGTTTCCATGTATTCTGTTGAAGCATTGTTGCATTGTTGCTTGAGTAACAACCATATGACCTCTGCAATGAGGCCCAGCAACCTCTGATGCTACTGTTTACAAGACCCAATCTACGATCACTACTGTCTACTGTGAAAAAGTGTCAATAGACACTATATCCATGACAAACCTGGAAAAATATACAGTATGTTCACTGAAACAGAGATGGTCTGATGTCTAGTCAACCATATCTCCTTATTTTTAAAAAATGGGAAGGCGAAACTGCTGTTTTTGCCTGTAATTGAGTGCGCATTACCCAGTTATTGAGTGAATTCGTATCTGGGTCCTTGATGCGCCCCCTTCCCCTCTACTCAACAGTAAGCGACAGTCGACATGAAGTCAAGACCCACTTGGAACAAAGCAGTTAGCAGCTAGGTGTTATAAGAAAAATACATGCAGGCACAATGTCTGTCAAAAAAGGTCCTTAGAGAAACACTTTGCTTGACGTGTGCAATGCTGTTACTGTGTCTGAATGGGTTATTGAAGTGCCTAGTTAAGCCCTTCCCCCTCTTTGGTTCTGAATTCTCTCAGACATGGTGGCATTTTCACCATGAAGGCAAAAATGGCATTGGTAGCGGCTAGTGAGGTGCCAGATTCACCCATAGAACGTAATGGAGTGTAACCAGGAGCAAGGGAATACTGCCAATTGAATGTGCTCTGTCCCGTCTCTAAAAGGGGAAAGCAGGAATTTCAGATAATTGTTGGGCAATATAATGACTTACTCTGCATGCAACACATGCCGCATTGTTGCAGCATGATTTAGCAGCAGTGAACATTTCATAACCACCCCGACCTCAGGCCACCCACAAACTACTCATTGGCTGGTTCGGTTCCCTATTCCACCTTGCTCAAAGAGCCAAGGCACACGCACCATGCACGCACACACACAAACACACGCAAGAATAAGACGGTTTGTAGCTTTCATGCATACCACAGCGCTAACTATCTACCTGCAAGCCATGGAGAAGAAAAAACTAAAGAAAATGTAGGTTCATGTCAGTCCTTCAGAGCCACCGCCAATTTCCCCCTTCCCATTCACTTTTACCCATAGGGGCATGTATGACAAGTTCACAGATCTCTCTCCTTATTCACTCTGTCACTATGACATGAGGAGTCTTCACTGTGCTACATTTGATGGAGATTTAGTGTGTGGCCCATTGATTTCAGAAAAGCTTGTCGTAAAGTGCCCCTCCCTTTGGTTTGACTGTCTTCCTTGGGGAGGGATTCAGAAACTCAGCAGGAGAAATCAGCGATATAAACAACGGCGATGAGAGTTAAATCTACGTTTTGTTTAAATTAGTGCAAAGGTATTTTTGTATGATGGTCTGGCTTTTCAGCCTCTTCAGGTTGGGTCCAGTATGTGTCTGATCCATGAAATATAAGAAATAAAAAGTATACAATAGAAATGTAATATTACACATGAAAATATATCACAATTAATTAGAGATTAATTGTAACAAAAACAGCATTCCTAGAGCTGTTGTCATAATTTTCAAAACATTTAATCAGTTTCATCAATGCATCCTCGGGACACAAACTCAGATAAAGAATGGATGTTTAAAATATTTTTTTACATTTCATAACCAAAATTCATTACTTTGTGAATAACACAGGAGATGTGCCAAGTTGTATATATGTCTATTTATTAGATGCCTCTCGTTTGTCAGTTCTCCCACACACAGGCTTTGTAGTAAATTAGCAAGCTATAAACAGAAGATTTTTGAGGCGGTGTCTCAAAGGAGGACAAACTTCCTTTTGTTAATTACAAATTAGATATGCAAGGATGCAAACAAATCTCTTGCCCGCAAGTACACATCAATTAAACGAGCCAGGACTCCGAATGTCTTTGAAACTCACTTATATTATGCGTAACGATGGCGGGAACAGCGTCTAAAAGCGAGCGCTTCGTTCAGGTTGTCTCTGAATACGAGAGTCAGCGTTCACGCATCCTTTTTTCCCCTCCCGTAGCTCAAGGCTTCTCATTTGACAGTAATTGTTTCTGATACGTATGCCAACTACCGACTGTTCCCAACCACATTCTACAGACAGGGCCCAGGTCCCCGAGCTACTACTTTGTGTCTGTTGATTGAAAAGATGCCTCCTGCCATTTGCGGGGGAAAAAAGCGTGCCTCTCTTCCTCTTCCCGGCCCTGCTTTCTTCCTTTTTATCTGTGCATTTCCTGTGGCTGTCACCGTGTCACGCTGATACTTGTTCAGAAACTCTCGGCGGTTTTGGGAACTGAGGAAAAAGTTAGGCCGCTGAACGGGAGAAAAACATCATTTACAGCTGATATCAAAATATGACAAAATGTTTTTAAGGTATTAGGTAAATGCAGCTCTAAACCCACAATTTTCTTCTTTTAAGGGCAACAGCATTTCAACATTACAAAGTATATTTGAAGTAAGGCATGTGTTTTCTTTTATTATGTAATCTATGCAGTTTTATAAAAAATTTAAATCTGAATCCGAATGAGTAGCTGACACAATAAAATATTTTCTCAGATACAAACAACTGCATATTTTTCTGTGGTTAAAATACTGTTTACTGTATAAACTCCTGACATCTTTTAACATGGAGAAAAAGTATTTGTGATCTTACATATACATACATACATACATACATACACAGGGCTTAAGAAATCATGGATAAAAAATGCCACATTTACAAGTGACTATATTGCAATTAAAAAGTCGTCAAAACCTGTGTTTCATATTAATGTCGATACTGATTACCAATATGTATCTGCTACATTTGTATCAAGACATTTTGATTGACTGCAATATGTGCATTTCTACAGTATCAAGAGAGGTGTAACAGAACTTGAACTTGATGAAATACTTAGTGCCCAAATCACAGGTATATCAGTCATGGATACATCAAAATTACTGTGTGAAGGGGAACAAAGAAAAAACCTGATGGTATGCAACAAACAAGGGGAAAAGTCTTTCAGGAAAGCGGAATAGTAGTCATAAACTTAGACTGACGCTAGCAGGATAATTGCTCAAAGTCACAGCCTCAGAAATGACTGCAAACTGACCAATACACAACAATGCATGGTGTAATATGCACAACACCTGGACTTCTGAGCACTGGAAGAAAATAAAAAGGCTTAGTGAGTCATGTTGTACTCTTTTTCTATATCTGGACACATTTTTTTCTAAGAGGAACCCAAAGCAGGCCTTCAACCCACTTTTCCTGTTCCCAACTGCTAAACACAGCAGTGGATCTGTTACTTTATATGAGGCCATCTCATGGGAGTCATTGTGGCTACTTATTACAAGATGTCAATTGCATGTATTTTTATTTTACCTGTAAAAGTTTCTAGCCAACCAAGACCATAATAGTACTATGTTGTGGAGAAAAAGCTTCATTGTGTTTTATGAAGCTTCCAAAAGTTGATTAACCTTGTGTGGCCATGGAAACCCATTCTTTTCCCATCGTCTAATGCTTAATCATTCAGAGTTTACATAGATGTGATGCTCACTTTCCTACAGAGGGTGGCAATGTTCTCAAGGCAACTGAAAATCTTAGCCGTCTGTTCCTATTGTCTCACTCGCTGATTCTCAAAATGCATTTTTACCAAATACACTGAAACAAATGAGCTCAAACAAGAGCAGTTGATCTAATGTTGTTAGAGGACATGATTATTTTTCTAAGTGTGGCATTCTTTCTGTTTTACATCGAATAAAATATTCAAAAAATAAATCACCCTACATTGAAAATCCTTGACTTTTCTTGCTCAATCAATTCCTTATCCAAACATTTGAATAAATATCGTATCAGCATTCGAACAAACTGAGAACGTTTGCCATATCTGCTACCGTAAGTGAGATAAGGAGGATTTTACTGAGTTGGAGATCAACTCTGCATCCAGGAAGGTCTGAGCAGCGAAACCAATTATTCCTGAATGATGCACTGAGGGAAGATTGATACTGCTTTCAGATTTCATTCAGGGGTTCTTGATTTTCCTGTCAAGTGCCAGGTCTACAGCACATCTGTTACAAGTCTCTTGTTGTCACAGACTCCAGTGGGGCTGCTTTGTCAGGCCTTTTGCGTGGCTCGCTGTAGTGCCCTCGTGATATTAAATTTACAACAGTCATGCTTTTTTTAAAAAAACTACAATTTAATATGAAAGTTTCCAAAAAAAAAAAACATGCCATAAAATTACAGTTGCAATCAAGACTGTTCCTTGTTTCGTAACTGCAAGGATAAAAACAGTCCATAGAATGTTCTGGCATACAGTACCATAATTAGTTATGCTGCTATGAGATATGCTGCTTATGAGGTATGTCCCAGCCGCAGTGGTAAGACTCTGTAGTTGAATAAAATTAGGCGTGAGTGACAGGTCACATCGAATGTTTGACTTTCAAATGACTTTTGCCATTTTTTTGATTATCTTTGTATGTAAATAAATATGGATTTACATTTTTTGTGCGTGGAATCATGCATTCGACGGCAGCACTCCAACTTCAAGTCGGGTCGCTCGGGGGCATTCCTGCCATCGCGAAACCTCTTAAAATAAGGGCTGCTGACACCTCTCAGAAAGGTGCGGAAGGCAAAAACGTCACCGCTTCAAAAACAATTAGCGAGTGAACTTTTGAGTTTGAAGCCAACAAGTCTCCTGGCTGTTCAGTCCCCTGGCTGGCGCTGCTATCCTGTTCCTGTAGATTCCTTATATCAATTGTCTCTGACACTTGAGAGCCGGTGTCAGTCAGCGCTGTACACAATGTTTACAGTCTGTCTGGAAGGACCGAGATTCTTGTCTGCAGAGCTTGAGAGACAGGAATATCAAATTACATCTTTTCTTGCTTAAAAGGGGCTGAAAGCTGTCAGGATCGCATACGAATGCGCATTGTGCCGCATGTTAATGCGGTATAACAAACTGTGATTTGGCCACAAAGCAATATTTCCATTGCACATTGGCCGTACAGGATCACGTTATACACAGGCCATGGGTATACGACTATACTGCTTAATATGTCAGCAAATCAAAACCATCTGTTTTGGTTTGATTGGGTGCTTTGACGCTTAATTATTTTTAAACCGTGCAAATACTGTAAAGGTATAAGTCCTGACATAGACCTTCAAGGTATTTGCACCACTGAAAAATAATTTATCAAAAAAGCACCTTCTCATACTGAAACAGGTTGTTTTATTTTGCTGACATATTGAAAATCCAGATATGTAGTTATCAGACTGTGAATAATGACCTCAATGAAAATACACATGGACACAAATGCACTGTAAAAATGTAACGTGAATGGTGTAATGGTACCTTCTAATGCCATAAGTACTATTAAAGTTCATCATTTTTATTAAGACAGGGTCTTATTCAATTTGGTCTGTCACCTCGTATAAATGTCTCTGATTCCAGGTCCGCTAATGCTACCCCACACTTAGATAACAGATGTGTTTTTATTAAGAATTATTTTTATATTCTCTACCCATTGCTCTTATGCCTTGCTAGCAGTGATCCATAATTGCTCTACTTTCAACACTAACGATAATGTTAGAATGACTGTAAGTTGGATCAATTTACTATCACTATCGGACCCACTTAACTGCCTCGGCGGTTGGCCTTGTGTAAACTCGGCCTTTCCAAGCAGGAGCGAAATGTTTCTACTGGCCTTGAGTGGTAGGGGAAATGGCGTGTGCAGTTATATGGCAGTAATGTGCCTGGAGCAGGGGGGTAGCGAGAACATCACCGTGCCCGGGGTGTAATTTTCCCAGACACACACCACGTCTGAAGTTAATCCAATCACGAAAGGGACGCTTTACTCTCGTCTGCCCAAGACACCAGCATAAGGTCAGGAGCAGCTCGTATTAGCGCGATGATGTCAAGGAGCAGTGGCGTAGATAATTGACTTTCAATGCATTTTAAAGGAGGGCCGAACCGGAGCCAGCTAACCAGACCTAAAACAAATACAAACCTTTTTTTTTTCGGTAAAGGCGAACGTTCAAAATAATTACGGCCATTTTGAAAAGGCAGTTTTCTCAGCTCGTATTAGTACGATGATGTCAGTGAGCGGTAGCGTAGATAATTGACTTTCAATGAGTTTTAAAGAGGGCCCAGAAACCAGGCCTTATAACCAGATGTAAAACAAATACATTGCCAGCCTTCTTGGTAGATGTGGTCATTCTAAATAATTACACATATTTTTTAAAAGGCAAAAAGGCTTTTTCTCAAAGGAGTGATGTGATGCTCTATGCTCAGTTGTCAGTAGTACTGTCAGTAGTATTAGCACAATAATGATGGGACATAACAGTCCTTTTCCAGCTTTTATAGGTGCCGTTGGATCTCCATAAAATAAAAGCCTTGAATATTGCTGTTAAATCTTACTATGTACTTTAATTGGACTCTATTCCAATCTTTATTTTTAACCCACCAACTATAGCGACCATTTTATAACAGAATTTTAGAATTTTAAATGATCTGAAAAACCAAAAAGAAACATTATTCAGGTTGACTCAATCTCCAAAAATATGAACCGCATCAAGACAATATTGTTTTAAAATGTACAAATCTGAGTTTACTTTGAGGGTCACAGTGCATGCCAAGAGTGGAGCTGACGTCATGAGTTCTGCGTCGGCGACTGCAAGGCGAAAATGCGGTGGTTCTCTGAGAAGATTTCAGCCATTGCTAAGAAACACCACCACTCTGAATGGAGGCCCACCTCCACCAGTGCAAAACAAACTGATGGATTTTGCCACAGTGTCTTATCTGGAGGTGTCTTACAAAAACAAGCTCTCAAGCTAACTTTATTAGCTGTTCCGCTCAAGAAGTCCTGTGAACTGGACTTGGTAACCAAACCATTTTCTTTGGATTATATAAATACGTGTTTTTTTAATGCGAAAAGCAATGATGCGATATACACAAATAAATTTTTCTGAAATCCCAAAAATGGGAAACATGCCTTTTGAATAAGCCTAAGCTCTGTTGGTTTTTTTTTTTTCTTGTGGCAAAGACAAGGTTCAGCTGGCTAAGTTGTGGCTCTGTAAGGCGACAGTAACACCGCTTGTGCTCCACGAAGGCTGCTGTGAGCTTTATTGATGGAGCTGCTTATTCCAGGCCCCAAGTCATAATTTTTTTTATCAGCAAGCGGTAACAGCAAGTCAGTCAAGACAGGTGTTAACACCATGGAAAAACAGGGCAAATAAAAATGGAACACGCAAAAGAACAAGGTGGCATTTTCTCTTTTCATAAACTAAAAAAATCGTTGCTAACTTGCACAGAGTAGCTTAGCTACGTTTGGTACATTTCTGGAGGGTTTTTTTTCAGGGACTTTGTGAACACACCACAATGCACATCAAACACGATGAGCCTTGATAGCCACGCTACATACTCTTGGACTGTTCCTCACTTATTATTTGCAACGAGGCCCCTGAAGCTATGTCTGAGTTTTTTTTTCCCCACATGTTAGGAGTGGGAGTCCTAGCATTGAGAAACATTGATTATTCTGGCATGAGCTGGGAAGAACACCAGACACCAACGTTCCTCGGTGTTCTTTGAGAAATCAGGAAAATAAATATGTGCGTTGCGTGCAGCCACATGAAACATTCAGGAACATGAGGGGAAAAATAAAGATGACGGATCCGCTGGGCTGGCGCGGGGAAGCTGCACATCTCCTCAGCACTAACCTCAGCCGTATGTTTTTTTTTTTCAACTTGCTGGCGTTATTTGGGCTGACTAATGGCTGACTGGCTTATCGGATATGCGCCCTCTGGGTGAAAGCAGGTCCCGGAGTGCGGGGGGCGGGGGGCAGGCGGTGGGGGGCGGGGCAGTGGTGGGGGATCCTATCTACCTGCAGCGGCTGGTTCAATACAAACTTCCTGCTGTCAAGGGGGTGGGGTGGCGGGAGAAGTCAGAGGAACTCTCCTCAGGGGGGCCCCTTTCCACCAGGCGGCCTAGCGGAGGAGGGCCAGCCTTGGGCACATGACTCACTCAGTCGCGCGAGCGTCAGACAAATATTACAGTAATCCAGAGGTAATACATTAGCCCGCGTGTCAGGGGACCTTGGCTTTGTGATGAATACCTCCGGTGCTTGCCTCTGTTGTCACAGCCCGGCAATCGTATAAAAAACCGCCGCTGCTAACCTTTCGTTTATCTCATTACTTGAATGTATTTGGAAGTAATGTGCTCGGTATTTTTTCTTAATCACACTGCCTAGAGGTTTGAGATGCGCTTTTGAAGGGAAATGGAGGCCTGTGTGCGCTTATGAAAGCAATATATTACTGAACTTAAGCACTTAGTGTCCCAGAAAAAAGGGAAATAAACCTGAACTGCTGCATATGTCGTTATGTTTACATAAAAATATTCTCTGTGCTCTAGGGATTTTAGTCGTATTGGTCATGACAAAGAAATTTCATGTTATATTGCTTGAGGTCATTATGATTTGACTTGTTTATATCTTTTTTGTTTTTGTGTTGTCTAACAGTAGGTCCTTGTGGCATATTTAGAATTAAGGATGATAGCAGTTTAGTATAGTACGTGTTGCTTAGTTGTCTCCAAAAAATAGTAAGACAGTTACCCTTCACATTTTTAAAAATGTGAGTTTGTTGCTCGTAGCAAGGTCATCGACACAAGTTCACTGCAGATCATGAACAGTAGCTTATCGCAAACCAAACAAATGACTCAAACAATGTGATTTTTACACCTACAAATGGAGACAGATTTCTGTTTAGTTGATAGGCAAGGAAGAAACTGGCAGTAGCATCCTCTTGACAACAGTATGAAAACTCTCTTTTCAGGCCAGTGTTTTTTCACAGCGTGACTTTCCACCAGTAGTTGATTTGCAAAATTTCCGGGGGGCTAGGATTTAACGGTCTCAAAAAAAAATTCTCTCCTCTAACACAAGTAGGTTAGCTTTCTGAGAAAACCACAAAATACAACATCTGGGTGAAAGATTCGAAACATTCAGATGACAATATTTTCCTCAGCTGTCTTCTTAGGTAAGGGTCCTGATTAGAAAGACATACTTCTGCTGCAATTTGTATTTCTGAACAAAGTAAAGCTGCGTTTTTTGTATTTATCCCAATACTATGGGTTAAAGCCCTGAAAACCATCTGGGATTGTTTTGTGCTATGGAAACCATACTAGGTCATACATGAACAAAGACATTTGGAGAGGATACCTATATTTATTTAATTGCAAGAACTGAAAATGATCTCAAAGTGAAGAAGTATCAGGTACTCTAACTGTAACCATGGTGCCAATTGTTATGGTGATAAAGAGGACTGAAACATTGTTGAAAAGGTCATCAGAAACAACATGTTGCCTAATCTCAATTTATCTTTATATTTTTTAATTGTAATAACAAATAGGCTTTGAATTCATCCAAACCTTCATTTCTTTGAAATCTGTTACTGTACAGTATCATAGACTGTGGATAAGATCTCAAATAAAATACATATTTTCTGCAGTTGTCCACTGTTAAAAAAAAATATCTCACCAAATTCACTAGTCTGTAAGTACCAGAGGCAAGCAGAGGGAGGCTTCCTGCCCCTGGCCTATGGAGGTTTCACTTCCATAATGCAAAGACCATAAACAGGCAGGGAGAAATGATATGACCCTTAATTCCTCACAGACCCCATATTCCTTGTTTAAACAGGGGGTAAGCTGTCCATTGAGGTACCTGTTTATTGGGCAAAATGTCCAGGCTCCGCCCATTATTTTAGGACAGCGCATCTGAAGGGAGCCTAGAGGTTTAGGAACCTGCAGGCAGGCTTCCGCCATCTGATAGCCAATGGCAGGTGACACAAACACACAAAGGTGTGCCCAGCTGGATTTAAGTACCCCCACCTGCCTCTGTGACCAACTGCTTTCCATTTTCTCAGCCCCTGACATAAATATTCAGGTGAGTGAGAAATAATCTACAAAATATGACCTATAGACATTATCATAGATAGATAGATAGATAGATTGATTGATTGATTGATTGATTGATTGATTGATTCACCCGTTGGGGAAATTCAGGATAAGACTATGTGTAGAGTAAAAATCATTTTTTGGATAGATATCTCATATGCCCCAATATGAAATTAGCACCTCCTTATTTTCAGAATCATGCCCTTTAAACTGAGACACCTGCATACTCTCCTAATACGTCTCTGGGTTTATAGCGTTTGAACATACGGAAGCAGCAACAACAGAAACGACAGCTCGCAAACCTGCGAGAAAGTTTAATTTTTAAAAAGCCCCTCCAGAATGCGGCGGGATGTGGGATTCAGACATATCTTCGTTTGTCAAAGCGCTGATTGTGAGGCTGTCAGTTTCCTCCATTACCCCACGCTTCCTCAGCATCCCCATCTCAGGGTTTGACTTTGGAGGCAGCCCTCTCAGCGAGACAGACAGCTGATGTGACGGCATCAAAAAAAGCGGCAGAAGACTGCAGGGGTCTGACAGCACCTCTTCCGTTTAAGCATGCCACTTGCTCCCAGGAAATCACCATCTTGACAAGAGAAGAATAAAGGAGCTCGCAGATGAAAAGTTGGATCACCTTAGCCAGGTTTGGCTGTTATACGGATGTTTTTTTTTTTCTTCTTCTTCTTTTTTTCAGCTCTGGATATTGTAACGCAGAGCTCCAAAGCATCCATCATGATGTTGTTTTTGTTTCTGGTCATTATTTTACTTGAAATGATATCTTTTTTTTTTTTTGAGAAGATCTTTTATTGACCAGCTCAAAGGTTCACGGGGTGCCTTTATGTCGATGTATTCATTCGCATCGATAAAAGGCAGTTGTGTCTGAATTGTTAGAACATTCTTAGGCCCACGGCTGACCCCCATTTCTTTCTTGTGAAACAGTTCAGTGCACAAGTACACCACTAACACCAACTTATCTCTTTTTTAATGCAGACAGCCTGATTTGAAAATCGTTGGAAAGGAAATACACGTCAAAAATCTCCACAGATAGGAGGCGCAGAAAATGCATGGAAGAATTCTATGGCCAGAGACTATGATGTGGAAATTGCAGTGTAAGTCTCTGTAGTTAATAAAAAAATCTGTTTCACTTCAGCTGGAAACGCTCGGTGATGAAGTACAGTTTATAACTCACAGCTGCTCTGGGTTCATGGTAATTTTCTTCTCAGTGACTGGCCTTTTAATATTCTACTGCTGGATGATGGCTTTACGGATCAATATGGCACACCACGGGATTTGGGTCTCTGTAACTCGGAAGTGTGAGGTATCCGGACAGGAAACCGAATAAGCGTTGATACCTACGGAGTCGTGGCGGATCGTCTCATTTTCTCGTGGAGGCCCCTGCTTCATTAAACAGCTGCTCCCCAGTCAATATCTGAGAATTTGCTAAAAGCATCAAAGAAAAAATAAATAATAATAATAACATGTAACAGCAGAGATGCAATTTAACGGAAACACAACATGGTTAAAATAACATTACCTAATTTATGATTTGTCCCAAGTCACCTTTTCATCAGCCTCTGCTATTGGTGATTCCTCGCCGCTTAACCTTTTACCCAAGATTCATTTCTTCAAATATAATAACATGCTCTTAAACAGCTTATGAATTCATTAAACCCTGTGCTATAGCACTACATCAACAGCGTGGGGACTGCTTTCACAGACACGTCAGCAGCCGGCAAATATGATATTGCAAGGTTAGAGCAACGTGTACGAGTGTAACTCTCAGTGGTGTTGTTCATACGGTTTATTTCCTCTGTGGACTATCTTAACCCCGGGCACGTTGTCAATTTATACAGCGGGATATTTACTGAGGCAATCGGTTTAAAGTGCTTTTACTTGAAAAGGGTTATAGGTGGAAATTATTTAAGGGTGGATTTCTTGCACTGACATTTTAAAGTATTTTTGAGCACAGACTTACTATATTATTGCATGGAATAGCTCATCAGGATAGCAGTGGAAATGAAGATCCTTGTGGTGTTTAGGGGCGTAGCTGACACAAGCCTAGATGCTGGGTGTTTTCTTGAAAGTGAGAAAACTTATGAGGCTGTTGTCAATGGTCTTAAAAGCTTGTGTTAAATTGTAGTGTTTCCTAAAGTATAAAGATTTCAGATATATTAAGGGTAAAGGATAAATATTAAGAGTAAGAGCACCTATTAAATCTGGTATTTCAACTCTCAAGCAACCTGCCCATGAAAATGGGCTAAAACCCATCACATGTAATTGTCTGTCTCCTACAAGCTTTGACTTAATTACAGAGGGGAAATAATCTTGTAAGTACACCAAGAAACCTGCAGTAGCAATTGCCCACTCACAAGGTTTGTGTGACTCTGTACACTGTACATATCGACAAATATAAAAAGCAAGAAAAGTAGTTGCTGTTTTACTAATCATGACTTATTAAACATGGCGTACGTTAAATGATAAAACCAGACGTTACTGTATTCTGTGCTTATTTACCATATGTTGCAGTAGCTAAATCATATTATATAAGCATATTCATGACTTGCTGAAGCAAATGGGAAAAATAAGAACATTTTTATTATTTTTAATGTTGGGACAAAGTAATACCTAAATATGAGGAAAACTGACAGGTAAGAGAACAATTCATGGGGATTAAGTAATGAACAATGATCAGTATAAAATATTGGGAAGATCTGAAAATGAAATTGTTTTGGACATGTAAATTAGTGTATATCAGCTGCTGTGAATCTGTGTTGTTGCAAACTGTAGTTTGTAGTTAAAGATCTTCGTTGTGGTCAGAAACCTTTACTACTTGAATTAAGCATTTCATTACTACACAGTCAATGATTCTGTTTTTATTTGTACCAGTTGGAGTCTCGAGTCCTAAAACTCCACATTGCCTCTTTAATCTACAGCAAAATGCATCATGTTTATAAGTAGTTTTATGTATGTTTGTTGAGGCTATAATTGCAAACCCACGCTTGTTTGAGAAACACTTTTTATTACCCTCAAAGACACTGCCAAAAAAAAACATGGCCCCCGTCAGGTTTATTTGTCAATTATCTGGTCATAATTATCATTTTCTATTGCCATTACCATTGGGGCTTGTTTGCTTTTTTGCTAGGTCAGTAACTCTTCTTGCAATTTTGCTCTCTGGATTTGGAAAGTGTTAATTTAAATCATTGTCGTATGCCAAGATTCTATTTTCCCATTTAGCTAATAAAGTGCGTAAATGATTCATGGCAGGCATATACATAATTCATAATTAAATCACAGCCTGATGGAGTGGAATTTATTAATTGTGAAGACACGTGCAGCCATTAATAGAGTAATTTATTTCTGTAGTTTTTACTGGCATATTGCTCGCTCAGCTGTAATCAGCTGCTGCATCTAGTTACTAACTTGCGCTAACACATTGTTACAGTGAATTATCCTTATGTTTGGATGGGGCGGTCGCCTGGTGATGGGTGCAATATGCATTTGCCTTAAAAACTTAGAGGATATGCCGTTTATTGGAGCTGTCACATTGCCTCAGAAAGTAATTATTTTAAACACCCTTAAGAATACAGCTAATGCATTACAGAGCTGCAGGGATGCTGTCTGTGTTGAGCAGGCTTTTCTCTCTGTGTGTTTCTAGCCTCAGAGAGGCATTTTATGCCCTGTCTGGAGATGCAGGAATTTTTGTACTGATTTTATATTTGAATCATTAACATTGTGACCCATCTGCTGGGGTTACACAAATGACCTTTCAGAGTTCAAACATTTATGCTTTCTTTTTTTGTCCGTTATCGTGATGTTTTCTTCACCGAATGCCTCATTAGCTGTGCAAACAGTTCCAGCCCACTTAGAAGATTATACTTTACTACTAGGAAAGGTTATGACCTTTTTCTCAAAATGGAATGAAGTTGCAGTTGGTTTTACTACCTGCTTTTTTTATTTTAATTGGTAAATCTGCATACTTTGTTACAGTCATATTTATATTTTATCCTGTTGCGTTCTTTGTTACAAATTTCACTCCAAAGGAGCACCATTTACCAGAATATCACACAAATCACATACAAACGAATAAAATGAAAAGAATAAAAAAACTGATGATTTAAAAGCATAAAATACCAGTGAAAAATTTTGAAAACAAATTGGCCTTCCAAAAAAACAGTATTTTTCAAGGGCAAAATCCATAAAACAATGAACCTTAAGAATAATCTTTTTAATGGTATTGTCTTTCTGCCATCTTGAGGACAGAAACATATTTTTTCTAATCTCTTGATTTTTTTCTGCAGGATATATGTTTTCCTTACCATTGGTGCTAGGCATACCATCTAAAGACAAATGAGGGCAGCCATTTTAATGGTTCCTGTTAATACAAGCTCTTTAGCATTCATGAGAATCTGCTACTATCTATTGATTCGGCATCACCCAATTTCGCAGTGACTTACGTCTCCCCTAATTCCCATTACCGGGAGCACGGCACCCTTATCAAGGGAAACAATAAGCTGGTTGTCAGTGGAACCAGGAAATATGAGGAAGCATCTGGCGAGGCACAGGAAGTCATGACTCTCCGGTGGAACAACTCTGGCTCGGTCTTCCCCGTGACCTCTGTCTCCCGTGCAGGGGAGGGGACCCGTGTGACCGTTAAGCTAAATCTGATCAGTTCGCCGATAAATCAGCGAATCGACTCTCGCTCGTTTCGTAAGGGCGGGCCCGGAATAGAAACCAGCTCCCCTACCATAAACCTGTCACAGAGATATGTCTCTTGCAGCCATGCCATCCGATTCCCCCAATCCCCCCCCACCCATACTGCTATCTCCGCCTTCTCTGGTATGTCTCTCTGCTCTTTTAGACAAAGGGTAATAAAGCTGTAAATTGCGTGTCCTGCAGAAGGTATGGACATTCTGTCTTAGAGGCGCTGTTAAAACTGCCATAAACCACATTCGGAGCTGTAGATAAAGATTTACAGTTATTTAAGATCCTGCTCGTCCCCTAAATCAGAGTGATAAGAGAATTAAGTGATGGCTATTGGTTCTTTGTCCTTAGTCTATTGATTTTTCTCCTAGAAGGATCTGCTATGATATATTTATCGAGCTTCATATTTGATTCAAGCTAACGGAGCAGATTGGGTACCTGAGTCAGTTCATGGCGGAGACAAACAAACAAACAAACAAACAAACAAACAAACAAACTGTGTGTTTTCTATTTGTTTATGTTGCTCTCTGTATCTCCTCCCATATTTTATATGCAAATGAGCACAATGGGCATATGAGTAGCAAAATAAACACTAAACAGTCTTAAAGGGTGGACAGGGGCCTTAGTTTGCCCACAGGTACAGCCAATAGACATTGTGTTCACTAGGCATAATGAGCGCTGTATTAAATCACACAACCAATCAGCATTTTCAATCCGTTTCCTTCCCAGAACGATTGACTCTTGTTAATGTGGAAAACGAAGTCTGATATATCAGTGTCTAAAAAGCTTTATGCTTGTTGTAAAGTGATTTGAACCTGGAAGTAGCCCGTTCCACTGTCACTGGAGAAAAAAGAAGGACGATATCAGAGAAGTTATTCTGCAACTTTTCTGTTTTTAAGGAGAACTCCTTACATCAGTTTGTTTTTAAGGATGCTTTGGAAAAACTGAAGCTCATGTGAACAATTCTGCAAGAAAAAAATGTAACCTTGACCTGGCAACAGAGTTTTTGCACATACTGACTGATTTTCATGGCATTCAGGACATGGTGTTTGACATGCAGTCTGGCAAAAAGGCTATCGTACAGGGACAGTCCATTAGAGAAATACGGCCTTCCGGCGGCTCACAGAGGGAGAGCACAGCCGCTGGTGGTGCAGCTGTGAATCGCACAGCTGGGCGTTCGTGTCCCAGCCACACCATTGATGGCTACGGCCTTACAAGGGGAAAAAACAAGGATTAACCCAATTAAAAACGTCAGTCTCATCACCTTCTGATGCCGTCACCTGGCCAGACCACGCACATAGATTATTCATGACTTCCCATATTGACTGATCATGTTCATGTTGACGGTTTTGTCCATTCGAACGGCATAGGCAATACATGTGAAGAATAGAAGCAAGGACTGGTCATCGTATGCGTTTTAGGGGGTCACATGTGCATGGCCTCCTCCTCAGTCTGTGAGATACAGTTGCCCGGTCGGCCTGAGCAGCAGTAGTTAATTTCAGGCAGGAATGATTAAGAAACACTCTATAAATGCAGAAGCCTTGGACTCTGTAGTTACAATAGACATCTGCGTGGACAGGTTTTCTTGATCCCACTCCTGAACACCCACATTCTGTAATGTGTAATGCTGCACCCTCTCATAATCCTGAAATACTATTATCCCAGGGACGTTTCCATATGAATAAATGATTGGATTTTCACCGCTTAAAACCAAATTATTTTTGTTCTAACAAATGCATTGTGAATTTGCCACTCGGATAACAAAATAACCCATTTTAAATTGAAATAACAGTGATTGTTCTCTAGTATGAACGAGGACAGCTTTGAACAAAACTCTCTTTGGTGCAGTTGTCATAGAAAACAAATGGCACTTCATTTCCTGCTACTTAATCAACATTGCAAAATGTCTTCCAAATTTCAAATTTTATAAATGCTTCGGGTGACTTTAAATCCACCGCACTCAATCGCACGCCCAAGTCTTGCCGCTACTTATTCCGGCAGCTTCTGCAATCAGCTGTACCGAGCTGCTAAGCGATGCTGAGTGAGAGACAAATAGGCAACAACAGTACATTAGGAATGCGATTACTGCTGATGCATTACTTATGCTAGCCTGTTAGCACCCTGCATACAGGAGTAAATGTGCAGGGTCTGAAGCTTTGGGCGCTAGTCACATGGGAGAAAACAGAGTGTAAACTACTTTCTTATTCACGTTTTTGTAGCTCTGCTGAGCATGGTTCATACAAACTGGAGCCTGGGGCATTAAAGGAACACAGCCCTGTTGCCTTATTAATTCTCGAGCTTTGTCATATTTACCTATATATGTGTGTGTGTATGTATGTATACATATAATATTCACTTTATGTTTGTGCACAGAATTCAGCCCCTGTAAACTTATAAATAAATAAAGGGAGGTCTCTGTTTTCTTCTGCAGCAGCAAGTGAGAAGTTAAATGGTAGTGATGCATATTAAATATGCTTTTAGCTACCTGCCACTTGTCACTTGTTTCCTGAAACACACTCAGCCCTCTAATGCAAAGGGAAGTGCATTTGTTTTCAATTATTTCAGCTGTCACTGTCGCTGATATTTTATAAAGTAGGTAGGCCATTACAGCTGAGTTTATTGTCATACTGATAGAAAAAAATTGCTGTGACCATTCACGTTACCTGAGATTGTTGATATGGGTACACAGCCGCACAGCGAGGAACCAATGGAAGTTGGTTCGAATGTCTTTCAGTCGAGCTGGTATTGGTTGGAATCTTGTCAATCATGTATTTCACACATAACCACGAAGGAGAGTGGTGCTCTGTCAAAATTAGTTGCAGGTGATTAGCACTGCACAATGTACTAATGGAACTGAACTCTGTAAAAGGCATTCCAAATCCCCTACCGTGTGATGTTACTGACAGGAGGGAGGAAACTGTTGAGGTGTGCATGCCATTCGAAATGGAATTAACACTCATTTTTTTGTGGCGCAGGAAAATGAACACATGCAGGCTATGAGAAAGTCTTCGGGAATATTATCCAAACATTTATGAGGAATGCTGAGGTGGCATGAAGTCAGCATTTCTCTGACTGTAGTTTCATACAGAGCTTGTCTTTAAGGAGTCATTCTCATGTGGCACTAGAGGCACTTCAATCCGCTGTCAGGGCAAGCTGAATTAATCCGATCCTGTGCATGCTGAATTGTTGCCGTGAAAGAAAAAATATACCTGCTCATATTTTTTTTACACAAATTACTGCCATGAGCTAAAAAGCATCTGAAACCACTTCTGTAAATTATTGTCAATAAATAATAATGAACCACATATGAAATTGAGAGGCTGTTGATTTACTGCATGAGGCTGACTTGCATCGAGATATATTGCCGTAAGAGCTGAGGGAGGATTTGGTGAGGTCTTGTGGTCGTTAATCATTTTATATTCGACAAACGATGTTAGCCGTTGTATCAGGAGGCAAGAGAAGGGGCTTTCATTCGATTATCTCTACTCTCCAAGAAATCTCGAAGCTGTACTGTTACACTGATGTCGTTGTTGGGTTTTGTGGAAAGCACCAGTGTGATAATTTTATAGTACCTCAACTGACCCCTTAATTTATAAAGAATGTATTAATGTAGTATTGTGGGACATATTACCTGGTCAGCATTAATTACACATGAATAGTTTGGTTATAGTACTTTTTATGTTTACCCCAGCCGAACTTAATGTTGGATACAAGCGCCTTGTTATTTTATAGCGTTATCATTTCCTGAACCTAAATTCATAGGTTTAAGCTTTTGATTGATTCTTTATTGTAATAGCAACCGATGTTGATTGCTTTATTTGTCTCAACGTAATTGATTGTATATATACATGTTCTTTTCAATTATTTAAAAGGTAGTCTACAATTCTGGTGTTTTGCTGGTAATATTATGACCATTTTCAGGACTCGTGTGACATACCCTAAGATACTGAGCTCTAATTTGGTTGTTTTAATGATCTCTAGGAGTAGGAAACTGGGAGAGATTGGAATGGCTTCAAGTTGTGGCACAAGCCTTCATTTTTCCATTGACGGCTACGGGGTTGGAGCCTCCAATTACAAATGAAATCAGACTGATTTAATCTGGTCACAAAAGGCTCACAGAGTCTGTTAACCTCGTAGGCACTAATTTATCACTGCCAACATGGTCGTAGGATTTACAGCCTGACTCCCAAAAAGAAACACATGCTACTTCCTATTGGTGAGAAATATTTATATCGTCCACACCCAGCAATTAGCCACTATAAGAAAGAAATTGTATTTCCTGAACCTGAGGGCGTACCTGCTCCCAATTCATTCTCGCTGGGCCCAGAGGAAGTCATTTATTTTGGCGTGAGAAGTCTACTGCTCATTCCTTGGCAGACTGAGGGAAAAGTGTAGTCTGCATGAAGTCCGTGGCCCTGAAACAGTTGAATGTCAGGTTCGGCAAACACCCTGGAATACCCTCACCCAAAAGCAAGTATCAAGTTAGCCTACTGAGATCTGAATGCACAATTGCTTCCTGAAACACAATTTTTCAATGTTACTCAATGTTTCCTCAAAAGTTACTTGTTTTCTGTTTCATGCCCATGCCATCTTCACTGGATCAAATCTTCTGTGACTATTTTAATGTATGGTAAACACTTCAGGATTATCCAATGAAAACAATAATTTATGCATACATGTTTCCATTCCATTTATAAAAATGTTTCTTCTCTCTTTTTTTTTTTGAATCCATATAGTGGTCCATCGTAGTGCTGCCATCTGTTGGAGAGTCTCTGATGAAATCTGACACAAGCAAAAACCCCTGTAGACTGTGGAACATTTTATTGCCCTCTCGTGGCTCACCCCGATATATTTACATCCTGTAAATATGATATTTACATCCTTATGATCCTCCCCAAGACCCAAATCAGCATATTTTAGAAATATTCCTCCAAAATGTTTATCGCTTTGCTGAGAACCGAGTCATTAAAAAGAGGAAGGCACAAAAACGGCCACACTCATTAGGCATTCTATTTCCCCTTGCATCTGTTATATATTTCATACAACATGGAAAGCAATCTTCATGTAAAAGAAAAAAACTAAAGATTTAAAATAGACATTTTCACACTTTTTTTATTATTGATACCTGCTGAGCTCACCTGATATTACCTATGCAAATGTTTTCTTCAGGAATACAAATGAAATGTACCTCTACTCTTGTGTCACCTGTTTCTTCCTTATTACACTTTTTATTTGTTTTTCCCATATATCCTTGGCGGTCAGACTTTGTGGAGTGACATAGAGAACATATCCCTTCCCTTCTCAGTTATTTATCTCAAATGTCAGTCATTGGTTTCCTTGAAATATGGAGCAATAATGAACAAATTAACATTAATAATGTAGGACAAAATTCCCAGTATCAGTAAATCCCACATTAATAATAAAGAGACAATACAATGTGAAATACAAAACCTTTATTTACTATTATTTACAAAATACATATAGAGAGGAGTTGCAAGATAACATTTGCTAATACACAATAGTTGTATTGTACTTTTAAGTCTGTCATGATTGGTGGTCTGTCTGTCTGGGTGGTGGTTGGAGACAGAGGATCCCACTATTTTTCTGCAGGAATGGTTCCTTTGGTCCGTTATGGGAGTTTTCCTTTGTCTAACTGCATGGCAGAATGGTGTCTTATATGACGATGCTGAGGGGGCTCCTGGGTTTATCCTTCTAGAAAAGGCCTGCTGGTTTGGAAATATCCCCGAAAACCAATGTCTTGACATCAGGCTAACTTATAATCTTCTGCCTTATCCTATACAGTGTAGAGAGTTTTGCCTTTTATGAAATGTCTCTAATTATAAAAGATTCATCACAAGTATAAGTTTTGTTCAGGGTCTAAGGAGAGAGCTGCAGAACTGCAATATCTAACACACCTCAAAATAAACAGCTCTGATAAGCAAAGACACTGTGTGCTGTGAGTGGCTGAACCCTGGATCCATCTGATCTGTTAGCGTTGATTGGTTTAGATCGAACAGGAAGTCCATCCCACATACAAAGCTGTGGGCTGGCTTTAGCCCCACAAAGCACTGTTTATGGGCAGGGGGGGATGTGTTTTCTCTTCTTCCCACTCCATGGACTGACAAAGAACAAGGGGATACTCTCAGAGGTTCTCAGTT